>CM021102.1:94199885-94408313 GCA_007115665.2 Sequoiadendron giganteum
ATTCTAGCACACTCAAGATTTTTATTTTTGAGGGCAATGGTAGACACGATTATCAACTTCTTGAATTTAGTTGATTGTGTATTCATGGTGGATAAAATGTAGCTAGCATTTTTATTCGAGGTACTACCTTGGTTGGTGTTATTTCCTTTCACATGGTTATGTAAGGGATCTTTGAAGATTACATGATCATTATTTGAGGTGTTGGTTTGGTTCTCAACATTGATATGTCCCCTGTCAATTAAATCTTGAATGAGGTTCTTGAGCTTGAAAGTTTGGAGTTGTGTGTCCTCACTCTATGGTATTCAAAAAAATCATTTCCCTTCCACCATGTGGGTTTTACTTGAGGTTCTTATTGTCTAATATTTGGGGGATGTGACCAAAATCATTTGGATTATTTTTTGTACTAATTTGATGGGTTCTCCCAAAGGAGTGTATTTACGTTGTGGGATGTTTTTCCTAGGAGGCCCTCTCTTTAAACTATCTTGAATGTTTACTAAGGTTTGAATATTGCCTAATATTAGATGGGAGTTGAGAAAACCATTCCAAGGCCAACCCTCATAAGCTTCTTGGAAAGAGGTGCATAAGATAAGAATCATTATGAACAACCTATAAGAAAGTTGCGTAGAATTCTTTAATGTGTTCCCAAGGGTCTCCCTTTCCTTTGTACTTGCCAAATTTAGGCATCTCAAAATTATATTGAAATGGTGGCATGGGTATAGTATTTTGAAAACGATAGGGGCATATGTCCTCTAGTGTGTAGCTCTTCTTCATTGGTCCCATGTGGATGTTCAAAATTTGTTACATTATAGATCTTGAATTTTTTGATCCAAATTGTTTGGGTGCGTGAAAGTGGGTATGTTGATGGTGTTATAGTTGGATATGGAATGCGTTGATGATTGACCATGGGGAAAATTTGGTGACGGGTGGTTTTGGTGAATGTGTGAATAGTTTTTTGGCATTTAGGTATGATTGGAAGTGATGGAGTTAGAAAAGTGGTTTGATGTTGCAAATTTCTATTGAGGGTTTATGATGTTTTGAGTTGGGTATTGTTGATGGATGTGTCAGTTAGATGGGTTTATATTGTAGTTTTGATGAAGGTAGTTTGGCGGGTTGATGTGTTTTTGAGAGGTCATGATTTTTTGAGAGGGGTTATGTTGATAGGTGTTTTGGTTAGATGGATTTATGTTTTGATTAGGATGTGAGTTGATAGCATGTGGTTATTGTGATGTGGAATATTAGTTTTGGTGGGTGATGTTATGTTTGTTGGGTATGTAGGTATGGAAATTAGATGTAAGTGGTTGAGGATTATGGGGTACATGTGGAAGTACTTGTGTATTTATCATTGGAGTGGAGATGTTAGAGTTGTTGAACACAATATTTTGTTGATATAATGAATTGTTAATAGTGTTTTAATATTGAATGGTGTTTGTGTTTGTATGCATCTAGGGTGAAGATTCTTGTGCAATGTGAGATGGTTGTGATAATGTTTGTGGATTAATAAGTGAAGTGGATATAGTGAAAGTCAAAGGAATAATAGATATGCCTCCACCTTGGAACCTAAAATAGTTGTGTTGCCTACAAGGGAAAGTGCAATCTATTTGTTGGTTCATCACACAACTAGAAATAAATACTACCCAATTACACATCTGTTACATAAAGGAATCATCTTCAAATGGGACATAAATTACAAACAAACTTTCTAGAAAATTAAAGACTACCTTACTTCTCCTCCAGTGCTTATGCCACCGACCCTTGGATAACCTTTGTTACTAAAGATCTCTACCACATCATCAACATTGGGAGCCATTCTCGCACAAAATGATTCTTTAGGTAAGGAAAGGGCCATATATTATATTAGTCACACATTAGTTGGGTATGAGCTCAATTACACTCCAATTGAGCTCACATTTCTAATTGTCCTCTTTGCTTCTCAAAATATTTGACATTGCATGCTAAACAACCAAACTAAGATAATAGCTAAAATTTATCCCCTCAAATATCTCTTGAGCAAGGTGAAACTCATAGGAAGGTTAGATAAATGGGTTATGATCCTCAGTGATTTTAATATCGAATATGTGGACAAGAAAGAAATTAAAGGAAAATTAATTATAGATCAGTTGATCGATGTCCCCACTATTGTCGATCACTTGTTGGTTACATATTTTCCAGATAAAGGAATCTTCAATATAAACCCATCCCATTTATGGAGATTATAATTTGATGGTTCCTATACTCAGAAAGGTTCAAGAGTAGGAATACTATTTTTCACCCCATGAGGCGAGTGTATCCCAAATTCATACCTATTATCTTTCTCATGTACGAACAAAATTTCAGAGTATGAATCCCTAATAAATAGATTGAGAATGGTAGTGCAATAACAGATCAAAGAGATACAGGTTTATGGATATTCCTAGTTGGTCATTAGACAAGTAAATGATGACTACCAAAAAAGGATGAGAAACTCCAACCATATAAGATGATAAAAAAATTCAAGAACTATGTTATTTAGATATATTTTGAATAAATCCCTTGAATAGACAATAAGGCTGTTAGAAAAAATAAATATACTAAGAGGGGGTGAATTAGTATATCCCAAAATTAATCCAATTAAACTTTATTGATAAAAAATTATTACTACCTTAAACATATAAAACATTCAAATAAAAAGTATACAATCACAACACCATGTTGGATGTTATGGTTGTGTTGCTGATATGTGGTTGTCATTGATGTCAACACTATTAGCATTGGTGATTCTTAAGGCTGTATATGTTGAGGATATTGAAAAAATTAGAATAAATATGTTGTGGGTGGTCTGTGAAGCTGTGAAGATCATAATGGTGGAAAGTTGAGTAAGTTGATATTCATAAGTCACACATTAAAGGGTTTATTGCTGAGCCTATCTAGTATGTTGTTTAGAAGTTTCAAAGGTGCACATCAAGATTGGAGAAAGTTATGAATTTATGAGTTCCTATAGTTATTCTATTACTGTAGCAGGTGTTTCTGGAAGAAGATATTGCAATTCTGATGAATTGAGTTGTTGCGTACATTATTGATATGTTCAATGATGTTTCTAGATCATTCTCTATCATTGTGGTACATCCACGTAGATCGGTGTGTTCAAGATCAAAGATTTTTCCTTCGTGTGTTTGAGTTTTCATGTTCTTGGATGACATGTTGGTGGTAGCATGTTGCAGATCCTTATGGATTATTTTTTGAATGCTTGGCATGCTCGAGGATGTTGATGCAGATATTCATTATGTTGTGACCGACTTAGGCTGGTGTGCATTAATATTTGTTCATCTATTGGGTCGACAATTTGTAATTCATTTATTCTTTATTTGTGGCCAACAGAGTTGTTGATGTAAATCCATGTAGCGGATATATAAGAGCATTTTTTCCTTATTTTGAAGTATTCTCGGTGAATGTATGTGAAGTGTGTGCAAGATATGTGCGAATAAAGATCAGATCATTCAAGTGCAAAGCAGAGTGTGAAGAAGTATTACTGTTCCTAATCGAAACTATCATCAGACTTTTGAAGAAGTTAATTTCTTAGTTCAACCTCATCAGATGGATTTAATCTGATTATTTTATGTAAGGCAGTGAACCTTCCCTTCTGAGCAATGAGCTCTAGGAAGTGTGCCTAAATGCAAGTGCATTCCTTATTCATTTCTACAATACTTTTGACAGGGTATAATTATGGATTAACCTCCACCGTGGTTTTTCCCCTAACAAGGTTTCCATGCAAAATCTTGGTGTCGTGTGTTTCTGATGTGTTTTTGATTCTTTCTTTCACTGTTAATTATCATATCTAAGATTAAAGGTTGATAAAGTAAGATAAGTTTTAAATTATGTAACAACTGATTCACCCACCCTCTCAGTTGTCTATCCTTGTTTTTCCAACAATTGGTATTAGAGCTGGTTCCTCTAAAGAAGTTTAATATCTTGAGGTGATCTGAGATGAAATCATACAAGAAGGATAGTCCCAGATTCGATGGTACAAATTACTCTCTATGGAAGGTTAGAATGGAGTTTCATTTGAAGTGCATTGGTGAACCCTTCTGGAAGTTTACAAAGAACATATATAATATTCCTCAAAATGGTCCTACTACTCCTGATGAGATCAAATAAACTAAAACTAATATTAGGGCTATATAAGCATTACTGAGTGCTTTGACAGATTCAGAGATGACAAATGTGATAGGTCTGAAGATTGCACATGAGATCTGGAAGAAGTTGGAAACATTGTATGAAGGAGATGCACAAGTGAAAGTTGCTAAGCTACAAAGTTTGAAAGGCAAGTGGGAAAACATGAAGATGAGAAAAGATGAAAAAATTGTTGCTTTCATGCAAAAGGTAAATGAACTAGTGATGGGTATTAGATGTGCCGGTGGAATTATGGAAGAATATGAGATTGTGGCTAAAGTGCTCAGATCAGTTCCTGCTTCTTACAAAATGAAAGCTCATGCTATTGAAGAGATTAGGACAATAAAAAATGTGACAAGAGACATGCTCATTGGAAAAATTGATGCCTTTGAGTTGAGTGAATTTGGTAAGTAGACATAATCTGCATTTAAAGCTATTGTATCTAGAAAAAGCCAATAGAGATATGATTTGGGAGAAATTTCTAGAAAGACATTCAAATATGAAGATGATATGAGACAGATTGAAGATGAAGAAAGAGAGCTAGAAGAGCTTGAAGCATTGATTGTGAAAAGAGAAGCCAGAGGTCAAGGTAAGTATAAAGTAAAGCTGTCTATTAAATGTTTCTCTTGCAATAAAATAGGTCATTTTGTATCAAGGTGTTCTGAAAGAGTCTCTAAGTATAAACCTGACAAGTCTAGATTTCAAAAGAAATGTTATTATGCTGAAGAAGGTGTTACTGATGATGAATCTGATAAAAAATTGGAAATGAAGATGGATGGGTATTCATTGCTATCAAAGAAAATGGTCTTGTATAAGTTGTCAAAACCAACTTCAGACTCCAAGATCACCTGCATGCAAATGGATACCTATCACAAGGAAAAGAATGGATGGAGAAAAAGAACAAGGGTTTGAAGAAATATTCAACCACAAAGAAAGTATTGATTGATTGATAGATGGATAATTACAAAGAGTACATATGCCTGATTATATAGGCAAGTGTTAAACCTAAAATGCAAATGATGTTGCCAAGTGTTCAAATCAAACTTCATGTGACAACAAGAAACCCTAACAAACTACTTAGGGAATGATAACAAGATGGAGATAAGTTCTAGAAAAGACAACTCATCTTCTAGAAGGGAATCTTATCTCAACAACTTTATTAAATGATTAAATGCAACTTAGGACTAATACGATTAGTTAAAACCTAAGTTAACTTATGCTAGTGTAATAATTAATTAATTAATTACACTAACAGTCTTGTGTCCACTAAATCCGCTAATAATTAGAACATTGAGAAAACTCTTGCAGCCGGAATTGATGAAAAGGATAAGTGGGTGATTGACAACAGATGTTCACATCATATGAATAGTGACAAAAGCAAGTTTATAAGCTTGGAAAAATATGACGGTGGTGTTGTAAGGTTTGGAGATAACAATTCAGGTGTGATTTGTGGTAGAGGCACTATTTATCTTGGTGGTAAATATAATACTATTGAGTCCTCTATGTTGAAGGATTGAAGAAAAAATTGTTGAGTGTTGGATAGATGGTTGACAAGGGATACAATATTCAGTTCAAAGATGGAAAATGCAGGATTTTGGGAAGCTCTGGAAATGTAATTGCTTCAGGTACAAAGACAAGAGGTAATATTTTTCACCTGAGTGCTACTAGTGAAAATTGTTTAATTGCTCAAGTTGATGTAAGCTGGTTATGGCATAGGAGGTTGTGTCATGTGAATTTTGATAACATTGTCAAAGTAAGCTCCACACAAGCAGTCAGAGATCTACCTAAGTTAGTAAAGCCTACTAACACCATATGCAAGGAATTTTAGATTGGAAAGCATACAAGAATTTCTTTTCAAAGCAAACAAAATAATTCTAATGGAGTATTGGATTTGGTACATATTGATCTATGTGGTCTATCCAGAATCAAAAGTCTACAAGGAGAAAGGTACTTTATGTTGCTTATTGATGATTACTCTAGGATGATATGGGTTGATTTATTGAGAGAAAAATATGAAGCACTAGAAAAGTTCAAATTTTTCAAAGCTATGACAAAGAATGAGACAGGTCTGAAGGTTAAATGCTTAAGATTAGACAAAGGTGGTGAGTTCACTTCCTGAGATTTTAATTTATTTTGTGAAGAACATGGAATCAAAAAACAATTATTTTCTCCTCGGACTCCTCAACAGAACGAAGTTGTTGAGAGAAAGAACAAAACAATTTTAGATGCTGCCAGAACTATGATGTTGGAAGGTAATGTCCCTCATATCTATTGGAGAGAAGCTATAAAAACTGTTGTATATACTATCAACTGGGTAAATGTCAATGGTAATTCTGGTAAGACTCCTTTTGAGCTGTGGTTTGGTCATAAGCCTACTGTTAAGTATTTCAAAATCTTTAGAAGTAGATGTTATATCAAGAGAGATGAAGATATTGGCAAGTTTGATGCTAGAAGTGATGAAGGAATATTTCTAGGTTACTCTACTAAGAGCAAAGCCTACCAGTGTTACAATAGAAGATTGAAGAAAATGGTTGAAAATGAAAATGTTAGAGTTGATGAGGATACTGATAGGTCATCCAGATATTGTGGATATGACTCAAATGATCAACAAGATAGTACAAATAAAGGAAAGACTACTTAGACACAGAATCAAGTCCAAATTGTTTTGATGAATCAAGAGAATCATGAAGGATAAGCTAATGGAAGTACAAAAGAGAGAACAAAAGAACCAGAAGTTAGAGAGAATCCCAAAGTCCCAAGGTATGTAAAGCTAAATCATTCTGAAAGACAGATTATAGGAGACAAGAACAAAGGTGTACATACTAGAAGAGGAATTACAAAAGAGTATTGTCTGATTTCAAAAACTGAGCACAACAATGTCAATGAAGCATGTAAGGATGAATATTGGATGGAAGCTAAGAAGGAAGAAATGATGCAGATAGAGAAAAATGATACATGGATTCTTGTTCGTAGACCTCAGGATAAAAATGTGATTGGAACCAAATGGGTCTTTTAGAATAAGCTGAATGAACAAGGTGAAGTGGTTAGAAACAAAGCAAGACTGGTATGTAAAGGTTACTCAAAGATGGAAGGTATTGATTTTGAAGAAACCTTTTCCCCTATTGCTAGAATTGAGGTTGTAAGGTTATTTCTTGCTTATGCTGCTTTCAAGAATTACAAAGTCTATCAAATGGATGTGAAGTCATCATTTCTAAATGGAAAATTAGAAGAAATTTTTTATGTTGAGCAACCAGATCGATTTCAACTGACAAATGAAAAAGACATGGTGTGTCGGTTGAAGAAAGCACTGTATGGACTTAAGCAAGCCCCTAGAGGTTGGTATGCTAGATTGTATAAATACTTGTTGAAGCTTGGATTCAATAAAGGTATTGTTGAAATTAATCTATATTTCAAGGTGGATAAGGAGAAAGAGTTGATTATTGAAGTCTTTGTTGATGACATTATTTTTGAAGGTGATGATGACTTATGCATGAAGTTTGCTGATGAAATGAAAAGTGAATTTGAGATGTCAATGATAGGAGAGCTGAAATTCTTTTTAGGATTTCAAATTACTCAGTTAGATGATGGAATCTTTATATCTCAATCCAACTATGTAAGAGAGCTACTAAAATTTTTTGGCATGGAAGACTCAAAGCTTGTAGGTACACCTATGGTGACCGGATGCAAGCTAGCATGAAATGATGATTCTACTAAGGCTAATCAAACAAGGTACAAGTCAATGATTGGTGGATTTCTCTATTTGAATCATAATAGACTAGACATCATGAATGATGTATGCATGGCCACTAGATATCAAGCTGATCCAAAGGCATCACATGTGACTGCAATAAAAAGAATTAAAGGAACAATTGATTTTGGGCTATGGTATTCTAAGGATGATGATATTACTTTGAATGCCTTTAAAAATGTAGACTGGGTAGGAGATTTGGATGATAGGAAAAGTACAAGTGGTGGTGCATTCTTCTTGGGGTAGAAACTGGTGTCTTGGCTAAGTAAAAATAAAAAATTCCATTTCCCTATCTACTACCGAGGTAGAATATATTACTGCTGCAAACAATTGTACTCAAGTAGTGTGGATGAAATAGATGCTAAGAGATATCAAAATTGAGTATGATGAGCCTATTTCTGTATTTTATGACAACTCAAATGCCATAAAAATTTCAAAAAAATTGGTGCTACATTCAAAGACAAAGCATATATCTATCAAGTATCACTTTTTGAGAGACAAAGTGAATGATAAAGAAGTCAGATTAGAATATGTGCCCACTAAGAAAAAAATTGTAGATATCTTTACTAAACCATTGCCTAAGGATACTTTTGAGTATCTCAGAGGAAAGTTAGGGATGATTTCCCCTCCTAATCTGAACTAAAGATGCAATTCTTTGCATCAATCTGTGCACTTATAGTCAAATCTTGTTTCAGATTGATGTTATGGTGGTTGCTACTCAAGGGGAGTAGTCAGATGATTCAAATATGTGGTTCAGAGCTAGTGTACCTTTTCCATTGATGTCAAAGGGGGAGAAGAGTAATGTGAAAATATCTTGAGGAAGAAAAGGGGAGAAGAGTCATGTAAGGAGGTTAAGAACAATATGAGAATGATAGTTGGAGAAGAGCTAGTTGTGTTGATGGTATTTTTCACATCACGTGTTTCCATGAATTCCAAAGGGGGAGATTACTGGATGCTATGGTTGTGTTTTTGGTATATGGTTGTCATTGATGTCAACAATATTAGCACTGGTGATTTTGAAGGCTGTACATGTCGAGGATATTGAGAAAATTAGAATAAATACTTTGCAGGCAGTCTGTGAAGTTGTGAAGATGATAATGGTGGAAAGTTTAGCAAGTTGATATTGAGAAGTTGCACATTAAAGGGTTTGTTGCTGAGCCTACCAAGTATGTTGTCTGGAAGTTTTAGAGGTGCACACCAAGATTGGAGAAAGTTATGAATTTCTGAGTTCCTACAGTTATTCTGTTACTGTAGCAGGTGTTTTTGGAAGAAGAGATTGCAATTCTGATGAATTGAGTTGTTGCGTACATTCTTGAGAGGTTTAGTGATGTTTCTAGATCATGCTCTATCATTGTGGTATGTCCGCATGGATCACTATGTTCGAGATCAAATATTTTTCCTTTGTGTGTTCAATTTTACATGTTCTTGGCCAACATGTTGGTGGTATTGTGTTGCGGATCCTTATGGATTAATTTTTGAATTCTTGGCATGTTTGAGGATGTTGATTTAGGTCTTCATTATGTTGTGACTCACTTAGGTTGGTGCACATTGAGATTTTTTCATGTATTGGGCTGACAATTTGTAATTCATTTATTCTTTATTTGTGGCCAAAAGAGTTGATGTAAATCCATGTAGCAGATATATAAGAGCGATTGTTTCCTCATTTTGAAGTATGCTCGATGAATGTACATGAAGTGTGTGCAAGATATTATTGAATAAATATTAGATCGTTCGAGTACAGAGTAGAGTGTGAAGAATTTTGAGCAAAGTGTGAAGAAGTATTACTGTGCCTAACTGAAACTGTCATCAGGCTTTTGAAGAAGCTAATTTCTCAGTTTCAACCTCATTAGATGGATTTAATCTGATTATTTTATGTAAGGTAGTGAGCCTTGCCTTTTGAGCAGTGAGCTCTAGGTAGTGTGCCTAAATGCAAGTGCATTCCTTATTCATTTCTATTATACTTTTAACAGGGTATAATTGTGGATTAACCTCCACTGTGGTTTTTCCCCTAACAGGGTTTCCAAGCAAAAATCTTGGTGTTGTGTGTTTCTGATGTGTTGTTGATTCTTGCTTTCACTATTAATTATCAGATTTGAGATTAAAGGTTGATAAAGTAAGATAAGTTTTAAATTCTGTAACAACTAATTCACCCCCCCTCTTAGTTGTCTATCCTTGTTTTTTCAACAAACCAGATTTACGTGGAAAACCCTACAAGGGAAAAAAACCACAGTGAGAAAGCTACTTGGAGCTATTGTCCAAATTCAACATCACAAAAAGAAAAAAGATTAGCAACAAATTTTATGGGCTGCAACCCAAAGGAAAATAAATCTCCTTGCAATGCAGTTTTATGGCTTCAACCAAAGGAAGTTTACAACTCTCTATAAAGTAAAACACTTAAAAAAAGAGGCTACAACCTCAACATACAACACTTGATGAGTTTTGGTGATCAATGAAAGACACAAAACTTATGTTACCTCTAGCTCACTAATTTTGGCACACTCCCAGTCTGCTACCTTTAGCTCACAAATTTTGAAACTCTTTATTCACCACATACACTTCCTTACACACACATGCACTACTTCCTTTAGCCGTCTGCCTTCAACACACTTCAAATACTTCTTTGCATACTCACACAGACTATGTTGCCTTCAACTCACTACTTTTGACATATTACACTTCGAACACATAGAACACACAACACCTCTTAAAAAAATGATCACACACTTGATCTTCCATTTATATCTTCCACAAGCTTCAAAACGTTTCTCATTATCGACCAAAATGAAACATATGACATGAAACATGCAATGACCATAAGAAAGTTGACTCCAAAAGATCCATGAGAAGAGGAAATCAAATATAGTCCAAGCCAGGAGATAAACATGACCTATTTTATTTTAGAACACATTACCATGCTAGCACACACCACACAAACTTGGTACAAACAACTCAATATACCAAGTCGGCCCAACAAACATTCAAACTTTCATGTATTAACTCCAGACCACAAGCGGTACCGAAGAGACTAGATAACACTGTGCGGATCATATTAAAACATAAAATGATATTCAAAAACATTCGTATGCACCCCTTTTACAACTTCACACAATATTATGTTGATGCAAGCAAATAGACATTGGACCTATTGTGCCTTGCACTCATGCCCTATTTTGTTTTTTGACAAAATGGGGGCCCCTCTTTTTCTTTTTAGTGTGTTGTAATTTTTCTTCTACCTTTATTTTCTCTCTTTCTTTTATTTTTATTTTCCCTCTTTTATTTTTCCTTCTTTCTTTTCCTCCTCTTTTTTTCTTTCTCTTTGAGTATCTTGTCGGGTTTTGGGAAATCAGGATGTGCAATATTGGTATACCATACACATCGAGCCTGAACCCTGACTCCTACCAAGGTGCTTAGTGTTTCTCTTTGTTTCTTTTCATTTCAAGATTCAAGCATTAAGCATTCATTTTATCGAATGCTCGACCCCCGAATGCCCGATGGTGATAACATCTTGTCACCTCAAGCCCCATGCTGGTCAAATTAATAATGTTGATAGGTTTTTTAATGTGGAATTTAATGGGAAATTAATGAGGCATCACGAAAGGTTTTATCAAGTTTTTTGGGTTCATTTTATCATTGAAAATTTGATATTTATGTTTTAGGAGCTTTGCAACTATTTTCATTTGTGAAAACCTTGTTGTGCATGTGCCTCCACAATTACTTTTGCTTTGCTTTGGTTCGTGGGTTCATGTTTGTTCATCTTCTCATACTTGTGCTCGTTTGTCATTACTATTCATGTTTGTAATTTGTGGTTCATGGTGTTCTATGTGTTTTCCACCTTTCTCACACTCATTTTATCAAGTAGGATCAAAACCCACTATCAATTTTCATTCGATTTGATCATTCTTCCTGGTTATGCATGTTGGGTTTACCTTTGTGAGTTTCATTTTTTAATTTTAAATCAATCTAGAAATGTGTTTTTCCTTTCCTTCATTTTTTTGTTTTATCCTTTATTTTTCTTTATTTATTTAATTTTTTTGTCTTTCTTTTTTTGTCTTTGTTGGTTGCCAAATTAGTTTTCCTCCCTAATGCACCAATTGAGGACAATAATGGAGTCATTCAATTAGATGTCAAGCCTCGGCTTTGCTAGGGATTTCTTGCCTTAACATTTTTGAAGAACTTTTCAAGCGTCGGGTGTCAGAGAGTCAACTTACTGCTTAGTCGACAGTGTATCTAGAGTTATGAGAAAAATCTAATGTTTGACCATCGATCATCCCCAAAATTACAAGTCTCGATGAAAAAATATTCAATATTTTGGTTTCGGTTATATAACTTACCAATAAACTAATAAATGATAGATTGAAACTCTGAATACCGAGAACCGATGCCAATACTTAGTGAAAATTCCTTACTTTGAGAACCCTTTTTTGGGTATTGTTGATCGGGCATATTGTCTACATAAATTCTTATTGAGGTAGAAGGTATGTCGAAAGCCCGATCCTTGATCCCTAAAACCATTAAAGAAAATTTTCCTTGGTTTAAAGTGAAAAAATTTGGGAGCATACCTTTTGATAAGTCTAAGAAAAGTTTAACAAAATTGAAGAATAAGGATGTTCAAATGTCAGGCCTTGGGGGTTTCCTTTACCAAATGGAAAACTCATAAAAAACAAATGCTAGATGGCATTGCCAACCCTCAAATCTTGATAGCCTTAAATTTTTTTTGGGTATCATTGATTGGACTTACTTCTTAAACCTATCAAAGTATTGCAAGCAAGAGGTAGACAATGAACCCGATTCCCAACTCTTGAAATAAGTTTCAAATGTCACTAGTTGGAAATATTTCTGAAGTGATTATCTTGTTAGAAATAGGAGGTATGTGGTACATGCGATACCTGATTTTTAAAGTATCAAAAAATTGAATAAAAATTATCTCATAAAGGATCTTTTAACCATTTGGTAGGAGGTAAGGGGTAGGTATGAGGCCCGATCCTCAAAAGGTTTATTTTTCCTTTAGCCTTCTTTTGAAAAAGTTATTACTTTGAAATATAGGATATGTCTTAATTAATATAACTTGGTTTTGGAGGTGTGCTTTCTTTTGAGGTAAATGAATTATAACACATGATGTTTTCTATGTGAAGGAGATATGCCACCAAGGGATCCCACAAAGATGAAGTACCAATATAAGGGATATCATCCGCCTTCTAAAATTTTCTCCCCTTAAACAAAGATTGGAGACACTTCCTTATTCATGTTGACATGGAAGAATTCAAGAGGAGAATTAATGATGAAGAAACTAGAACATGTGTTACCACAAAACTAGAAAATTATAGACTAGTACAAGTTGTTGATTTCCTAGTAACCGTTCAATCTTTAGAGCTAGTATTAACATGTTCTCACTACTATAATCATATAACCAGGAAGGTGATGGGATCATTAGGAGAAGTGGTGCTTGATGTGAGCCCTGAAAATATCTTGAGGATTCCTATCTACCCCCAATATGAGGCAATTGACATGAAGAAGGTAATAAAGTACTTTGATGACAATGAGGCCAACAACCTCACCTACATTAATAGTTAGATGATTCTTACCAATAGAAAATTAGCCCTCAAGATGGCCAATGTACAACACATGAGTGAGTTTAAAGAAGATATCAAGGACTTGATTGTCCTATTGAGTAGAGTATTTGGATATCCCGATGCTAGGGATTTATATCCATGGATGGCCAAATTCATCATAATCATCAATGACACCAAGAAGGATAAGATTGATTGGGATACTCTTATTAGTGATACAATTCATGAATAATTGAAGAATTTTCTTCAAACTTCAAAGTTTTATGACTTACCACTTGGTTTATTTATTGGCTTTTCAAGCCTCTTTCCTAGGACTAGACAAAGTTGGTTCCTTCCAATTGGGGGAGGTGCCAATCTATGAATATTATCCTCAGTTGAAATTGGAGGATAGTTATACTCATTTTTGTGTTGTCAATGACAACTTCATATATGTTGTAATTAGTGGATTGGAGGGAGATTTCTCCAGGAGGATATCAAACGAGGCCACAATGTGTTGGTGTGGAGCCTAAGATTTGTAGCATGTAATTATTTGTGAGATTGTAATATGTTTTGAACTGGATACTAAAATCATTAGATGGATGCGGTTTTGTGGATGTAGCCCAGAATGGGTGAACCACGTTAAATTTTATGTTGTCTTGTTTCTATTATATTTTTGTGTGTTTTATTTCTCTATTTTATTGATCAAATTTGAATTTAACTTGTTAGGTATCTGCCTTCTAGCCCTAACAAGTGGTATCAGAGCAAGGCTGTGTTCAGTCATCCTCTACAAGAAGGTCTCATGGTTAAGTGGGAGTCTCACTATTGAGTGGGAGCAATGGCAGCCAAGGGTAAGTTGAAGGTTGATAAGTTCAATGGGTAGAATTATTAGTTATAGAAGATGCAGATGGAGGAATACCTCTATCAGAAGGATTTATGGCGGTCATTGGAAGGGAAAAATAAGAAAAACTCAACAATGTCTGATGAGGATTGGGATATTTTGGACAGAAAGACACTTGGCAGTATTCATTTATGCCTGACACAATCAATGGTGTTTAATATTACAACAAAAAAGACAACTCTAGAGTTGGTGGAAACCCTGGCAAAGCTATATGAAAATCCTTCCACTTCAAATAGGGTATTTCTTATGAAGCGTTTATTTAATATGAAAATGGTAGAAGGTGGGTCAGTTGTTGATCATTTTAATGAGTTTAATATGGTTACCAATCAATTAGCTTCTATAAATGTAAACTTTGATGAAGAAGTTAGGGCTCTTTTGATTCTGTGTTCTTTGCCTGAAAGCTGGAATAGCTTGGTAATGGTTGTTAGCAATTCTACTTTTGGTTCGAATACATTGAAATTTGATGATGTTGTTGGTATTATTTTGAGCGAGGAAATTCATAGGAAAAGTTCAGGTGGAACATCCACATCAGACATTGTTTTGAATGTAGAAAGCAGGGGCAGAAAAAAGGAGAGATGAAACAATTTTGGAATTCGTGGGAAGTCACAAGGAAAATAAAAGGACAAGAGGTCCCAATCTATAGACAAGAGGGATTGCTGGTACTATGGTAAGCTGGGTCATTTAAAGAAAGATTGTTGGTCTCAAAAAAATAAAGGAGACAAAAAGGAAGGAAATAAAGAGGCAAATGTGGTAAGTAATAAATCTGATGAGGGTGCTTTGATTCTTTCCCTTGACAATGCTGATGATTCTTGGGTGTTAGATTCAGGGGCTTCATTTCATGCTACACCCCATAGAAATTATTTTATTGATTATGTCCAAGGGGATTTTGGGCTAGTTTATTTGGGAGATAAGTAACCCTATCAAATTGTTGGAAAGGGAAGAATCAAGATTAAGTTGCAGAATGGGAATCATTGGCTACTACATGAGGTAAGGCATGTTCCAAAGTTAAGAATAAATTTAATTTTAGCAGGGCAACTAGATGATGAAGGTTGTGATGTTACATTTAGTGATAAAAATTGGAAGGTTACAAAAGTTGCCTTAGTGGTAGAAAAAGGTGTGAAAGTAGGCACCTTATATCTTTTTACAGGTCATACTATTCCTTCTACTTTAGCTATTGCAGATAAAAATCAATATTCAGGAACAGTTGTTGCAGTTTAGCAGGCAGAAAATCAGTTAGTTGTTGTGGATTTTGAATCAAAACTATGGCATAATAGACTTGGGAATATGAGTGCAAAAGGTATGAGAGTACTTCATTCAAAGAATGTTTTACCAGGTCTAAAATGTGTTAATATGGATTTTTGTGAAAGTTGTGTGTATGGAAAATAAAAGAGAGTTTTCTCAAGGATGGGAAACAAAAGAAAGATGAGAAATTTGAGCTTTTGCATACAGATGTATGGGGACCAGCTTAGATATCTTCTCTTAGCGGCTCTTAGTATTATGTTACATTCATTTATGATGCAACTAGGAAGGTATGTATTTATTTACTTAGGTATAAATCTGATGTATTTGAAACTTTTAAAAAAAGGAGAAGCTTGGTTGAGAATGAGACGGGTAAAAATTTAAAATGTCTCAGATCTGATAATGGTGGTGGGTATTGCATATAAGCATTTGAAGATTATTGTTCCTCTAATGGTATTCGTAGGTAGAAAATGGTTCCAAGGACTCCACATGAAAATGGAGTGGCTAAGCGCATGAATAGAACAATAATGGAGCATGCACAGACTATGGGATTTCATGTTGGGTTGTCTTTAAACATGTGGGAAGAGGATATAAACACTTCTTATTAATTAATTGATAGAGGTCCCTCTAATCCTTTGGGTTGTGGTACTCCAGAGGAAGCATGGTCATGTAAGAAGGTTAGTTATTCTTTTCTCAAAACCTTTGGTTGTGAAGCATTTGCACATGTAGACTATGAAATAGAACCAAGCTTGATGAAAAATCAAAGAAATGTATATTTGTTGGATATGGAATTGATGAATATAGGCTTTGGGATTTTGAAAATAAGAAAATTGTGAGAAGTAGGGATGTCATATTCAATGAGAAAGTGTTGTACAAAGATCAGTTGCAACAACATGAGAAGAAAGAAAATGATTATGCAATGTTGGATGGTACTCCAAATAATGATGTTCCAATGATTCCTCATGCTCTGCAACAACAACAACAACAAATACCACAAACTCCAGTGAATGTTAGATGATCTTCAAGGATAAGTAGACCTCTAGAAATATTTTCTCCCTCTTTGTATTCTATTTTATTAACTGATGCTGGTGAACTTGAATGTTATGATGAAGCTATGTAGGTGGATACCAAGGTTTAGTAGGAGCATAGAATGGAAGAAGAAATGGACTACTTGCTAAAAAATTAGACTTGGGAATTATGCAAGTTTCTTGCAGGTAAAAAGGATTTACGAAACAAATGGGTTTATAGGCTGAAAGAGGAGGATGGAGGTAAGAAAATATTTAAAGCCAAATTAGTTGGAAAGGGATTTTCATAGAAAAAGGGTATTGATTTTGATGAAATCTTTTCTCTAGTTGTTAAAATGATTTCTATTTGTTCTATTTTAAGTATTGTGGATGCTGAAGATTTGCATTTAGAACAACTTGGTGTTAAAACAACCTTTCTCCATGGTGATTTGGAAGAGGAAATATATATGGAACAACCACAAGGATTTGAGGTCAAAGGTAAGGAGAAACTAGTGTGCAGATTGAAGAAAAGTTTATATGGATTGAAGCAAGCACCTCGACAATGGTATCTTAAATTTGATAGTTTTATAGTTGAGAAACGCTACAACAGATGTAATTTAGACCATTATGTTTACTTTAAGAGGTTAGATGAAGATAGCTACATTATTTTATGTTTATATGTTGATGATATGCTTGTAGCGGGGTCTAACATGGATCACATAAAGGAGTTAAAAAAATAGTTAGCAAATTCATTTGCTATGAAGGATTTGGGGGAAGCAAAAAAAATCCTTGGTATGAAGATTACAAGAGATAGGAAAAATAGAAACTTGTTTTTATCTTAGGCTGATTATGTTGAAAAGGTGTTGCAGAGATTTCATATGGAGAATGCAAAAGCTATCATAACACCTTTTCCTAGTCATGTTAAATTGACTAAGGATGTGTGTCCAAAGACACAAGAGGAGGCAGAAAAAAATCTCCAAGGTACCATATGCTTCAACTATAGGTAGTTTAATGTATGCCATGGTATGCACAAGACCAGATATTGCATATGTCGTAGGAGTTGTTAGAAGGTATATGAGTTATCCCAGAATTAAGCATTAGAATGCTGTAAAATGGATTCTCAAATACTTGAGAGGTACATCCAATAAATGTTTATGTTTTGGGGGCTCTAATACTGATTTAAAAGGCTATGTTGATTTATATGATATAGATACCAGGTGGAGTACCATAGATTATGTATTTGTAGTTGGTGGGACAATAGTGAGTTTGATTTCTCAAATACAAAAGGTGGTTACTTTATCCACCACATAGGTAGAGTATGTGGCTGCAATAGAGGCAACAAAGGAGATGATATAGCTGAAATTTTTTATGGAAGAGTTGGGAAAACAACAAGCTAACAATCACTTGTTTATAGATAGCCAAAGTGTTATACATCTTGTAAAGAATTTTTCCTTGCACTCTAAAACCAAACACATACAACTGAGATATCATTTCATTCGGTTAGTGTTGGAGGATGGACAGGTAAAGCTAGAAAAGATACATATAGATTCCAATCCAACGGATATTTTTACAAATGCAGTGACAAGGGAGAAGCTGAGATCCTCTTCAGCTTCGGTTGGTCTTCATGGTTAAAAGTATAACAAAGCAGCGAGGTCCAAGGTTCTTATTTCTAGTGGGAGCTGTAAGTGTACTGGTGTCGTCCAGGATTAGTCTCCAAGTGGGAGATTGTGTTGGTGTGGAGCCTGATTAGTCTCCAAGTGGGAGATTTTTGGTATGTGGTGACTGATCATACTATACTATACACCGAAAAAGAAAAAACCAACTTTGTAGAACCCTAATTTCTGGAAGCTTCTAAAAAGCTTGTTATAATGGCTGGGATGTGAGTTGTAGCATGTCATTATTCACGAGATTGTAATATGTTTTGTACTGGATAATAAAATAATTGGATGGCTCTAGTTTTATGGATGTAGCTTGGAATGGGTGAACCACATTAAATTCTCTGTGTTGTCTTGTTTCTGCTATAATTTTGTGTGTGTTTTATTTCTCTATTTTATTGATCAAATCTACATTTAATTTGTTAGATAAATGCCTTCTAACCCTAACACACAGGAGCACTCAAAATTTGGGGAAACCGGTATATCCAATTTAAAAGCTTCACATACATCTGAGTGGCCAGTTTCCATAACCCCATATAATCTTCCAAGGTACACATAAGATAAAATAATCATATTGGAAGTTTATAGATAGGTGAATGAAATCCACCAACTCATTTCTAGGAAACAAAAATATGGATATAGTTTCCCCATCAAGATGGGAGTATATTCTTGTGCCCACATGTAGAATTCTAAGGGTGTAGATGTATAACTAGCAAGATATGCTTTGGTAATGTATAATGATGCTCCACACTGATTCAACCCAATTGGCAAGATCGGTAAGGTGATAGGCTCTTTCTTTATTCATGATCCTAAGATAGAAGATCACTAGGTAAAATGTGTGGAGGAATTTGAAGTAAGAATGAAAGATTAGTATCAATTGAAAATAAGAATGATCAAGTCTTGCACAAAATCCCATGTGTCTAAGGATATGAAAGAATATGGGAAAGTTCTTGATCCTATTTACTACAAGCAACCTATCTACAATTACCCAATCTTTAATGAAGATTGTTTAGTGGACAAAAATAATGATATCCAAACAAGGGAATCAAGTGTTGTATCCCATTCTCTCAAATGGATTAGACATCCTTTCCCTATGATGAAGTCATTAGAGCTTGCAAAAATAACCGAGAAAGCCAGAACAGGAGGAGGATCTTCCACTGCTACCACCCAAGCCAAAGAGACCACTAGAAGTTCACTTCCTAAGGTAGTAGGAAAGAAAAGAAAAGAGAAATAATTGATATATATTGGTTCAAGTAAGGAAGATGTTTAGGAGGGAGAAAATCTAGTTAGAAAAAAGAGAACTAGAGAAGCAATTCAAGAAAGAGATGCCCAGAGGGAAGCTCAAAAAACCTACTCCTTCCCTCCACATTAATCCCTCTACCTTCACCTCCTCCCTCACCACATGATCCACCTCCATCTCCATCCCTTTCTCCACCTCCTTCTCCTCCCCAATTCCCAAAGAGGAGCCACCATCCAGGGAGGAAGAAATTCCCATTAAGTTTGAAGAAGAAGAAACAATGCAAGAAGAGGGGGAGATAGAGAGAGCCTCCTAAAGAAGAGGAAGCATAGAGAGAGGTCCATACTAAAGAATTCCCTGCTAGAGATACCATGGCTGAAGAGAATATAGAGTAGGAAGTAGACCAGATAAGGAAGGCTCATGATGAATAAGCTCATGAAGAAAAAGAGACTTATGAGGAAAGGGTCCAAGAAGAAGATATCATAGTTGAAACAAAGTAAAGGGAGACCAAACAAGATGATGCAAAATCCTCCCATAATGTTGAGATCCTCTCTTCTCTCCTTAGAGAAACATTCACTGCCATGCCTATCTGGCTCAACCACACTATTAAAAGGTGGAAAAGGATATACATAGAAGGCAACTTAGAGAAAAGTCTAAGAATTTTGTCAGAAGCCTTCTAGTATCTGATTAGAAGAAGAAAGAGAGCTAGAAGAATGTCAACCATCACAATGGACGATCAAGGTAATCAAACTACTGAAATAGTCATTCCCTTGGTTGATTAACTTGAATATGAGATGAGACTAGAAGACTACTAGATTAGACAAGTTGATCTAGGAGTCCAGACAAGGGAAGGAGAAGTCAGACATTCTGACCTAAAAGGATGGATCCTAATAGCCCAGTAGTGGAAATCAATTTTTTTGACTTTAGAAAATGGAGTGCTAAAGAAGTTAATAAATTTCTATCACTCTATTAGTTATGAGGATAGTGTAGCTCAAAAAATTAAGCTGAGAATTGATGAATAAATATTAGTTTGGAAAGATTACATCCCAATTTTGTAGAAAATAAAAGAAACCCCTATGGAGGATCTTTTGAAAGCTATAGTGATCAAATAAGAGGACCAAGATAATATTTCTAAGTGGTTAACAATAGTGGAGTTCAGACTGAATATTTTGAATAAGTGTAAGTCTAAATTGAGTAAATACAAAAATATAGTGAAACAAACCATGATCAAATTCTGCTAGTCCATTGAAGATTTAGACTGCACATTCTGGGAAACACCTGTCCTAGTAAGGGACCCTAGTAGGATGGTAGAAGAGTTGAAAAATAAAATACAAGGACACGTCACTTAGGCGGCTATTGATAAAATGATGAATAAAAAGGAGAAAATCCAATCCCTTTAAGAAGAGTTGACCGCCTTCAACAAACAACACCAACAAATAGAGAAATATGCCTTCAACCAGAAAATAAATCTACAATACCACCGGGGACTGTCAATGGAGATGATAATGAAGTAATATTGATGTTTACTGGCATCTTTGTAAAATAGGTATAGACAAGAGTTTGTCGTTGTTGTGTTTTATTTTAAATAAAATGTTATATAATTCCCACACACAACCTATGGAGTTGGAACTGGCGTTGGAATTGGGTAATTTTGTTTTTTAAATAAAAGGCTTGTGGCCAACTTAATATATTTATATAATATAATATAATAGATTACAAAAAAAATATTCATGGCTGAAAATATAATTTCCAGTTCATCCTATGCAGTAAACAAAAATGATCAAGATATCAAATCCTAGAAATTTTCATCTTGACATAAGAAAAAGACAACTAACTGTATGTTGACTTGGCAATATACAAAATATCAGCTTTTTTGGTACAAAAAACAACTAATTATATGTTGATTACAGACTATATGCAGACAATATGCTTATATATATTAACATATATGCAAAAAGTTTATGTTGTCTAGCATTTTGTTATCAAGCATTGCCTACAGAATGTCTCTCCAAATTTTCTTCTTTATGCATGATCTGATGAGTTGGCGGAGTGGAAAGATAATTTTTTGTAATGTTCATGTCAGGGATTTGTGGAAGAGGCCTGATCTGTTGAACTTGCATGTTTCTTTCCTTAGCTTGTGACTCTGCAGATTCCACCATCTCCTTCTATTTTGTTGCTTGTTTTTTGACACTATCTACTTGATGACAGTGATGTGTGAGGAGAAATGACAAAGCATGAAATTTGGCTTTGAAGTTTCTCTCCATGTCATCCCCTACTTCATAATGATGGCGGGAAAGCACTCTATATAAGTGGTTGGGTGTGTCATACTCCAGAGATAATTTCAGTGCAATGTAGATATTTCTATAGCATGCCTTGTGGTGTAAGTAGTTTGATTTTTGTTTAGATCCACAATTTTAGGAACTTGATTTTCTATATAATTTTGGTTCTAGATCACTTCAAGGGATCCAATTTTGATGTATTTTTGTACAATAAACTTATACATTCTAAGCATGGTTTTTCCTACTAACTTTGTGAAGATCTAATTTTTGATAAATCAAAGGATTATGCCTATTTTGCACGCATCTCAATATGGTTCATTGGTAATGGTATGCCTATTTTATGTTATCCAAATTGAATAAATGTGAAATCTTGAATTATCTCTTAGCAGTATTATTTTAAGGCAAATGTGAAATATTTGAGTTAGATTTTTTGTATGATCTGAAAAAGAAATCTTCATGAGGCTTGAAAAGTTCTATGGGTTGAGGCCAAAAATAGTCCAATAAAATTTTCCATGGGAAGCCAAAGGATTAAACCCACTATGATGGACTGTATATATTTGATTTTTAAATGGGAACTTAATGCACTTATGGATGACTAATGTGATGACATTCATGGAGTGTAGCCATGGATAGCCTAGCTTCACAAAGAATTGGTTTAACGTTAGGATGATGGAGAATGATACATCTAGTTGTTTTGGTCTAGCTTTAAACAGAAGAGTGATTGGACCTATCATAGGGTGAACAAAACCATCATGAGTTTTTAACCATTCTTTCAATTGCTCATAAGAATCTTGATAAATTTCATGCACAAACAAGAATTCCTTAGTGACCACATTCTTTAGACACATAAGGTCAATGAGTATCCTTGGTGTAGGCTTGTAATTAATACATACAACAATAATATGGAGAGGATCTTCTAGCACATATATAGATGAATCAATGTGTGTGAAATAAATATTAGGTAACAAAGTGGTTTGGCCCTTACGAGGTGGTGTAGGGGCACCATGTCAACTTATGGAGATATGGTATTAGGTTAAGTTTTGGTGTGTTGAGTCAAAATGTAATTTAATAAGGTCATAATAGACCATTTGATATGTAATTGGAGTCATTTGGGTTCAGTCTTGCTAATATTGTAAAATCTTAGAAAAGTTGTCATAGTGCAAAATTGTAAAAATACAAAATGGGAAGTTGAAGGGTCAAAAAGTGTAAGGGATGTTACGAGTCAGTTGTTTTCGGTTGGGGGAAGTTTAGATGTGTTTAAAAAGGCATTGTGAACATTGGTTGAGGGTTGGATTTTTGTTTTTGAAGTTGAAGCAATAGTAAAACACTATTTTCTCTGCAAATTATTGGTAAATCTGTTGCTACAAACCTTTGTACGGTTCCGTACTAAGTAATATTGATAAAAGGTGTATTGATTTTGGTAGAGACATGTGTTAAATGATTTTTTTTCATCAAGATTTAAGGATTTTGTAAGAAATTTACTGAGAATGGGTAGGAAACCCTCAATTTGAGGGTTTGGTAGGGAAAAATAGAATTTTAAGTCATTCCACCTGGTGAAGCATGTTCTAACTTGGTGGAATGGAATATTTAGGCATATGATTTGTGTTCATGTGTTTTTTAGGGGTAGGGAAGGAAGTTTGTTGAAGTTAAGGTGATGCCCTAATTGATTTCATTCATATTTCAAGCAAAGAATGATGGCTAAGAGTTGGAGTTTGATTAAAATGCATTGATAAAGTGTGGGAGTTGATTTAGGAAGCATTTGCATCCATAAAATGGTGTGTTTGAGGTTTTTTCAAAGTGGTTTGAGGCCTGGAGTACATAGTTTCAATAAACCCTCTTGTAACTAGCCTAAAGAGGCCTAAATAAGGGTTTTAGGGTTTGGTGAACTAGAAAATGTTTCAGTTGGTAAAAGTTGTTGCTTCTGGCTGTTTGTGACATGGTTGAGGTTAGGGAATAGATATTTTTGGTTGGGAGGGTATTTGGTTGGTAGATTCTTTGTAAAACATGGCTAATTGAGCCTCCTTTCATCACAACAGTCCATTTTAGGAGGGTATGTTCTGAAACAAGTGTATGAACAAATTTGATATGTAAAAGTAGAGGGAAAAGGGTATTTGAAATGATAGTTATCTTATGGTTGTGAAGTTTCTTTTGCAAGATATCGTCTAGAAAACACCATTTGGGAGACTAGAAGGCAAAGATGGAGAACTTGTGAGAAGTCACCAAGTTAAGGTCTTAAAAGTAAAAGGATTGTTCCAAATTGTTTGATTTGTGTTTGTTTTGATAAACTCCTCCCTGATCTACATCACGAGGTTAAACATCTATTAGAGTAACCATATTATCTAGACCATCCTCATCATCATTCTTATCATCACAAGCTTGCACAAAATTGGATGTATGATTTGGCATTGGATTTGTGAAAATTTGTAAATTTTGATTGGGTGGAGCAATGGAATTATTCCCTTTGTCATTAATATTGGCCAATTAGATGTGATTATAATCGATGAGGTCTTGGACTGGATTTTTAAGATGCATACATCATTCTGTATCATGTTCAGGTGTACAATGATATTGAAAAAAATGCTTTTTGAGTTAAAGTTTGAAGGCAAAGGTTTAGTTGTGTCCATAGGTCTAATCTAAGGTAATTGGATTAGGTTCTTGCTTAACAATTGTAACATGATCAAATGCAAGGAATCAGGAAATTGGGTAAATTGTCTATCTTTCGGCCTAAATTGATAAGGAGCTGAACTTACAACTATGACTTGAGACTCAATGTTAGTTGTTTGAGGTGTGTTTATTTTTATAAAGTTCCTATTTTTCTTATCAAATGGTTGATAGTTTTTTGAGGCACAAATTCAGATTTCTCAATAGGATTCGATGAAGATATTCCTTCATACTAACTAATTGATATCTGATAATGACAAAGAGTCATACACAAATGTGTAAAGGATGGGTATTTCATTAGCAATATCTTATTCGTAATGCTAGGTTGCAATTTTCCAATGAACACTCTTTAAAAATAAACAGGAAGATTATAGTTGATTTGTGAGTAAAGAATTGATATCTCCCTATGAATTCTATTACCTTTTCATGTATCCCCTTTTTGCAATACACTAAATTAGTTAATGTGATTTGAGTTCCACTGTTTACTTGAAAATGTTGAAGAAATACATCAACCAATTCATCAAATGAATTTATGGAGTTGTTCAGAAAGGAGCAAAACCATTCCAAGGCCATGTATTTCAATGAACTAGGAAAGAGTTTAGCTAG
Source organism: Sequoiadendron giganteum (assembly GCA_007115665.2). Taxonomy (NCBI): domain Eukaryota; kingdom Viridiplantae; phylum Streptophyta; class Pinopsida; order Cupressales; family Cupressaceae; genus Sequoiadendron; species Sequoiadendron giganteum. The sequence continues at coordinate 94,224,905 of CM021102.1, forward strand.
GAGCTGAACTTCAAAGATGAAGTCACTACACAATGCCATATAAGTTGATACATGACTATTAGGGTCTCCTTTACCATTGTACTTCTCATGTAGTGCCTCTCATACTTTTTCAAATAGATTGACAGTTGATCTATTATATGATGAGACATTATGATACATTATATGATGTTGGACTTATTTCTATGATGATACTTTGATGACACTTCTATTATTTGAGGTTTTATGCACACGTTATGAGTAGTATATGGTTTTACTTGATTATGAGGACTAACCCTATCATGAGCACTATGTGATTATTTTATCATGACTATTAGGTGATTATGATGTGATTGATCTTATTCTAATTACTATGTAGCTGATTGTTTACGATTTGATTCAATTACTGAGTGTTGTTCTTACTTATGTGTTTGGGTGAAAGGGACAGTGTCACATCACTCACTTGTGATTACCCTGCGACATTGCGATTCCCTTTCACAGAGTGACTATTATATGAATATGCATGACCATTTTGTGTGTTGCAAGTTGCAGGTACTAGGCATTGACTCCCCCTGAATTGGTAGGTTTGAGCGTGCCTTGAACCCAATGGATTAGTTGATCGGAGATAACACTTGGTCCCCTACCCTAGCCATCATCCTCGAAGAGGATGAGTATCTGGTTTGGTACCCTGTCAATGTTGTCAGTTTGTCAGTGGTTAGTCAGTGTTGTTTGAGTTTTTTCTTTTGACTCTAGATAGTGGTTAGGTAATTGTTCAGGCATTTGGGTTATTTAGTTGAAATTGTCTGATGTATGCCTTTGGTTATCTTATGCATTAGAATCAATTGCTAAGTAGAAGGTACATCTTGATAAATAAATAAATAAATATATATTTATAAATAATAGTTAATAATAAAATAAATTTACAATGTAATGTTGAAATTAATAAATAATATTAATAAGGTAAATAAATAAAATGTTATAAAGTTGGAATTATATAATTACTTATGATGTGTAAATAAATAAATGATAAATGGTTTTACCGTTTGTGTGAAAATTGAGTATCTACTATATTATTTTGTAAATATTTCATATTTACCCAAATTGAGATTTTAAATGAAATTCTTTCAACTATGAAATTCTTTCAACTATGAAATGCTTTCAACTATGAAATTAATTTTTTTTGAAAAACTTTAACTATGAAATTAATAAATTAAAAATTAACTAGTTAGTTGGGTATCTTCTCCATGCTTGATTTATCATTACTTGAGGTCTTTAGTTAAATAGTTCATGCGCCTTCTCTATGCGTAGCCTGCTAATCTCACATGCTTGGAAGTTTCTAAAGCTCTCCAACAAATCCATTATGCACATATTCTGCAATATTTCACCTTTTTGCATACACCTGGGTTATTCAATAAATCATCACCTTCCTAACCGTAGAGTATATATTATAAGAGACGAATAAGTTCTTGTATCTAGCCCGATCATAATTACTCTATTCTAATTCTTAAATATAACCTATATATTTACCCGCCTCTTAGATACTTGCCCAAAATCCTTAAATCCTTAATATTAACATATATCTATCTTATTGTATTCATGTGAAGTTAATTTTGAAGTGCAGGATTTTTAGTTTGTAATGATCTCATTTAATTGTCTAACTCTTCTATTCGGCAAGGTATGGAATGTACTATATGCACAATATATAGTTGCTTGACTTCTAGAATTGGATTAGATAAAATGTATACAATTATTGAATTGCATTGTATAAACTGATTTAAGGCAACCTTTATTTGGTGGTATTGTTACTTTAGTGTTAGCAAGCATGTCTTGAGAATATTATTGTCATTCTAGTTCTTTTTGGGTAAACCTAAATTATTGAATTTGCTAAAGAAAATATTCAACCAGTAAAATAATCCGTTGAAAAGTTGTAATGGGTAAAGTCATCATTCTTTACATATTTATCACATTAAATTGATGTAAGAAGTTACCTTCCAATGTTTCTCTATTAACCTTTCTTAAATTTAGTAACTCTGTTGTATTTTATTAGTTGAATTTCTCAATATGTAATTTAAAGGTATTTTCTTTAAGGAATCAATATGGGTGGTTAACTTTATTTTAATACTTATTTCATTAAATCAAAAGTAAATTTGATTATTTAGTTGTGTTCCATTAGTTCTAACATTTAAATGTAAACTGTAATTCCATAAATATTTTATTTGATTATTCATCCCCTTAGTTTTGGTTGATTCAATCACATTTAATAGTTAAGTTCAAGTCTAAGTGTCTTTGAGAAATTTGGATAAACGTGAGTTTAGTGTGAGATTAATTATTGACGGTAAATTTTGTGTAACATAAAAGTCTAAGGGATGTTAAATTAAGTGAGGGTAAAATATTAGGGATAGGTTATTTAATTTGGAAGATTCTAATTAAATGTTAAATGATTTAGATTACTCTCTGTTAATTAATTAAGTGAATGTTGATTATTTTAGAATTATCTAATAGTTGATTGATAGAATTACTATGTGAAACAATTAACTAGAATATTGTTATTATAGTATTTCATTATAGTTGTGATTGTAATATTAGGGTCTTATATTAACTAGTTCGATAAAGATGATTGTTTTGTTAATGATTTAGTTACCTTTAAATATAGTTATTTTTAGTAAATAATCTCTTGATTGAGCTAAGTGGAAACGTTAAAGTGAATGATAAGAAAGTTGAGATAATGCTTTATTTAGGGGAATATCTTCTTGGTTAGAATGCTATGATTAATTGTTTATATTTAACAGTGTGTCTTGATTATTAGATTAAGTTTTTATGTTATTATGAATGCCGTCCGTGTAAAGTATTTTCAAGATTCTATGCCATTGGGAAATGTGATTAGTACGTTGGTTTCCAAAGGCCTAGGAGGGGGTATATTTGTATCTATGCTCCTTATGATTGTTTAACCTTGGAAGTGGTCTGGTTATGTTGTTGGTCATGTGTATTGTTCGAAATGTAAATCCTAAGGGTGTTGCCCTCATATCTATGCATGGTTCATGAGATTTTGTAATGATATTCTATTGAAAGGTATGCATATGTGTATTGAGTGAAATGCAAACCCTAAATGTTGTACTACCTATTCATGATGGTTGAATTGTAGCTATGGGTTGGGACATGGGTTCATATGGTCTTGACCGATGTTCATGTTCATGTGATGAGTGTACAAGATAGATAATGCTTTGCTCTGTGTAGGGTTTACTAGTTGCAAGTAGGGGGAGTGGCTCTTAATGGGGGTTGGAACCCAAAGTGGTGTCTAGGATAACCCATTGGAGGGTTTCTTAATCCAATGACAACCTTAATAATGAATTAGGGGGATGGGTAGAATTTTCATTAAACAAGATAATGGATGTTTCACTAATGGTTCAAGTGATCGTTTAGGCTTGAGATGAGATGGAAAGGCCTAGAATGACAAGATCGACTACCTTGTCCTCATGAAAGGTACGTTAGTTCCACATGAGTTTGTATGGGGGCCAAGGATCGGGAGAGGCTACCAGGATAACCCAGGATGGGGGCCGAGGCCTAGGAAAATCTACCAGGATAACCCATATCAAGCTATGTGATGACACTCCTCTCTATTGCAGTCTAACATTCCCTAGTTGTATTTTGTCTTTCTGATGTGTAAGTGCCTTTGGAAGTGGTGTAAGTGTCAGAAGTGATGTTGGTGTTGTAAGAAGTGTTGTGTTGGAGTCATGTTTAACCCTTAATTATGTTAGCTTGTTGTTTTCCTGACTATCTGTGGGATGTGGGACCTTGTTGTATCTCCTAGCATGGGGGGTGGACCTCAGGTTTCCACATGGTCGGGAGGTTGGTTCTTTTTCCTCCATTGGGTATTTTGCTACATGTTCATGTATGTGGAGATTGATCAGTGCATTATGGATTCTAGTTCCTGTTCCTATTTGAGAAGACCTCCTATCATGTATTTGCATATTGGATTGTAATTCCGTTGTATCTCTTAATGTAATCTGATGTAAACTTCCCACATGTACTAGGGGAAGCATTGGTGTAATTATTGTAATGATGTAAAAATTATTGATGATTCCTTCTTGTATAGAGTAATGTAAAGTAATGCATCATTCATATGTTAGTTAGCTAAATAATGATCTTTAATGTTTGATTATCAGTTGTCGCATTGTGGAAGTGAATGATATAGGATCATTTAATGTGGTGCTTGAAAATTGACCTTGCATCTTATATCGATCATGTTATCTTTTATGATTGATGAAATGTTTCTAGTAACCTTGATTGTTAGTTTTGTGAGTAGCACAATCGAGAAACCTTATAGGACCTAGGAATAGTTTATCATGTTATGTTATGCATTCTATAGTTATTTATTTTTTTTTAAAAATGTTCCATTAATTTGGCCTAGTTTAGTGTTGCCCTCTAGGGTTCCTTGGCGGGGCGTTACATCTCAAATCTAGTTATCTTTGTGTTTTGAGCATGGGTGTTTTCAAAATTTCAATTGATAATGGGCTCCTCTTAATATATTGTGGTGGTTTTTCGTGTTGATTTTGATTCAATGTGGACATTTTTTGTTGAAGTGATGCTACATTTTATAAAAGTTGGTTTATGATTGAATCATATTTTGACATGTTTTGGGAGTTTGGTGAATATGGTGGGATTGTGTAAGTGTTTGGTGGACTAATATGTTACAGATTTATGAAAGGTGGTGAATATTGAGGTATCACATCTGATGTCATAAAACTATAAAGATTCCCACTAGGAAGCCCCAAGCTTGGAGTTATGCCATTAGTGTGTTGTATCGTTGAATCTACGATTGGAAATGTAAATGTAGGAATAGAAGGTATAGTTGTGGGGAGGGAAATTTATTTTCCTCCTTGGTTTTGAGTGTATCCTAATGCTTGAGTGCAACTAGCTATCATAGGTATGTTAGTGTCTACTATATGAGATAGACTACACAAAACCCATATTCCTTGGGTATTGTTGATTAGATTCCTAAGGTTGTCCTCTATAGGCACCATTTGTCTTGATAGGGATTTGATGCTTAAATAGTCTTGTAATACCTCTAAGTCTTTGTATAATTATTTTAGTTTATCATCAGGCACATGGGTGACAACAATCTCAAAATCCATAAAGGAGCTTATTTTTGAAGTTGTCAAGGGTATGGTAGGATTAGGGATGGTGTCAAAAATGGGATGGGTATTGAAAATACCTTGCGTTCAAGAGTTGTAGAACTCATGATCCACAACGGATGTAACAACACATGATGCCATAATTTTGCAACTATGTCTCACTGGAGTATTGGCAATAGGACACCAGGTTGTGAAGCTCATATGAGTTCAAAACACTAGGTGTGCCCACTACGAACACTAAATTGAAAAACAATCATAGTAAAACACATAACACTGAAAATAAAAAAGTAGATACAAACATGAAACACAAAGACAAAGGTTTGATAAAGAATTGAACCAAAATTAGTTGGACAAGGGCACCTAGGGTGACTATGTCCAACATGGTTTTCCATAAATTTCAAATTTTGAATGTCTATAATACTATTTAAGGTTCTTGTTCCTGTGTGCATGTAGGTCTGACAATGAATATTTTTCTATAAATTGACCTATTTATGATTATGCAATGCAAAATGAAAGTATGTAAATTTTTTGAAAAATTTCAAGCAATAAAAGATAATTTCAAATGCAATTTCGAGATGTAAAATGTTGTAATTAATTGATTCTAGTATGCAAAATATGAAAATGATGATTTTGACTTTTTCACACAAAATTGGGTAATTTTTCACCTTTTTACCTATATACAAAATGTCTGAATGTATGCAATGAGAAATTTAAGATTTGATTTTAAACTAAATGTAGATTTCCAAATGCAATTATAATGTAGATATGATCTATGATGAGTGAAATTAGCCCTATTACAACCTATTATGTAATATGATTTTTTTTTTTGAATTTTTATTCTTTTTATGATGCAAAATTTAATGCCTAAATGAACAATGCAAGAAAATGTAGTACTAATCCTAGATCTAGGATGATATGCTTCAGATTTCAGAAGGTCTATAATGTTAATGTGTTAGTTTCACCAAAATGATAAGTTGGGAAAGTGAAACCCTATGGATTTAGCCTAGGATTCAAAGGGGTCTTTCTACTATTGTGGGTGTATTCCTTATCATTAAATTCAAGATTGGCTAGGATATGATATTGACTTGCAACCTAAAGGTGTGTTGAACACCTGGAATACTGAGAGGGGGTTGAATCAGTACTCATTGAAATTCATTAACTTCATCAATTTAAACATCCATTCAATGCATCTCATTAAACTTATAGTAATAGAAAGGAACATATAAAGCATGCATCACATCAAAGAACATAAGAACACTAGATTTACATGAAAAAACCTTGAAAGGGAAAAACCATGGTGAGGATTATCTCACAATATATTATAACTGGTTATAATGGAGATTACAAAATGGTGGACTCACTATCCAAGGACTCACTATCTAGAAAGAAAGAATGGATCACTATCAGTGGCTCACTGCCAAGGGCTCACTACCTATAATAGAAAAAGATAGAGGAAATTTTGGCTCACTACCAAAATAAACTGCTAATAATGCATCTACACCATGCTAAAGATATAGTTCTAATTAAGCTTTGAAAACTAACTTAACAAACTTCATATTTCACCACTACACCTTTCACACTTCACACTACATCAAATTTCACACCCACACTCTAAATACACATAGTACACACATCTTCACACAATGAATCAAGTTTTATATATACCACATCCAACCAAAACATTAATTAGGCTAGCCTAATTGCATGAACCGTGTACCACACAACCTTTTAGCTCAAAAATCCATTCCACATGATTTTTGGAGAGAACCAAAACATGTACACCTCCAAAATAGGTCAACATGATCTATAATAACTCCCATTAATCTACTCCTTACATACTTCAGCTTTGTACAACCCCAAAATCCTTAGGTCAGCACCATATAAAAAACTAGTGAAGTAAAAACTGAATGAACCAATTGTTCATTCACAACAACACGCGGACCACCAAAACACTTTCCACTTGGAGCACACACACTTTTGAAATATGTAAAATGTTGAGAAATTATGTCTCAACTTCCAACTTGAAGTCCTCGTTTTCATGCCTTGGTGTTTTTGTGTTGTTTACAAAGTTCTGGCAGAGGCGGAACCAGGATGGAACTTGGCATTGTTCTGTTTGCCTAAGTTCCGAGTCTCTGGCAGAAGCGGAACTGGGATGGAACTTGGCATTGTTCTGTTTGCCTAAGTTTTGAGTTTTTGTTCTTGATCCGACTCTGACTCCGCTTCCTACCATCTATTTCTTCTCGCTTCGCTTCGCAGGTTCTGGCGGAGGCAGAACCAGTTTTGGAAGTTGGCAATGTTCGTTTGCCAGGTTCCTATTTCAATTTCTGTTCCGACTTCGAGTCCAACTCCTAATTTTGCGATTTGGTTCTTCTAGATGTTTGGATTCTGCTCGGGGTGTTTTCCTTCGCCTTGTCCTAGTTCTGGATTGTTGTTTCCTGTAGTTGGTGGAGGCAGAATCGGAACCAGACTGGTTCCTGTTCTTGGACCTTCGGTGGAGTCATGTTTCCACTCCAGTTCTGACTTCGACTCCGACAGTATGTATTTTCGGTGGAGTCCTATTTCAACTCCTGTTCTGACTCCGGCTCCGGTAGTGTTATTTATGACTTGAAGTCTTGGTCGCGCCTGATGTTTGTTTGACCGTTTTGGTTGCTCTATCAGTTGCGTTTGCCCATGGGTCTTGGATGCGTGGCACCTAATTGAATAGTGATTGGATGGATACCAAGATAGTTATTGTGGCAGTTGCATTTGTCAACGAAGGGCGGCAAGCTCAACCATTTTGAGCAATGGCTTTGAATGCAAAGTCGGCTCGTTGCAAGAAATTTATCAGATCCGACCAGATGCGTGATTTGAGGATGGACTTCATTGCTCTTCTGAGTTGGTTACATATGGATGAGAGATATGCTATTTCTCAGAGGTTAGACAAGTTAAGTTTGAGTCGTGAATTGCAGAGCAAGTGGAAGTTGCGAGCTGAAGAACAAGAAGGACGTGAGTTCTTGAAGAGGGTTTTGAACTGTATGTTGTGAAAACATTGTAATAGTGGATCTAAAACTCTCTGGGTGATTGTGAGCTGAACAAAGAAGTCTGGATATTGTATGTAATCGATTCATTACTATAATACAATAGATTTGACTTTGTGTGGTGGGTTTTTTACCTGAAAGGGTTTTCCCACGTAAATATCATGTCATCTTTGTTTGCTTATCTTTCTGGTTTCTCATTGCCATGTTTGTATGCATCTCTATAAGTTTTGAAACTGTTAGTTTTTCATTTTTGCTTCTCTCCCTTGAAGTAAAGGTGTTAAGGGAATGTATTCCGCACTGTTGGGTCAGTAGATCCACATTCTTTTCCCTTCATAAAAACTTTCTCAAAATTCATAGCATGATACTCATCCATGGTGGAATGCAGAGCATTCCAATATGCACTTTGTACTTGTAACACTATCATTACAAATCCAATACTCTATCAACATTATCTTCAACTGTGAAAGACATACAACCTTGAAACTCTGGATCTAAAGACCATCAATACAAATCACCAACACCTCAAAACTACATGACAATATATTACATAGTGGAGTAATGTGGACCAAAAAATTGGTTCACTATAACACTAAAATTGCACTATGAGAATTAGCCAATTATCTACACCATTTTACCTTCTCCAAATCAACACTTATCCATTTCCATAATGGGTTGACATCAATGACAACACCATACACCATCCATGCACCATCATTCTCGTTTTGTCAAAAATATCCCCCTTTGTCATTGATGGCAACACACTCTCACAACTCCTCAAAATTCCCCACCTTTGACATCAAGGGAAAAGGGGTCATTACATCACTCTCCCTAACTGATATATATACATGAGAATATCTCCCCCTTTTTGCTTCTCTCCTATACTTAACATACTTCTCTAAAAATCATCCCTTAGGAAATATTTACATAAAAGTGGCTCCCTCTAACAATGTTATTGATAAAAAAATGACCAGAAATGTAGTGCAACACCATCAAATACTTCCACATATATACATTGAAATCAAAAAATTGCATTTACAAAACATAGATGTAAACCTTCAACTAGAAAAGGGTAAAATACCCTTGCAAGACACCTTCAGTTTGGAAAGGAGTGCCTCCCAGCCTCTCTTAGCTACCTCCCAATCCTTCTTAGTGAAGACTAGCAATGAATTTTGACTTTCATACTACACATGGAGGTCTTCTCCTCCTTTTGGACAACTAGGCATCACATGCTTTTGTGTCACCTTCTTTGCACTAGCTAAAACTCCTATTAAAGATGTAAGTCTTGCATTTACCAGATCTTTGAGTTGATTGTACTGCATTATGATATTCTCTTTTTGTTCTTGTAGTAAGAAGAATTGACCATGAAAATTCTTTATTGTTGATATTGTTGCACCATTTACATCATTTATCGAATCATATGCACTGAAGGCCTGATAAATTTGTGACTCAATTGAGTCTATTTGATCTTTTATGTTCCTTGTAGAAGTAGGCTATTTTAAGAAAAACTAAAACAATACTTTAGCTTCTTCCAAGCATTTATGTACTTCCTTCAACTTACCTTGTAAATTGCCATGTGATTCACTGCATATATCATAAATCTCAGTCAATCTCTTACAATTGACCTTCTTTGTTATTTACTTCTCCAATTTTTCTTCTAAACCAGTAGAATATTCCTTAAAGGAATCTAACAACAATTTCAAATTTTATACACCGGACAAGGAATTATCAATAGTTTCACTAAGAATGTTGTCCTATAACACCTTTACTACTTCTACCATTTTTTCACTCTTGTAGTGTATTTGAAGTATATCCTTCCTTGCAGAGGCATGGAAAGCATCATGAAGTTGGAACTTATGCAAGAGAAAAATCTTATCCATATCTACCTATCCTTGTTGCATTGGAACCTATAGGATCTGTATAGAAACCATAGATTCTAACTGTAGCTGCATGTCCAACAAATCGTTCAAAGAATCTCTAGAAGCTCCAGATGATTCACCAATAGTCTTAACACTTTCTCCTTCCTTCTTCTCATTCTTCTCCTTATTTCCACTAGTAGAACATTCTTCAACATTCTTGTCTTCTTATGTAGACTTCTCACCGCCAGAACGAGGCAAGTTTTCTTCTTTTTGTGCCTCTTTCTTCTCCGGGTCTTCTTGTTTATCTTCTTCTATATACTTAGAATCTTTCTGTTGGAAGTGGATTCACTCTGAGTGGGGGGGTGGGGGGGGGTGAATCAGAGTGGAGTAATTTTAACTTTTAACTTTGAAAGCATAATGAAAATTTTACTCATTTAACCCAAAGTGATAGATTTGTTTAAGCAAGTGAACATTAATACTTTAGATCAGATTGACATGAGACTTGAGTAACATTTACAACCCATATTAAAAGCATCATATGATATTGTTCAATTAAAGCTTTATGAACAATCTTGCTATACTTTATCAACAAAACTATAAAACTTCATAATATGCAACTTTGACTTGCTTTTGACAAACTTTTGAGCATTCATATAATGAGCACAAAATGAAGAAGTTATTTCACTTTATGAGAGACATTTTGCATCAGATTTGCACAATCTAAATCTGCATGATAGACTTGAGCAAATTGAATTTAAACTTTTATATAGCCTTAAAGTATCAGAGCATTGACCAACTGAATGAGCACAATAACATAAATGACTGAAAGAAAGAGTATGCAAGATAAAAATAAATCACACAAATGAGAGACACAAAAATTTCCAAGTGGAAAACCCTCCTGGGGTAGAAAAACCACTCCTAAACTGCCTTATTGGCTTAATTTCAAAACCACTGCTTATAATTCCTTATAGGATGATTTCTGAGCACCAACTCAAGGAGCACCAACCTCTCATTTAGAGACACCAATCTTAAGGAGCACCAACCCCTCATTTAGAGACACCAATCTCAAGGAGCACCAACCCCTTTTCTGTTTTCAGTAAATCACACAATGATATAGAGGATCTCTCTATTTCTCTCTTATCTATCAAGTGCCTCTTGACATACAATATCTAAAATCCTCAAAGTTCCAAAATGAACTTTCAGAATTTCAGCCATTGTCAAGTCTTAAGTCAGCTTGATTATCAACTCATATTTCAGATTTTCAATCTCAGAGCTTAACATTTTTCAATACAATCACTGTGATGTACTCACACTAGTTTTTCCCTTTTTGTTTCATACTTTTCTCATTGTTCTTCTCTCCTTATCAATTTACTCTCTCTTTCTATTTTTATACTCTTTTCATAGATCTTCATAGAAAACCAGTTAACCCCTATTTCTCTCTTTTCATTTTTCCTTGATATTAAAGCCCTAATCTCTCTTTTTTCTTCTGATTACAACTTTCATAATTAAATTCAAGGAAGGTTACAATAGTTGCCCATTTTTCTATTTCAGAGAATAAAACAAAGATGATTATCAGGTTACCAAACTTCAATCGACCAACAATGCCAGTTGTTGTAGTGTCCATGTGTGAAAGATCAATTATTTTCAATTTCTTCTGACAGGAAAAGCAAGCAGCATGTAAATATAGAAATGAGACTGAACCCTATCATGTCATGCAACTTGCATAGGCAGAGCTTAACCAAACAACATCAAGGCATGCATAAAATGCATAAAAAAAACCACTGAAACTGTTGCAAAGCAAGGTAACTGAAACACAGTGCCCTATAATCAAAATCCTTTAATCATGATTTCAAGAGCAGTTACCAAAGATTCCAGGTAAGGATCTGAGAATAATGATGGAGATGCTGTCATGAAGGTGTTTACTAGATCCGCAGAGTAGCTGAGCAGCCCGCGTTTCTTCCTCAATACGAGCTCTTACCTAATGGCAAGAGACTGACAGGTGAATTGACCATTGTCATGGTCTTCCAATCTTTCCTATACGCTGTCAAACATTAGCAAACTAGAAGCATGCACAGTGAAATGATCGAGAGTGTGATTCCATGTTGGTGGCCAGAATAGGGTTCCAAACCCTTCGTGCAAGAGAAGCAAAAATATGACCATTTTACATCCACTTCCTTACCACTCAACCACGGGCTCCCATCTGACTACCCGTGGTATAGCGGCAACTTCCTTGCAAGCCACTAACTACTTCCACTGCACTACCTCAGTTACCCTTTTGACTACCCACGGTATAGCGGTAGTTGTCTTGCATGCTGCTAACTTCTTTCACCGCACTACTGTGGTTACTCTTCTGACTATCCACGGTACAATGGTAGCTATCTTGCATGCAACTAACCACTTTCACCACACTACCACGATCACTGGCTTAACTACCAGCGATACTGCGGTAAGACCTCATAATGCCCTTTGAAGTCCACAGCCTTACCAAAGTCAATCATGCTAACAAAAACACAACTTTCAAATTATCAACTATTGACCATGTGAAATTTTGATTAAATGATGCCTTTGCATTATTGCTGCCAAATGTCGATTGCCATTGACATATGTGTTTTCAAGAATTTAAACCAAGTCACTCCCAATGTGACAAAGAAATTAATCATTTGGACCCGATTTAAATGCAAATTAGAGATCAATTTGAATACCTTTACCCTAGGTTGATTGCCACCTTATTAAGTCAAGTATAGCCAAAGACTTGTGTTGACCAAGAAACCGAAACACAAGCATAAGAATGATCACATGTGTGCCAATGATCAAAAATCATTTTCCATCGTTAAAATGCCATAGATACTCAAAGTATCCAAAGCCTTGTGAAGTGCAATAAAGGATAATTTCATGCAAAGTTCACAATGTCATTCTCCCATGCCAATTACCATAAACCAAATGCCCATGACACAATATTTTATGACATATGCCCAAACCATTATCAGTTGGTTAAGGAACCCTGATAGGGTTTTCTTAAAACTGAAAAGTAAACTGTATCTCACAAACCCAAGCATCAAGAACCATAGATCATTACCTGAAAGAGGATGGAGCAAGATGACTCTGAATATGATCAACAACCATTAACAATTTCATGAAGCTAGAAACTGATCAAGCCACTATATATCAACAATGAAGTAAGTATGCCAAAGTCAAAAGAATACCAAATATCAACTGTTCCAATCAAATGCCATTATAAGACTAGACTGATAAATGCTTCCAAGGCACCAACCCAGGGCAGTTTTGACATCAAGGCCAAATGCCACAGACGAAGTCAACAAAATCCCCCTTTTTCTTGGATGGCAAAAATCTGAGCCATTTGAACTACCATTTTCTCCTCGTTTTTGTCACAAGGACAAAGGAAGAAATCTGTGATATACAACAACCATTTTCTCCATGAAATACAACAGGTAATCAATACCCAGCTACAGATATAATAAGAATGCAACAAAAATTGTAGACCCAATACCATAAGCCATTATGATCACAACAATAATGAATACAAAACAATGAACCAATTCTTTCAAGCACCTTTGTTTTTGATGTGAATGTAGAGGAAACCTCTTTTTAAGAACTAATACCATGGCCACTTGCTATACCAATTCATACCTAAAACAAATAGTGCCCATGCAAGACTATGACCTGTAACATAAATGAATTCATGATCCTGAACAACCTGTAGCATAATTCTCACTGTCAGTCCAACAAAAAAACATAAGCATCTATGAAGGAGAAATATGAGTAGGAAGCATGAATATCCTGAGAAATAAGTTATGTAAGTTGCCACACCATGAATGCGAATGGATATCAACTTAATGTCATGAATCTAAACAAATGTATCAAATTCGGGTTTGACATCAAGGGAAAACCAAAATGACTGAAAAACCAACATCATAAGGCTGCAAATCTAAACATCACAGTACAACCACTATCCAAGCAACTTGTCAGAGATTCATAACCAAAACTGCACACCAAGGCCAACTGTTCCATCTTTTGATCATATTAAACTTCATTCTCCATTGTCAACTGTAAACACACTGTTACCAGAATGAATAACCATGCACAAATGCATATATTGCTATAATGAACATATGGTAAACATCAATACCAACATATAAAAATTAAGTGCATGCCATGAAACATGTGAACCAAGAACCAATTGTTCACAGTATGTGCCACCCAGATTATGTAAATGTGTCATCAAATCCAGTATAGTTACCAAAGACAAGAAACCATGATAAACATCTGAAAGCCAAACAACCAATGAGACCAACTGCAAATACAATTAGAGCAACAAACAATCATAAGCAAGCTATAAGAGAGCAACCATAGAACCAAGCTCCCCCAACAAAGAAGCTTCATAAAAATTCCTTTCTAATCTATAAGACACCATTTATTTTCTCAAGCTTATTGAAAATGTACAAATTCTTCAAGCAATGACTCTTTATCATTGATTCAATAACTTACTGCGCAGTTCTTCATGATCATAATAAAACAAGGTATGATGATCAAATTCATTGGCAAATGAAACACTTAAAGTATATTACTGCCAAACCAGATTTATATACATGAACAAGCAAGTAGATACCACTGCATATTCAACGCTTACTTAAGGAACCAGTAGTAAGATAATTAGGCCAGCACAATTTCATTCCAACTAACGTTGTTCTTCAGAATAACATCTTTTACCAGAATAACACAAAGCAGCCAAATCTGTAGCATACAGTCCACTACATAAGTCTCAAGTCACCAAACTATCAGTATCACGTAATAATAAACTGTCAAATGAAAATGTTGATCATTCTGGTACAGGAAATACATTACAACAAACCAAGATTAATAATAATTTGTCCACAAATGGTGGACAACGAAATTGTGTCACAAGTATCTTTTACTATGGACACTCCCAAAGAAACATAAATCATCAACAACTGCACCACCAATATTCATATGAGAAGTCATCTTCTAACTTAATGACGATATAGAAGGATCATTGCATTAAGACAGTTATCATCAACTCATTGTCACTATTATTCCCAACATAGACAATAAAAAAAATCCGTGTCTTGCATTTTGATGATAAATAGGTTATGACACAACAAGATTCTACTTCATTTTATTTGATATCAAAGGGGTTTTATTCAAAATGCATTAAAAATATCCCCCTATCTTCATACTTCCTTTCAAATGCTTAGAAATGATTCTTGTGCAGCATGCACACGATTTAGTTCTTCCTTTTTCTTTTCTTTCTTTCTTCTCCATACTTGTATAGGCTTTGTCTTCTCCTTACTCATGGTATTATTTTCCTTTTGTTTGAACATGTAGTCCCTAGATGGATTTATCAAACTTTTCTTACACCACTGTGCTTTGTTTCCAAACCCATTACACCTATAACATATAATAGAGTTGTCTAGACCAAAAAGAGAAGAATTTATTTTAGGCACATTATATGAACCTATCTTGACATATCTCTCATGATGATGAGTTTTATTCATCCAATAATTGATTTCTCTATGTCCATAAGCATTACAACAATAGCAATAGCCATGAAATTGAGAGTGGTTGTACCTGATAAATGAATATTTTGATGGTATTTTTGTCTTAACCCATTTTCTTTTGTCTGAGTAGCAACAATATGGTGACCGAGATCAACCTTCAATCTTGGTGTTTTCTTGGCAGTAAATGACTTTCCATCTATAGTAGCAAAAACTGTTTCATGTTTAGATTCTTCTATAGAGCCTTGTCCAAACTCATATCCCACTACTGTAGGATCTTTAAATCACTTTTGTTTGCCAATCATCTCATTAAATAAATGAGTACTGCAATCAAATTTATGATTTTTATCCAATTGAACCTTAACACTTTCAAGCTCTTTTCTTAATGCAACTAATTCTCCCTCAAGATTTAGACATTCCATCTTTTTAACTTCCAAATCAGACCTTACAACATCTGCAATCCTTTTACATTCTTCAATTTCAATTTTCTAACTGATTATCAAATCATCTTTAAGAGTTAGTTCTTTTAACATAGAATCATTGTCATAACATTTCTTAAATGAGGCAAGCTCATTTTCCAGTTTATTATATAATTCATTCTTATCTTTTAACTTGGATTCTAATCCCTCTTCGATCTTTTTCTTATCAACCATTTGGGCTTTCAATAATTCAATAATATTTTTATCATCATTATGAGCTTGTATTACAACTTTATTGACATTGACACTTTCCTTTCAGCGTACCTTAAGATCTTGATTTTCTTTTCTAATCCTCTTAAGCTCATCTAAGGTAGCAAGCAGTTCTGCCTCCAAATCAACTTCAAACTCATCACCTTCATAATCCTTTTCGCCAAATTCTTGTTCAAAGTCACTTACTAAGTGATCTTCTTCACCAACTACAGGATCACTTTTAGTATTAACTGGCAAGGGTAATTCTTGAGAAAAAACTTCACTGGACTTGTCAGAGGATGATTTATCAATTGTTTGCTTGACATAAGTAGCTTTCTTTTGACCTTTATTCCTTTTGCACTTAGCCATGACGAATACTCCACGACACACCAAAAACAGACTTCCAAGACCAGAATCAATCCTAGGTATGAAACCTAATGCAGGACCCTACGCTCTGATACCACTTGTTGGAAGTGAATTCACTCTGAGAGGGGGGTGAATCAGAGTGGATAATTTAACTTTTAACTTTGGAAGCATAATGAAACTTTTACTCATTTAACCCAAAGTGACAGATTTGTTTAAGCAACTGAACATTAATTCTTTAGATCAGATTGACATGCAACTTGACTAACATTTACAACCCATATTAAAAGTATCATATGATATTTTTCAATTAAATCTTTATGAACAATCTTGTTGTGCTTTATCAATAGAACTATAAAACTTCATAATATGCAACTTTGACTTGCTTTTGAAAAACTTTTGAGCATTCATATAATGAGCACAAAATGAAGAAGTTATTTCACTTTATGAGAGACATTTTGCATCAGATTTGCACAATCTAAATCTGCATGACAGACTTGAGCAAATTGAATTTAAACTTTTAAACAGCCTTAAAGTATCAGAGCATTGACCAACTAAATGAGCACAATAACATAAATGACTGAAAGAAAGAGTATGCAAGATAAACATAAATCATACAAATGAGATACACAAAAATTGTTGAGTAGAAAACCCTCCTGGGGTAGAAAAACCACTCCTAAATTGCCTTACTGGCTTAATTTCAAAACCACTGCTTACAATGCCTTATAGGCTGATTTCTGAGCACCAACTCAAGGAGCACCAACCCCTCATTTAGAGACACCAATCTCAAGGAGCACCAACCCCTTTTCTATTTTTTAGTAAATCACACAATGATACATAGGATCTCTCTATTTCTCTCTTATCTATCAAGTGCCTCTTGACATACAATATCTAAAATCCTCAAAGTTCCAAAATGAACTTTTAGAATTTCACCCATTGTCAAGCCTTAAGTCAGCTTGATTATCAACTCATATTTCAGATTTTCAATCTCAGAGCTCAACATTTTTCAATACAATCACTATGATGTACTCACACTATTTTTTCCCTTTTTGTTTCATACTTTTCTCATTGTACTTCTCTCCTTATCAATTAACTCTCTCTTTCTGTTTTTATACTCTTTTCATAGATCTTCATAGAAAACTAGTTAACTCCCATTTCTCTCTTTTCGTTTTTCCTTGATATTAAATCCCTAATCTCTCTTTTTTCTTCTGATTACAACTTTCATCATTACATTCAAAGAAGGTTACAACAGTTGCTCATTTTTCTATTTCAGAGAATAAAACAAAGATGATTATCAGGTTACCAAACTTCAATCGACCAACAATGCCAGTTGTTGCAGTGTCCATGTGTGAAAGATCAATTATTTTTAATTTCTTCTAACAGGAAAACCAAGCAACATGTAAATATAGAAATGAGACTGAACCCTATCATGTTGAGCAACCTGCACAGGCAAAGCTTAACCAAACAACATCAAGGCATACATATAATGCATAAAAAATAACCACTGAAACTGTTGCAAAGCAAGGTAATTGAAACACAATGCTCTATAATCAAAATCCTTTAATCATGCTTTCAAGAGCAGTTACCAAAGATTCTAGGTAAGGATCTGAGAATAATGATGGAGATGCTGTCATGAAGGTGTTTACCAGATCTGCAGAGTAGTTGAGCAACCCACATTTCTTCCTGAATACAAGCTCTTACCTGATGGAAGGAGACTAACAGGTGAATCGACCATTGTCATGGTCTTCCAATCTTTCCTATATGCTATCAAAGATCAGTAAACCAACAACATGCACAGTGAAATAGCCGAGAGTGTGATTCCATGTTGGTGGCCAGAATAGGGTTCCAAACCCTTCGTGCAAGAGAAGTGAAAATATGACCATTTGACATTCGCTTCCTTACCACTCAACCGCGGGCTCCCATTTGACTACCCATGGTATAGCGGTAGCTGCCTTGCAAGCCACTAATCACTTCCACTGCACTATCGCGGTTACCCTTCTGACTACCTGTGGTATAGCGGTAGCTGTCTTGCATGCCGCTAACTGCTTTCACTGCACTACCACGGTTACTCTTCTGACTACCCATGGTACAATGGTAGATGTCTTGCATGCCGCTAACCGCTTTCACCACACTACCACGGTCACTGAATTAACTATCAGTGGTACTGCAATAAGACCTCATAATGCCCTTTGAAGTCCATGGCCTTACCAAAGTCAATCATGCCGACAAAAACACAACTTTCAAATTATCAACTATTGACCATGTGAAATATCGATTAAATGATGCCTTTGCATTATTGCTGCCAAATGTCGATTGCCATTGACATATGTGTTTTCAAGAATTCAAACCAAGTCATTTCCAATGTGACAAATAAATTAATCATTTGGACTCGATTTAAATGCAAATTAGAGAACAATTTGAATACCTTTACCCTAGGTTGATTGCCACCTTATTAAGTCAAGTATACCCAAAGACTTGTGTTGACCAAGAAACCAAAACACAAGCATAGGAATGGTCACATGTGTGCCAATGATCAAAAATTGATTTCCACTATTAAAATGCCATATTTACTCAAAGTATCCAAAGCCTTGTGAAGTGTAATAAAGGCTAATTTCATGCAAAGTTCACAATGTCATTCTCCCATGCCAATTACCATAAACCAAATGCCCATGACACAATATTTTATGAAATATTCCCAAACCATTATCAGTTGGTTAAGGAAACCCGATAGGGTTTTCTTAAAATTGAAAAGTAAATTGTATCTCACAAACCCAAGCATCAAGAACCAGAGATCATTACCTGAAAGAGGATGGAGCAAGATGACTTTGAATATGATCAACAACCATTAACAATTTCATGAAGCTAGAAACTGATCAAGCCACTATATATCAACAATGAAGTAAGTATGACAAATTCAAAAGAATACCAAATATCAACTGTGCCAATCAAATGCCATAATAAGACCAGACTGAGAAATGCTTCCAAGGCACCAACCCAAGGCAGTTTTGACATGAAGGAAAAATGCCAGAAATGAAGTCAACACTTTCTGTATATCTGGAGGGGGCAAATTTTTTTCAATTTGAGCACCATCCTTCTTTGAGATATTTTTTATCATCTTCCTTTTCTTCTTCAACATCATTCTCCACATTCAAAGGGGTATCATCTATTACCATATCTTCTTGACCATCCTAATACTTAGGTACATGGTCATGTTGTTCAATAATAAGCTCATTGCTTTTTGAAATAGATGTATCATGTTGTATTTTATGTTCACTATCTATAGGGACTCCCAACCCTTTAGAAATTTATTTAACCTTTTTTATCGTCCCTTTCCTTATCCTTTCAATGTCTTCTTGGATTCAACACATTCTTTAGATCATCAGGAAATTGATCCTCAATCTTATCTAGGATAGTGTCAAATGTTACCATATACTTAACAATAGCTTCTATTATTGTCTTATCTTCATCATTAGCATCCAGAAACATTTCAGCAATTTCCTTCAGCAAGCCAAACTTTGCAATGTTAGTGAACAAAGATTCAAACTTCATTAGACTATGCTCTCTAACCAAAGGAGTCTTCTCTTTCTTCTTTCCTTTGCCTTTAGGTGATTTTATTTAGAACTCTTTTCTCTTCTTTGAAAAACAAAACCTTTATTTTCTTTCTCTACTTCTTCACTTTCAGTCTCATCTATATCAAATTTTGTTCTTTTTGTACTGGTCTCTTCTTGAAAGACTTGAGATCTTCTTTTGAAAACCAACTGGGGTCCTTCTTCTTCTTCACAGCTAATATACTTCTCCCTAGTAGCCATTTATTTTCTTCTCCTCTTAGGAGTCTTATGTGCTTTAGGGGTGCTAGATGGTGCTTTCTTCATGGAACTCCATATAGGTTGTGTTATAGAGGACTTAGGAACATCAAGAGAGGGGTAGAGGTCCTGACTGACCTTCTTATACTTGGAGTACCCTACAGAGTAACAATAATGACTTTGTATTTCTCCATAGAACCCTTGGGTGGGTTCACCATCTTTTCCAAATCTGATTTCATCTTCTCAACATTCTTCTCAATTTATTTCTTCTTCTTTTTTAGATTCACCTGATTGGATTTGTTTGCATATGTGTCAAATCTATACATAGATGGATCCCTTAGTTTAATCAACACAAATTCTATGAAATCAGTATGATTTACTTTAGTTACCTCATATCCAAGCTCTAGAACCCAAACTATTATGTGTTCAATTGCTTCCGTCAAGCAGTAATCTCTACTAACCATGAAGGTTATAAAAATTATACTTTTCAACTACACTTTCCAAAATTTTATACCTTTCTTGTATTTTTCCTTAAAATATCTTAAAGAAACCCCACAACATAGATTTCTAGGTTTCTAGGTTTCCTAACCTTCTCAAATGATCTCTTGTTTGAATAACAATTGGAGTTTTATCTAACCACATAATGTTCTTTTCTCTGGGCACTTCTCTAAGAAAGTAAAATATCAAACACATAACTAGGGTACCATATCGGAAGGGGTACCTCGATTCTTTGGTCTTATGTAGGTTCTCCATCAATAGTTGTCTTAGGAGCTCACACAAATCAATGTATTTAGCTTTTATAACCATCTAGTGAGTTGTATGGATTGTGGTGGCTAACATAGAGTTCTCTTTGTTTGTATAGAAAACTTTGCAGCCAATCATGATAGACACATAATTTACCATAAGATCTTCTATATCATTCACCATTAGGGATCATTTATAAAACCTTGCTCCAGTGAGCTTCATTACCACATCATTCTTTATTATCTTCATTTCCAGAATTGGTCCCCGAGAACAACCCTATATCAACTGTAATTGCTTCCTTGTTTATCATGTGCGATGTGTCCAACCACATGAATTTTTCATGAATTTGGCTCAACACATATTTAACCCACTCATCCTCATAATAGAAATTGGGAAAGTCATTCCATACATCTAATTTCTTCTTCATTAAGCTCTTATATTTGGGTTTTAGTTCAAAATCATCTCTAGTCAACACATTCACCCAGTATTCTGCCATCTTCAAATGATCATACTCTTCCATTTTAGTATGAATATAGATCCAAACATCTTTAGTGTGCATTACATCATATGGAACCCTCAAAAATGCACCTTCATGATTTGATTCCATAGATTTGAATGGGTGCTTCTTAAATTTAGGTCTTGGTCGCTCCAAAACATTAATAAATTTGGGAGTAAACATTTAAAATCTTCACTAAACTGGGATTTACAAGAAAAAACTGATAAATACCTTTGGAGTTTGTCAATAAGGTTTCAAAAAAAACTTCAAAATCGCTTCAAATCACCTTTTGTTTACTCTCCACTTTGATTTCTCGATTACAAATGAATTTAACATATGCAAAATTACATATAAATTCTTTCCGAATGACCTAATATATATTGATTGCTGTAGATAAAGTTAGGTTGAAAAAGCTAGCAAAATTTCACTGTCATCACAGGCTCCTTCAATCACTCCACAAATATTTGAAACATGATATTTCACACCGGAGATACCATCAACCGATAAACCATGTCAAACTACACACATACCAGTGTGCTAAAGGTATCACACCAAATCTTTGATGGGGCATTGAATGTTTTTTGTTAAAAATCCCCCTGATCCAAAGCTCTTTATCTAGTTTCCAGAGGAAACATTTGCACCAGGGGTTGGCACAAACTCACTCTTCACTTCACTCTCTTCCATTTTCTTCCATGTATTGTCCATTTCCTTCTTCATCTCAACTAGATCAACCTTCTTCACCAAATCAGTCTTCTTCATATGTGAAATAGAGGGTTTCACATTCTTTCTTTTGCAAAACCTAGCAATGTGCCCTGGTTTATTGCATTTATGACATATGACATCTTTTTGTTGAATATATGTACTTCTTGCCATTTTAGATTTACATTTAAAAACCTTATGCCTAAATCAATTACATGTATATTAGTAATCATTGAAAGATTGAAACATCATACCATTATTGTAACCATTCATCATCCGAATTTTGCATTCACTAACTTTATGACCAAATATATTACATGTAAAACACTAATCAGGAAATGATTGAACATTTTGATTCATTCTTTTTCTACACTCTATCACTCTATGTCTAAATTTATTAAAAAAATAACAATAACCATTAAAAGATGAATACCTTTGTGTAACAGGTTGTTAGATAGGAGACCTTTTGAAATCTTTCTTCTAGTTTCAAACCTGTTTGATATTGCTGTTTTTATCAGTCTTATTTTTAGCATTGTTTGAAGTCTAGTTCTCCTTTTAACTTTCTCCTTTTTCAAATCCTAATCCTTCTTTGTCCTTATAAGACTTTTGATTTGCAATAATATCATCAAGCAAGGTGGAGCTTTTCTTGAATTTATCTTCTTAAATCTTTGCTTTCTCTAGATCTGATGTCAAAGTCACAATCTCTTGTTCAAGATTTGAACATTCATCAGATCTACCTTTGTTGCAAGAATTAAAAAAGGAATGAAAGTGTTGTCATTGATGTCAACTAAAACGACAGAGGAGACGTGCAAAGACCAGTTTTAAAACATTAAAACACTTAAGATGAACACATACAGGGTAACAAGAGTAACAAAAATAAAATGATCTCAGAGATAACACCAAATTTACGTGGGAAAACCCTTTCGATAAAATACCCACGACACCAAGAGAAAGACACTTTGTATTACAGTAAGCAAAAGATTACATACAAAGTTACAGTGATCACTCTCTAATAGTTAGCTCGCAACATCACTTGAGTTTTCATGTACTCACTGTTACAATTCTCTTTCAGCATACAATCAATACAAAAACTCTCAACACCTCTTTTATAGTATTTTTCTTGTTCTAATCTCTCTTAGATTAAATCGACTTCTTTTCAAGACCGACAATTTCAAGTCTCTCTACAACCACCAATTAGGGTGAATTAAATTCAGTTTTTCACTGACACTCCAAATTGATCTTGGATCGGATCCACCTACAAACCTCGATCGAGCCACCCTCGCAATAAAATTGTTGTAGAGAAAATACTAACTTCGGGCTTTGCCAAGTGCCAAAATCTGATCACATAAGACTGCATAATAAAGCACTTTTCACCAATCTAGCTTCCGACAATAAATGTTCTTTTACAACAACGATGTAGAAAAAATTGATGAGAAAATGCCATGTGTCCTACTACTATTCGTTCCACCGCTTGACCGAGCAGTGATTGGTCAACAGTCATCGGGCTCCAAAAACCCTTTGTCATCTCTAACAATTGCAACACATTCCGGGCCGACAATAATCCGCTATTGCCAAAACATCGACTGCCAAATCTATCAGGTCCCACAAGTTATGTGTCTACCGCTCAGGAGGTTTTAGGGCATCTAGGAGGGAGTCACCAAGATTCCCATGAGCTCACCTGGAACGAGCTTCCGAAGTTGCCACGTGTCCACCACGCGCGCACTCTGCTTGGCCTATGTGGAAGCCGCTGGAGCTCCTTCGGGGAATCTCTAGTGGCATATGCTAGATTCCCCAAGGAACTCCCAAGGCATAGACAAGTGTCCATAGCTCACATTCTTTGCTTGGATTACGTGGAAGTCACTGGAGCTCCTTTAGGGAATCTCTAGCAACATCCGCTAGATTCCCCAGGGAACTCTCGAGGTGTAGGAAAGTGTCCACAACCAGAAAACCCTTCATATAAAGCAGCTTAGGGCCCACCTTCTCTTTGCTTCGTGCACCACTTTGATAGGCTGCTACGCGTCATGAGCACAGGAAATGGAAAAAAGGTTTAACAGTGGTACTTGCCTTCAGATGTCGCAGAAAATAGCTAGCATCATTGGATGAAGCCGATAGCAGCCGTTGATGCAAAACATTGGTACATCGGCGAGGCATAGCATTGCCTCCCACCGATGGATGACTGATCCGCCGATAAAGCCGAAGCCTTTAAAATTTTTTCGAACACTCACTCGTTGGCCCATCACTGTGACAACCCTCAGAGTCTCACTGATTAGACTGAATCGGTGACCAAAGGGTCAAGCTGACCAAATGAGAACTATGCGGTAAAGGAATAAGGCATAAATTTTCCAAGCCTTTCTTTGAGGTCTAATCTGGTAAGTTGAGGCACATTTTCCAACAAGCTCCCACTTGACAAATACTTACAAACTTCCTCCAGACTTCAAATTTATTGACGATCATGGGCTGCAAGTCCCATCAAACTTGCACACCATTTGAACTTATCTGTGCTCACCAACTTTGTCAATCCATCAAGAAAATTCTTCAAAGTATCCACCTTCTCTAAAGAAACCTTTCCATCCTCTGCCATATCTCTCACGAAGTTGTCGAGAAAATGTGTCTCAACTTCTAGCTTGAAGCCCCTGTTTTTCATGACTTGGCAAAAAATGCTTCATTTCTACCTTTACCGTAGTGGCTATGTCTAGCTCTGGCAGTACTACGGTGATAGACCTTGTGGTTACCACCTTACCATGCACGATAAGGCCGCCAGTAGCCTGGCTCGGCAGTTACTGCCATATCGTAGGCGGTGGGTCCTTTCACCGCGGTGAGACCGCCAACGGTGGTCTTGGGAGTTACCGCCATACCATAGGCAGTGAGTTTGCTCACCGCGGTGGCCACGGTATGAAGGCCAATGACAAGGCTGATGGTTATTGCCCTACTGTGGGGTGGCCTGGCGGCCTCTGTGGTAAGACCACTAGCAGTCTGCCAAGACAGCTACCACCATACCATGGTTAGACCTTGACAGCGATGCGGTAGCATGGTGGAGTTGAGAAGACCGTCAGCTGTTAGGACAGATGGTCACCGCCATATTGCGAGGCAAACTCAACAGTGCTACGGTAGCATGGGGAAGGAGCGATAGAGCTTGGTGAAGTCATCTGTGAGCTCGGATGAGCTCACCGCCATACCACAGACGGGTCAAATGAGCTTGGCGATAGAGCGGTAGACGACAAGGTGAGCTCAGTTGAGCTCACTGCCATACCATGAGGCTAAGCTAGCAGGGCAGCGGTAGCACGGTAGACTTAGAGAGCTCGGATGAGCTCAGACCAATTTTGACCGAGTTGGACTCGGAGTCAAAGTGTGACAGCGAATGCAGGAAGGACACGTGGCTCAGTGTCAGATGTTGATTGGCCAAAATCCAAAATGGTAACAATAGTTATTGCAGGCTGACTTAGGCTGGCATACAAGACCCAATTTGGGTAAAGAAGTTAATGCCTGGGTGGCTTGATGCAAGGAGATCGACATGGGTAGATCGATTGCGTGATTGGATGAAAGATTCATGAACCTGAAGTCTGCGATTGGTTGATGATATTGAATGCATGATGTATGAATTTGTAAGTTGAGTACATTGTATAGGTCAACCAAGAACATGCAAGTAAGCAAGTTGTTCGAACTGTATGTTAAGAGATAACATTGTAATAGTGAGAGATAACTTTAAGCTGTTGTGAGCTGATAAGAGAAGACCGAACATTGTATGTAATTGTTTTATTATTGTAATACAATTGTCTTGACTTTGTGTGGTGGGTTTTTTACTTGAAAAGGATTTCCCACGTATATCTTGTGTCAATCTATGAATGATGAATTATGTTATCTATTTTACTAGTTGTATTCATCTCAAGTAGTTTTAGAAGCTATTAGAACCTGTTTATTCTTTTCTCCTTTGTTGTATTAGAGTTAAGGGAATGTATTCCGCACTGTTGGGTCATTAGATCCACCGTGTTTTTCCCTTCAGAAGTGATACTGCACATCGATGTGCTTCATCCTAGCATGGAAAGTTGGATTTTTCGCCAAACAAATGGCACTCTGACTATCACAAAAAATAGTGACATGCCTTGCATCCAAACCAATATCAAAGCACAAGTGGCTAAGCCAAACAAATTCTTTGCAGGCATGAATCATTGCCATGTATTCTGCCTCTGTCGTGGAAAAACCGACTATAGCCTGTCGCTTGCTCATCCAACTGATTACACCACCATTTAACATGAAAGTATATCCACTAGTGGATCTTCTGCTGTCAATGTCCCCTGCCCAATCAGAGTCCACATATCCATGAATGCTGAGAGTTCTTTGTGACCCAACCAAATTGCCATGGTAACACATAGCATATTCTGATGTGCCTCTCAGATATCTAAACACTCTCTTTACAGCATCCCAATGCGTCCTTCCTAGATTCTCCATAAAACGGATGAGTACTCCCACTGCTTGGGAAATTTCTAGCCTTGTACAGACCATTGCATACATTAAAATGCCAAAAAAACTCACATAAGGCACCCTGGTCATGTCCTCCATCTCAATAGCAGATTTTGGACAATCTTCAACAAATAGTTTCGTTCCCTACAAGACTAGGACAACTAGCTGCTTGCAATCACTCATATCAAATCTCTCCAGAACAGTGTTGATGTACTTACTCTAGTTGACCCAAAGATTTATGCTCATTTTGTCCTTGGTTATCTCCATCCACAGAATATACCTTGATGTACCTAGATATTTCATTTTTAACTTTGCAGACAACTGAGACTTAAGAATATAAATCATAGTCTTACTATTTCCTATGAACAACATATCATCCACGTATAGGGTAATAATAAGCACACGATCATTTTCAGATTTTGATCTCACAAATCCCATAGACAACACAAAGGTGTCAAAATTCTGGTACCACATTCTAGGAGACTGCTTCAAACCATACAAATATTTCTCTAATTTGTAGACCAAGCTCTCTTTACCTTTTTCAATGAAGTGCTCAGGCTGGGACATTTAAATTTCTTCTTCCAACTCTCCATGGAGAAACACTATTTTCACATCCATCTACTCGATCTCTAAGTCATACATGCCTACAAGTGACAACAAAAATATGATAGATGTAAGCTTAGCTTTAGGGTAAAACATTTCTCCATAATCAATTCCCTCTACCTGGGAATACCCCTTTGCAACCAACCTTGCTTTATACTTCTCAGCAGTGCCCTCAAGACCAATCTTCTTCTTAAATACCCATTTACAGCTAACAAACTTCCTTCCTTCAGGCAAAGGTACCAAATCCCAGGTTTCATTCTTTTCCAATGATTTCATTTCTTCATTCATGGCTTTCAATGAGGAATTTGCATCGGGCATATTAATTGCCTCTTTAACAGTCCTAGGCTCCTTAGTGCTACTAATTAAAGCATAGGCACAGTTTGAATCCAAAATGGAGAAACCATACCTATCAGGTTGTTGTTTTTGATGTGTAGACCTTCTCACTGGTTGAGGTTGTGGTTCTTCATCTTTGAAACTCTCGGAGCTACTAGAGCTCTCCTTAGTTTCAGGTACACCATGCAGTTCTCCCTTTTTTGGGGTTTGGGGAATCTCAACTACATCATTCTTCTTTTGTCTCTGATTTGTCTCTAGATGTGGATCAATATTTGAAGGTTTCAGCTCATGAAATATTACACTTCTATTGTACAAAACCTTCTCAGTGACGGGAATCCAAAGCTTGTATCCTTTCACACCAACGCCATAGCCGATGAAGATACATTTAATAGCCTTGTTCTCTAGCTTGGATCTTTTCTCATTTGGCACATATGCATATGTCTCACAGCCAAAGACACGAACATGTCTTAGAGGGGGCTTCTTACCAGACCATGCTTCCAAAGGTGTCTTATCAACAAGAGCAACGCAAGGAAAATGATTTACCGGGTAAGATGCTGTAGCCATGGCCTCAGCCCAGAACATCTGCTCCAGACCAGCACTACTCAACATACTCATTGCCTTTTCCATCAGTGTCCTGTTTAACCTTTCAACAACTCCATTCTGCTATGGAGTATAAGGTGTAGTTTTATTCCTTTTAATCCCATCGTCTTTATAGTATCTATCGAAATATGCAGAACAAAACTCACCACCATTATTCATCCTCAAAATTTTTATTTTCCTTCCAATCTGATTCTCTACCAAGTTTTTAAACTGTTTAAAATGACTGAACACTTTTGATTTACTTTTAAGAAAGTATATAAATGCCCTTCTCGATTAGTCATCAATAAAAGAAACATAATATATAGACTTCGATAACGAAGGAACATTCACTGGACCAAACACATCAGAATGAACATAGTCCAGTACACTAGAAGATTTATGATAACTCAAGGAAAAAGAATCACATTGTTTCTTTCCATAAATGCAGTGTTTGTAGAAATCGAATTCAAGATTACAATCTACAAGCCCTTCTACAAGATTTTTATTTTTCAAGGTTTTTAAACCTTTCTCACCTATGTGACCAAGTCTATGATGCCACAACATGGTCTTCTTTGCTGGGAGTTTCACCTCCATCACATTTGCAGCCAAAGAAGCATCTTCATCTTTCTCTACAAGAACAAATTTGCTTGAATTTATAGAGGCACTGTTGCATTGAAAAGGATGTGCATCCAGCTTGTACATAGTGCCAGTACGTACACCCTTAGCCAACACCATTTCACCTCTAGCCATCTTACATCCTTTACTCGAGAAAGAAACTTCTACACCAGAATCATTCAACTTACTCACAAAAAGTAGGTTACGAGCCAGACTTGGTATGTTTAGTACGCCACCAATCCCTTTGATTCTATCATCAAGGAATTGAATCTTGACTCTACCTCGACCAAAAATCTCCAACGTTGAATCAATCACTAGGTAAACCTTTCCACCATCATACTTCTCATACTTGGTGAACCATTCTCTATGAGACGTCATGTGAAAGGATGCACCCGAGTCAACCAGCCAGACATCATTTAATACTTGAGTTGCCAAGGCTACAATGAAGGCATCTACATCACTCTGAGAAGAGTTACTCTTCTTCTTTTTCTTCTCCTTACAATCCTTTCGGATATGATTAGACTGCCCAAAATTCCAACATTTCACCTTGGAATTTTTACTAGGAGACTTCGATCTCCCTATAGATTTAGATTTGGACTTCTTGTCCTTCTTCTTTCGTTTCTCCTTCGATCTACCTTGAAAAACAAGGGCCTCTTTGGCCATCTTTGAAGACTTCCTCCACATCTCTTAAGATAGCAACGAAGCAACCACATCTTCCATCTTGAAAGTAGTAGTCATACTTCCAATAGCCATCACCAGATGATCCCAAGTGTCAGGTAACGAACCTAGTAGGAGCATGCAACGATCCTCCTCCTCTATATTTACACCCATAGATGCCAACTGAGCAAAACTCATGTTAAATGAGTTTAGATGGTCTGCAATAGATGCACCTTCTTCCATATTCAAGGAGTACAACTTCTTCCTTAGGAATAACTTATTTACTAGAGACTTTCCCTGATAAATATCGCCAAGCTTCTTCCATAACGAAGCTGCAGACTTCTCCTCATGGACATTCAAGAGTACAAAATTGGCCAGACAAAGTCTTATTAGAACTCTCACTTTTCTATCTGCAAGGTCCCAATCTTCTTGTTTCATACCTTGTGGCATAGTTCTAGACACTGCTTCCCAAAGGTCTCTATCCACTAACAGGTCTTCCACTTTGAGTTTCCACAACTCAAAGTTGCCGCCATTGAATTTCTCAATATCAACTCTTCCTGATGTACTCGCCATCTTAGATAGAACTAAGTTCTAAATTTGCAAGACTCCCACTGGAACAATATTAGCTCAAAAAACCAGCCCTACTAACAAGGATAACACAACTGGCCAGGCTTTGATACCACTTGAAAGGAAAAGAAAGAGGTGCGAAAATGCTTTCCTAACGCTAAAACCACAGAGGAGACATGCAAAGACCAGTTTTAAAACATTAAAACACTTAAGATGAGCACATATAGGGTAACAAGAGTAACAAAAATAAAATGATTTGAGAGATAACACCAAATTTACGTGGGAAAACCCTTTTGGGAAAAAACCCACCACACCAAGAGAAAGACACTTTATATTATAGTAAGAAAAAGATTACATACAAAGTTACAGTCTTCACTCTCTGATAGTTAGCTCACAACAACACTTGAGTTTTCATGCACTCACTGTTACAATGCTCTTTTGGCATACAGTCAATACAAAAACTCTCAACACCTCTTTTATAGTATTATGCTTGTTCTAATCTCTCTCAGATTAGATCGACTTCTTGTCAAGACCAACAGTTTCAAATCTCTCTACAACCACCAATTAGGGTGCATTAAATTCAATTCTTCATTGACACACCAAATAGATCTTGGATCGGATCCACCTACAAAATTGCATCGAGCCACCCCTACAATAAAATCATTATAGAGAAAATACTAACTTTGGGCTCCGCCAACTACCAAAATCTGATCACATAAGACTGCATAATAAATCGCTTTTCACCAATCCAACTTCTGACAATAAATATTGTTTTGCAATAATGATGAAGAAAAAACCGACGAGAAAAATCCACGTGTCGTACTACTTTCGTTCCACCGCTTGACCGAGTAGTAATCAGTCAATGGTCATCGGGCT
Source organism: Sequoiadendron giganteum (assembly GCA_007115665.2). Taxonomy (NCBI): domain Eukaryota; kingdom Viridiplantae; phylum Streptophyta; class Pinopsida; order Cupressales; family Cupressaceae; genus Sequoiadendron; species Sequoiadendron giganteum. Next base: position 94,255,881 of record CM021102.1, read on the forward strand.
TCGAAAACCTTTCACCATCGCTAACAGTTGCAACATATTCCAAGCTGACAATAATCCACTATCGCCAAAACACCGACTGCCAAATCTATTAGGTCCCACAAGCCACGTGTTCGCTGCTCAGGAGGTTTCAGAGCATCTAGGAGGGAGTCGCCAAGATTCCCATGAGCTCACTCGGAATGAGCTTCCAAAGCTACCACTTGTCCACCGCTCGCACACTCCGCTTGGCCTATGTGGAAGCCATTGGAGCTCCTTCGGGGAATCTCTAGAGGCATCTGCTAGATTCCCTAAGGAACTCTCGTGGTGTAGACAAGTGTCCATAACTCGCGCTCTTCGCTTGGCTTACGTGGAAGTCGTTGGAGCTCCTTCGGGGAATCTCTAGTGGCATCCGCTAGATTCCCCAGGGAACTCCCGAGGTGCAGGCAAGTGTCCACAACTAGACAACCCTTCACATAAAGCAGCTCAGGGCCCACCTTCTCTTCACTTCACGCACCACTTTGACAGGCTACCACACGTCATGATCATAGGAAATTCCACTTGGCAAAAAGGTTTAACATCGGTACTTTCCTTTGGATGCCATGGAAAATAGCCAGCACTATCGGATAAAGCTGATAGTAGTCGTTGATGCAAAACATTGACACAATGGTGAGGCATAGCATTGCCTCCCACCGATGGATGACCGATTCGTCGATAAAGCCGAAGCCTTCAAATATTTTTCCAACACTCGCTCGTTGGCCCATCGCTGTAACAACCCTTAGAGTCTCACCGATTAGATTGAGTCTCGGTGGCCAAAGGGTCAAGCCGACCAAATGAGAACTCCGCAGTAAAGCAATAAGGCATAAATTCGCCAAGCCTTTCTTTGAGGTCCAAGCCGGTAAGTTGAGGCACATTTTCCAACAAATATTACAGGTATTCAGGATGATGATCCAATACTTGTCCCTATGGTTGTGTGGTTTAGATATGTTAGTCATGGTTGTTTAAGGTTTCTATATCCAGATTCTTGGCTATTGGTTCTTCGTGAAGTTTGAGTTGTGTTCACTAGTTTTGAACTATATTTTTCTGTGTTTTGGCTAAGGTCTAGGAGAAATGTTGCTGGTCTGAATTTCACTTTGATGAAGTCTTTTGAATTTTAGTTCTAGAGATAAGATGTTCTGATTGCATTGAAGATATTTTTGGTTTCTATAAGTTTCAAGCTTAATTGTTCTATTGGCTGATCGTTTGTTAAGCACTATCTTTGAAGTTGATGAAGCGTATTGGATCTATTATGGGTCTTGATGAAGCATGTGTTTGGGTCACCCTAATTCTAATTCCACCCTAGGATGTTTTGGCCCTGACCTAGTTTGAATTTGAAGTTGGATGGCTGACTTTGTATCTTTTCAAGGTTAGAGATAGTATAAATACATGATGAGCTACCAATGAAAAATGTACACGAGAAAAGAAGGAAGATAAGTGAAAGAGTAGACACTAATTTGATACTATTTAGAAAGTGTGTGTGAGTTATGTGTGTGGTAGATTAGTGTGAAGCTTAATGTTGAGTTTTTGGATGTAGTGAGTAGAAGGTAAACTCTATCATTCATGCAAGTTGATCAGTGATTGTGGTGGAATACTTTATTGCATTGGGATTGTTGTTTCTCTATAACAAGTCTTATTTGTTCATTTTATATCTTTGTGGCAGTGAGCCCTCCAGGTTGTAGCCCTATTGGACAGTGAGTCCTTATTATAGACAGTGAGCCTTATCTTAGGCAGTGAACCTTTTTGTAATCAGTTTTGATATTCTCTATAGTGTGAGTTAATCCTCACCCTGGTTTTTTCCTCGTTGGGTTTTCCATGTAAATTTGGTGTTATTGTGTTTGTGCATTGGAATTTGATGATTAATCATTTAAGAAGTTTAAGTATTAGTTCCTGTAACTGAAATGAAGGTTATAATCTATGCAATTGATTCACCCCCCCCCTCTTAGTTGTCCTATTCAACAACCTTTTAATTTGGCATTCAAGTAGTCAACTCTTTTTCCTTCTTCAACTTGCACTTTTAGTCTGGTGATTGTCTCATTTGATTGCTTGAGTTACTCATTTATTTCCTTGAATCTTTCTTTAGCTTTCTTGAGTTGCTCCCTCAAATTTTTGATGCAACTCATATGTATCCTTAATATTCTCTTTCAATTCTCTGTTCTCACATTCTACTTCATCTATATCATCAAGAGTTGATTTGAGCTCTCCTTCCATATCAAATTCACAATCGTCTTCAGTAAATACTTTAGGGACAATCTCTTCTTGGAGGTATAAGATACTTCCTTGCAGCCATGTGTTCAACCTCCAAGATCTACCTCAACAATCAAGCCAGTAAAAGGAAGAAAACTCTGATACCAATTTTGAACACCCAGAATACTGAGAGGGGGTGAATCATTATTCACTAAAATCCATTAACTTCAGCAATTTAAACATCCATTAAATTCATTCACTAAAATTACCACCAAAAAACTTAAGGGTGGGCTGGGCAAGGCCCATGCCAGTGCGGCGGAAGGACTCTGTGAGCTTAAAGCCACTCCGACTGACTCGGCCTACAAGGCTACCTTGACAAAAAAAGGTAAGGAGAAATGCATTCTGGCCTCGACGACCAAGGACTGTAAGGGAAAGAATGCTATTAGGAAATATTCCAGAGGGGATACGGTTGTGGGGAACACGAATTTGACTGGAGGGGAAAATGCCAGGAGGAGATCTGGGAGGCTGGCCAAGAACAACAAGAAGAGGCTAATTATTGAAGACTCTGAGGAGGAGCAGTCTGAAAACAATGGTTACAAGGAAGAAGAATATGAAGAGGAGGAGGATGAATTTGTGGAGGGGTCCTAGTTTAGTCCGATGAACAACAAGCTTTCGGTTGATGCCTTTGCCCCTCACTCTCCCCATCCCTTGGTGGATGAGCCTGGAGAGGTTCAGGGGACTATGGATGTTGGGGTGGATTCGTGTGATGTGGTTAAAAGAATGGATACTCTGGATAAAAGATTTCAGGGGTTAACCCGCTTCACCATGAAGTTGGGTCACTTTGTTACAAGCACCCTATCTAATTCTATAAAGGAGGAGCTGGAGGGTAACAACACCCAGGACAATAAAGAATGGGTGGGTGATGAGGCAGTGGACCTCCTGATTAAAAACTGGGACAATGCCAGTTAGATGCTCCCTGTGCCTGTCTGTCGGCTGATGCTCTGCAATTGCTGTGCTGCCTCTGGGCTATTTCTGTGTTTTGTTTAGTTTTATTTTGGTTTTCTATTTTGTCTGGTTTCTTTTTGGCCCTTGTGGCTCATTGTGAAGGGTACAACACCCTGTAAATGCTGCTTAACTTTTCAAAAACATCCATTCAAATCATCTCATTAAAATCACAATAATATAAAGGAACATATAAAGCATGGATCATAGAAAAGAGCACAAGAGCACCATATTTATTTGGAAAACCCTTGAAATGGAAAAACCACGATGAGGATTATTCAAAGTATATTATAGCCAGTTACAATGGAGATTATAGAATGGTGGACTCATTCTCCAAAAAGAAACAATGGCTCACTATCGGTGGCTCACTAGCAAGGGCTCACTACTCAGAATAGAAAAGGATAGAGGAAATGGTGGCTCACTACCAAAATGAACTGGTAATAATACATCTTCAACATGCCAAAGATACAATTCTAATTAAGCTCTGAAAATTGACTTAACACACTTCATATTTCACCACTACATCTTTCACACTTCATACTACATAAGATTTCACACCCACACTCCACATATACACATCACACACATCTTTGCACAATGAATCAACATTGTATATATATATCGCATCCAACCAAAACATCAATTAGGTCATCCTAATTGCATGAATTATGTACCACACAACATGTCATCTCAAAAATCCATTCCACATTCTTTGCAAAGAGAACCAAAATGTGTACACCTCCAAAATAGGTCAACATGACCTATAATCACTCCCATAAATCTGCTCCTTATATACTTCAACTCCACATGACCCCAAAATTCTTAGGTCGACACCACATAGCAAAACTAGTGAAGTAACAACTGAATGAACCAAATATTCATTCACAATTCGATATGCAAACCACCAAAACACTTGCCACTTGGAGCACACATAATTTTGACATCTGTAAACACTTCCTCAAAAAACATAGCATAATATTCATCTGTGGTGAAATGCAGAACATTCCAATATGCACTCTGTACCTATTACACTACCATTACAAAGTCGATACTATGTCAACATTATCTTCATCCATGGAAGAAATTAAACCTTGAAATATTAGATTTGAACACCTTCAATACACATCACCAACACCTCAAAACTGCATGACAAGATATTGCATAGTGGATCAATGCGGACCACAAAACTAGTTCACTACAATATTGAAATTGTACTCATAGACTTAACCAATTATCCACACTATTTTGTCTTCTCTTGACCAATTTTTTTTCATTTCTACAATGGGTTGAAATCAATGACAACACCATACACCATCCATCCATGCACCATCATGCTCATGTTGCCAACAAGGTGAGCCAATCAATCCTAGAATTTGAATTTGGGGAATAAAAAATGGATCTTATATGAAATGGAATGATGCAACTAGATAATGATGAAAATAAACTACTCTAATGCAAAAACAATAAATCTAGAAAGTCACAAACAAATTCAAAGTGAAAATAGACTGAGTAGAGTTTTGTGCACTTGTGGTATGAATTTGGAGCTTATTTTAGAGGACCAAGTCACCTAGGGTGACTATGTCCTAGTGGCTGAATCTAGAATATGATTTCACAGTCCTCTAGAGCCTTCTTAGATCCTTCTTGCTTCTGGGTCTCATTGTTGGATCTTCAACAGATGCTGAAATAATTAAGTTTTTGTATCTTGTCAAGTTTTAGGGTTTGAATGCAACAATGGATAGATTATCTTCAATATTCCTTTACACTTCTTCAGATCTATAACTTGTACATTCAAAGAGAGAGGAAGGTTTGTGCCATATAGGGGCTTGTCTCAGTCAAACCTTGTGTTGGTGTTTCCACCTCCATAATGGAAAGATTGATAAAAGAGATCTTATCCTTTTGAGGGATAGTTGCTAAATGACAAGTGAATGATGAATCAATGATCAACTACAACTCACCACCCAAATTTGATTTCCTTGAAGGATTGAAATTGTGCACATCATCTCAAGGTTTGATTGAAAATTGGCCTGATTGCTTGGAAGACCTACAAGGGTTAGTCCTCACAAAAAAATGATAACATAAACATGAACAAACTCACATAAAACTTGACATGATGCTTTGATGTTGAATTTCTATAATAAATCTACTCTTGACTACTTTTGACTTGATAATATTTTCTCTTGATCACCAATAATTGATAATTATCCTTGTTAGTGCTAGATATCTTTCAAATGGTGAAATGACTAGGTATTTATATGCAATTAATCAATAATTTCCCAAAAAATAAATCTCGATAGTCGATATTTTACATTTAAAATTCAAATAATAAAATGCCAACTCTAACATACTAAAATTTGGAGGAAAAATAAGAGGACCAAGTCTCCTAGGGTGAATTTTTCCTAGCCCTTTTTGTGGGGTGTAAAGTGTCAGGGGAAAAATATTAAACGTTTGCATTGGTTTTGCAAATGGGTTTTCTTGATAAATGTTTAAATGGGCCATGAAATGTATAATTTAAGACATTATATGTATAATTAGGTCCATGCACTTAGGGGGGAGAAAAAAATAGTGTGAAATTTTCAAGGGTGATAATTCACGATGCTATAGTCAAATACCCCTCAAAATTCTAGAAAAGTAAAATTTGCAAAAAAATGCCCTAACAGGATTTGCAGAGAATCTAGTGCGATCAAATTTTGTGGAGATTTTAGCCAAATGAGCATTGTGGAAAAATGAGGCACAACTACCCCAAATTTAGTTAGTCAGAAATCTCCACAGACTAAATTTTTACAAGAGATTTGGAAATATTTAACTTTATGACTTGTTGGTCTAACTACAACTTTGCAGGGAGACAACACTATGCCAACTTTCTGCAAAGGAAAGGGTTTGATGCGAACAACCAAAAGGTAAAGAGAAGAGGGTGTGAAACCAATGAATCCTCACAAACTAAAAATTTTCATGGACTTAATATTTACATAAGTTCACCTATTGTAGCAATCCAAAGACAAAAAACAAGACTCCTAAAAAATACATTTGAACAATTAAGCCCTAATTTAAACAACTTTATTCTATTTAAAAAAAACCAAGATTATAATAGTTACCAAAAAGTATCAAATTTCACACATGATAGGTTTGAGAATTCCCTAACCCTTAGGAAAATTAAGACCCTAAAGCCAACAACTAAAACCCTAAAATCCCTAATTTGTGAGACACCCATAGGGAACAAACTCAAATCAATTCTACAATTTAGCATCTAATTATTCCCAACAACCTATTATATACCTATTCCCCACACACATCCCAGGAGGTCGACATAAAATAATTTCTTAAAAATAATTTTAAATGTAAAACATTGAAATCTCCCTTGTTAAATGTTCTAACACATTTAAATGAGGGAAGCGATGACCACCTACCTAAAATTTGTGTTTAAGTCTAAGGAAACAAATTTTATGGATGCAACAATCATGAAGGGAGAGAACCCTAACCTAGATGATCTCTAACATAATTAAATTCTACCTATGTGACTATAAAATAATCTAAATAATCCCCGAAATTGCTTATATACTTGGCCCACCTACCACCATAAATATCTTAAACTCAACAAAGTGTCAAGCACTTGAATGTAGAAATAGAAGACCTTCCAATCTTGCAAGAATTTTAGAGTCATTCGCCTTGTGAAAAAATCATACACACATTCCTTGTGGAAAACTAGCTTGTGATCATCCAAATTCTGAGTACCATCGAATCCATGTAATTCAAAATTTTGTGAAAAAATGAAGTTTATTCATCTTTTGTGGAGATTTAGGGCTGCAGAGATTTAATATGTATTTGAATTTGTAGAATTTTATAGAGGACTCAACCTAACCAAATTTCCACAATCTTTAAATTATTGGCCCAAAATATGACCCATATACCAAATCAAATACGCAAGTAGGCGAAAAGAAAACTAACCTAAAATGACTTAACCTAAGAAAACTCAAAAGAATTAAAAATCAAAGGAAAGAAAAGAGGGGGTCCTCATTGTCAATGGGGTGTGTGTGCAAGGCACAAGAAATGGCATCTCTACTAGGGAAATTCTTCAGAGCATTTTGAAGATAAACAATAATCATGAACTTAGAATCTCTTGTTTCATAGACTAGTTAAGATAAGATAATTAGAATACCAAAGACTAGGACCCAAAAGACTAAAAAAAATCTTCTTGATGTAAGAAACCCAAGTGTGTGCAAAATGTATTTTTGATTAATTTGAAATAACCCCAAGGAATTGCATTATGAGGTACAAGGATACATGAATGATCCTACTTCAAAAGAATATGGGAGAGGTCCTCACTGTTGGTCAGACATCTATAGCCCTAGCGAGGTTATCATTGTTATTCTCTCGAAGATAGCTCTATTTCCAGCTAGGCATCTATAGCCCCGATATAGATATTTGAATCCTCCTAATAATCGGATTTAATTTGGGATCAATTTTTTTCTTCAATTTTTCTTTGAATTTTTTTTCCAACTGACAAGCAGTGAAGCTATCAATCTTGGGTTGGGAATAATAGTGACATTGAATAAGGAATTGAAGATTTTTCACCTGATACTTAGCAATACAAAACCTTATAAGGAGACTTCAACATATTTCTTAATGTTTTAAATATAATATGCACGATTTAAAGATACCTCAAAAAGGGTTTAATAGTAAGATGGCTCCTCGAGGCCTTATTTACAAAACAACTTATCACCAACTAGCTAGTTCACATTTATGCTAGGAATCATGATTCACCGTTTATCAAAGAAACCAACCAATGCATTCCCAAGTGGAGTCAAACCTATTTGGAGATAGCACCCCTTAAAAAGGAAAACAATAATGAAAACAAAGAAAAAAAACTAACCTAACTATATATAAGAAAAAATTGAGCTAAAAAATAACTCAAGCCTAGAAATAATGCTTAAGGTACTACTTGTTAATATGAAACAAGACATCTTCCCCTACAAGGGTCTTAAAATAGTAAGGTTTGTGCCATAGAACCTTTTAAATTTAAAATGGACCTAGCCACAATTTTTCAAACTTTACATGTTCACCTTTTTTCTTTCGGGATTTGTCCCAATAAATAACCAGATTAGACATTTGAAATGACTTGACTTGAGCATTCCAATCAAGCCAACGCTTAATCACACCTTGATTCTTAGTAAATGATAAGGTTGAAAAGTGAAATTGTAGAACTTAACTTAGGATTTCATACCTTTCCACATGTGCATATCATTTAGAATTTGAGGTGGCAAGGGCGTGAAATTAACTTACAACCTAGAAGGTGAATCAATCAACCCTTCTATCCCAAATCATTTTTTAGGGGGGAATATTAAAATGTATTTTGTATGAAATTTAATGATGCAACTAGCTAACAATGAAAATAAACTACTTCTAATGTGAAAAGAAAAAATTTGGAAACTGAGAGACAAATTTGATTATAAAAAATAGACTGAGCAGGATTTTGTGTACTTGCGGTTTGAATTTTGGCTTGATTTGATTGGATAAAGTCGCGTAGGGTACCTACAAGTAACTAAATTTTTAATCTATCTTCACATTCCTTAGGTGTCTAATCAGAGGCTTCTTCCTTCTAAATCTTACTATTAGATCTTTGTTGAATGTTGAGATAATTGAGTTTCCATATCTTGTCAAGTTGTAGGGTTTGAATGAAACAATGATCAATTGGTATCCAATACTCCTCCAATATTCTTCAGATATGTAACCCGCACATTCAAAGAAAAAGGAATGGTTTCTCCATAAGGGGCTTGTCTCAGTCAAACCTCGTGTTGGTTTTTTCACCTTCATAATGGAAAAATTGATGATAGAGAGCTTATCCTTTTGAGGGATAGAGGCTAAATGACAAATGAGTGATGAATAAAAAAATGGATGCAACTCACCACTCAAATCTTATTTCCTTGAAGGAGTAAAGTCATCCAAATCTCCTCAAGGATTGATTTCAATTTGGCTTGGATTTCTTTGAAGACCTACAAGTGTTAGTCCTCACAAACATGTATGCATAAAGATAAACAAATGCACATAAAACTTGACATGATGCTTTGGAAATGAAATGCTACAATGTCTCTGCTAAGTGCTATTGACTTGATAATAATTATTGATCACCAATTGTTTCCAATAATTCCCACTTAGTTTTCAAATGGTGCAATGACTAGGCATTTTTATGCAATTAATCTAATTTCCCAAAAATTAAATCTTGATAGCCGACATTTGAAATTTAAAATTTAAATAATAAATTCCAACTCTGATATATTAAAAATTGGAGTCAAAATAGGGGGACAAAGTCACCCATGGCACCACTATCCCAACCCTATTTTGTGGGGTGTAAAGTGTTGGGAGAAAAATATCAAATGTTTTCTTTGGTTTTGTACATGTGATTTCTTGATAAATGTTCAAATAGGCCACATAATGCATAATTTGGGAAATTAGGTGTACAATTAGGTCCATCCACATAGGAGGGAGAAAAATCTAGTGTGGCATTGTCATAGGTGACAATTTATGATGCTATTGAATTTTTTTCAATAGAGACATCACATTTCTCATCCAAATGGAGAAGTTGAGCAAGGCAAGATTCAAGTTTATCCCCTTCATCATAATACTCACTAATAAATTGTAAGGTCAAAATTTTTAGGTGTACTTTAAAACCTCGGGGATAGTAATTGGATAAATATTTCAACACAATCCCATAATTGAAGGCCCAATTGGAAAACTACAGTGATGAAAATATAGGAAAATTATCATAAACTAATATAGATGGGAAACCATAGTGAGTAATTATATTCTCTTCAATAAATTTATTTAGTACCTCAATGGTACACTGCTTACATGCTTCAATTTTTATCCATCTAGTACAATAATCAGTAGTAGTTAGGATATATCTATGGCTCACAAAGGAGGGAAGATGGATCATACTAATAAAGTTGATTCCCCACTATGTGAAAGGACATACCTCTACCACAAGTTGAAGTAAAATAGAAACATACCTCTCTTTTCTTACAACTATTTGAAAAGTATGGCATGATTCATGAAACAAGGTTGACCAATAATACCCAATCCTCAAAATATGATGTGCAGTGGTAGCTCCTAAATCATGACTTGTTCCAAACTTGATATGAAGATCATTTAATATGCTAGAGGCCTCATGTTTACCAAAGAATATCAGGTAGATAACCTCCTGATTTCTCTTATACAACAATAATCCCTTAAGCATAAAAATATTGCTCTTCAATTATTAACATTATGTTTTCACAGTCTATGATAGTAGTATTGAGATTTCTTGATTGTAATTGTGCTCCAATTTTTATATCAATGTTTTGGATCATTCTCTCCAGCTATTTCTCATCCTAATGATGGATCATGGAGTATGATCCAAAATGTTGATGTAAAAATGCACACATCGTTACAATCTAGAAATCTCAATACTATTGATCTTCAATTGTAAGGTGTTACTTTGAACTACATTTAGATGAGGTGGATAACACTAATGAAGAAAATAGAAAGTAATATCATTATACCATTCATCAGGAGATACATCTTCAAGATTACATTGATGAGATGTGAGACCTGGATCATTCTCAGACATTATATTTGTCAAAGCCTGGCCCTGTACCAATTTCATAGGTTGGATTTCCAAATAAAATTCTTGCAACATAGTTACCCACTTTCCTCTACATTTACCTAGTTCATTCTACATGAGAAATATCTTAACCACTAGGTCTGACACTATCACATATACTTTTCTTCTCACAATATAATGCCTAAAATTCTTGAATTCTCTCATCAGGGCATAAGCTTATTTTTCCATGTTCAGGTACCTTAATTTTGTATCCTTTAAAGGTGTACTCATAAACTTATTGGGTTTTCATCACCTAGTTCTTTCTTTTGTGTGAGTATCATTGCACATGTATGTTTAGACAAAAATGAATAAATATAGAAAGGCCTAACATAATCATGACTTACTAACACCAGAGTGTCACAATAGCTTTCTTGATTTATTCTAAAGCTCTCTTGGCTTCAAGGTTCCACTTAATTTTCACATCTTGTTTGAATATAACATTCAAGGGCCTCACTATCTCTACAAAACTTGCGATAAATTTTGGACAAAATTGGTCTTTTCCAAATACAATTTGAGTTCCTTATTACTTGTTGGAGGTTGAATCTTTAATATGGAGCCTACTCATTCAAGATCAATGGAAATCCCTTTTTCTAAAATAACATGGCCTAAAATCTTACCCTCAATCACTCCAAATATATAGTTTTTGGGGTTGAGCGAGATGCCAAATTCTCTACACTCTTGGAACACCTTACATAGATCTGAAATATTATCTTCTCTTTGTTTAGAATAAATTTCCAAATCACCCATGTAAATTATTATGCACTTACCAACCAATTATTTAAGTGCTATATCCATGGCCTTCTAAAAGGTGGCCCCTGCATTGATCAAACTGAAGGGCATCATTTGATAGTGAACGTTCCCCACCTTGTAGTGAAAGTCATTTTCAATCTATCTTCATGTGCTACCATTACTTGGCTATACCCTAAATATCCATATAAGAAAGATATCATCTATGATCAATTAACATTTTTTAAAACCTAATCCAAAGATGGTAAAGGATAATTTCCTTTTTCAAAAGCACATTTGAGATTTCAAAAATCAATGCATAGACAAATTTCACATTTATTTTTTCTAAATAGAACTAGGTTAGCTACTCATGTTGAGTGATGTATAGGGAAAATTATCCTTGTTGATAGAAAATTTTGAACTTATTTATATATTAATGGATCTAATAGTGGATTGACATGACACTATCATTATCTAAAATATTTATCATCAGGCCTAAGAGGGATGGTGTGAGTGATAATGGGGGTACCATACATTTTAAGATCTTAATAACTCCAGAATATTATATAGTGGTATAAATGGAGGGCCTTAACTATCCCTTACTTCTCTTCGGTAGTACATACTTTCCTAACTAATATATTTTTTTTTGCTTAGTTGTGCCCATATTATGAGTATCACATTTACCACCTACATATTTTGATTTTTTTTCTCTAGATATCAACTAATCAAAATTGAAAATAATCTCCAACTAAACCATTCCTCAAGGAATTATATTAGTTTTCAAATTAACCACTCCCTCGAGATCTATTTATGCTTCCTTTGGATCTTCTTCATCTATAATCCATGCTACAAATATATCAGAACTAGTGATAGAGTCCAATGCATACTTGTAATCTTCAAATAATTGAAAATTGGTAACATTATCTGGTACTAATGGAGTAAGAGTGAGCTCAACTATGAAATTCTTCTAGCTAGATAGTGACAGTGGTTGTAATGTACTAGCTTCCAGTGCTAATGTATCAACAACATGGTTCTTACACTAGGGAATCCACTAAATATTAAAAGTGTCAAAAATATCGATCAAATCCCATACACAATGGTGATAGCTTCCCAATATTTTATCATGACATGAATACTTCTTATCCGCCTACTTTACAACTAACTCAGAATTATCAAAAAATTGTAAAGCCTTAACCTTTTTACAGATATCCATAAAAAGGACATGCACCAAAGCTTCATTTTTTGAAATTTTATTGGTACAATAAAATTGTAATATATGGGTAGCAAATAAATTCTTCCCATTAGGACTGATCAATTCAATGCCTTGTTTAGATCTTGAACCATCAAATTGTAATATCCAAATTCTGCCATGACCTTTTCTATTACTCTATTTGGATACACCTTTACAACTTTGAATGCCTTCCCTATTGATTTTTTCAACTAATGAAGGCTCTTGATTTGGAATTCCCTTTGGCGTCTCAAAAACATTGGAATGATTCTTGATCTATTCTATTGTAGTCTGACATAAGAAACATTCAAATTCTGAATGAGATGCAGTATAAATCCTATACCAAAATAAGAGCAACAAATCTTTGAAATTGGCCTTGTTTCCCAAGCTCAATTGATCTGTAGTATATTTCAAAATAAAATCACGAAAGCCTTTAAACATGCCATCCTTGTTTTCTGAATTCAAATCTTTGTCAGTTTCTATGCAAACTTCCATACTATTGGGAACTTGACTTAAATCCTTTGTAGATGCATTTTTATCATCCAACATCATAATTTTCTCAATCAACAAGTCCTTAGGAGAGTATACCCCAAAAATAACCTCAAAAAATAGTATTTTATCATTTTGATTGTACTCTATGATCATATGTTTCATTCTTGGTTCCCTTTCTATCTTAATCTAATTTTTCATTCCTTTCTAGGAGAGCCACATATGGGAGAAATTTGTAGCTATATAGCCATTGATATTCTTATACCAATCCCTACTTAACAACATTCCATACATATCAAGAATATCCACCACTTGGTAATCAATGATATGCTATATACTTGGATCAAAAGCAAGTTGCATATTAATGTGATTCAATTCTCCCACCACATTAACCTCCCTCTTATCAATTTGAGTGACCTTGTATATTTAGTGGGAGTGAGACCAAATTATTTGTAGATGGCTAGTGGCATGATGTTGTTCAATGATCCAAAGTTTATTAGACAATTATGAAGATTCTTTCCAAAAATATATAGGGTTTACAAGAAAGGTGGTTATTCTCTTTTATCCTTGTATATACTAATATGAATATCTACACGAGAGATATAAGCTTTATCCTTTCCTTTAGTTTGCGTGTCCTTGGACACCGACTCATTCAAGGAGACTTTTGGTCTAGCAAGCTCTTGAATTGAATTATATAACACATTTCTAACCTCAAGAAATTTTAATAATTCAATAATAGAAAGACTTACCTTCATTCTCTTGAGTTCATCTATGACATATTGTCCCATATGGATAATTTTAGTTATAGTAGAAGAATCCTTTGCTAATAATTGGGTGGGAACTTTGGGAGACACTGGATTATTACTAGCATCTAGATCTAGAGGTAACTGAAGCCTATTTGGAGGAGTAGAGGTGTTAAATGGTCCTTTAGGTTTATTACTGTAGAGGTTATACTATTTAACATATGTTGTCATTGATGTCAAAGGTGTAATGTTAGAGGTGTGATGTCAAATGTGTTTTCTAAAGGGTCAGAAAATTGGTGAGAATTAAATATAATTACATCTGACATGTCATGTTTGAGCATTTGAAATTAGGAAGCACTGTGACAAGTAGTGTAATCAGTTATAAAAATTTAATGTTATCAATATTGAGAAAAAGGTAACTTGTGAAGATTTGTTGTAGTATGTTTTTAATATCATATTGTATCTATTATAGTTTTTGGAGTTAGTCTGGAAGAGTTTGTGGTAGTATTCTATGGTTTTCTTCTCAGAAGAAAAACATGCACTATATAAAACTATCATCATGTTTTGTTCTGCATTCTATTGAAATTGAATGTTACAGCTTGTGATTTGGAAATAAAGTAAGTTTATCCATAATATATCAAATTCCAAAGTTTAAGAGGTTGAGCTTAAGCAAATAGAAAGTTAGAAGTGATAGAGTATAGTCTACATTTGTTGATTGACTGTAATTAATATCTGAGTGTTTGCATCAAGGAAGGGAGGTGTGTGTCAGTTGAAGGAAGCATGTGAGGGTAAACTAGGACCATTTTAAGTCCATGGAAGTAAGTGCATGATTTTATCTTACACCATAGGTAACACATTAGGATTTAGGACCAGGTCGACTACACATTTTATATTAAGAATTACCCTTGACCGACATGGCTATTTTTGGATGATGTTAAAGTTTTCTAGGATGACTTGAGATATTGTTAATATGTTAGAATGGATATATATTCTAAATAATTTTATGTATGATATGAATGTGAGATGTGTGTGTACTTCTACATGAAAAGATGTAACAAAATATGCAAACAAAAATGAGAAGCCAAGGATGTTGAGAAAAATTGAGAAATCATTAGAGGGTGTGTACGCCTATTGATTCAAGGAAAAATCTATACTCTTTTGTAATGTTCAAGTCTTTGAGTTGATTATTAGTGACTGTTTTATAGGGGATTGGTGTCTCCTATGGGTTGGTGCCTACAAAATCATTGTAAGTTCTATATTAATTTTTGTGAGGCTATATTTGGATAGTAGCTCCAAGCATCTCTTCTCACCATGGTTTTTCCCATTCTGGGTTTCCACGTAAATCTGGTGTTCTTTGTGTGGATGTTTGGATTTGTGCTACTTAATTATTTCATTATTAAGGAATGTAGTAATTTTTTCATTGATGTTTTTTATTTCATGTTTGGAGATGTTATTAATGGTAATTAATGTTTGAAATTGGAATAATTGATTCATCCCCCTTAGTATATTATGTTCCCTTCAATTGGTATTAGAGTCGAGTTCCTTGGAAGAAGACTAACAAATTGAGCTAGATTTGGGATGGCACATTCAGTTGCTCAAGAAGGTTTATCTTCAAATAAGGCACCTCTTTTTGATAGATCCAATTATTCCTTTTGGAGTGTAAGGATGGAAGCATATTTGATGGCCCTAGGATTTGATATTTGACAGTTATTTGTACATGGATATTGAATTCCTAATAGTCCCCCAAGAGATCAAGCCAAAAACAAGGCTTATGATAATAATTCTAAGGAAAGAAATTCCATTTTATGTGGTTTATCTAACACTAAGTTTGTGAAGATTATGCATTGCAGGATAGTGAAGGAAGTGTGGGTTAAGATACACAACATGTATGAGGCTAATGACAAGGACAAACAATAAAAACTCCAGACCTACCAAATTCAATTTGAAATTTTTAAAATGAAGGAGGAGGAAAAAATTGCTATATTATTGCTTCAGGTTGATGAGGTTGTCAATTCTATCAAAGGTCTTGGTGAAGAAATGGAAGAAGGTAGAATTGTGAAAAAGGTACTCAGATCCCTTACCTAAAAGCCTACAGCCAAAGTTTCAGCTATTAAAGAAGCTAAATATTTGAATACTCTAACTGTGAATGAGTTACATGGAATTTCAATTGCCTATGAGATGAGGATTGATAGTGACAAATCTACAAGGAAATAGGTGGAATTCAAAGTGTTTGAGAAGCAAGATGATCTAGATTCAAAAGATGAGTCAGATTTGGAGGAAGCAAACTTTGTCAAAAAGTTGTAGAGGGGTTCTAGAAAGTATAAATTTAAGTTTCCTTTCAATTTTTTTAATTGTGGTGAGATGGTACATTTCATGGCTAAGTGTACATACAAATGTTCTAACAATGATGTTCAAAAGAATGGAAATAAGTCACTTCTAAAAGGGAAAAGGTTTTAGAAGAATCATAAGAGTTTCTTCATCAATGAAGAAAGCTATTCATCTGATGATGATTACCAAGACACTTATGGTAATAAAGGAGAACCGACACTATTCATGGCCATGGAAAAATTTGAATTTGATACAAAAATGAAGTCCGAGAATGATGATGATGAGGATTTAGGTCTTGTGGATGAATTGATTTGTGCTAGCAAAGAATTTAAAAAACTAAAGAAGAGGATTACTAAAGAAGTAAAAATTAAAGGTATTATCTCATAATATTGAAAAGGTGGAGAAGATGATCATTGACCTAAAAATTCAAGTGGAATAAGCAAAGAGGATTGAAAAATTTATGATAGAAAATTTGCTGACAAGAGATAAGGATTTTAAAATACTTGAATAAAAAATTATGTCGTTAAGTATTTGGAAAAATAAAATTGTCAACTAAAGTTGAAGTTTGGGAAGATCATTGAGATCTTGGATCAGATAATAGAAAGCCAGATATCACCACATATCAAAACCAGTATTGGTTTCATTGATATACGAAAGAATAAGGTGATTGAAATGATAAGGAGCCAACAAGGTGAAAGGTATTTTATGTTGCTTATAGATGATTACACTATAATGACTTGGGTTACATTCTTGAAAGAGAAATTAGAAGACTTTGATAAGTTTAAGATTTTTAAAGCAAAAGTAGAGAATGAAATGGATGCTAGGATCAAATGTTTAAGGTTAGGTAGAGGAGGTGAATTTACCTCATATGAATTTGAAAATTTATGTTAAGATCATGGTATTAGGATACATCTATTTTCTCTTAGAACCCCTTAACATAATGGGGTAGCTAAAAGAAAAATTAGAACAATACAAGAAATGGCTAGGACAATGATAAAAGATGTTGAACTACTAGATATGTATTTGAAGGAAGCAACACATTCTGATGTCTATTTTCTTAACAAAGTGCAACTAAGGATCAATAGAAATAAGACCCCTTATGAGTTGTGGTATGGAAGACCTCCCACTGTTAGATATTTTAGAATATTTGGTAGTAGATGATATATCAAAGGAGATGAAGGAGACCTTGGAAAGTTTGATTCAAGGTGTGGTGAAGGAATCTTTCTTGGTTACTCAACCAGGAGCAAGGCATACAGATGCTACAACAAGATGTTGGGAAAGATGATTGAAATTACAAATGTCAAGGTTGATGAAGACTTATGTCAGATCTCACATGAACCTAAGATTTGTAGATGTAGTATAATTCCCTATATTGAAGGAGAAGAATAATAAATAGAAGAGAAAGAAGAAGAGAAACCAAAACTAGTGAAGAATCTCAAGACTCAAAAATATGCATAGAAGAACCACTCTCTAGATCAGATCATTGGAGACAAAAATGAAGGTTTGATAATAAGAAGAACCTTATTGGTTTCATCTATAGAAAAGCCTAAAGGAAAAGGTAAGGAAAATAAACGAAAGAAAACTACTTTGGCACCTCCTCTATATGAGCCTCTCTAGTTGGATGTAATTCTTAATGGAATTGTAAGTAATTGATTGTTAGTAAAAATAACTACTGTAAATCTGAATGCACCTCTTGAGGACCGAAGGACAATTGAAAGGGAAATAATTATGTACATGATCATTTACAATGTGGCTCTCAGAAAAATCCTTGAAATTGCTTCAATAAGTCTAGCCCAAACCCTAAGGGAGAAAAGAGAGAAAGAAATTGAAAGTGATGACGAGCTGAAGAAGGAACCAATTGACAAAGTTGGATCTTCCATGTATCGAGAAGAAAAAGATAAGATACTTCAGAAACAAGCTCAAGAATTCAGATCAAAGCAAAGAATAGACACTCTTATGAGTATGGAGAAGAAAGATAGACACAAAATTTAGAAGATTTAAGAAGTGACCAAAAAAATCATTGAGAAAATGAGAAGTTTTGAAGATGTTGAGAAATCTCAAATGTCTCCATAGCATGAAGTAGAAAAGGATAAGGAAGAACATGAAACACATGATGAAGAGAATGCTTCTCCTAGGAATTTTGTGTATGATATCCCTCCTTCAGAGAGCACTGGTCAGTAGGACCAAGAAATTAAGGAAGACACCTCTACTTCTAGAGAACATGCACAAGAGACTCCAAAGTTATATGTTTTTGCATCCCCCATTAACTCTATCAAAGAGTTTCTTTCACAAAAAAATTAAATTCAGCTTGCTATTGCTATAGTTGCCTATGTTTGATAGGTGGGTCGACATGTCAAACATCTCACCCTAACAAAAATTTCAACTTGGTGATATCTTTCACTCCTCTGCAAGGGAATAAATCTTGCAACAACAAGTTGACAGATCATAATCATTACAGGAGGTTGTAAAAATTCTAAAATTTGAAATGCCAAATGCAAAAAAAGATTCCCCTAAACCGCTTACCCATCAAATCAAAAGGCAGATGGATTCCTTCAAGGAACACTCTACTTATCTAGAGAAGCAAGTTGAGGTGAAGATTCAAAATAGTAGACTATCTAAGGCCTTCAAAAAATATGCAAAGGTACATGAGAATTTGAAAACTTACATAGAAAGCATTCAAAAGTGTATGGAAGAGGCAAAGGTATTATAACTTTTCTGTCTATAATGGCCTACTACAAAAAAAGCTCTTGAGGATCAGGTCAATGCTATCGAATTGCAGATCACAAATGTGGCTACTACTTATGATCTAGTGCAAGATGGTGCCATCAAGGCACATGTTGAGAAGCTACACTCCTAGTTACAAAAATTGCAAGATTAAAGGGAGTAAATAAAAGGCCAAGTGAAATATTTATGAGAGGTTGTGAACTTAAAGTTGGCATCCTTAACCAGTCTCCTAGCAAGAGCTATAGTATTGGTGCAAAATAATCATATTAGATCCTCCTCGAAAGAAGAAAAAGACATTCATGCACATCTGGTGAGTCAAATCCAAATTCACTACTTATGCAAAATTGCAATGGGATAACTCCTTGACTTAGCTAAAACCCATCTACAAGAACATCCTTCCTTTCGATCAGAGTTGAGTATGTTTTTCAATATGTTTTTTGTAACTTTTTGATATGCAAATATGTAAAGTAAATAAGTGTTTAGAATTCTATGTATATAGAAAATATTTTTGGAGCAAGGGGGAGTAGACTGTAAAAAATGTGTATAGATAGGGGGTGTTCATATTCTTTGTAAAGACCAATTGCCATTTTCCCTTGATGTCAAAGGGGGAGAGATAATAGAAGATTTGGTAAGTGTTTCCATTAATGAAAAAGGGGAGATTATTGGAAAATGTGTGGATATTTTGTTGTCATTGATCTGATCACTCAATGTGAATCAGATCCAGTGGCATTGAAATAGATCACTCCTTTCTTTTGAAACTATTTTTTGTTTTCTTTCCCATCCAACATTCTTTGCACAGTGTGTCTGTAGGCTTGGTTATCCTTGGCATATCTCTTACTGCATGAGAGGAACTAATTTTCACCATGTTGCCAAAGTTGATGTGCCCCATTCTTTTATGGAACAACCAACATTCTCCGAATTGAGCTAATAAGTAGATTCTTCCATTAGCTTCCTTTAGATGATAGACATTACCATGTGTCCTTGTTCCTTCAATAATAAGCCTTATGATACCTTCCTTTTTGATCTCACATCCATTAGCATGAAAAGTGAGATTGTATCCTTTGTTGCACATTTGATTGACACTCAAGAGATTATCATTTAGGCCTTTGACATAAAGAACATCTTCAGTTCTGTTCTTTCCATCAATTGTTATATCACCTTTTCCATAGATTTGTGTTGACTTGTCATCACCAAAATTAACAGCTCCACCATTAACCTTTTTGAGATTGATGCACTTACTTTTGTCACCATTCAAGTGATGAGAACACCCACTATTAATCAACCAAACATTTTCCACTTATTTTGCATGGAAAAGTAGTCCATATTTCCATAGATCATTCATTAACCTTACTATTTTGTAAGGTACCATAAATTTTTCATTATCTAATATTATTCTTTTTTCCTTCCAGTTCCATGAATAGATTTTCATCGTTATCTTCATCTTTAGAGGAACAATTGATCTCCTTAGAATAGAATCGTATTTTTATTTTCTCTCTTTGGTTATCATCAATAGATTCTTTATAGGGACATCTAGATACAAAATGACCAACTCTTCCACAATTAAAAAATTTAAAAGGTACCTTACCTTTGTATTTTCCATACCTTTCTTTAGTCTTCTCATAATTTTTTCTTCCACTTCATCAAGTTCATCAGTTTGATCAACAACTTCATCTTCAATCTTTTTTTTAACTTTGAAAGCAACTTCTTTCTTTGGAACATCTTGACCAAACTCTCTCATCTCAAAGGAAGTAAGAGTACCAAACATTTCATCAAAATAATACTAATCCAAATCCTTAGATTCTTCAATGGTAGATACTTTGTGAATATAAGATTTTGGGAGAGATCTCAAAACCTTCTTTACAATTTCACTTTTTTTTACTTCACCAAATCTTGAGATGTTAGAGACAACTTCTTGTACTTGGAGCATATAACTTGCAATGTCTTCATCTTTAGACGTCTTTAGAGTCTCAAATCTACTTTTAAAGACTTGAATCTTAGCTTGATTCACTTTAGTATCTCCTTCATATATGCTATTGAGCTTTTCCCAAACATCTTTGGAAGAACTATAATTAATCACCTTCAAAAGTTTTGAATCAACCAACCCACATAATATAGCATTATTAGCTTTGGCATTGCATTCATATAGTCTAATTTTAGTTGGATCTATAAGAGGAGTGGTTGGAGCAATATAACCACTTTTGACTAATTGGCACACCCCAAACCCAAGAGTCTTTAGGTATCCTTCCATCCTCATTTCATAGAAGGATTAATTAGTCCCATCAAACCTAGGGCCCTTGTATGAACCATCATGTGCCATTCCAGATCTTTGACTCAAGCTATTAAACTTCTATAGATGAACCTAGATCTGATACCAATCATTGAAAACTTTTGAAGATTGAGAGGGGGGTGAATCAATCTACAAAACTTAAACACTTCTAAAACATAAAAAAATCAACACAACTCAAACTCCTTTAACAAATAATGATAAAACTTTAAGTAGAGTAGTAACAAAGAACAATATAACAATTGGTATCTTTAACACCTTCAACAAACTTTACCAATGACAGATATAATAGTAATCAGTTCAGAAGCAAAGATAAAGAGATAGAGAACACACACATGCACAAGGAGACAAAAAATTTATGTGGAAAACCCAATGAGGGAAAAACCGCAGTGAGATTAACTCACAAAATAAGGCTCACTGCCAAAAGACTTTCAAGAAGGTTCACTTCCTTAGAGCAAGATACAAAAAGGACTTGAAACACTGAAGTACCAACCAACTCCAAGAGTAAGATACAAAGGAACTGATGAGATTCACTATCTTAGAGTATGATACAAAATATTTATAAGAGAATTACAAATATTTCCAACACAACTCTCTATTGATTGAGGCGTTGAAGGTCAATTTATCTTTCCTTTCACAATATTTAGCACTATCTCTATTGGATATTTAATTCAGCTCACTCACACACTTTTTTGCACCTTTACAATTCTCCTTCCCTGTTGCATCTAAAATGATCTTGCATTTATATCCACTGCAACACTTTAATTCTTCAATTAGGTTAGCCAAGAAGAGAATAAACAATGAATTAAACTGGTCAGAAACCAAAGCATGATGTAGACCTATCCTAAGAATAGAGAGGACCAAAAAAAATATTAACACTTCTTTCAATGTGATCCAAAATGATTTACACACAGGCACACATCAACCTAAGTCAACATCAAGGAAACATGTGGATGAGACATTGAAGCACATAACTAGTAGGTCTATAAACACTCTTTTAATTGAATTTACTTGATGTGATCCTAAATAGGATAGGTAACAACCCAAATCTATCATGACACATCTTCCGTTGTTGGCACAACCCCCCAAGCACACAACACAAGCAAAGGAACAAGCCTTGTTGGCTAGATACCCATAAATAACCCAGAAAGCCAGCTCAAGACACAATGTGGCACCAAAGCTACCAATTAGCAACATGCAGATCACATAGGGATGTTCCTTAAATATCCAACATCGCTTTCATACACTTCTTTCATACTATCATGCCATCAATAGTCATTATAGACCAAATAGGTATAGAAAATTCTATTCAAGAAACATAGAGTACATAACTGAATGGTGCAACATTCATATAATAGATTGTGGACCACTTCGATATATGATATTGGAAATAATACATTGATCATACCTTTTAAACACATTCACCAAGCCACAAGAGCATAGACACCAATATGGATAAATACAGAGCATTTCTCGTACCAGTCCATACAAGTAGCAACATTGCCAACCTTCTACAATCCACATGAACCTCCTTGGAAACACAAGTGACCTAAAAAGATAGGAGTGCATCATACAAAAGTTATTGACATTCAATACCAAATCGCAAGACCAAAACTACAACAATGGAGGAATGTGGAGCATTCTCCTGGAGAGACTTCAATGTAGTATATTGAACCAGTAACATTTGAGCAACTTTTGGAGACCAAAAATTCCTTTTAGCAACACATATATTACAAGAAACATCAGGAGAGATCATGAGACAAAATTTAGAACTTCGGAAATATGTCTCCAACATTATTCATGCTTGTAATCCTCATCTTAATGCTTGTAATCGTCATCTTAATATATTATCATGAAAACAACTTTGCTAACAATAATAATGCATTATATGAACATTAGGAATAATAATTCTTTGATATGGAATGACATCCAACCATGAACTTCCTCAAATCTTCTCTTCTTTGATATGGCATGGCATTCAACCATGAACTTCTTCAATTATTCTTTGATAAGGAATGACATCAATTACAACTAACAATCAATGTTGACAATAGCTGCCAACAATCTCCATAGTGTTGACATAAATGACAACAACACAACCATTAGTGTTGACATCAATGAAAACAACTACCAACAATAATTTTATGTACACATCTGGCTTACACTAAGAGGGTTATACTTGAGACCTTCAACATAGAGAAAATCTTCAGTCTTGTATTTTCCA
This sequence comes from Sequoiadendron giganteum, assembly GCA_007115665.2. Taxonomy (NCBI): domain Eukaryota; kingdom Viridiplantae; phylum Streptophyta; class Pinopsida; order Cupressales; family Cupressaceae; genus Sequoiadendron; species Sequoiadendron giganteum. The sequence goes on from CM021102.1 coordinate 94,279,458, forward strand.
TCAATGCTTATGGTGCCCTTTCTACAAATCTTTACTAATAAATTATCTCCAAACTTTACTGATCCACCATTCCATTTAACCAACTTGATGAAATTTATTTTGTCAACAATCATGTGACTTTAAAAACCACTATTTATTACCCAAAGTTTTGTTTGTCCTTGAGCATGAAATGTTGTTTCGACAACCATTGAATTTTCAACCTCATTACTTTCTTCCTTGATATGGTCAGTACAATCTAACTTGAATTTCTAATTTTTCTAAATCACTTTTGTAATATTTTTCTATATGTCCAAAATTGTTGCAGACCTAGCATGTCACTTTGACATCCACTAAAGAAGAATATAATTTCTACTTAAAAAATTTCTTCTATTCATTTCGTATTTTCACTCAACAACCTTATAACCATACTTATTGTAGATGAAACAATAACCAAAAATACATGATTGAACTTACAGACACCTAAATTTGACCCCTTTACATAAGGTCAAATTTATCCCTTTCCTTCATCCCCTTCATCAATGTTAATTAAATTATTTATTTAATTAATGTTCCCTTTTCCCTACGTTCCTAAGGTATTTAATTTAATCAATTAAATACTTTATACATAAGCACACTTCATCTCTAAATTAAATAAATGCAATCAATTTGTTTAATTTAGTCAATTATCCTCTTCTATTTTTAATTCATTCTTTCTCTCTCCTTGTCAACATCCTCCATAACCCTTTCACTAAGTTGGATTAATTTAATTAATCCTCCATTAAGGTGTGCATATCCTTAATTATGATTAATGTCACATTCTCCATAACTTTCCACTTGCCCCTAATCATCATTAATTAACTAATCACTTGTTTGCACAATCCTAATCCTAATCACTTACCCCTTTTGACATGTCCTTAAGTCAACCTTCTTGGTACTTACCTTTTTTGGGTTGACCTCTTCCCCATATGAATTAAAAATTCACACTTATTCCCCCCATGCATTTTTCTTCCCCATGACATCTCATATGTCACATTGTACCCAAAATACAAAGACTTATTTGAGAGGAATCTTGTTTTATCCTTTGGTCTCTCCCAAAAAGTGAATTAAAAATACACTTTTATTTCTTCAAGGTCTTCCCCATTCCCCATGTTGACAAGGGATGACTTTCTAAAATTCATCACTTGTCACTTTCAGCCCCATATGGGGCCAAGGAATAAATTTTTAAAGAAATTCTCTCCCATCCCAAGGTACTTGCAAGTACCTTGGGATCACTTGGCCTCTTCCATGTCATTTGTACCCCTTGCCATCTCACCTTGTCCTTTGGACAACTCACCTGCCACATGTCAAGATGTGAGGGCTTGTGAGTCCTCAACTCACCATAGCCCTCCATCTTGGCCATGGTGGCTCAATCTTGACCGTTGAATCCTCTAGAGAATTCAACTTCTCTTATAAATACCCCCCTCTTCCTTCATTAATGGATCTAGCCATTGCATGCATACCAAATTTATGCTTCTAAGTTGTTTGAGCCATTTATGTTAGCCATTTTATCATCTTTCCATTGCATCTTAGAATCCATTATTGTATTCCATCTACTTCCATTAAGCACTCATTTACCATCATTATTGAAAGTTACCAATCCAAGGAGCACACATCAAAAATCATCAAAGGGCCAACCAAGGATCAACATGAAGGAAGGTTTAATCATTTTGTTAAATTTTTATCTCCCTTTCATTTGTGTTAATGTAGCCTTATCTTGAGGTGGTTTAGTGTAGTTTCTTATTTTGCATTCTTTAGTTAGTTTTTGCACATTAATAGATAACAAATTTCACTGCACACAAAACCTATTTTTAGAGAGTCTTCTTGTATGATGAGATCTTTCTTTAGGTCTGATATTAGCTTCCTAATTTCTAGATACAGCTTTCTCCGATTCCTTTTTGAGAAAAAGGATCTCTTTCTCAATATTTTTACATTCACTTATTTTGTCTTCAATCAAGGCCTTTTACCTTTTGTTCTCTTTTCTTGCACATTCTAGATCTTCAAGAATAGAGACAAGTTCACCTTCAAAATCAACTTCACCTTCTTCTTCATCCATATATTTTCTTGAACTTCTAGATATCATAGTGGCCATAAATAGGGATTCATCTCCATCATCATCTAATGTAAAGTGATCTCCTTCATCTGAGGAGTAGTATTGTTCTTTGTAGAGAAGGTTCCTCTTGAAACCCATGCTGCTACTTTCATTTTCTCCAAAGGGACATTTTGAAGCATAATGACCAATTCTTTCACAATTAAATATTTGAAAGGTAATTTACTTGTGTACTTTCCTAATCCTTTCTTCATTTTTCTCACAAATTTTGTTTCTTCTCCCTCAGAATCACTATGCGAACCAAATGCTTCTTCTTTATTTACAACTTTGAATGAAATTTCTATTTTGTGTGTACTTTGAACTTCATTACTCATCTCATAAGAAGTGATGAATCCAAACAATCTTCCATTGTAAGCTTTGTCAGATCCTTGGCTTCTTCAATTGTAGAAACTTTTGAGTCAAATTGGCAAGGGAGAGTTATTAGAACTTCCTTCACCGCCACAGAGTTAGTTATGTCTTCTCCAAGATCTTTGATTCCATTGAGCTTATCCCATATCTCCTTTGTAGTCTTGCATTGCACTACCATAACAAATTCATTTTTTTCTAACCAAACTAGGATATCATTCTTTTCTTTAGCATTGTTTTCATAAGCCTTCTTTTCATTAGAATCAATGATAAGATGCGCAAGTTCAGTATAATCATCCTTGGTAGCTCTCCAAATATCATAACCTAGCGATCAGATATATGCATCCATCCTCACACTCCAGAAGGAATACTTTTCCCCATCAAATTGTAGTGTCTTATAAGAGGAATCCTTTTGAGCCATGTGTTCTAAACCAAGATCTACCTTCAACTATTAGGTTGCTCCAAGAAAAACAACTCTAATACCAATTGTTAGAACACACAAATATATTGAGAGGGGGGTGAATCAGTATATCCCTCAACTTAATCCAATTCAAATTCATCAACCAAAACTTATAACTATCTTAACTAGATAAAGCATCCAAAACACAGGCACACAACCACAACACCAAATTTATGTGGAAAACCCTATAAGGGAAAAACCTCGATGAGAAATCTTTTTGGAGCGATTGTCCAAATATAGCCTCACAAATATAAACAAGATTTACAACTCAATTTTATGGATTGAACCAAATGAAGTTTACAACTCCTTGCTAATTACAACACTTACAAAAAGAGGTTGCAACCTCAAAATACAATACTTGATGAATCAGATACTCAAGTGCCTTTGCAACACCTTTGTTTCCTTCGTCTCACTACCTTCAGTAGTTCACTTACACTCTTCTTTTGGATCACTACCTCTAGCGTTCACTCATTCAATTTCTCCTTTTGATCACTGCCTCTAGCACTAACTCACACACTCCTATTGGCTCACTGCCTTCAACACTTTACTCATACAATTATGCTTTCAGCTCACTACCTTCATCATACATCAAATACTTCTTTACACATTTACACCCATTCCTCTACCTTCAACACACTACTTTTGGCATATTAATTGAAAAATTAATACACGCCACAAATACTTTGATCACACACTTGATCCTTCGTTTATACCTTCTACAAGCTTCAAAAGTTTCTCCTTGTCAACCAAACTGAAATGTGTAAACATGAAACATGCAACGTACATAATGAGTTGGCTCTAAAAAATCTATGGGAAAGGTAAATTTAATGCAATATAAGATAGGATATAAGAAATACCTATATTACATCTACACACAATCCCATGGTGCATGCCACAAAAACTTGGTGCAAATAACTTAAAGAATCAAGTCAGCCCAACAAACACTTAACCCTTCAAAATATTAACTCTAGACCACAAGAAGTACCTGAGAGACTAGATAACATTCTATGGATCACATCACAAGCATCAAATTATATTTAAAAAAAATCATGCCCTCCTTTCATAACTTCATGCAACATTAGGTTGGCATAGGCAAACTGATACATAACTAGTATCTCTTACATACCCAGACAACACAGTCTTGAGATAGAACATTGGAAACTCAACCTATGGTACACCTTAACATCTGAAACCTGAATGAAGAAGAAAAATATACATTTTCAACTCATCCTTTGAATAGTAAGACCACAACATCAAAAACGAAGAAATGCAAAGCATTTCTCTAAACCTTTCATGTTTGCAGCAATACAGTCTTCATTCTACTAACTCAAGAAACCTTTGTGGTAACTTTTATGTTCTAGAAATAGAAACATACATGCATCACACTTGATTTTGAATATATTCCAAACCACAAGACCATCTCTTCAAATGCAAAGGAATACAAAGCATTCTCTAGAGATTTTGAATACAAATTCTTGAGCCACTGATTGCAAGAAAATATTTTATACATTTTATGTCAACAAATAGTGAATACAACATTCATAGAATCATTCACCTATTCACAAGCGACAAAAAATATAGGAAAACTATTTAGAATTCTCATGACATCCATCATAATACATAATACTTCTAATCAAAATTTTGATTATAGCATATGCAAACATAGACACACTACCACTCCATTGACAACAATGACAACATCATCAACAATCTCCATTCTTTTTAAATCAATGATAAAACTTAAAACATACTTGCAACACATAATTTATAGGTAGCAAAACAAAGGGTCCCAATAAAAAATGATAATAGGAAATCAAGTCCCAACACAATGTATGATGTCCTATTAATCACCATCTAGGCTAGATACCTAATAAGATATCCTTGTGAAAATACTACATCCAAACTACCAGTGCACATTTCATGCTTATTCTCTACTCTTTTAACACCTAGCTAGATGAAATGGATTGATTTTCTTGAATTTCCCTAAAGAATGGAAAATTCCCCTCATACTCATGCAACTCATTATTTTCCAATTTATGAGATGTTGAATTGATATAAAAAATTCAACAATTTTTTTGTAGTTCATCCCAAAAATTTCTTCATTAATTTCTCCCTATTTTTCTTCATCACATGACTTTTTTTAATGCACAACTTTCTCAATAATCCAAAGAAACATTAAGCTCTTCCCCTTGTAGCATAGGTTCCCATTTGATTTTTTTTTTAAGTTGATGAGAAACCTCATGTATATCAATATTTCCATTCCTAGGAACATACTTGTCTTTTTGTTCTTGTGAAAACAATTGAACTATAACTTCTTCCTCAAGCTGGATTGTAGCTTGAAATTCTACCCTTTGTCCTTCTCCATTATTTAGCTTATCTTCATAGGATACCAAATAATCAATTCCTTTAGTATCCTCTTATTTCTCATGATCTTATGTTGGTGTGGGAATTAGTATGATTTCTTCATTTTTTTCAACAAAGTGAGGAAACTACTCAAAACAAAGTACCAACTCCTCTTTACCATTATCCATTTTCTTCGCATTAATTTGATCATGTTAATCAATCTCCCTTTCCTCTAACAACAGGTCTAATTTTTTAGTCTCAATGACATTTGAGGGATCATAAATAGTAGGCCACTCCTATTTTATCTTGAACACCTCTCTCATTTGCTCATCCTACCAATTAGCCCACCAAACAATAGACCCAACTTCAAAGAGTGAAATAGTTTTAGGATAATAAAACTAATTTGGTAAGGGGGCCTAAGGGATTCAAGTGGTTTATATGGGATAATAAACTAATTATGCATAGGTACAATCACTTTCATTAGACAAAACCTCTAAAATTAGAATTTTGAAATTAGGAATTGGGGAGGAAACTTGTGTTTCTTAATTTATTTTTTAATTAGAGTTGTAATCTACCTAGTGAGAAATTGCTCCCTATACTTCCTCTTTTTAAAAAAAAAAAGTACTGATACAGGAGGTGAATCAATACTTAATTAAATTCTTCCTATTCATCACCAATTTAACCAATTAAAACATGACAAGCAGAAGAATACAAATGCAAACAACCATAACACCATATTTACATGGAAAACCCTACAAGGGAAAAACCATGATGAGCAAGCTGTTTTGATCTACTATCCAAATCTAGCCTCACAAATTAAAACAATTTTTATAAGTATTTATGGTCTTTAACCAAAGGGTAAGTGCACCAATTTGTGACACAATTTTGGCTCTTAAGATGCCACTTTTTTTCTTTCTGAAATCAGCAAAATCGGATTTGCACGAGAAAATGAAGATAGTTACGCTCAAAATTTCAAGATGCGGAAAGAAAAAAAGTTGAAGTGCTCTGAGTCTAGTTTCTAAGCTACTATTTTGTTTTGAAATTAATGAAGATTAAGGGTCTCAAAAAGGGGGGAGCGGGGGAGGGGGCGGGGGGTGGGGAACAGGTCCTGTTTTTATCAAAATAAATAGCATAGTGCCTGAGGGCTCCCCCCTTTTTGATTAACTTTTTTTTAGAATTTCAAAAATCCCAATGGTGAGAAATTAGCTAACACCATGTAGTTTATCCTCCTTCTTTCGGATAATTTTTTAATGAATATATAATATTTTATGAATTTTCAAAGTGGACACATTCTGAAAAATTGAAATTTGAGCGTGCTCCCCCCCAAATGTTTTGCAAACTAATCGAAAATTGATTATTATTTTTTTCATCATGTGTAGAATGGAGTCTAGTTTCAAAAAAATTAATTTATTTCACGTTCTGATGAATGTGTAAAAATCTATCCTAAACCTAGCACATGTTGGTTTTTGACCAAAAACAAAGGCATTTACAAAAGAAGCCATGGATCAAAACCTTAACTAAATCAAAATGAAAAAATAATTATATATTTAGATAGCTAAGAGAGAGGTTAATGTTATCACAGTTTTTTTATAAACTTGCATTGAAAGATGTGCAAATGAGATGGGGAGCATGAAGGAAAATATGAGAAAATTTGGAAAATCCTGTTAAATAACATGTCCAAAGCAGGCCATTTGGCGAGCGCCAAATGGCCTGCTTTGCTTAGAACTAGAATTTCCCCTCTTTGGTGAACAACTTTGATAATGCTTAGAGTGCACAATTTATGATCGTAGATGGATAGTTGAGGTTTTACCTTTCATACCTTCTCTAACTCTTTATCCCTCTAAAGTCTCTATCTCTTAGGTCTCACTCCCTCCCACACGGCCTAGACTACTCTCTCAGTCCAATCCCCTCGATCAAGTCTCTTTCCCTCCCACATAGGTACCTAAATAAATCTATCTCACTCCAACCCCCTTTCTCACTCTCCCTCTCTCTCTCCCTCTTTGGTATTTTTATCTCTCTCATTCCATCTCCCTCTCTTAGGTTGTTATCTTTCTCTCTTTGTCTCTCTCTCTCAAGTCTCTCCCTCCTACCCCCTCTCCTCTCTTAGGTATGTCACTCAATCACTCTCTCTATCTCTCTCCCATTCCCTCTCTCTCTCTCACTCACTCTCTCTCCCTCTCTCTCTCACTCTCTCCCACTCTGTCTCTCTCCCTCTCTCTCAGGTCTCTCCCTCCCACCCCCTCTCCGTATCTCTATCCTACCCCCTCTCCATCTCTCTCTTTTTCAAGTCTCCCCCTCCTACCCCATCTCCCTCTCATAGTCACTTGCTCTATCTCTCTTCCACTCCCTCCCTCTCTCACTCCCTCTATCTGTCTCTGTCTACCTCTCCATCTCTCTCAAGTTTCTCCCTCCCACCACCTCTCCCTCTCTCTCTCAAGTCCCTCTCTCTCAAGTCTCTCCCTCCCTCTTTGTCTCTCAAATATCTCCCTTCTACCCCCTCTCCCTCTTTCAGGCCTCTCTTTGTATCTCTCACTCACTCCCTCTATCTCTCTCCCTCTTTCTCTCCCTCTATCTCAAATATCTCCCTCTATCTCATGTATCTCCCCCCAACCCCTCCATCTCTCTTGAATCCCTCTATCTCGAGCAACCCCTCTCCCTCCCACCCCCTCTCCATCTCTCAAGTCTCTCTGTCTCTCACTCCTTGTATCTCTCCCATCCCTCTATCTCTTACTCCCTCTCTCTCCTACTCTCTTAGGTATCTCCTTCCCATCCCCTATCTTCCACTTTTTCTCCCTCTCCTTCTCTCTCGGGTGTCTCCCTCCCAACCTCTCTCCCTCTCCCTCTCTCTTAGGTTTCTCCCTCCCACCCCCTCTCCCTCCCTCTCTCTCACTCTCTCTGTCTCTATGTCTCTCCCTATCTCTCTCTCCCACTCCCTCTCTCTCTCCCACTTTGTCTCTCTCCCTCTCTCTCTCACTCCCTCTATCTCTCTCCCTCTATCTCTCTCCCACTTTCTCTCTCTCCCTCTCTCTAATGTCTCTCCTTCCCACCCTATCTCCCTCTTTCTCTCCCTCAAGTATCGCCATCCTACCCCATCTTCCTCTCTCTCTTTTTCAAGTCTCCCCCTCCTATACCCTCTCCCTCTCACAGTGACTCCCTCCCTCTCACTCTCTCTCTCTCTCCCTCCCTCCCCCTATGCCTCTCTCTCAAGCATGTCCCTCCCACCACCTCTCCCTCTCTCTCTCAAGTAGAGGGTTTAGGGATTAAGGGTTAAGGGTTGAGGGTTGAGGGATTAAGAGGGTATGGGGGTTGAGGGATTAGGGTACAAAGGGTTAAGGGTTGAAGGTTGAGGGATTAAGAGGGTATAGGGGTTGAGGGATTAGGGTTTAAGGGTTGAGTATTGAGGGATTAGAGGGTATGGGGTTGATAGATAGGGTTTAAGTTAGGGTTGAGGGATTAAGAGTATAGGGGTTGAGGGATTAGAGGTTTAAGTTGAGGGTTGAGGGTTCGAGATCAAGAATTATGGGATTGAGGATAGGGTTCTAGGGTTAAGGGTTGAGGGTTGATGGATTAAGAATTATAAGAGGTTGAGGATGGGAGTTCAGGGTTGAGGGTTGAGGGATTAGAGTTTAAGGGTTGAGGTTGAGGTTGAGGTTGAGAGGTAAGAGGTATAGGGATGATGGATTAGGGAGTTGAGGTTGAGGAGATTAAGAATATAGAGGGTGAGAGATTAGAGTTTAAGGAGTTAGCAGTTTGGCAGGGACTAAGAATATGGGGTTGAAGTTAGGGTTTAAAGGTTAAGGGTTGAGGGTTGAGGGATTAAGAGGGTATAGGGGTTGAGGGATTAGGGTTTAAGGGTTGAGGGTTGAGGTATTAAGAGGGTAAAGGGGTTGAGGGATTAGGGTTTAAGGGTTGAGGGTTGAGGGTTAAGGGTTGAGGGATTAAGATTGTAGAGGGGTTGAGGGATTAGGGTTTAAGGGTTGAGGATTGAGGGTTGAGGGTTGAGGGTTGAGGGTTGAGGAATTAAGAGGGTATGGGGTTGATGGATTAAGGTTTAAGGGTTGAGGGGCAGGGGTTAAGGGTTGAGGGATTAATATTATAGAGGTTTAAGGATTGAGGTTTGAGGGATTAAGAGGGTTGAGGGTTGAGGGTTGAGGGATTAAGAAGGGTTGAGGAGTTGACATGGTATAGGAGTTTGAAAGTTAATATTATAGAGGGCTGACTGATTGGTTTAGGGTTGAGGGTTGAGGGTTGGGGATTAGGGTTTAGGGTTGAGAGTTAGGGGTTAAGGGGTTGAGGTTGAGGTATTAGAGGGTATAGAGGATTGAGGGATTAGGGTTTAGGGTTGAGGGTTAGAGGGATTGAGAGGTATAGGGCAAAGTTAGGGGTTGGGGTTGAGGAGTTGAGAGATTAAGAATTATAGGGGTCAAAGGGATTAAAGGGTAGCCGAGGGTTGAGGAGTTAGGGTTTAGAGGTTAGGGAGTTGAGGTTGAAAGTTAAATTATGGGGTTGAGGATTAGGGTTTGAGGGTTGAGGGTTAAGGGATTATGAGGATATGGGGGTTGATGGATTAAGGTTTAAGGGCCGGTGTTATGCATTAAGGAGGAAGGAGGATTAGGTTGGCTGAGGGGTTGAGGACAAGAGGATATGGGGTTGAGGGACTGGGTGAGGGCATGGGGCTGAGGATTTAGGGCTAACATGAGGGGTTATGGCTGGGAGGGTTGAGGGCTGAGTGGATTAAGAGGTATGGGGGTTGAGGGATTAGGGTTTAAGGGTTAAGGGTTGAGGGTTAAGTGTTGAGGGTTGAGGGATTAAGAGGGTATAGGGTTTGAGGGATTAGGGTTTAAAGGTTGAGGGTTAAGGGTTGAGGGTTGACATGGTATAGGGGTTGAGGGATTAGGCCTCACTTATCTCACAATCCCTCTCTTTCAGGCCTCACTTACCTCCCACCCTACTTTCTTAGGTCTCTCCTTCCCACCCCCTCTCTCCCACTTTGTCTCCATCCCAGCCTCTCTCTTAGGTTTCTCCCTCCCACACCCTCTCCCTCCCCCTATCTCTCTCTCTCCCACACCGTCTCTCTCTCACTCCCTCTATCTCTCTCCCACTTTGTGTCTCTCCCTCTCTCTGAAGTCTCTCCTTTTCAGAGGAACATATTTGGCGAGCACCAAATGGGTTTTACCTTGAAACGGTAAAAATAAGAGTTGACCCCATGATTCAAGCCCATATTCTCCTATTTTTGTCTGGTTCAATGCTTTATTCGAGTCAAAAACACCTTTTTTTTTGCAGTTGACTTCATATTGTACCAATCTATGCTTGATCCATCACCTTTTTACCACCAATCTGCATGGTAGACACTGTAGAAGAAGATATTTTGAAGTTTCTACATCATTTTACATTATTTGAGGTAATATATTCATTTTGGTAAATTGAAATGTTTGTATTTAGTATATTTGTTTGTTTTTGACAATATAAACTAAATTTCCTTAATGATTTTATTAATCATAACAATTGGACTTATAATTCAACATTGAATTAGATGGGATTTGCATAAAAAAGTTCAATTTTTATGAGTTTGAAGAACAAAAAAAATAAAAACATGACATTTACTTAACATAAATTTACTTATGAATTCTATTTGCATTGCTTATAGTAGTCCATTTCCAACATGGCTAGTGGAATTCACTGTATTTCATTCTTTTTTCAACTAATTTGGAAAACCTAATAGCTTTCATCAATGTTAATGCAAGTGTCCATTAATTTTTTTGCTCCATAAAAAATTCAGCTTCATCACATGTGCTTAGATAAATTCAAGTGAGTTGACATAGTTGAGAATGCTTATTGTCATTCTAAGCTACCTCATTGCCAAAGAAGTAGTGAATAATGATAAGATATAGCATCACAAACCCTTCTTTGAATCCATATTCTTCATGACTTTGTTGACAATCAAAAATTTGGTTTTGAGAAAAATAAACACAAGTCTCTAGTTTTCATTTAGATGGCAGCAATTTATACCGTAGGTTTGTGATTCTCATTGATTTGTTGTATTGAATGGTTTCCACCCCTCTCTGCATCAATTTTTTTGTAAAATGCATTACTTAATTTTGTTCTATGTGTGTTTGTGGACATGTAACATTCAAGGTCATGCCGAGGAAACAACCAAAGCCTCTAACACTAGAAGAATGTGCAGTTAAAAATGCAAGGAGAAGAGAATCAAAAAATGTAGCTTGTTAAGCAAAGGAATTGCAGCACATACAACCACAAATTCCTGTGCAATCTAAGAGAGATGTCAAATTGGAAAAACAAAGGGCACAAATGAGGAAATTTCATGGAAGGACATGAATGGATACAGAAGTTGGGGGCACATCATCAACCATAGGTGAAGCTCAATGCACATCTCCAGTTGAAGACAAATTGACAACAACATGTGGTTTTCCAGGTACATCGAAAATCACATCTCCAATTGAAGACACACCATCAAAAACATTGCGTTTTGAAAGTACATTAGTAAACACATCTCTATTTGAAGGAACTCCACAAACAACATCTCAAGTTGGAGGTACAACATCGTTTAAATGTCAATCTCAAGGTATGTCATGAATTGTACCTCCAATTGAAGGTACACGATCTGTCCTCGATGTTGTTGACCTTCCCAATATTGACACAAATTTACATTTGAGAACTCCTCCTAGAGTTTTGCATAGAAAACCTACATTTTTGATTGATATTGATTCCAATGTTTTGAAATGGATGCCTAATAAGATTCCAAAATGTACATGTCAAAGATATCCAGAAATGATATGGAGTTTGTTTTTTGTGAAGCTAAGTGAGGGTGGAAGATGCCAACTATTTGTTGAAATGATGAGGCAACTCAAATTTAGGCCCACCATGAAGGCTCTAGGGCTAAGAGTTTTGAATTACTCAAGTGAAAATTCTATTGTAAAGAACTTGATGAGTGCATATGAGAGCATGGGTTCCACCTCACACATAGAGGATAGTTGTGCCACACGACGTGTGATGACAACCACATTGTTAAGCAGTCAAACAAGGAACAAGGTGAACCTTACAAAGGCAAGTAATTCTTTGAAAATAAGTAGATCATCTCTAATGAGAGCCAAAGGAAGGCGTGAAAGAGTGGAGGATCCAAATAGTAATGAGTTATGGACATTTTCGGGTAGAGTGCCACGTAAAGACACAAGAATTGATCAAGGCTTGAGATCTTTAATTGTGAATTATTGGAAGGATAACACAAGGACCTCTCCTAATCAAAGAGATGTTGTAAGAAGGAGAATTGGTAGTAAAAACCGTGAGCCACATCCAATGCATTATTTGGATACCACTCAAACCCAATTTTTTGCTGATTTTGTACAAAAGTTTCCTAAAATTAAAATATGTCAAAGGTATTTTGAAATGCTAAAGACTTTTTATGTCAAAATAAATCACACACGCACTACTTATTGTTGTAGGGTTCATATTGAGTTTTCTAACCATTATGATGTTTATCGATGTATATGTGTAGATATGCATACTGACAATGTTTTGCAGGAATGTAACATAATGTCTCCACCTAAATCGTCAAGAAAATTTTTGTCTTCCATTTTATGTGAAAGAGAGGATGGTCAATTTTTTTACAAAAAATCATGTTTGGATGGCACATGTGATCATTGTGGTGGCATGCAACATTTTCCAATTTGCCAACACATGGCTAGTACACACACAATTGGAGACAAAATTGTGGAATTTGGCAAATATAAGACAGTGGAATACAATCTAAAAGATGGCAAAGAAGCAAAGAAGTGTGAATTGGTCAGTGATAAGATTCCAGTGTATCAGTTTATGGGCATTTTTCGTGATCGGGTAGTTTATGATTATGCAACACATACACACATAGCACAATGGTTGGACTCATGGTTCAAGTTATGCAAGGGCACATTTCCACTTCGTCATATTGTTTCAGTTGTTGACTTCGTTGAGAACTACACACTACAACCACAGAATGAGGTGCAATCACAGTACTACAACTCTGTGCAGGTCGCTATATTTGTACATATAGCATTCATTCATGCAAATGATAGTACAGAGGAAAATAGGAAAGTATTGAGGGAGTATCACTTTTACATCAGTGATGATTGCAAACATTCTACAGAGTTTGTTCAAGGTTGCTTTCATATGTTATATGTTGATCTGGCTAGCAGGGGCATATCATTTAGTCACCATATCATATGGTCAGATAATTGTACATCACAATTTAAGAACACCAAAATGTTTTACTAGTTGAGTAGGATGCATAGGATTAGTGGTGTTCAACATATATGGAACTTCTCAAAGGTCAGGCATGGAAAGGGGGAGCATGATGGAGTAGGTGCATGTATCAAAAGAGCCCTAGCACGAGAAGAGTTAAAGTACACAAATAGTGTAAAGTTGACAGATGCAAGATCAATTGTCCAGTGGTGCAATGGTTCAATGGGTCCAGGTAGTGAAGGTAATTCTTTAGTTCGTATATTTTTTCATTTAGTAGATGATACTAACATTGCAAAATATGAGGATTGTTGTACACTAACAGGATCGAGCAAGCTACACTCTTTTAGAAGCTCCAATGCAGGTACATGGACTATCCATACAAGGAAGATGGCATGATTTTGTTATGCATGTACATTTCAATCATGGAATGATTGCGAGTCAACAAAGTGGGTTGACAAATGGTCTGCAAGAAGTCTAACCCCACTTGACACTTATCAGCTCCTGATGGCTCTACAAATCACAGAGATGCAATCATCCATTGACTTTGATCATGTATCGGACCTACTAGAACCAGGTAATATATCTTACTTACAAGTTTTATTATGTTGCTCAGTAAATAAATCTAACAAGATGAACATATCAATGCAGGGCATGTTTATGCGGTGATTGCAGATGAAGACAATGAAGAGGGTACATATTATTACCTATGTCATTGTATCGAGGCCAAAAAGAAATTGGAGTCCCCAGTTATAGACGGAGAAAACATAGAATATCCTACAGGTTTGGTGGTTGTTACTAGAACATGGCTTCGAAGGTATCCAGTTAAGAATGTTGTAGTTTGGTTGTTTGAGGACTTCGACATGCATCGGAAAATTCTTCACTATTTGAACCTTGTCATCACCACCAACGTTCATTTGATCAAATATAAGGGTAGACCTGAGAATAAGAACTTGTGGAAAGTGTGTGAGTCTAACCACGAGGCAATACTCGACACAATAAAGACTAGAGAAGACCCAGATGGTTCCTTGGATTGATTTGTAAGTATGCACATTGAATTTGTAAAGCCATGTTATTGATCACTCTTTTGGACCAACACCTTGCAATAAGGATTTTTCACCATTACTGTTTGATGTCATATGCATTTATGACTGTCATTGATCCTTTTCTGATTGTGACTGTAGGTAATACTAAAGTTTGTCAAAGTATATAAGAAAAGAACAACATCGGTTGCTGGTGCAAGTGTTTAGTGGTATGAGAAACATCGCTTGCTAGTGCATTTTTTAGTTGTCAATCTTCTCTTTCTTTTCCATCTCCTAGATTTATCAGATTCTTATATGCTACACATTTTATGTTAAGCCTCTCAGTGATATATTTGAAATTTATACGTAGGGTCATTGAGAGATGATAAAGTAGCGAAGGGGCACATCACCATTGTAGGACCTTCAATCAACCTCCTTATCTAGAACACATGAAGGTTATAGTAGGTCTCATCAGCTGTATGACTGATATTATTTAGTTATTGCTCTTTTAATTATTTTTATGTGAGTCTATGTCTAAGATTGAGAGGCTTTTGCAAGTTTTTTGTAGACCAAATTCCTATGATACTACACAACCACAGACAAGCTACTACCCATGTGTTTCGTAGGGAGCAGGGGATGTACATGTTTTGAACCATTTTGGAATGCAAATAGTTGGGCCAACTGAGGTGGAATGGAAAAACTAAACTGGGCAGCAACTCATTTTGTCCTTTTCTCAAGTACAATATATTTCATGATTTGTGTTGGAGGGAGGATTATTTCCCTGCATGTATTGCTACAAGTATTGACAAATGGGAATATTTTCAAGATGTTCTTCCATCACTAATGTAATATTTGTCATTGAATTACTGTATTTTTTGATATAAATCATGAGAAATTAATACATGCAAATGTGTATATTCCTTAATATATGCCTCAATTAAATGTGTATATTACATTTAAAATTAGTTGTAATGCTTCATGGTTTACATTTAAAGAGTTAATTGAAGACTCCACATTCATAAGGACCTATTGCTGCATACACAACCATAGCTCTTCGAGTCTTGAGACACTGACTGACATAGACTTGACAGTCATAGGACATTGACTATGGTGAGTGAATTTTATTGTCAAGCACTTTATAATCATGCACTCATTGTACTTATCAACTGATCACTTCTCATTTCTAATCTATCCTTTTCATTTGCACATTGCCATGTATAGTGACCCTTCACAGTTCCCTTGTGTTCATACATTCATGACGCTTGTCTTAATGAATAACCTTCCTTTAAATCTATTTTCCTTTGATGAAATGATGGTTTTCTTCATACCTCACTTCCCTTGACACTGTCAATTGACTGTACATTTGTTTGTTTCCTATCCAATTCTAGCTCTCCTAAATTGGATCTTTTCAATACCCTCATAATAAGGAAGTGACCGACCTCAAAGAAAGGATATCGAAAAAGGGCATAATCTTCATTACCACTTATAGAAACTACATCATTTACTGCTGCACCCTCCTTGCTAAATGATGACCACGGTTTATTAATCCTTGGCTCTAGTTTTATTCCTTGAAAGTGTAGAAGACTAGCAAGAAACACCAGATTATCTAGCCCAAAAGCCACAAAAGAAAATATTATATTCATCTAAATATTGTCTAACCTCATTCATAAAACCTTCTGATGGACTTTCAAATACCCTAACCAACTGTTAGCAGTGATCTTCCTTGAAATCCTGAATGATCCCTCTATTTGAACATCTAGGGTTTCTTCAATTTGTGTTATCTCTTGATGATTTGATATGTTGTTGCTATCTTTTTCCAAATAATTGTCATATGCCATCACTTCACTCATGTGAGAACTGAAATTAACTTCTTTGTAGTCTTCCATTTGAAAGCTTGTAGCACATTTGACTACCATGAAAGCTCGAAAAACTGGTAGAAGAGACCTAAAATGTAACAAAACCCTAACGTCTCAACTTAGTCTTTATTAAATTCAATCATAACAAAACAACCTACTCATGCATGTGAATTTGACTCATTCAAGGTATTAGAGACTAACCTCTTACAAATTTTAAAAGAAAAGGTTGTTTTGACCCTAAAGGATTGAACATAGACTAACAATTGTAATTGTTTGGATCTACCAATTCATCCCCCCTCTCAGTTAATTGTGTGCCCTTCACCCTTGGCCTTTCCATTATTATCATAACTTTGAAGAAAAATATCAAAAACTACTCCAAGTGCCTAACAATGATATTGCCTCACATTCATCATCCTATATTGATCCATCCACTTTAGCCTCATCATCCACATCACATAAATCCTTTCCAAATATCAAGGTCCAAATATGAGACAAGACAAGGGTTGTAGAGACTATGGTATTAAAGGGTATTTTTATGTAGGACAACTTCCATCTTCTCCTAAGACATATGGAAAACCATAACACATAGAAAAAAGCCTCTTCTATCATCAAATTTGAACCCATGGTTTTCTCCAAGTGGGGAGAGCTAAACAAAGAGGTTATAGAGGAAGACATCTCCAAATTGTTGTACCAATATGAGAAAGAGAAAGAAACCCTACCAATAGATCAATGTGGTAAGGTTTTCCAAGTCATTAAGAGCATGGGGGATTCACATGACATGGTAGCCTTGGTCTACATCAACAAGGAATAAGATAACCCATTTTTCTAGAGAAATGACAAAAATATCAAGGGCTTGGGTATGGTTCATTATACATTACTCCTAACATCGAGAGTACCCCTAAAATCATATTGCTTAGGGTTGACAAGGTAGGGGCAGCGTATGCCTCAAAGAAATCGATGCAACCTAGGTCATCTCTAACATACCTTAGGGTATCACATTCAATAAAACAACTACTATGGTTCAACTGACTCGATCCCTTAAGGGCGCAAAGTGCAAAAGGGAAACAATATTTGACAGGGTATTACTCATAAACCATGGTGATTGTTGGACCCCTCTACAATAACCTCTCTTGGTTATTGCTATATCGGAGGCATTTTCTTATGGTGGCGAATTTTCACTCGGGGAAAGAGTTGTCAAATGCAAGTAGTTGAAAGTTGCAAAGTGGTGCAACTTTCGTTCTGCAGCTTGTGTGACCAAAAAAACTATTCCAATGCATCCGGGTGGGTATGTTTACACTAGGCATGGTCCTCTTTCGCACCTAAACACGCAGAATTGCTCTGAGCTACGTTCAACTGGATCGATCCCTTAAGGGTCGAAAGTGCAAAATGGCTGTGAAATTCAACATGCTATTACTCGGACACCATAATTCTTAGAAATTTTTCATCTAATCCTACAAGATCATGTTGGGCCCATCTACAATAACCTCTCTCGGTTTTTTCTATCTTGAAGGCATTTTCCTGTGCTGACAAATTTTCACTCGGGGAAAAAGTTGTCAAATGCAAGTAGTTGAAAGTTGCAAAGTGGTGAAACTTTTGCTCCATAGCTCGTGTGACCAAATATATTGTTCCAACATATCTAGGTGGGTACGTTTACACTAGGCACGGTCCTCTTTCGCACCCAAACACGCAGAATCGCTCCGAGCTATGTTCAACCGGATCGATCCCTTAAGGGTCCAAACTGCAAAATGGCTACAAAATTCAGCATGCTATTACTTAGATACCATGATGCTTAGAAACTTCTCATCTGATCCTACAAGATCATGCTGGGCCCATCTACAATAACCTCTCTCAGTTTTTGCTATCTCAGAGGCATTTTCCTGTGCTGGCAAATTTTCACTCGAGGAAAAAGTTGTCAAATGCAAGTAGTTGAAAGTTACAAAGTGGTGCAACTTTCGTTCTGTAGCTCGTGTGCCAAACAGATTGTTCCAATGCATCCGGGTGGGTACGTTTACGCTAGGAACAGTCCTCTTTTGCACCCAAACATGTAGAATCGCTTCGAGCTACATTCAACCGGATCGATTCCTTAAGGGTCCAAACTACAAAACGGCTGTGAAATTCAGCATGCTATTACTCAGATACCGTGATGCTTAGAAAATTTTTGTCTAATCCTACAAGATCATGTTGGGCCCATCTACAATAACCTCTCTCGGTTTTCGCTATCTCAGAGGCATTTTCTTGTGCTGGGGAATTTTCACTCAGGGAAAAAGTTGTCAAATGCAAGTAGTTGAAAGTTGCAAAGTGGTGCAACTTTCATTCTGCAGCTCGTGTGACCAAATGAATTGTTCCAATGCATCTGGGTGGGTACGTTTATTCTAGGAATGGTCCTCTTTTGCACCCAAACACGCAGAATCACTTTGAGCTACGTTCAACCAGATCGATCCCTTAAGGGTCCAAAGTGCAAAATGGCTATGAAATTCAACATGCTATTACTTGGACACCGTGATGCTTAGAAACTTCTCATCTTATCCTATGGAATCATGTTGGGCCCCTCTACAATAACCTCTCTTGGTTTTCGCTATCTCAAAGGAATTTTCCTGTGCTGGCGAATTTTCACTTGGGGAAAAAGTTGTCATATGCAAGTAGTTGAAAGTTGCAAAGTGGTGCAACTTTCATTCTGCAGCTCGTGTGACCAAATGAACTATTCCAATGCATCTGGGTGGGTACTTTTACACTAGGAATGGTCCTCTTTTGCACCCAAACACACAAAATTGCTCTGAGCTACGTTCAACCAGATCGATCCCTTAAGGGGCCAAAGTGCAAAATGACTGCAAAATTCAGCATGCTATTACTCAGACACCGTGATGCTTAGAAACTTCTCTTTTGATCCTATGGAATCATGTTGGGCCCTCTACAATAACCCCTCTCGGTTTTCGCTATCTCAGAGGCATTTTCTTGTGCTGGCGAATTTTCACTCGGGGAAAAAGTTGTCAAATGCAAGTAGTTGAAAGTTGCAAAGTGGTGCAACTTTCGTTTTGCAGCTCGTGTGACGAAACGAACTATTCCAATACATCCAAATAGGTATGTTTATGTTAGGCATGGTCCTCTTTCACACCTAAACACGTGGAATCGCTCCGCGCTACGTTCAACCGGATCGATCCCGTAAGGGTCCAAAGTGCAAAATGGCTACAAAATTCAACATGCTATTACTCGGATACCGTGATGCTTAGAAACTTCTCATATGATCCTATGGGATCAAGTTGCTCCCATCTACAATAACCTTGCTCAGTTTTTGCTATCTCAGAGGCATTTTCCTATGGTGGCGAATTTTCACTTGAGGAAAAAGTTGTCAAATGCAAGTAGTTGAAAGTTGCAAAGTGGTACAACTTTCTTTCTGCAGCTCGTGTGACCAAATGAATTTTTCCAACGCATCCAAATAGGTATGTTTCCATTAGGAATGGTCCTCTTTCACACCTAAACATGCGGAATCACTCCGAGCTATGTTCAACCAGATCGATCCCTTAAGGGTCCAAAGTGCAAAATGGCTACAAAATTCAGCATGCTATTACTCGGACACTGTGATGCTTAGAAAATTCTCATCTAATCCTATGGGATCATGTTGGGCCCCTCTACAATAACCTTTCTCAGTTTTTGCTATCTCAGAGGCTTTTTCCTATAGTGGCGAATTTTCACTCAAGGAAAAAGTTGTCAAATGCAAGTAGTTGAAAGTTGCTAAGTGGTCCAACTTTCGTTCTACAGCTTGTGTGACCAAACAAACTATTCCAACACATTTGAATAGGTATTTTTACGCCAGGCATGGTCCTCTTTTGCACCCAAATACGCGAAATCGCTCTGAGCTATGTTCAACTGGATCGATCCCTTAAGGGTCCAAAGTGCAAAATGGCTGCGAACTTCAACATGCTATTACTCAGACATCGTGATGCTTAGAAACTTCTCATCTAATCCTATGGGATCATGTTGGGCCCCTCTACAATAACCTTGCTCGGTTTTCACTATCTCGGAGGCTTTTTCCTATGGTGGCAAATTTTCACTCGAGGAAAAAGTTGTCAAATGCAAGTAGTTGAAAGTTGCAAAGTGGTGCAACTTTCGTTTTGCAACTCGTGTGACCAAAAAAATTGTTCCAACACATCCGAATAGGTATGTTTACGCCAAGCATGGTCCTCTTTCACACCTAAACACGCGGAATCGCTCTAAGCTACGCTCAACCAGATCGATCCCTTAAGGGTCCAAAGTGCAAAATGGCTGCGAACTTCAACATGCTATTACTCGGACATCGTGATGCTTATAAACTTCTCGTCTAATCCTATGGGATCACGTTGGGACCCTCTATAATAACCTTGCTTGGTTTTCGCTATCTCAGAGGTTTTTTCCTATGGTGGCGAATTTTCACTCAAGGAAAAAGTTGTCAAATGCAAGTAGTTGAAAGTTGCAAAGTGGTGCAACTTTCGTTCTGTAGCTCATGTGACCAAACAAACTGTTCCAATGCATCCAAATAGGTATTTTTACACTAGGCATGGTCCTCTTTCGCACCTAAACATGCGGAATCGCTCCGAGCTACATTCAATCGGATCAATCCCTTAAGGGTCCAAAGTGCAAAATGGCTGCGAACTTCAACATGCTATTACTCAGACATCGTGATGCTTAGAAACTTCTTGTCGAGCCCCTCTACAATAAATTTGCTCGGTTTTTGCTATCTCAGAGGATTTTTCCTATGGTGGCGAATTTTCCGTCGAGGAAAAAGTTGTCAAATGCAAGTAGTTGAATGTTGCAAAGTGGTGCAACTTTTGTTCTGCAACTCGTGTGACCAAACAAACTGTTCCAACGCGTCCGAATAAGTATGTTTATGCTAGGCATTTTCCTCTTTCGCACCTAAACACACGGAATCGCTTCGAGCTACGTTCAACTAGATTGATCCCTTAAGGGTCCAAAGTGCAAAATGTCTACGAACTTCAGCATGCTATTACTCAGACATCGTGATGCAAAGAAACTTCTCATCTGATCCTATGGGATCATGTTGGGCCCCTCTATACTAACCTTGCTTGGTTTTTGCTATCTCAAAGGATTTTTCCTACGGTGGTGAATTTTTGCTCGAGGAAAAAGTTGTCAAATGCAAGTAGTTGAAAGTTGCAAAGTGGTGCAACTTTCGTTCTGCAGCTCATGTGACCAAACAAATTGTTCCAACGCATTTGAATAGGTATTTTTACGCTAGGCATGGTCCTCTTTCACACCCAAATACATGGAATCACTTCGAGCTATGTTCAACTGGATCGATCCGTTAAGGGTCCAAAGTGCAAAATGGCTATGAACTTCAGCATGCTATTACTCAGACATTGTGATGCTTAGAAACTTCTTGTCTGATCGGTAAAAACTAAAAAATCGACAAAAAAAGCTTTTAAAACCTACAAAAAAATGCGAATAAAATTGTGCTGATTTTCATGTGAAAAAAAACAATGAGACCATAGCTTGTTCCAAAGAACCTATTTTAGGCTTTTAGCTATAGCAGCAAGGCAGTGAACTATTTGATAAAATTCTTTGGTAGACATGTATGAAAAATGTTGCAGCATAGACAAGGCAGTGAACTATTTGAAAAAATTCCTCAAAGAAATGCCCTCTCATGGTGATGGAATTCCATGACAATCCATAGCCATAGGCATTCATCATGGCATTCCATCACCATGAGACCACATTTCTTTGAGGCATTTTTTCAAGTAGTTCATTGCCTTGTCTATGCTATTGCTTACTATTATGCTTCAATAGATTTTTTCCAAGCATCCATAGCTTGTTCGAAAGCACTTGTTTTAGGATTTTAGCCATAGCAACAAGGCAGTGAACTGTTTGACAAAATGCTTTGGTAGACATGTATGAAAAATGTGGTAGCATAGACAAGGCAGTGAATTGTTTGAAAAAATGCCTGAAAGAAATGCGATCTCATGGTGATTATTGTCATTGCATTCCATCACCATGAGACCGCATTTATTTGAGGAATTCTTTCAAACAATTCACTGCCTTGTCTATGGCTTGTAATGCCTTCAAAATGCTAATTTGTCCAATTTGTATGTTCAAGCCAAAATGATGTGTCAAGGCCTTGTAATGGCTAATTTGAATGTAATCAAGTCATAAAATAAGTCACTAGGAGGTGAAAATATAAAAAATGCAAATAATACAATGTTGTTAAAAAGTAATCATGATGTAATTATGTAGCAAGAGAGAGCATAAATCAAGGAAGATTAAGAGTTAAAAGGGTAGTTGCACCGATGAGAAGTTAGAAAAGGCAGTTGCTAAGAGGGAAAAATTTATAAAAAGGCATTGTAAGGCATGCAAAAAGGGGGTTGGTATAGTTCTTTTTATAGTGGGTTTGAGAGTCTAATAGAGCATTTCATCACTACTCCACCAATGTAGGCCAAGTAGATTGGTGGAGTAGGTTAATGTTAGGGTGTTTTGAATGTTTTTTATGATTGTAGGTACAGGGGAATGCAAGAATGCTTAGATGAAGTTGTTGTTACACACATAAATTGAAGGTTTCCACACAAAATTTGATGCTACAGTCATGCGTAATGAAGAAATAGAGTTTTCCATGGCTTGAAAAGGGTATAGATGATGTTTGCAGGTGTATTTAAAGGTGTTGGAAGATATGGCACATTGGTAGAAGATGTGGAAGGTGATATTCCATGAAACCCTCATTATTTTGCTTGCAAAGCCTATATTCAAGGGTTTTGATATTTAAATATTTTAGTGGATCTAATAACTCTTGAAAATGATGGAATTCTGAGTTTGGAGGTATGAAAAAAGACTGTTTAAGGTTGGTTAGTGATTTGGAGATGATTTTTTGGTAGTCACCTTACAAATTTGGCCTAATTTGTGGCTGGGAGCAGCGTATAAGACCAGTTTTCTGATGTTTCTCTCAAAAAAAGTGGCAATGTTTTTTGTGATATGTCTAAATACTCTATAATGGATCTCCAAAACTATATCAAGCTTGTGTTGATGCAAAGACGGTAGAGTTGTATCACCCAATTTACAGCTTTGCTAACCTATAAGGAAATTGATGAAATGAGTGTTAAAATAGAGGCCAGTGGTATTTGTGATTAGATTTGTGATGTAACAGCTTAAATCATGTTTTCAAAGGTATTTCAATGATTTGGGAAAATGTTAAAGGTTAAGATTGTTGATTTGTGTTTAGACTAGGGTGGAATCTTGATGAAGAATGGTGTTATGACTGTGAAAATCAGTAAATTTGATAACTCAGAGTTATGTGAATATGTTATTGGTTTGTTTCTATTAGAATCATGATTATTATGAGGCTCTTGTAAGTATGATAATAGTTTGAAGGTAAGAATGTATGTCTATTAGCCTTGGGGAGTGTGAGTTGTATCAAGGAGGTTTTGGTGAATATTGAAGTATTGGTTGGTTCAATGCCTTTGATCAGGTTTTTTTTGTTAAGATCAGTCAATTAGATGCTAATAATGGTCTAGAATATGATTTTGGTGATTTGGGAAACTGACATGTTGTCTTGGAGTTTTATAGAACTGAAGAAATCAAGTGATTTTGAAGAGAAATGGACGAAAATTTTAGTAAACAAGTTGTTTGTTTAATTTGATCTTCTCCTGATTTTGTTTGGGATTGAAATCCCTTGAAGAAATGATGGTGTTGAGGAGTTTGGTTATTGATGCTCAGCATCATAGTGGTATCAGAGCATTAGGAAGTAGATCTATTTTCATTTTGTAGGTTGAAGAAGAAGGTGAAGAGGAAAGGTTGCTAATATGCCTCCAAAGAAGAATGATATGGCTAAAGAGATGAAGGAGATGAAAGATAGGCATGCAAGAGAACTTAGAGATTTAAATGAACCTGACTTGGAGATTGTTTTCAAATTTCCACTGTATTAATGTTGAGAGTCTTTGTAGTGCCTTGGTGGAGATTTGTTGTTATTTTGCAAGATTAAAGGTTTGAAAACCTTGAGGGTGAGTTGATGCCTATTAGGTTGAATCATTATGAAGAAGAGTTATTTGATTGAGAATTGACATTTCCATTATTGTGAGTCTTCTCCACCTTGGCTCTGCATCAAAGCACAACTAAATTTATCATTTCAAAGCAATTTTTTTGATGCATTTTTCAAGTAGTTCAAAGAAATGTGTTCTCATGGTGATGGAATGCCATGGTAGTCCATCACCATAGGCATTCATCATGGCGTTCCATCACCATGAGACCACATTTATTTGAGGCATATTTTCAAACAATTCACTGCCCTGTCTATGGCTTGTCATGGCATTCCATCACCATGAGACCACTTTTCTTTGAGGCATTTTTTCAAAAAGTTCAATGGCTTGTCTATGCTATTGCTTACTATTATGCTTTCATAGATTTTTTCCAAGCATCCATAGCTTGTTCAAAAGCATCTTTTTTAGGCTTTTAGCCATAACAAGAAGGCAATGAACTATTTGATAAAATGCTTTGGTAGACATATATGAAAAATGTGGTAGCATAGACAAGGGAATGAACTATTTTAAAAAATGCCTCAAAGAAATGTGGTCTCATGGAAAAACCATGACAAGCTAAAGCAATTGGCAGCTGCTCCTAGTTATTAGTTATGCAATGTGAAGTAACTGCATAACTGCTTAGGTTGACTTTGTAAAAAGCTATATTGTAATTGAAATTTTGTCATCTATCAGCATCTAGTTATTTGTTATGCAATGTGAAGTGATGCTTTGAGTTTGAAAGATGTGCAATGCATGAATATAAACTACAAAAATCTATTTTCTACATTTCATTAGTTAAACTCTTTATTTTATTTTCTCTCTATATCTCTATGCTATGGAAATGCCTTTCGATTTCAAAAAAGATAGTTTTTATCTCTTGTTATACAATTTTTTACGTTTTTTTATCTCTTGTTATAAAAAGGAGTAGATATACAATGTTAAAGAAGAGTGAAAGCACAACTAAATTTATCATTTCAAAGCAATTTTTTTGATGCATTTTTTCAAACAGTTCACTGCCTTGTCTATGCTATTGCTTACTATTATGCTTTTGATATATTTTTCGAAGCATCCATAGCTTGTTCAAAATCACTTGTTTTAGGCTTTTAGCCATAGCAACAAGGCAGTGAACTGTTTGAGAAGATGCTTTGGTAGACATGTATGAAAAATGTGGTAACATAGACAAGGCAGGGAACTATTTGAAAAAATATCTCAAAGAAATTTGGTCTCATAGAATGCCATGATAAGAAAATGCAATTGGCAGCTGCTCCTAGTTATTAGTTATGCAATGTGAAGAAATTGCATAACTGCTTAGGTTGACTTTGTTCAAACTATATTGTAATTAAATTTTTGGCATCTATCAGCATCTACTTATTAGTTATGCAAAGTGAAGTAATGCTTTGACTTTCAAAGATGTGCAATCCAATGTAATCAACGACATGAATATAAACTACAAAAATCCATTTTTTACAATTCATTAGTTAAAATATTTATTGTATTTTCTCTCTATATTTCTATATGCTATGTAAATACCTTACAATTGTATTTAAAAGGCTTAATAGGTCAGTTAGGTGGTATTTGCAAAATCAAGTTGTGAATGAATGGTAATTAAGAGCAAAATTGGCAAATTGCCATCTTAGAAGTCTAACAAAGGGTGGTTATGATGGTTGATCAGCTCAAGGGGTAGTTGGAAGGTGGTATCAAGATATATTGTTGTAATATCTCGAGTTGAGGGTTGATTTTGTTCAGTTTCTAATAACAAAATATACTTGAAAATGTTGATCACTGGTTTTCTTTTTTTTCCTGAATTTTCTTTGCCTTGCACAGGCCCATACAAGTCTATCATGACTTGAGGCTTTGGATACTTGATTGCATATGTGTTTACTCTCTTTGCATCTATTCTGAAGGTTTAAATCCACCGTTGGTGTGTGTGGGATCAACAAACTTGGTTACTACTCTATTTTTTGTGTTAGGGGTTTTGAGGGCAACACCATGACACATTAGCCAATCCACCTACTGTTCTAACCCTGTTGCTCAATGGATTGGCCTATACCATGATTAGTTTGGTTTATGAATACTTTGGAGGCCGAGAGAATGAATGAAATCAGTGGGGTGTGAAGTTCTAATGTTGTTCAGGGGTGTTTTTACCATGAAAGTAAGGAACTCAAGTACTGAATTTGAGAAATACTGAAAGGAATGGGATTGTGAGTGTCTTTTAAGTTAGGGTAGAGGTATTGTGGGGCTTTTGGACCTTTGGAAGGATTGGGGGAGGTCTAGAGTTATGAGTTTCTTTAAAACCCTTATTTTTGTGAAGGTTTAGGATGGTTTGTGAGTAGAGGAATAGAAAAAGTTCTTGGGGCTCTTAAAATGGGAGAATACTAAGTTTGGTGAGCATCCCTAAGACTATTTCAAGTTTCCTGGGTTTGGAGGTGAGTTTGTGAGGGGGTTCCTTTGGAAATTAGGCCTAATTGTGAAGCCTAGAGTGAGGGAGGTGTATTGAAAGTTCATGTTGGTCCAAAAGAGTTACTATTGGTTTTATCATATGTTGTGTAACCATGAAAAGGGTATCTTAATCCACCTTTAAATGGTCAGGTGTTTTGGAAAGGTTGGGAGAAATTAGGCTTGGACCAGGTTTTGAGTTTGGTGCAGGAGCACCTACACCACATCATCAATTTTTTTTATTTGAATACATAAATAGGGAAATGTTAATGTCTTTAGGTTTATTTTGTCTAATAAGCTTTGAGAGATCAAGCATAATACAAATAAAGGGTCTTTTGTGTCCTAGAAGTCAATTAGAAATCATATAAGTTGTAAAATGTTGACAAAGCAACTTTAACACAAACAAATGTAATTAAGGGACCAACTAATCCCAAGGTTGGTTATGGGAATTGGGGAGAAGATGGTTGTTGGAAAATTATTTAAAAATCCTCACCAAGGCTCGAATGAGAAAGTGGAAGAAGTTTTGTAACAATTTTACACAATAAACACCACAGTTTTGAGCAATTTTCTAGAAAAATATTGTTTTCTTGATCTTTTTGAGTGTTGTACGGGAAAATAAAGGTTCTTCATGGTCTAAGAATTTCAGAGGATGTATCTATATGTTTTCTAATTCATTTATTTTTTATTTGGTTTCTTAACTCTTTGTTTGTAGAGAGAACCAACACAAATAGTGAATGTCCTAGTGTTGCCAAATCAAGGGTTTGAGGGGAAATTTGTGATGTAACAATCAATCCACCTGTTGTTTGCTATTGTATCTTAGTGGATTGATTGAGAACATGTTATAATAAGTGTGTCAACTCATTTTGGAATAAGGAGTCATGATTATGTGGTGTTTTTGTGACTGTTCTAAGACTGAACAAGGGTTTTCCAACATGGAAGTGAGGAACCAAAGAGAGGTTTTTAAGAATTAATGCCTATAAGGGTTATGTGAGGGTCTGATGAGTCTATGCAGAAGTATTTTGAGGTGTTTGGGGCTTTGGAAGTGTTGAGAGAGGTTTGGAGTTGTATGTTTCTTTAAAACCCTTGATTTTGTGAAGGTTTAGGAGGGTTTTGTGAGTTAGAGGCTCTGTAGACACAAAATAATGAAAAAATTTGAGGTTTGGCACCATGACCTAAGATTGTCCAAGGTGTTCGGATAGATACCTAAATTTGGAAGGGTGGTCCCTTTGGAAAAAAAGGGCTAATTGTGAAGCCAAAATTGAAGTAGGTGTGCTAAAAGTCTATGTCGGTCCAAAAGAGAGACCACTGATTCTTTGGTATGTTGTGTAGCCCTGAAAAGGGTATCTCAATCCATTTTGCAATTGTCTAGTGTTTTGGAAAGGTTGGGAGAAATCTGGCTAAAACTGAGTTTTGAGTACTACAAGAATAACCAGTCACAAATGTGAGTTTTGGAAACCTTGATGAATCTGACTTAGGGATTGTTCTCAATTGATTCAATTGTCATTGTATGAATGTTGATCATCTTTGTAGGGCCTTGGTGGAGTCTTGTTGTTCATTTGCAAGGTTGAGGAGTTGAGACCCTTGAGGGTGGGTTGATGCCTATTAGGCTAAATCATTATGAAGAAGAGTTCTTGATTGAGAATTGACATTTCCATTGTTGTGAGTCTTCTCCACCTTAGCTCTGCATCAGAGTGCTACAAGGGTGGATTTTTGGGTAAGGTGTTGAATGAAGAGTTTGGTTTGATGGGGCTTTGAGATTGTGTAGATTGCTCAAAATAGGTTGTATTAATCTTGTTAGGAGCCCCTTGAAGGAAGGTTGTTAGACTGATTGGGTTTGAGCCTCCTTGCCTCTACATCGGTGAGGCACAAGTAATTGAAGCATTCCAAAGGATACAAACCACCACAAATGGACCTTATTTATATAATACTCTTTAGATGGGGCTTATTGAGCATTCGACAGTAATTAATTAAGCATTAGATGTAAACAAAATCCATGCCTACAACATTCAAGCATACAACTTACATGATACGCATGATAACATCATTCAAGAATGGTAGTAGCAAAATAAGAGTTTCTTTAATCAAAAATCTGAAAGGCTATACAATGATATATATTGATAAAAGTATATAAATATATCCAAAAAAACCATATAGGCTTAGTACAAAGGAGCCATTTGGACATAAAATATCACGTATATATATCAATAGTACAAAACATATGTTCCAAAATGCCACATAAGCATACAACAAACAACACTAATACATAGTCATTTCCCTCTAGGGGAAGGAAATAGATCCCGTGCTGCCTTCGAAATTCGGCTGGATGGAGTGACTGTTGCTTGTCTTGTCTTTCGAACACGCCCACTACTCCTCCTCTCTTCACTCTAGAACTTCAACTATTACAATTAAAAGTAAAGATGTTAAAACATAGAAATTGAATTATGGAATGGCATATAACAAAATATAATTCACTTACCGCATACATATAGTCATCATGCACATTTAAACCATCACCATGTCCATGATCTGGAGTGACAACCACCTGTAGCAACCACAAAGATAGAAATTAAACTACATAATATTATAGTGAAAATTTTCTATAATAGACCATAAAAGAGCAAATATAATGTCAAATCGACTAATCTATTCCATACCTCTCTCAATGGATCAAAACTGGCTATTGTTGTAGCAACTCCATGGTCCATCATGCCACCAACATCACCAGGGCTATCTCCTGTCAACAACTGCAAATGAAACAATATCTCAGGTATCATGTTGATATAGGAGAACATAATGTGACACGATCAAGGAATACTTGAATGCAATGTTTGTGTTTCTCATCAATTTTTTAGATTTGTATATACGCAAAATTATGAAAACTAGCTAACATAGATTTACAACCCTATTAATGAATAAAGGCTACCTGAGTGTATGTTGTTTGAGGATATGAATCGTAAGGTGTGGAGGAAGAAGGTGCACCAGAAAACTGTTTGAAATCCGAAGCATGTTATGAGACAAACATTCAAATATAACATTCAACTATTCAAATGCAATAATAATATCTTTAATACTAGTTGCATACCTGTGGACTCATCATCAAGAATGTATAAGGGTCTATAGGAATATAGCATCCCTCATGAACAATTCAACCCTAAAATTTCATCATATCAAAATTCTACTAATTTAGTTATTCTTAAATTTCAAAATATATTTTAATAAAGAAAATTAAAATAACTTGCTAAATTTTACCTAAGTGTCAATGTTGAATGTATCATTCAAAATATCATCTATGAAAGCCATCGCCTCTGCAACTGACGTAGGCTGTATAGCTGCATCATGAGAACCCTGATAATCGTACGTGCAAACAACACCACAAGCACCACAATGGTGGGGTGGAGCTCAGGGCCTACACGTCTCCTCCACACCAGGCTCTACTAGAGGACTCACACACTGTAAAATGGTCTGGGTGAGTGAGCCAATTGACTTCATTGTGTCCACCTCTACACTATCCTTAACAATGGAGGAAGGAACAACGGCATGCTCCACCATGGGTCTGCCCAAGGCTCTCGGTGCCAACTATGGATTACGTCATGCAATAGGTCTATCGTGTGTGGAGCCCCCACCTCTACCCTGAAAGTCTAAGATGTCAAAATAGTTTGGCATTTTATTGAGGACAAACTCACAATAGAGTTTCCTCAAAAATTATTGCGGCACCTCATGGTTATTGCATGGAGGTTGGTCAAATACCATCCACCACCACTCCCAAAATTTGTTTCTAATTAAATCATGGTGGCACCAATGGATGGGGAACCTCCTGCATGCATGGGACAAAGGTTCATTGGTTTTTGGGTCTTTAAATAGGGCACACAAATTGGCTTTGCTAATTTTTAGTTTTTTGACATCTGCATATGACAAACCATTAGCATAAAATTGCCTCATCTCATCTCTCTTAGTTGACCAAAAATTCATTTGCTCGGTCATTTCTCCTACATGAGTTAAAATTGACTTCAATGATTCAGCGATCCCTCTCCTATAAGGGTGGGTTTTGGCATGCTTGGTTAATCTTGCAATTAATTGTTGAATATCTCTTTTATTGTTTTCAATTTGATTTTGAATACTTTCTTGTGTTCCTTGAGGATTTCTATGAATTGATGGAGGGGTTTTGGGTTGTTCTTGTATAGGAGGCTCTTGATGAGGGGGTGATTTTGAATTCTCAATGTTTTGAGGTGGAGATTCATTCCTTGAGAATTAAAACAAAGTTTTATTATAAAAATCTATTTAAAGTTGCATTCCAAATCAAATTCGCAATAAATAGAATAAAAATACACACCTCTTTGCAATGTTCGACCTCTTCGACGTGTTGGCGACATGCTCATGGAAAATGGCAAGCTAAGGATGCAAATAATGGAGGAGATTTGGCAAACACATGTTGTAGACCTGAAATCTTCCTTCTCAAGCTACGGGTTGAAGACAAAATGAGGGTTCCAAACCCGACTTTTGCATTGTATGTCTAAAAAGAAATTTGGCGCACACCAAATTTGGCGTGCACCAAATATCGTTTTAGACATTTGGCGTGCACCAAAGGCCTTATTTTGGGGTTTTTTTTTTATCATTTTTTCAATTTGGCACCTAAATTGTGTCACAGATTGGTGCACTTACCCCAAAGGAAGTTCACTACTCCCTACTCAGTATAATTTTTACAATAGAGGTTCACAACCTCCACATACAATTGGATTATTCTAGTACATTTGTTACCTTTGTCTCACTACCTTTGGTACATACATCTTCTTCAATAAGCTATGCTTCCTACAACTCACTGCCTTTAGCAAATTTTCTCATTTACTAGCACATATTCTTCTTTACAGTCACATGCATTCACTGCTAATCTATCAAAACTGATCTTTGACACATTTCATTATCAAAAGATATTCTATAAAAATATACTCACACATTGTCTGCTCAAAACACTCACAACACACTCACACACTTTCTCAAAAAAATTGATCTTCTATTTATACCCTATGGATCCTTCAAAAAGGTTCTCCATGTTAGCTACAAACATATAAAATAAGATATATAATATTTACAACAAGTCAGCTTCAAACACATTTGTAGAAGAAAGATATCTTATGTGGTTTAAGCCAAAATATATTCTAGACCTATTCTTCATGAAAAATATCTTCAAAATTAGCTTACACATCTAAAAACTTGGCACAAGCAACTCAACATGATAATTCAGGCCGACAAGCAATAAAATTTTCAAACATCAACTCCAAACCAAGATAGTAGTAAGAAACTTTGTGTAGATAATTTCAACAAACTAATATGGCATGTAAGAACACTTTTGTGCATGTCTCTTGACATTTTAGATCAACTCATGATAGCACAAACACTTCACACTCAAAATAAATGATTCCAAACATATTGTTATAGATGAGATCACATACCATTTGCACATAAACTAGAAAGCCCAAAGAGATTCCATCATGCATTACATATCCTTTGCACATAGATTTAAACAAGTACGTGATGACATAGATCATTTAGACACCAATAGACCAACCTACCAGGTTGTCAAAATATATGTTGACATGGATGATACACATACACCAATAGGTAGATAAATTATTGCTCTAGGAACGTGAGAACCTACCTTTCTTGAAAGATCCACCAAGAGCTCATAAATCAAAAGATAATCTTGGTTAATCCCAAGGATCGAGAATGTCAGGTATTGATGTGCTAGGTTTACTCTACTGAATGAACAAGATATCTGAGAGGGGGGTGAATCAATTGTAACAATTTAAAACATCAAAACCCTCAACAGTAATTATATCCACAAACATTCATTAAACCCTTATTCTATTAAAGTGATTAATCATGAAATGAAGATAAAAAAAACTGGAATAACAACACCATACACAAGAGTACACTAGATTTACATGGAAAACCCAATGAGGGAAAAACCATGGTGAGGTTTAGCTCACAATATAAGTAATTTCAAAAATGGTACAAGGTCTCACTACTGGAATAGGACACACTATCTAAAAAGGCTCATAACCAGAGAAAGAAACAATAAGATAGAAGAGAAATGTTACACATAGAACAACTTCTCAATGCAACAAGGAATCCACCACAATTGCTCTAACACTTTTGTAGCCTTGTTTCAAAGATTTTGGACACCTTCAGCTCACTACTTTCAAAAGTCCAATACTTTGAAATTCACACTACTTTGCTCAAATTCACATCTATACTTCTGCAATTCACATCACATTCATCACTCACATCTATATCACATCTATCTTTCCTCTATCTTGCATCTACCAACAACACCACTCTTATTTATATCATCCTCAACTTTGAAAACCTTCTCCAAGGTCGACAACTATCTGTTACATTTAAAATTTAAAATTAGGTTGGAAACCAAACATTCTTGCGGTGGATAGGAATGAAGGCGGCCATATAAATCCTTAGTTAGGACCCAAATTAATCCTAACACACCTCAACATGGTTTCATAAACTTTGTGTGTAGTGTTAACACCAGGTTGACCAATAACCATGCAAAAACCATAAAACATTAAGTACACGCTTCCTTAATTTAATCTAAAACTTTCAAATAAAAAAATTCACTTGAACACAATCCAGAATAATCCACTAGCCACTTGAGATTCAACAAATAATTCATCCAAACTCGCATCATAGAAATACTTCAACCTAGAACATTCGACTATCCTTTTACACACAATGACGCATGAAACACATATTGTACTGCACTAAATCAAGTGAAACCTTGAATTATGAAAGATACAAACATTATAAGAAACTTCCTAGATCTGCACAACTTGAAACCAACATGCAAAGAAATGTGGAGCAAATACATTTCTCCGAGACCACAACAAATACCACTGAAGATCTAGTTCACACATTGGTGAATATATCTCACTTTGCACAACCATCGAAACACCTGAATTCTAGAGAAACTACTAACAACCTTGAACAACATATCAGATCTGCACAGGCATAACATCGACAAAGAAGAAATTCAAAGCACATCTTAGAGCATGTTCTAAACACTTGCACGCTAGTGTTTTCTCTGTTTATCAAATTTTCTCAAAAGCATTTGGAAACCAAGTGCTGGAGACATCATCTCAGCACATTACACATCTCTAAACACATAAACACAAAGATAGCTCCATGTACTCACAATAATTCCTCAATGTCTCAACTACACATGCACAACCTACAACAAATTGTTTCCCTCTTTTTCACAATTTTCTCAATATCCTCGACATCTTAATCATGCAACATTCTTCCTGAACACATAGTTTAAATAAATGAAAACGCCAACTTGTTGAAATCAAGGACAAAACCTTCATACTTGAAACAATATCCCCCTTTGGCATTGATGGAAACACATCATGTGAAAAACCATCAAAGACAACACAACTCTGAACACACTTTCTCATGATTTTCCTTTTCTCTCCCCTTGTGTAGATAAAGTTTTTCACATGATTCTTTCTCCCCCTTTGACATCAATGGAAAATGATAAAATATTTTGCATTATTCTCCTCCTTTGACATTGAACCAAGATAATTTATTTGAATACTCCCCCTTAGGTGTACACCCAACCAAATCAACAACTTTTCACAATGACAACATTCCTTATTGCAACAATGGCACTACCTACTCCCGTTGAGAGGTAGCCACCAACATCAGTCCAGTCAAGAGATGAATCCATAGATCCACTAGACTAATGCATCTATATATGCATCTAGTTCAAAGGAGGGGCAATAAACCATAACTTCTCCCAAAGATACTCAAAAGTATCCTTAGGAAGAGCCTTAGAAAATATGTCTGCAATTTGATCCTTTGTAGGTACATATTCAAGCTTCACTTGATTCTCCATAACCTTCTCTCTCAGAAGGTGATACCTAATTGATTTATGCTTTGTCCTTGAATGCACCATTGGATTCTTTGAAATGTTAATTACACATGTATTGTCACAAAAGATAGATATATGCTCATCATACACTACTCTGATATCCTTCAATGTCTATCTCATCCATAATACTTGTGTGTAGAAAGATGTTGCTGCAATATACTCAACCTTTGCAGTGGATAAAGAAACATAATCTTTCTTCTTACTTAACCATTTCACCAATCTACATCCAAGAAAGAATGCACCACCACTTGTACTTTTCCTCTCATCAACATAGCTAGCCTAGTCTACATCTATGTAAGCACTTAATATGAAATCAATATCCTTAGGATACCATAAGCCATAATCCAAAGTGCCTTTTAGATATATGAATATCCTCTATACTACTGCAACATGTGTCTCTTTAGGATCTTCTTGAAATCTAGCCACAATAAAAACTACATGTATGATATCCATTCTAGTAGTAGTTAAATATAACAGTCCACCAATCATAGATCTATACTTTCTCTGATCATCCTTTCTCAATTTGCAACTAGTCACATAGGAGTACATACTGGTTTGGAGTCTTCCATTCCAAACTTCTTCAACACCTCTTTGACATAATTTGACTGTGAAATGAAAATGCCTTTAGCTATTTGATTGATTTGAAGCCCAAGAAAGAAATTCATCTCCCCAAACATTGACATCTCAAACTCTTTCTACATCTCTTTTGCAAATTTATTACACATAACTTAATTTCCTCCAAAGATAATATCATCCACATACGCAACTACTATCAAGATTTTGTCTTCCTCAATTTTGAAGTAAAGATTACTATCTTTGGTGCTTTTACTGAATTCTTGTTGTATCAAATATATGTCTAATCTTGCATACCAAGCTCTAGGAGATTGCTTTAATCCATACAATGCCTTTTTCAAATTGTAAACCATATTTGGTTGATCTGGCAATTGAAATACTTTCACTTGTTCCATGTAAACCTCTTCTTCCAATTCACCATTTAAGAAAGTAGACTTCACATCCATTTGATAAGCTTTAAAGTCCTTGTATGCTGAAAATGCCAAAAACATTTTGATAGCTTCCATCCTATCCACTGGGGAAAATATTTCTTCAAAGTGTATTCCT
Organism: Sequoiadendron giganteum; assembly: GCA_007115665.2. NCBI lineage: Eukaryota > Viridiplantae > Streptophyta > Pinopsida > Cupressales > Cupressaceae > Sequoiadendron > Sequoiadendron giganteum. The sequence continues at coordinate 94,315,323 of CM021102.1, forward strand.
TTCACTTGTGAGTAAACCTTACACACAAGCCTTGCTTTATATCTTACCACTTCTCCATTCTCATTCAGTTTGTTTCTGAATACCCACTTAGTTCCAATTATGTTCTTATTTGTACACACAAGCCTTGCTTTATATCTTACCACTTCTCCATTATCATTTAGTTTGTTTCTGAATACCCACTTAGTTCCAATTATGTTCTTATTTGTCAATCTAGGAACCAATTCCCAAGTCTAATTTTTCCCAACCTGTATAAGTTCTTCTTCCATTGCCTTCATCCAATTTTCATCTTTGCATGCCTCACTCACCATTTTAGGTTCAACTTTAGAGAGTAAACAAAAATTTACCTCAGCTTCAACAACTCTACTTCTTGCCAATACTCCTTTCCTCTTGTATCCAATGATTTATTCTTCATAATGATTCTCTTGCACATACTTATGTTGGAAATATGTGCCTCAATCTCACTGGCTTGTACCACTTTGGTCTGGGGGACTTCATGTGTTTAAACTTTTCCTTGTGATCGAGACTCTATCCGGTCGGCGGGACTCTTGGTGGTGTTCCGGCGATGGCCCGACAGGTTTGGGTTGGTGGAATTTCTTATCGGCTGGCGATCACTATCAGTGGGATTCTTTGTGTTGTTCCATTGATGGGACAATGCGGTGAGATGATCTCATATCAGCGAGTGATATTTCATGTCCCATCAATATGCTGATATGCGTTGAGTGATTGAAGTTGGACCAAGCGGCAAAGAACCTGATCGGTGGCTGTGGAGGCTTTGATCCGACGGTGTCTGTCACGTTCCGTGCCGTCCTAATGCAAGTACCATTGAGAAATTTTTGGCCAAGTGGAATTGCTTGTGCATTCAATGCGTGGCGGTGAGTTAAGCGGTGTGTGCAGCGGAAGGATGGTGGGTCCCGAGCTTTTATGCTATGTTGGCGGGCTGTGGACAATTGTCAGCATCTTGGGAGCTCCTTGGAGAATATAGCAGATGTCGTTTGAGATTCCCCGAAGGAGCTCAAGTGGCTTACACTTGGCTTGGTGGGACCCAAGTGTGTTCTAAGTGGAGTTAAAGGATGATGGACGCATGGTAGCAGCAGAAGCTGGTTTTGGGCAGGCTCGAGGGAATATTGGAGATTTCCTCCTCGATTCCCCAAAAGTTTATGAGTGGTGGATGCGTGTCTTGGTGGGCCTAGCTACAGCGGTGGTTATGTTTGCAAAGGCGGATGCCTCCTGACCATGGAATGTTTGGCTGGCGATTGCATGGGGTTAGCTAGCTATTGGCAGTTATTTGGCTAACCACCATACCGTGAGGGATTTTCACTTGGCTAGCGATAGAGATGTTGACCGCCTGGCCTCGAAGGTTTGACTAATGGTTAGCAATGGAGCTCAAGTTGTTTGATCTGCAAGTGGTGGATGAATGATAATGCGACACGTGGAAAAATCTCATTGGTTGATTTTGTATCGTTGTTTCAAATCAACGGCTAGTGACCAAAAGCTTGTGCACGCATCTTGAGGGTTTGATCTAAGTGCGAATTGATTACAGGGAAGGTTGATGTTAGCTGCTAGGGCAGTGCACACAACCTGAGATGGTGAAGCTTGTCAGTGGGGTATTATGAGGCCCTGATGGTAGTTTGGTGGGTATGCAATTTTGAATGAAAGCTGAGATGTCATCTTGAGGATGATGGAGTGTTGATTGATGCTGAGCTGGAAGGCAAGGTCGGGTGTTGATCGATAGTAAGCCAAATATGAGAAGTTAAAGTTGTAAGCAGAGCAAGTTGATAGAGATCAAATCAAAAGATCGAATGATCGACAGATCGGTAGATCCATGATTGGTGAGCTTGGTCAGAGATCGAAGAGTGTGTGTTTGAGTGGTATGTGCAGAGCATTGTAACCGTGAACACTGGGACACTCAGAACCTATGCAGATGTGAACCTGAGGTGGCTGAAAGGTTGGCTATGCAAATGGGCTAAAGAACTAAAGGGAACCTTCACTATTTGTCTTGTGAAGAGATTGTAACAGTGCAAGGTTGTAGATCTATATTGTTGCCTGTTTTTTCCAGATGAACAAGATGTAACTCCTATAATGGCTATGAGCTTGATATTGTATTGTAACCATTTAGTTGTTGAATAATACAATGGCTCTATGTTTTGGAGTGTGGGGTTTTTTACCCAAAAGGGTTTTCCCCATGTAAATCTACATGTTCATTTGTTTATCTATTCATAGTATTGAATCTGGTTTAAGTTTGCATGTGCTTTCTAGAGAAGGATCAATGGGGGAGAACTATTGTGCCTATTTCTGATTTATGGCATAGTTGTTAGTGCTTCTGGAGTGATTTAGAAATGAAAGTCATTGAGGCACTAGTGGTTTTAGATTTTAAATCTGAAACGTTCTCGTACGGTAACCCCAACAAGTGGTATCAGAGTAGGTTAAAGGTGGTAAAGGCTTGTTCATGATACCAACAAGTGGTATCAGAGCCTTCTCTTGGTTATTGAAGTTCTGGGATTTTTCTCCTGCGAGGATTTCTAAGCATGACAAGCTTGAGGAAATTTGGAGGAATCAACTAATGCTTGATCTTTTCGATGAGTAAGAGTTTCTGCTCTTTTGATTCAACATGTGACATGAAAGACATAGGAGGTTTTGGAGTTGATCATATTGTGATGTGGACTGAGGCTCCTGTTTGATAGCAAATGATCTTGATGCAAGGGGTGTGATTTTATGCTTATGGTTGTGTTGCAACGGAGTGTGGTTCATACTGGGTGTCTGTGTGAGAGGCTCCCTAATGGTATGGAGTTTCTCAGGTTGTTGTTATGCCATGGAGTATTATGCTTGTGTTGGGTGCTCTGACTTAGCACTGAAGGCGTTTTATCTGTTGCCTTGATTGCATGAAGGCTATGAAGTTGATCTGGATGGTCTAAAACTTTTGAATAGCCTGGCTCTCTCACATGCATGTGCATGGTTGTGGTTTTTGGAATTGGTCTAGAGTAGGCCTCGAGTTCCTGTTTACCTATACCTTGTACTCACATGTTTTAGATTCATGTCTTTGGTTCTGAAGGGTTTTATGTATATTTTCCTAAAAAGTCTATGATGCATATTCATGTGTGTTCATTGTTCTAGTTAACCGTGATGGTTGTGTGTAGACTCCCGAGTCATCTAGATGTGTAGTTGATATGGATGTGCATGTGTGTTTTGGAAACACGGTGGTTTTCAAGGTTTTTCACGATCAAGTAAAACTCGTGGTTTGTGGAGATGATGTTACACTATTTTCTAGACCCTAGCTTTTGGGGTGTGATTGGATGAGATAGTTGCAGTTCGACATGTTTGAGGAGGTGTGATGTCTTCTCTGCATGGGAGTGTTGGTATGTGTTTTTCATTCAGCATTCTTGTGGTGTTTTCTTGTTGGTTTCCTAGACTATGGTTCTTGGGTTGTGGATGTGATTGGCGAATCATATCTGAGCTTGATCTAGTGTTTGAGTCATGTTGTCTACATGGGTTCTCTCTTTGAGATCTCAGTTGTGCAGTTTCCAGTGCGATGATAGATTTGCAAGGTTTTTCACTAGTTGCATCTATGATTTGTGCAATGTTGTGGGTTGTCTTTACCTACTTGTTTGTTGTGAGTCAACTCAGAAGTGGACTGTCAATATCCACGAGGTTGCTTCAGGGGTGGTGCGCATCCATTAGCTGGCCTTGTCTGTGGCCACTTGTGCATTGGTGTAGCTATTTTGAGATGCGAGGAGGAATGGTGTTTGGGTACCTATAGCATGTGTATCACGATGTCATGGAAATCCTGATACATTGGTTAGTGTAAGCTTTTGATAGTGATAATGCGGTCTGCATGGTTCAGAGACATTGGTACTGCTCAGCATTGTTGTCAGATGGACATGTTGTCATTTGTACCTAGAGGTTTTCAGATCAGCAAATGGTTGGTCATGGTGCTTGGAAAGCTCGGTGCCACATTCAGTGTGAGCTTTAGCAGTGACTGTGTATTCATAACTTGGTGGTGAATGATCTTCTTTGGTGTTGCAAATGTTTCTGGTAGAGTTGTCAGACCATGTTGCTACAGAAGAGCTCTTTCGCATTTACATGGGAAATATTTGAGGATGTGCAGCATCCTGGAGTGATGGAGGACTCTTGCGAGTCTTTGGTTGAGGTGCTGGTGGTGTTTGTTAGGTGATGTTGGATTAGAATTTGTTTGCTTTATGTCATGGTATACTCTTGTTTGTACTTACATTTTTGGCATGATGCATTTCTCTTGATAATTTGGTATGTTCACTTAGAGCATGGGATCTCCTAAGGGGGATGGTAAGATCATGAAGTCATGATAAGTTCCTGATTCCTAGGTTTGGAGCTTTGAAAGTGGTCTGGTGTTTCTCTATGTTTTGAGTGCATTGGTCATGTGCTTGAGAACTTCATGTTCGCTGCAGTAATGCAGATTGGAGTTTAGCATGAGATGATTGGTTGTCGGTGCTCATGGATACATGGAAAAATAGGTGATTATGTTGTTACTGTTTACAGTTGAAAGTCTGAGTAGCCTGCACCTTGGTTGGACTTGAGTTCAACATAGATCGATAAGGATATTTTTCCTAGATAAGTCATCGCGGTTGTTATATCTTGGAGGAGCATATTTTTCCTTTTGGTCTTCTTAGCAGTGAAGTTCTTCTGATAGGTATTTTCCCATTATATCTTTTAGATGTGTTTTTTATGCTTGCTTTCATGATATGGATCTTGATTTGTTGTTTAAGTTTCTAGAGGATCCATAGTGAAAGGTGGATAACATAGTTTATCTCCTAGTACTTTTGAGAATTGGTAGGAGATAATAATATGGGCTGGTTTGACCTTCTTTGAGAGGCTTCCCTTTGGGATGTGAAGGAGGTCATACTAGACACAACTAGCATTTAGAAGTGTGTGTAGAAGGGCATGTTTGGTTTGCAGGTTTGCATATCATTATGGATGTTCCTTGGTACTACATGGTTATGCTCTTCTATGTGTCATGATTGGTGGACTTGGTATGCATGGATCACATGTGATGGTGCTTTGTTTGCTGGGATGAAAACGAAGAGACGTGTTGAATGTGCTCATTCTAGTTCTTTGCATTCATCTGGGCATTACCCATGCAGTGGGAGGTCCTGGATGTGTTTGGTCTTCTTGACTGGTTGGCACATGGTGCTTGTATTCTATAGTTGATGGGTGGATATGTGATGGCATGAGTTTACTGATGTGCATACCTTGGAGGTATTGGTGATTGGATGGATTAGCACGAGATTGGTGTGCTATTTTAAGTCACATGGGTTTTTGCTCAGTTGGATGGGGGCAGTTAGTGTTCTAGTTTTTGTTCTAGCTGGTGGTTTATCTTGTTCTGGAAAATGACAACACGTTTGTGTTCATGATCAGAGAACTTTGAAGTTGTTGCATTCTTACTTCTGTATGGCTAGTGAGCATAGTGGAGTGGTGGTAGTCTAATCCCTTTGCTGTCTGAAGGATCTGGTGCTTATGTTCTAGAGACTAGTGCAATTTCACCTAAGCTTGTTACTTTTTCCTATGAAGGATGGTTGGAACTATTGCCTGTATTGGTGGACATCTCGAATGTCATTGTAGTTGTCTTGTTTGGAGTGTGAAAGCAGGTTGGAGAGATTCTTTGTGTTCGGGTTTTGGAGGAAGCCAACAAGTCTTCGTCAAGTGGGAGATTTTTGGAAATATGTGCCCCAATCTCATTGGCTTGTACCACTTTGGTCTGGGGGACTTCATGTGTTCAACCTTTTCCTTGTCACTGAGACTCTGTCCGGTCGGTAGAACTCCTGGCGGTGTTCCGGTGATGGCCCGATAGGTCTAGGTGGGCGGTATTTCTTATCGGCTAGCGATCACTATCGGCGGGAGTCTTTGTGTTGTTCCACTGATGGGTTGATGCGGTGAGGTGATCTCATATCGGCGAGTGACATTTCATGTCCCATTAATATGTCAATATGCGTTAAGCGATAGAAGTTAGACCAAGAGGCGAAGAACTTGATTGACGGCTATGGAGGCTTTGATCCGACGGTGTCCATCACGTTCTATGCCATCCTGATGCAAGTATTGTTGAGAAATTTTTGGCTGAGCGGAATTGCTTGTGCGTTCGACGCATGGCAGTGAGTTAAGCGGTGTGCATAGCGAAAGGATAGTGGGTCCCAAGATTTTATGCTATGTTGGCATGCCATGGACACTTGTTAGCGTCTTAGGAGTTCATTGGAGAATATAGCAGATGCCGCTTGAGATTCCCCAAAGGAGCTCCAGTGGCTTACACTTGGCTCGGTGGGACCTGAGTGTGTTCTAAGCGGAGTGAAAGGATAATGGATGTGTGGCAGTAGTGGAAGTTGGTTTCAGGCAAGCTCAAGGGAATATTGTAGATTCCCTCCTCGATGCCCCAGAAGCCCACGAGTGGTGGACGTGTGTCTCGATGGGCCCAACTACAGTGGTAGTTTTGTTTGCAAAGGCGTATGCCTCCTGGCCATGGAATGTTTGGCTGGCAGTTGCACAGGGCTAGCTAGATGTTGGTGGTTGTTTGGATAACCGCCATGCCGTGAGGGATTTTCCCTTGGATAGCGATAGAGTTGTTGACCACCTAGCCTCAGAGGTTTGACTAATGGTTAGAAATAGAGCTCAAGTTGTCTGATCTACAAGCGGCGAATGAATGACAGTGTGACACATGGCAAAATCTAATTGGTTGATTTTGCATCATTGTTGCAAAACAATGGCTAGTGACCGAAAGCTTGTACACATGTCTCAAGGGTTTGATCTGAGTGCGAATTTATTGTAGGGCGGCTTGATGTCAATTGCTAGGGTGGTGCATGCAACCCGAGATGGTGAAGCTTATCAGTGGGGTATTATGAGACCTTGATGGCTGTTTTGTGGGTATGCAATTTTGAGTGAAATTTGAGAGGTCAACTTGAGGTTGATGGAATGTTGATTAATGCTCAGCCGAAAGGCGAGGCCGGGTGTTGATCGATAGTAAGCCAAAGTTGAGAAGCTGAAGTTGAAAGTAGAGCAAGCCGATAGAAATCAGCTCAAAAGATCGAATGATCGACAGATCAGCAAATCCATGATCAATGAGCTTGGTCAAAGATCGAAGAGTGTGTGTGTTTGAGCGGTATGCACAGAGCATTGTAACCACAAACATTGAGACACTAGGAACCTATGCAGATGTGAACCGAGGTGGCCACTAGGCTGTGCTAGCTGAAAGGTTGGTTGTGCAAATGGGTTGAAGACCTGAAGGGAACCTTCACTGTATGTCTTGTGAAGACATTGTAATAGTGCAAGGTTGCATATCTATGGTGTTTCTTATTTTTTCCATATGAACAAAATGTAACTCCTATAATGGCTATGAGCTTGATATTGTATTGTAACCATTTAGTTGCTAAATAATACAATGGATCTATCTTTTGGAGTGTGGGGTTTTTTACCCAAAAGGGTTTTCCCCATGTAAATCTATGTGTTCATTTGTTTGTCTATTCATGGTGTTGAATCTGGTTTAAGTTTGCATGTGCTTTTCTAAGAAGGATCAATGGGGGAGAACTACTGTGCCTGTTTCCACTTTATGGCATAGTTGTTAGTGCTTCTAGAGTGATTTAGAAATGAAAGTCACTGAGGCACTACTGGTTTTAGATTTTAAATCTAAAACATTCTCGTACGGTAACCCCAACAAGTGGTATTAGAGCTGGTTAAAGGTGGTCAAGGCTTGTTCATGATACCAACAAGTGGTATTAGAGCCTTCTCCTAGTTACCAGAGTTCTGGGATTTTTCTCCTGTGAGGATTTTTGAGCCTGAAAAGCTTGAGGAAATCCTGAGGAATCGGCTGCTGCTTGATCTTTTCGATGAGTAAGAGTTTCTGCTTTTTTGATTCAACATTTAGCATGAAAGATATAGGAGGTTTTGGAGCTGATCATATTGTGGTGATGTGGTCTGAGGCTCTTGTTTGGCAGCAAATGATCCTGATGCAAGGGGTGTGAGTTTATGCTTATGGTTGTGTTGCAGCAGAGCGTGGTTCATACCGGGTGTCTGTGTGAGAGGCTCCTTGACGATATGGAGTTGATCAGGTTGTTGTTCTGACTTAGCACTGAAGGCGTTTTATCTGTTGCCCTGATTACATGAAGGCTATGAAGTTGATCTGGGTGGTCTAAAACTTCTGTATAGCTTGGCTCTCTCGCATGCATGTGCATGGTTGTGGTTTCTGGAATTGGTCATGAGTAGGCTTGGAGTTCTTGTTTACCTGTACCTTGTACTCGCATGTTTTATATTCATGTATTTCGTTCTGAAGGGTTTTCTATAGATTTTCCTAAAAAGTCTATGATGCATATTCATGTGCGTTCACTGTTCTTTTAACTGTGATGGTTGTGTGTAGACTCCCGAGTCATCCATATGTGCAGTTGATATGGATGTGCATGTGTGTTTTGGAAACACGATGGTTTTGTAGGTTTTGCACGGTCAAGTAAAACTTGTGGTTTGTGGAGCTGTTGTTAAACTATTTTCTAGCCCCTAGCTTTTGGGGTATGACTGGATGAGATAGTTGCAATTCAACATGTTTGAGGAGGTGCGATGTCTTCTCTGCATGGGAGTGTTGGTATGTGTTTTTCATTCAGAATTCTTGTGGTGATTTCTTGCTAGTTTCCTAGACTATGGTGCTTGGGTTGTGGATGTGATTGGCGAATCAGATATGAGCTTGATCTAGTGTTTGAGTCATGCTATCTGCATGGGTTCTCTCTTTGAGATCTCAGTTGTGCAGTTTCCAGTGTGATGATAGATTTGCAAGGTTTTTCACTAGTTGCATCTACGAGTTGTGCAATGTTGTGGGTTGTCTTTACCTACATGTTTTATGTGAGTCAAATCGGAAGTAGATTTTCAATATCCATGAGGTTGCTTCAGTGGTGGTGTAGATCCATTAGTTGGCCTTGTCTGTGGCCACTTGTGCATTGGTGTAGCTATTTTGAGATGCGAGGAGGAATGGCATTTGGGTACCTAGATAGTCGGCTATGGGGACTTGTAGCATGTGTATCATGATGTCATGGAAAGCTTAATACACTGGTTAGTGTAAGCTTTTGATAGTGATAATGCGGTCTACATGGTTTGAAGACCTTGGAACTGCTCGATGTTGTTGTCAGATGGACATGTTGTCATTTGTACCTAGAGGTTTTCAGATCAGTAGATGGTTGGTTATGGTGCTTGGAAAGCTTGGTGCCATGTTCAGTGGGAGCTTTAGCAGTGACTGTGTATTCATCACTTGGTGGTGAATGATCTTCTTTGATGTTGTAGATGTTTCTGGTAGAGCTCTTAGACCATGTTGTTGTAGAAGAGCTTTTTCACATTTACATGGGCACTATTTGAAGATGTGCAGCATCCTAGAGCCATGGAGGACTCTTGCGAGTCTTTGGTTGAGGTGCTGGTGGTGTTTGATAGGTGATGTTGGTTTAGAGTTTGTTTGCTTTATGTCTCTTGTTTGCGCATTAGAGTTTTGGCATGATGCATTGCTCTTGACACCTTGGTATGTTTACCTGGAGCATGGCATCTGCTAAGGGGGATGGTAAGATCATGATGTCATGATAAGTTCTTTATTCCTAGGTTTGGATCTTTGACAGTGGTCTGGTATTTCTTTGTGTTTTATGTGCATTGGTCATGTGCTTGAGAACTTTATGTTTTCTGTAGTAATGCAGATTGGAGTTTAGCATGAGATGATCGGTTGCTAGTGCTCATGGATACATGGAGAAATAGGTGATGCTATTGTTACTATTTACAGTTGAAAGTCAAAGTAGCCTGCACCTTGGTTGGACACGAGTTCAACAAAGACTGATAAGGAGATTATTCTTGGATAAGTCATCGCGGCTGTTATATCCTGGAGGAGCATCTTTTTCCTTTTGGTCTTCTCGGTAGTGAAGTTCTTCTGATAGGTATTTTCCCATTATATATTTTAGATGTGTTTTTTATGCTTTCTTTCATGATATGGATCTTGATTTTTCTATTTAAGTTTGTGGAGGATCCATAGTGAAAGGTGGATAGCATAGTTTATCTCCTAGTTCTTTTGAGAATTGGTAGGAGATAAGAATATGGGCTGGTTTGATCTTCTTTGAGAGGCTTCCCTTTGGGATGTGAAGGAGGTCATACTGGACACAGCTAGCATTTAGAAGTGTGTGTAGAAGGGCATGTTTGGTTTGCAGGTTTGCATATCATTGTGGATGTTCCTTGGTACTACATGGTTATGCTCTTCTATGTGTCATGATTGGTGGACTTGGTATGCATGGATCACATGTGATGGTACTTTGTTTGCTGGGATGATAACAAAGAGACGTGTTGAATGCACTCATTCTAGTTCTTTGCATTCATTTAGACATTACCCATGCAATGGGAGGTCCTGGATGTGTTTGGTCTTCTTGACTGGTTGACACATGGTGCTTGTATTCTATAGTTGATGGGCTGATATGTGATGGCATGAGTTTATTGATGTGCATACCTTGGAGGTATTGGTGATTGGATGGATTAGCACAAGCTGTGTGTGCTATTTTTTAGCTGCGTGGGTTTTTGATCAGTTGGATGGGGGCAGTCAGTTTTTTGGTTGTTGTTCTAGCTGGTGGTTTATCTTGTTCTGGAAAATGACTTCACGTTTGTGTTCATGATCAAAGAACTTTGAAGCTTTTGAAATTTTGCTTCTGTATGGCTAGTGGAGTGGTGGCAGTCTGATCCCTTTGTTGTCTGAAGGATCTAATGCTTGTGTTCCAGAGATGAGTGCAATTTTTCCTTGGCTTGTTCCTTTTTCCTATGAAGGATGGTTGGAACTGTTGCTTATGTTGGTGGACATCTCGGATGTCATTGTAGGTGTCTTGTTTGTAGCCCGAAAGCATGTTGGAGAGATTCATTGTGTTTGGGTTCTGGAGGAAGCCAACTAGTCTTCTTGAAGTGGGAGATTGTTAGAAATATGTGTCTCAATCTCACTGGCTTGTACCACTTTGGTCTGGGGGACTTCATGTGTTTAACCTTTTCCTTGTCACCAAGACTCTGTCCAATCGGCGGGACTCCTGGTGGTGTTCCGACAATAGCCTGATGGGTCTAGGTTGATGGCATTTCTTATCAGCTGGCAATTTCTATTGGTGGGAGTCTTTGTGTTGTTCTACCGATGGGCCGATGCGGTGAGGCGATCTCATATCGGTGGGTGACATTTCATGTCCCACTGATATGTCGATATGTGTTGTGCAATTGAAGTTGGACTAAGCAGTGAAGAACCTGATCGATGGATGTGGAGGCTCTGATCTAACAGTGTCCATTGCATTCTGCACCATCCTAATGCAAGTACCACTGAGAACTTTTTGGCCAAGCAGAATTGCTTGTGCATTCAATGCGTGGCGGTGAGTTAAGCGGTGTACATAGCGGAAGGATGGTGGGTCTCAAGATTTTATGTTGTACTAGCGGGCCATGGACACTTTTCAACATCTCGGGAGTTCCTTGGGGAATATAGCGAATGCTACTTGAGATTCCCCGAAGGAGCTCCAGCGGCTTACACTTGGCTCAGTGGGACCCGAGTGTGTTCTAAGCGGAGTGAAAGGATGATGGATGTGTGGCAGTATTAGAAGCTGGTTTTGGGCAGGCTCGAGGGAATATTGGAGATTCCCTCCTTAATGCCCCAGAAGTCCATGAGTGGTGGACATGTGTCTCGATGGGCCCAACTATAGTGGTGGTTGTGTTTGCAAAGGCGGATGCCTCCTGACCATGGAATGTTTTGTTGGCTATTGTGCGGGGTTAGCTAGCTATTGGTGGTTGTTTGGCTAACCACCATACCATGAGGGCTTTTCCCTTGGCTAGCAATAGAGCTGTTGACTGCCTGGTCTCAGAGGTTTGAATGATGGTTAGCAATGGAGCTCATGTTGTTTGATCTGCAGGCGGCGAATGAATGACAGTGAGACATGTGGCAAAATATTATTGGTTGATTTTGCATCATTGTTGCAAATCAATAGCTAGTGACCGAACGATTGTGCATGCATCTCGAGGGTTTGATCTAAGTGCAAATTGATTGTAGGGTGGCTCGATGTCAACTGCTAGGGCAGTGCATGCACCCCGAGATGGTGAAGCTTGTCGGTGGGGTATTATGAGACCCTGATGGTCATTTGGTGGGTATGCAATTTTAACTGAAATCTGAGAGGTTGGCCTAAGGCTGATGGAATTTCGATTGATGCTGAGCCGGAAGGTGAGGTCGGGTGGTGATCAATAGTAAGCCAAAGCTGAGAAGTTGAAGTTGAAAGTAAAGCAAGTCGATAGAGATTAGATCAAAAGATCAAATGATCGACAAATCAGCACATCCATGATCGATGAGCTTGGTTAGAGATCGAAGGGTGTTTGTTCGAGCGATATGCACAGAGCATTGTAATCATGAATATTGAGACACTCAAAACCTATGTAGATGTGAACCTGAGGTGGCCGCTAGGTTGTGTCGGTTGAAAGGTTGGCTATGCAAATGGGCTAAAGAGCTAAAGGGAACCTTCATTGTGTGTCTTGTGAAGACATTGTATTAGTGCAAGGTTGTAGATCTATGTTGTTTCCTATTTTTCTCTAGATGAACAAGATGTAACTCTTGTAATGGCTATGAGCTTGATATTGTATTGTAACCATTTAGTTGCTGAATAATAGAATGGCTCTATCTTTTGGAGTGTGGGGTTTTTTACGCGAAAGGGTTTTCCCCACATAAATCTATGTGTTCATTTGTTTGTCTATTCATGGTGTTGAATCTGGTCTGAGTTTGCATGTTCTTTTCTTAGAAGGATCAATGGGGGAGAACTATTGTGCCTGTTTCTACTTTATGGCATAGTTGTTAGTGCTTTTGGAGTGATTTAGAAATGAAAGTCACTGAGGGAATACTGGTTTTAGATTTTAAATTTGAAACGTTCTCGTATGGTAGCCCAACAACTTAGGGGTATTAGGGTCTTTTTTGGAGCTTCTTCCTCTTCATTCTACACTTATTTTTCTTCAACTTTTCTTCTTCTTCTTCTCCACAAGAAAGTCCATTTGATACATATCTATCTATAGCAATTGAATTATATACATCTTCATCAACCTTAACATTTCACTTTCAAAAATCTTTCTTATCCTTTTGTTGTAAAATCTATAAGCTTTTCTTTTAGTAGAATATCCAAGGAAGATACCTTCATCAGACCTCACATCAAACTTTCCTAATTCTTCATCTCTTTTGATATAACATTTGCTTCCAAATACTCTAAAGTACTTGATAGTAGGAATCCTTCCATACCACAACTCATAGGGAGTCTTTGTGTTGTTAGATTTTGCTTGAACTTTGTTAAGTATGTAAACAACAATACAAATTTATTCTCTCTAGTAGACTTCTGGTAGGTTAGCCTCTTTCATCATAGTCCTAGCAGCTTCTTGAACAACCCAGTTTTTCCTTTCAACCACTCCATTTTGTTGAGGATTTCTAAGGGAAGACAAGTGCCTCTTTTTTCCATGAACTTCAAAAAACATGTTAAACTCATTGGAGGTGAATTCTCCACCTCTACAAGACCTCAAACATTTGATTTTAAAATCCATTTCATTTCAACCATAGCTTTAAATGCTTTAAATCTATCTAGTGCATCAAATTTGTCTCTAAGGAAAGAAACCCATGCCATTCTAGAGTAATCATCAATCAAAAGCATGAAATACCTATCACCTTGAAACATTCTCACCCTTGTAGGACTACAAATATTTGTATGTATTAATTCTAGTAGTCTAATAGTAGATTGTCCTTTCCTTTAAAACTACTCCTGATTTGCTTTCCAAATTGACAATTCTTGTAAACAACATTAATAGGCTCTGTAATTCTTGGTAGGTCTCTCATTGGATGAATTGAACTAATTCTAACTAAATTATCAAAATTCGTGTGACACATCCTCTGGTTCCATTACTAACTATCATTAATCTAAGACATAAAGCAATGACCATCAGTGCCCTTGAGCTAATAGATATTTCCATTTGTCCTCTTACCAGTAGAAATCATAGTTCTAGACCCTTTTCTAATCTCACATATATTTCATCCTTAAACAAAATATTATATCCTTTGCTACACATTTTTCCAACACTCAAAATATTATGCCTTAAACCCTTAACATAGTAAACATCTTCAATATTATGCTTGCCATCAAAATTGATTGAACCTATTCCAAAAATCTTAGCTCCTGAATCATCTCCAAATTTAACTAATCCTCCATCATACTTTTCAAATTTAACAAACTTACTTTTGTCTCCATACATATTATTAGAGCAGCCACTATCAACTAACCAGTAATTTTTATCTTTCCTAGCATGAAAAGTAGAAACCAAAATACCTTCAATCTTATCCTTCTTCTTTGAAACACTTTCCTTCACATAACTTTTAGAGTTAGCAAAATTAGTTTACCTTTGTACTTATTGGTGCCCTTTTTTATCCTTCTTTCAAAGTTAGCTTCCACATCATCAAGATCTTCTACATCTGAATCATCAATCTTTTCTGATTTTCCAGCCTTGAAACCTATCTCCACTTTTGTACCATTTCTCAAACCAGGTTTTCTCATTTCAAATGAAGTTAGCATACCAATCAACTGATCTCTAGAGTAAGTATTAAAATTTATGTATTAGGTTGTAATTGCTTCATCTTTAGAAATTCACAAGGTCTCAAATTGTGCCTTTAGATTCTACAAATTTTCTTGTTCGACCTTATCATCTCCTTCATAAATGCTTTCAAGCTTATCCAAAACTTATTTAGTAGTCTTAAGATTCATAACTTTTACCAATTTAGAATTTGAAATACTATTCATAATAATAAATCCTACCTTATCATTTACCTCACGTGCCTTGTCACTTGTGCTTGGACCATTCGTCAATTCAGCATATTGATTTTTTATTGCCTTTTCAATCTCAAACCCATCAGATGCTAGATATCCTTCCATCTTTGCCTTCCAGAATGCATAGTTTATTCCAAAAAATCTAGGGCAATCCAAATTTTTTTCCATCTTAGATCTACCTCAAGTGGTTAACCTCTTCTCTAAGGAACCTCACTCTGATACCAATTTTTTAATGAACAAGACAACTAAGAGGGGGGTGAATCAGTTGTAGCAAATTAAAAATTCAAAACGCTCAAAATAATCATGCGCAAACATTCATTAAAACCTTATTTTGTTAAAGTGATTAATCATGAAATGTAGATAACATAAACTAAAATAAAAACACCATACACAAGAGAACACTAGATTTACATGGAAATCCCAATGAGGGAAAAAACACGATGAGGATTAACTCACAATAAAAGTAAACAAGGTCTCATTGCTATAATAGGACACACTGTCCAAAAAGGCTCACAACTAGGGCTCACTACCACATAAAGAAACAAGAAGATAAAAGAGCAATATTACACAAAGAACAAATTCTCAATGCAATAAGGAATCCACCACAATTTCTCCAACACTTTCACAACTTTTTTAAAAATATTTTAGACACCTTCAGCTCACTACTTTTAGAAGTCCAATACTTTGAAGTTTGCATTGCTCTGCTCAAATTTGCATCTATACTTTTGTAATTCCCATTGCAATCATCACTCACATCTATCTCGCATCTATCTTTCCTCTATCTTTCATCTACCAATAACACTACTCTTATTTATATCATCCTCAATCATGAAAACCTTCTCCAAGGTCAAAAACTACCTATTACATTTAAAATTTCAAATTAGGTTGGCAACCAAACATTCTCGCGGTGGATAGGAATGAAGATGACCCATATAAATCGTTCGTTAGGACCCAAATTAATCCTAACACACCTCAACACTCTTTCATAAACTTCACATGTAGTGTTACCACTAGGTTGGCTAATACGCGTGCAAACACCATAAAGCATTAAGTACATACTTCCTTAAATTAATCTGAAAATTATGGACAGAAATATTCACTTGAACACAATTTGGAATAATCCACGAGCCACCTAAGATTCAACAAATAATTCATCCAAACTCGCATAATAGAAATACTTCAACCCAGAACATTCGGTTATCCTTTTACACACATTGACGCATAAAACACACATTGTACTGCATTAAATCAAGTGAAACCTTGAATTCTGAAAGATACAAACATTATAAGAAACTTCCCAAATCTGCACAACTTGAAACCAAAATGAGAAGAAATGTGGAGAAAACACATTTCTCCCAAACCACAACAAATACCACTGAAGAACTACTTCACACACTGGTGAATATATCTCACTTTGCACAACCATCCAAAAAACAAAATTATAGAAATAGTAACTACTAACAACATTGAACAACATATCAGATCCATACAGGAATAACATCAACATAGAAGGAACATGAAGCACATCCGAGAGTATGTTCTGAACACTTGCACATCACTATTTTCTCTATTTATCAAATTTTCTTAAAAGAACTTGGAAACGAAGTATCAGAGACATCATCTCAGCACATTACACATATCTATACATAGCAACACAAAGATAGCTCCATGTACTCACAACACTTTCTCAATATCTCAACTACACATGCACAATCTACAACAAATTGTTTCCCTCTTTTTCACAATTTTCTCAATATCCTCAATATCTTAATCATTCAACATTTTTCCTCAACACATAGTTGACATCAATGACAACACCAACTTGTTGACATTAATGACAACACCTTCATACTTGCAACATACTCAGGGTTCTTTGTCTAAATTTATTGTTTCTCACAAGGGGTCTATGGTTTCTTAACACACCGGTGTCCAATAGAACATAGTAAAGCTTGACCGAATCAAATATTCATCACTCCATAACATCATGAACATAAATAATTTGCAGGAAATACTTCATGAATCCAAATTATTTACCATGACTTAGCATATTTAACATATATTTTTCTATAATTTCATGAATGAATAAGATGTAATAATACTCCATGAATTCAAAAAAATTAGAACATTTTTCATGAAATATTTAACATCTAATCTTAAGAAAAATCATTAAAGATCCTAAGAGTTAAAGTTCTCCCAACTATTATCCATGCATACACCATGAAATAGACTAAATCAAAGAAAACCACTCCATATGTCACCAGATTGCTTCACATTGAAGCATAGAATGATGCAAGAATTTAAAGAAGTATGAGATCATTTGCCACTAAATAGTGTCAATGTGCACCCAAATCTATGCAACACATTGGCTTGTCCAATAGGAACAAAAAATAAGCTACATAATATTTCATATTAGGAAATAGCATTAAAATTGGCCTTGATATTAGTAAACTTCAATGAAGCATACAATTTTTTATATTGGAATAGTACATAAAATAGGAAAAAGAAATAAAACTAGCAAAATTCCAATTTTAAGTCTCTGTAATCCACAAGTTCTGAACCTACTAAAAAAAAAATATTCTCGGCCTTTTATAAGAATAAGGCCACCCAAAGAGTTCCAAAAGAACACATGAAAGAGAATCCAAAAGAATGAATCATATAGAAGCATGTGCCAAGTGATAGTTGGCACAAGAATATTCTAGAACAAGTTGACAATACCCTTGACCTTTTATTTTACTCAATTATTACTTCAAAACCAAAATCAAAAGTGGTTTAAGCTCCCTTTGTTTGTCAAAAAAAATGTAGGAACTTCCTACATACTCAGAGGGATCAAGTGGATGCATAAATCTTAGTTCACCGCCTCTGCAACCCCGAACTCGGCCTCTAGGCTCAAGAAATGCTTACATTAAAACAACACCTCTGAACATCTATCTACATTCCTCCTTCCAAGAAAACTTGGATTCTTGGTTATCCGGCCTCCCTTCGTACCTACTTTCAAACCACACACTTCTCACCCAGGTGCAACATGCACTTTGTCAGTGTAATCCTTTGAATGACCATTCATACCTTAACTTCATCCTGCCACCTATCTTTCCTGCAGGTAAAACACCATGTGTCAATTTCCTTCAAATATAATCACTGGGAACATCATTAAACAAATTGCATTTCAACATTCATTCCCTCCTACAAATTTCCAATTTAAAAATAACATGCTCTATACAAAAATGTTGACTCAAAATGGATTCCTGGACATTTGATGCACCCGAGCAAAGGTAGGTGACATGCATAAAAATTTGCATAGCTACACCATTCACTCGGGTACCTAGGTTCCTGAAATTCGATTATCCAACATACTCCAAAACACTCCAAGATTCTTCAGCATCTTTCAAACAAACCACAAAACCTCGACAACCTGCCTTGATCTGGCTCTTTCATACTCATAGAATTTTACCTTGCAACTGCAACATCTTGTGCCACCTTCACACTAAAAAAATCTCGGTTATGCACCCAGGTCCAAATTTCCCAAAATCCTGACTTTCTAGCTCCTGATAACCTTTTCCTCTAAGATGACCCAATTTTAAATTTTTTCAAGCCCCCTTTTAATACTTATCCCTTCGAATAATTAGCCCGCCAACAACTCCTGAAGATAATTTTCAAATTGGGTTACCAAGTATTACATTCTTGGGGTGGGTTGTGATACCACACAACATAGACAACACACTATCATCTATAGATATGTCAATATACTTGTATATACTGATTCACCCCCCCATCTCAGTATATATGTGTGTTCTAATAGTTGGTATCAGAGTTGAGTTCCTTGGTGCAGCCTAATAGGTGAAGGTAGACCTTGGTTTAAAATACATGGATAAGAAGGATTCCTCCTCTAAGGCATCATTTTTTGATTGAATCCTACCTTACTTTTCCAAGGTATGATGTTTAGAGATCTGCAAAGGATAATTATACTGCACATGCTCATCCTATTACTGATGCTAATGCAAAGAAGACCCATGATAAAAATACTAAAGTAAATAATGTCATCTTGAGTGGTCTAATATATTTTGAGTTTGTTATGTTGGTGTAGTGCAATACAACCAAGGAGATATGGGATAAATTCAAAAATCTCCATAAAGGGAATGATAGTGTGAAGCAAGCATAGTTACAATCCTACATAACATTGTTTGAGAATCTAAAGATGAAAGAAGAGGCAACATAGCCAACTATTTTCTTTGAGTAGATGAATCAATTAATGGGATCAAATGACTTGTTGAAGATATAACAGATTCAATGGTTATGAAGAAAGTTATGAGAAATCTTCCCCATTGGTTTGATTCAAAGTTCTTTACAATTGAAGAAGTCAAAGATATGATAAAGCTTACCATGGAAGATCTATTTGGATCTCTCACCGCATATGAGATGAGGAATTAAGTTCAAGGTACACACAAAAGAGAAGCTACTTTCAAGAAAGAAGGGACTTCTAGTTCACATAGTGAATTTGAGGAGGAAGAAGAAAACTTTGTGAGAAAGTTGAAGAAAGGATTAGGCAAGTATAAAGTTAAATTAGCTTTCAAATGTTTTAATTGTGAAAAATTTGGTATTATGCTTCGATGTGTCCTTTTGGAGAAAATGACAATAGAAACAAGAGTTTCAAGAGGAGCAATTTTAGGAGGAATCTCCTCTCCAAATAAGAATACAACTTTTCAAAAGGAGACCATTACTCATCAGATGATGATGGAGGAGAATCCCTATTCATGACCACTGTTATCTTTGATAGTTCAAACAAAAATATGGATGATGAAGAAGGTGAACTTATTTCTACTCTTGAAGACCTGGGATGTGTTAGAAAAGAGAACAAAGGACAAAAGGCCTTGATTGAAGCCAAGATAAAAGAATGCACAAAGCTTGAAAAAGAAATCATTTTACTGAAAAAGGAGTTATAGAAAGCATTGTTTTGAAATCTAGAAGTAGATGTCAAACCTCAAGGAATATCTCACCATACAAGAAGTCTCTCCAAAAATAGGTTCAATCATACATTTTTTGGTTATTGTTTCATCTGCAATAAGTATGGTTATAAGGCTATAGATTGCATGTCTAAAATGAATAGAATAAATTTTGTAAGTAGAAGTGATTCAGAAAAAATAAAATTTGAAAAGGTGGATGTCATTGATAAAGTCAAGGAAACAAAAAGTGAGAATGAAAACTCAATGATTGTCTAAAAAATATTTCATGCTCAAGGAAAAATAAATATATGGGTAGTAGATAGTGGTTTTTGAATTCACATGATAGCTAAAAAAAATAAATTCATCAATCTAGTTAAGTGAAATGGTGGATCAGTCAAGTTTGGAGATAATTCATCAACAAAGATCTATGGAAAGGGCAACATAAGCATTGATGGAAAATCCAAGACAAAGATGTTCTCTATGTTGAAGGTCTCAAGCATAATATTCTCATTGTAAACCAAATATGCAACAAAGTATATAATCTCATATTTCATGATCAAGGGTGTGGAATTAGAAGAGAAAATTCTAGAAAATTGGTGGAAAAAGGAGTTAGGATAGAAAACAACTTGTACAACCTAAAGGGTATTGATGGGAGAAGTTTCCTTCTAGGATAGAAAAATAAATGTTGGTTTTGGCACAAGAGGATGGGACACATCAACTTTGATAACCTTGTGAAGATAAGTTCCATGCAAGCAGTGAGAGATATACCAAAGATTGTCAAGCCTGCAAGAACTGTGTAAAGAATATCAGACTGGGAAGAAGACAAGGATAAAGTTCAAGATCAAGGAGTATTCTTCCATAAGACCTTTGGGAAAAAATCATACTAATTTGTGCAAACCTACCAGGACAAAGAGTCTTCAAGGAGAAAGGAATTTCATGTTACTCATTAATGATTTTTCTAGGATGATATGGGTTACATTCTTAAAATCAAAATCAAAAGCTTTCACTAGGTTTAACATTTTCAAGTCAATGGTTGAAAATGAAATGAATGCTAGAATCAAGGGTTTAAGTTTTGATAGAGCTGGTGAGTTCACATCAAATGAATTTGAGGAATCTTGTGAAGAACATGGGATAAAGAGGAATTTGTCTGCTGCTAGAACTCCTCAACAAAATAGAGTAGTGGAAAGAAAAAATAGAATTGTTCAAGAGATGGCATAATGGAAAGAAGTGGTCCATATTGTTTTCTATATTCTTAAAAAAGGTTAACTAAGAGTGGAAAACGCCAAAAATCCTTATGAGCTCTGGTATGGAAGATTGGGAACTGTCAAGTACTTCAAAAAATTTGGAAGCAAATACTTTATTAAAAGACATGAAGAAGGTTTTGGAATGTTTGACTCAATATTTGTTGAAGGAATTTTTCTTGGGTAGTCAACTAGGAGGAAAGCTTACAATTGCTACAATAAAAGGATGAGGAAGATAGTTGAGAGTGCTAATATCATTGTTAATGAAGAGTCACATTAAATCACACATGAGGAAGAAGACTATTGGTCAAATGAACTTGCCTGCTCAGAGGAAGAAGAAAAAGAAGAAATTGTAGAAAAGGAAGAAGCACAAGAAAAAGTCCCCAAGAATATTTCCAAGTATGTTCAAAAGAATCACTTAGAAGATCAGATAATTGGAGATAAGAATGAAGGTGTGTAGACTAGAAGGATATTTGCAAGAGAAAATGAATAGGTAAATTTATCTTTGCTATCAAGAATAGAACCTAAGACTTTTTTTGATGCTAGCAAGGATGAAGGATGGATTCAAGCAATGAAAGAAGAAATAAATCAGATAGAGAAAAATCATACTTGGGAATTGGTACCAAGGCCTATAGACAATAATTTGATAGGGATAAAATGGGTGTTCAAAAACAATTGAATGAAGATGGAGAATTTGCGAGAAACAAAGTAAGGTTGGTGTGCAAAGGCCACTCATAGGTGGGAGGAATTGAGTTTGAGGAAAAAAATTCTTTGGTGGAAAGAATGGAGGGTATCAAAAAAAATTCTTGCATTTGTTGTTCACAAGGACTTCAAAGTATATCAAATAGATGTGAAGTATGCCTTCTTGAATGGTGACTTAGAAGAAGATTACATAGAGTAGCGTGATGAATTTCAGCTATCAGAGGATCCAAACATAGTGTGAAAACTTAAGAAGTCTTTTTATGGTCTCAAACAATCCCCTAGGGCTTGGTATGCAAGGTTGGACAAGTACTTATTCCAGAAGGACTTCAAGAAAGGTACTCCAAATAGAAATATTTAAATTAAAATAGAGGATGAAAAATTATAATAATTGTTGTGTATGTTTTTTTGAACATTCCGAATAACTGAGAGTGGGGGTGAATCAGTTATCACAAAACAATTTTCTTGACCTTAATTAATCCGATGTAGTCTTAAATCAATCAAATAATTATTAAAATAGATATGAACATGAAAGCACTTAAGAACACCATGCACAATGAACACCAAAATTTACATGGAAACCCAAGATGGGAAAAACCAAGAAGAATGCTAATTCTCAATTATAAAATATCGGTTAAGGTGACACCGATTAAGGTGATTTTTACAAGGGATCACTACCAAAATTCTCACTACAGGTAAGGCTCACTGCTGGTGGGCTCACTGCTTAGCTATTACAGCCAAAATTAAAAAGGCTCACTGCCAAAAGAAAAAGGCTCACTGACAGAAGAATGATGAATGGAAATCCACCACTGGAAATAACTGTCGACAATAGTCATACCAGAAGAATTTCACTATCTTTTGCCTCTGGTCATATACTTTCACATACTTCACAATATTTGGATTTTTAGATTCGCATTCACTACACTTTCTTTCATCGAACAAAATCAACTTTTACTTATACCATTCCATGCCTTCATAATCTTCTAAGTTGTCCAAACACAATTTTAATTAGGTCACCACAAAACATTCCCACAGTGGAAAGGACTAAAACATGGACCATACAGAACCTCTTTGCTCAAATCAACACACTACATATTAACCATGATATTTGGAACCAAAGAATAGAATATACAAGTTACAATGCAAACAATGTTCTAGGGAATGTTAACCAATTTCCAGATCGGTCCGGACCCATAAGAGTGTATCTCATTATGCTGCAAAATGAATGGGACCAAGACAAGCACAAAAAAATATGGATTATCACATAACAACATCCAGAGCATGCCAATCCGGATCACCAAAGCATCAAAACCGAACCTTAATCATTCAACCAAGATATGTTGACATCAATGACAACCATTAATGAAAACAATCAACAACATCACATTACAAAAATCTCCCCCTTTTTCATTGATGGAAACATTCATCAACAACAAACCAAACAACTCATTGTTAGCATCAACAACATCAAGGACCTTCTTTTCTTCTCCCCCTTTGACATCAAAGACAAAGGGAAAAAACTCCCCCTGAAAAACTTACTCCGCTCCCCCTATGAGGAAGCCACCAAGCATTGATCCAAATAAGTTTGAGCATATAAAACCCTAGACCAATGCACACCCTGGTGCAAATTATTGTAGACAAGGAGGGGGCAGAACCCCTAACTTCTGCCGGAGATACTCAAAAGTATCTTTTCTCAATGATTTTGTGAAGATCTCTGCAATCTGCTCTTTTGTAGGTACATATTCAAGTCTTACCTCATTGTCCAAAACCTTCTCTCTCAAGAAGGGATATATAATGGATATGTGTTTCATTTTGGAGTGTTGTACCAGATTCTTGGAAATGTTTATTACACTGGTATTATCACACATAATTGAGATCGGTTGATCAAATGATATGCCAATTTCTTTAATCGTTTGTTTCATCCATAGTACCTGAGTGCAACATGAGGATGCTACAATGTATTCAGCTTCAACGGTAGATAAATATACAAAATCTTGTTTCTTGCTTAACTAAGCAACCAATCAAGAGCCAAGGAAATAAGCTCCACCACTTGTGTTCTTCCTGTTATCAACACACCTAGCCCAATCAACATCAGTATAGGCTATCAAAGTGAAATTTGAATCCTTTGGATACCATAACCAGATATCTTTTGTACCCTTCAAATATCTAAAGATCCTTTTTACTGAAACAACATGTGATTCCTTAGGTTCTTGCTGAAATCTAGCTGCTAAACAAACAACATACATAATGTCTGGTCTAGTAGCAGTCAAATGTAACAATCTTCTAATCATTGACCTGTACATACTTGCATCAGATTTAGGTGAATGATCTTGTTTTGTCAACTTACATCCGGTAACAATAGGTGTACAAATTGGTTTGGAGTTCTCCAATCCAAACTTCAATAATTCTTTAGTATACTTGGACTGAGAGACGAAAATTCCTTTGTTATTGTTAGATGATTTCTGGATTTGATTGTGTAGATATTTTTGCATCAACGTTTCAGATCACACTTCATGATCCATCATCGGGATAGTTGAGAGCTCAAGGAGAAAAATCATTCATGATTCCTTTGTTGTTCTGATTTACTTGTAATCCAAGGAAGAAATTTAACTCACCTATCATAGACATTTTGAATTCCTTCTACATTTCATCTACAATTTTTCTACACAAATCATCATTTCCTCTAAAGATTATGTCATCAACATAAACCACAACAATCAACATTTGATCTAAATAAATTTTGTAGTATAAATTACTGTCAGCAAATCCCTTTTGAAATCCTTGTCCAATCAAATACGTGTCTAATCTACCATACCAAGCTCTAGGTGCCTGCTTCAATCCGTATAAAGCTTTCTTCAACCTGCAAATAACATATGGGTCATTTCCAGACTTAAATCCCTCTGGCTGCTCAATGTAGACTTCTTCTTTCAGTTCTCCATTTAAGAATGTTGATTTTATATCCATTTGATAGACTTTGAAATCCTTAAAAGTTGCAAAATACAAGAATATCTGGATCACTTCCATTTGGGCAACAGGGGCATATCTCTCTTCAAAATCAATAACTTCAATCTGAGTGTAACCTTTGCAAACTAATCTTGCCTTGTTTCTTATTACTTTTCCATTTTCGTCCAACTTGTTTTGGAATACTCACTTTGTTCCAATTACATTTTTTTTTGTCACTGTGGGCACAAGTTCCCAAGTCTAATTTTCTCTATCTGATCAAGCTCTTCTTTCATCACCTTCACCCAACTATGATCATTGCATGCTTCTTCCACAGTCTTTGGCTTAGTTTCCAAGATTAAACACAGTAATACTTGTTCTTGAGCAACTTTGCTTCTTGTGATGATTCCTTTATTCTTATCTCCAATAAACTTATTTTCTAAGTGGTTTCTTTGTACATACCTTCGGGTTTTAGTTGTAGATGTCAGACCCTCCTTTGTCTCTTCTTCTTTCTTATCCTTCTTTCCTTTGTCATCTAAGTCATTTGATTCATATTCAACATGCCTGTCAGAATTTCTTTGAACATATTCATCCACTTTCACATTTGCACTTGCAACTATCTTCTTCAGTCTCTTGTTATAACACTGGTATACTTTGCTTCTTGTAGAGTAACCCAAAAATATGCCTTCATCAACTCTACTGCCAAACTTTCCAAGATTGTCCTCATCTCTCCGGATGTAGCATTTACTTCCAAATTTTTTGAAGTACTTCACTGTGGTAGCTCTTCCATGCCATAGCTCATATGATTTCTTTTCATACCTCCTTCAAAACAATACTTTGTTAAGAGTGTAAACTACTGTGTGTATCGCTTCTTTCCAGTAGGCCTTTGTTAAACATGCTTCCTTGATCATTGTTCTAGCTACTTCTTGAAATGTCTGGTTCATTCTTTCCACTACACCATTTTTTTGTGGTATTCTAGGGGCAGATAGTTGTCTTTTAATGTCGTGTTTCTCACAAAACTTGTTGAATTCATCAAGGTAAACTCTCCTCCTCTATTATATCTTAAACACTTGATTCTCTTGTCAACTTAATTCTCAACTCTTGCCTTGAAAATCTTGATTTTTTCTAAAGCCTCTAATTTTTCTCTTAAAAATGTAACCCAAGTTAGTTTGGAATAATCATCTACTAAGAGCATGAAATATCTCTCACCTTGTAAGCTTCTTGTTTTGGCTGGACCACATAGTTTAGTGTGTACTAGGTCCAACAATCTGGTAGATTATTCTTCTTTTCCTCGGCATGTTCCCTTGGTCTATTTTCCTTCTTGACATCCTTTGTAGATAATTTTGTCTGGTTTGGTTAGTCTTGGCAAGTCTCTGACTGTTCTTGTTGAACTTATCCTTACCAAATTGTTGAAGTTGATGTGACACATACTCCAGTGCCAAATCCAACTATCATTGCTCTGAGATAGCAAGCATATCTTTGTAGCTCCTTCCAGTTGATACATATTCCCACTTGTTCTTTTTCCTGCTACAATAACAGTTCCAAAACTCTTCTAGATCTCACAACCATCATCCTAAAATATAACATTATAGCCATTCTCACACATCTGTCCAACACTCAAAAGATTATGATATAAACCCTTTAATGGTAAACATTGTCAGTGTTATGTTTTCCATCAAAGGTAATAGAACCAATTCCAACAATCTGTTTCATTTTATCATCTCCAAATCTAACATAACCTCCATCATATTTCTCAAGCTTCACAAACTTGTTTTTATCACCGGTCATATGATTCAAACATCCACTATCAATCAACCATTCATCTCTATTTATTTTGACAAATAATGAAGCTTCAGTGTTATCATTAGATTCCAGAAAAATACTAGAGATATAAAATCTAGGTTCATCCTTTTGCACCAAAAACAAACAATCCTCTTGATCTGGTTCATCATCTGAAATACTAGCATTTTCATTAACATAATAGGTCTTCTTATTGATTCTTTTAAACTTTTTTCTTGTTCCTTTTTCCGGACACCTAGATGTTAGATGACCAATATTTCCACATCTAAAGCATTTAAGAGGTAACATACCTTTGTACTTGCGGGTACCTTTCTTTAGTTTTCTTGTGAAGTTTGCTTCCAAATCATTTGAAATTTCACTATTCGGATCTTCTTCTATTTTTGTGGCTTTGAAGGTAGTTTCAAATTTCTCCTTTTCTTTTCCAAATTTCCTCATCTCAAACATGGTCAGGGTGCCAAATAGTTGTTGTAGACACCGAAAATTGGTCTAGGCCTGCGAGTACACATTCGACATAATTTTCTATAGTCCGTGGTCTTGATTAAATAATGTTAATTATTTAATTACCTTTCTAACACATATTTCCTCTACTAATTAAATACCCCTTTTTAATTAATTCATTAATTCATAAATAACCTTTATTCAACTTGGTTAATTAAATAAATCATAATTATTTAATTATGTCGCTAACTAATTAATTCTTCTTTCTTAATTAAATAATTTATTATTTAATTACCCCCTTTACCATACTTCCTTCTTAATTAAATATTTATTATTTAATTATTCATTTAACCCCCTTTATCCATAATTAAATATTTATTATTTAATTATTCAATTTATGCTTTTCAACAGTTAAATTAAATAAATTATCTTTATTTATTTAATTAAAGTCTCTTATTTTCAAATGTTGAATTAAATTAACATTTAATTCATATTTTAATTATTTATGTCACATTCTTCTATCATTCAGCTGACTAATCATTCACTCACCTTCTAACTCCAAATCTATTTTTAGTTCTCCAGTTATCTCTAGATTCAACACCTGTTTATCTCTGCGAGAAGACTTTCCATCACAACTAGTTGATTAACTAGTTCTAACTCCTGTTTGCATTCAAATGCATTATTCTTCTAGTTCTAACTTTGTCTTTTACATACAAATTCTATTTCTTCTATTTTTGAAGATTAAGATCTTGAACTCGTGTTCTAACTCACGTTCTAACATTAGTCTTTATCTTGCAGTCTTTTCTGACTCATGTTCTAACTCACGTTCTATCTGAGATAGAACTCACATCGCATGGCATTCATCAATCTCATCCGTCAATCTCTCTTTCAATCTGAGCCAATCATTCGAAAACCCAAAATCTATAAAATGGCATGTCATTATCATTATTCCTCCTCCCGAAATCATACACTTTTGAGAAGAAACTTATCTTCGATATTTTGCTTAGACATTCGATGAAGTTATGCTTGCATTCAAACACAGAAATCTAAAGGCAAGAATACTGAAAAGGTAAAATGGAGAAGAGCAATCAAGATAATTTGAAGGAGGGAATGCATATTCGGTGAGATCTTTCCATTAATTTGTTTAGTTTATTATGTTTATTTCCTCGTTCTTTGTTATTTGATTTAGATTAGGATTGACATTGTTTATTCTAGTTGCAGATTATTTTATTCGCAGATTTTTAATCTATGTTACAGTTGCTCTCTGGTGAATTTCTTCGAAAAATAAACTTCCTCAATAGCCGAGATCTTGTCACTATAGCTCTCTAGTAGGGTCATCTTAATCTTCTCCATAAAATCTTCATCTATTACAGTGCCTCCTTGATTTTTGAATTCATTTACTGCACTGTCAACTTTTTGAAAGTAGCTATCTATATCTTCACCTTCTTCCATCCTCAAGTTTTCATATCTACGCTTAGCTATCAACTTCTTTGATAATTTGACTCTATCATTTCCTTCATATATTTCTTTCAACTTTTCCCAAACTTCATAAGTAGTGCTCAAGGAAATAATTTTTGTTACCTCAGTCTTAGAAGAAGCACTATAGATTGCATACCTTGATTTTTTATTTTCTTCATAGGATGAAATCTCATTTGCAGTATTAGGACCATTTTTTGATACAACATATTTTGTCTCAACAACTTTCCAAGTGTTGTAGCCTAGAGAAATCAAGTAACCTCTCATCTACACTTTCCAGAAACTATAGCCAGATCCATCAAACACAGGGATTGTTAGTTTTTGCACCATCACATCTATCTCAAGCGGTTAAGCTCTTCTTTGAGGAACCAAAGCTTTGATACCAATTGTTGAACAGTCCAAATAACTGAGAGGGGGGTGAATCATTTATTACAAAACAATTTTCTTGACCTTAATTAATCTGGTGCAGTCTTAAATCAATCAGATAATTATTAAAACAAATATGAACATATAAGCACATAACGACACCATGCACAATGAACACTAGAATTTATGTGGAAACCCAAGATGGGAAAAACCAGAGAGAATGATAATTCTCAATTATAAAACACCGATTAAGGTGACAACAATTAAGGTGATTTTTATAAGGGCTCACTTCCTGGCTATTACAGCTAAAATTAAAAAGGCTCACTACCAGAAGAATGATAAAAGGGAATCCACCGCTAGAAATAACTGTCACCAACAGTCACACCAAAAGAATCTCACTGTTTGCTGCCTCCGGTCGTATACTTTTGTATACTTCACAATATTTGGATTTTTAGATTCACATTCACCACACTTGCTTTCATTGAACAAAAACAAATTTTACTTATACCATTCCATGCCCCCATAATCTCCTAAGTCAGCCAAACACAATTTGAATTAGGTCACCACAAAATATTCATGCGGTGGAAAATAATGAAACATGGACCATACAAAACCTCCTCGCTCAAATCAACATGCTGCATATTAGCCATGATATCCAAGACCAAAGAATAAAATATACACGTTACCATGCAAACAATGTTCCGGGGTACGTTAACCAATTTCCAGATCGGTCCGGACCCATAAGAGTGTCTCTCATAATGTTAAAAAATGAATGGGACCAAGACAAGCACAACCAAAAATGGATCATCACAACACAACATCCAGAGCACACCAATCCGGATCACCAAAGCATTAAAACCGAACCTTAATCAATCAACCAAGATATGTTGACATCAATGACAACCATTAATGATAACAATCAACAACATCACACTCCAACATGTTTATGAAAACCATTAACAACAATCAATCAACAATCAAGCGAAATATGTTAAGGAAATGCTGAGAAGTTTGGTATGGATTATTGCAAACTAGTGAGTACTCCCATGGTAATAGGATGTCTTAGAGAAAAGATGATAAGTCACCTAAGGCTGATTAGACTCTGTATAGGTCTATGATTGGGGGCCTACTATACTTAACAGTATCAAGGCTTGATATAATTCAAGTTGTTTGCTTGGTTTCTAGGTTTCAAGTTAATCCAAAAGAAACTCATGTAAAGGCAGTCAAGAGGATTTTTAAATATTTGAAGAGCACTCTAGATTATGGATTGTGGTATCAAAAAGGTAATGAATTTTCTTTGAGTGCATATACTGATGCTGATTGGGTTGGCAATGTCGATGATAGAAGAAGCACCAATGGTGGAGTTTTCTTTTTGGGAGATAGATTGGTCTCTTGGTTTAGTACAAAGAAAGACTCAGTGTCCTTATCAACAGTAGAAGTAGATCATATAGCTATAGCATCCTGCTACACCCAAGTGTTGTGGATGAATCAAATATTGAAGTATATCAAGGTAATGTATGATGAGCCCATTCCTATTCTATGTGACAACATAATTTCCATCAATATTTCAAAAAATATAGTGATGCATTCTAGAACCAAGCATATATCTATTAGGTATCACTTTTTAAGGGAGAAGGTTGCAAAGAAATAAGTAAGATTGGAGTATGTTCCCACAAAGGAATAGGTTGCAAACATCTTTACAATGAAACTTTCAAAGTACACATTTGAATATATCAGACAAAATTTAGGGTTTGTTTCCCCTCATAACTAGATGCATAGATGGTGCATCTATCTAGGAGGATAAATTCAAGATATATTTTTATCCCTAGATTGATCAGGGTTATCTCTTAGGGGGATCAATTAGAAGTATGTTAAGATTGCTACAAATAGGGGGAGCTTGCATGTTACTACACGCATGGTTGAAGACCACTAGCCCTTTGCCATTAATGTCAAAAAGGGATAAAATTTCATATCAGGTCAGTGTTGCCATCAATGCCAAAGGGGAAAATTGTTGTAAGCTTGCTATAGGTCTTGTCATTGATGTCAAAAGAATGGAGATTATTGTAGATTTATTTTTTAAAGGTGATATCTCTGATGCCAATAGAGTGGTAGTATGTGAAAGGTTTCATGTGATGCAATTAGTGTGTTGATCAGAAGTGTTGTGAATTATTGTATTCTCAGTCTCTTGACGTAAAACAATGCATAAGATGAAATAAAGTATGAAAGGTTCTCTTGAAGTCAGTGGCTTAGGAAGTTGTATTGAAGAAGCTCAGGAGAATGCTCCATATTCCTCTACATTTGAAGATATGGCCTTACAGTTTGGAAGTTAGATAGAGGAAAGTTTGAAGTATATATGTTCCTATTTTCATAACATAGAAGTTACCACAATAGTTTTCAAAGCTAGTAGAATGGATTCTGTGTTGTTGTAGTTAGGAAGGTTCAAAGAAACACTCTGTATTTCTCTATAGTTGATGTTGAGGTTTTTCATTTTCGAGGATGAGTTTAGATTGCCTATATGTTCTCTCATACATATCTAAGTTTTATTGTAAGTCTATTTTTCAATAATCTATCTCAATACTGAGTTTTCTAGGTTTTCAAGAGATGTTGGGTCTTATTGAGGGTGGTGTTAGCACATCCAACTTGCTAAGCAAAAATGGGTTATTTTACTCCAATATTCCTTTATAGCTAGGTCTTGACCATGCAAGACAACAAAGTGTTCATTGTTAATGTGTTCAACAAGGGATTTGGGTTATTAGCTTTCTAGAAATAACATGTAATTAAAAATAATAGATCTAACAGTTTAGGAAACAAATTACATGTTCAGATCTATAACATATTAATATTGATTCAATTATCTTTTAATGATTCCAAACTAGTTTAAAAGAAAATTCAAAATATGAAAAAGGTAACAAGAAGGAATTTAAATAAATTCTAATTTAAAAGGACAACGATAAAACATGTTTCATTAATCAAATATGAATGTTTAAATGAAATCTTCCAAACCACTATCAATGAAAATAGTCATTCACACATTTTCTATTAACAATGATGCAATATTAGAAGGAAATGTAACCAAGCATAATATTTCACATTTATTCAATTTGGATAACATAAAATAGTCATCTCTTAGCAATATTCCTAAAAAATGATAAGTCTATGGTTGTTCCTCCCACCCAAGTTGTGGATGAACTCATGTCTAAATGAAATCCCCTTCCAAGCTCAAAAGTCATTTATGTTGTAGTTCCTCCACTAGTATCATACAAAAGATCAAGAGACAATCACAAGACTACATTTGTGCCCCCAAAAGAGAAATAAATTTCTTAGCAATATTCTTGAGGTATCTCTTAGCAATATTCATGAGTTATCTCTTAGCAATATTCCTGAAAAATTATAAGGCTATGGCTGTTCCTCCCACCCAAGTTTTGGATGAACCCATGTCTAAAGAAAATCCCCTTCCAAGCTCACAAGCCATTTATGTTGTAGTTCCTCCACCAGTATCATACAAAAGATCAAGAGACAATCACAAGACTACATTTGTGCCCCCAAAAGAGAAACAAATTTATAGACTTAAGGAGAAAGCAGTTTCCCAACCTTTGGTGGTCCCTTCAATTCCTCCTCTAAAGCAAGAAAAGAGACCAATGGTAGAGAAACCCACTCTTACACCTTCACAAATTGAAAACTGCACAAGAAGAAATAGAAATGCTAAAGAGCATAGGTGTATACATTGTGTTATTGCTCATCAGTTGGGTGAAAATAATAAATCAATAGCTTATAATAAAACACCTATGTAGATAAATAAAGATGAATTATAACTTTCACCAAAACATGAAATTGAATCTTGCATGTCCCAACCAAAACAAAGAGTGAAACAAGATATATAGCTAATAGTGTCATTAAACCAACCATGGTGATAAATTTAGATGACGAGGATGAAAATGCTAAATTTGATGAACAAGTACATAATGAACTATCTTTGTTGTTCTCAAAGTCTATGGATTTGTATGGGGCCAACCATGATGATACTCCTGACAAGAGTGATTCACCATGTTTTGAACTTGGTGATGCTTCTAGTACGAAACTTGTTGTAGTCCCTTTGGGTATTTGTTTACCTTCAATATATGATGAACAAGATTAGGATGTATGTGCCTAGTTTTGAACATCTACCATGGGATCTCTTTTGGAGGGAGCTAATTAGTCCTCTTCTTCTCTCTCTATTCTAGGAGGTGTTCTCTCTCTCTCTCTCTATTTGGGGGGTTCTTCTTTGGGGGGATTTTATTTGTAAATGGATACCTAACATTGTCTCATTTATTGGGACCCAACATCTTTTACATCCTCCTAAACTACGCTTAAGGGGGGTGTTTGTGTATATTTTTATTTTCCTAGTGGTCTAATTTATTTTTCCTTAGTCATTGGTTTTTCCTACACTTTTAGTAAGCTTTCTTAGGATAATAAAGTGGGTTTATTATTTAATAATAGGGAGATAAGGTGATGAGGTGCTCCCATATTTAAAGGGTGGAGTATTTACCACTTTTGGTGGTTAATTCCTATTAGTTGATTTTCCACCTCCATCCTCTCTTAGTTCTATTTAAACTCACCACCTAGCTTTTATTTTTCATATCTTGGGAGCTCTTGATACAATTTTGTCATTCTGACATTGCATATCTCTCAAAGTTGTTGATTTACATTATCTATGTTTTTCTAGTTTATGTATTCCAATTTATGTAGCTTTGAATTTACCTTATAAAGTTCCTTGGATTATCAATCTATTTTACAATGCTAACTTAGGGTTTTGCTAGCATCATAATTAATTTTTATTGTAGACCAATAATTAATTATTTTTGATAGGAAGTTACTATTCATCAAAGAATCATCTTGGAGGTTAAGGCAGTTTTTGTTGCCCAACTTCCCATGAGGCCTTTTAGACACTTGTAATAAATTTTGGGATGTCTATTACAATCCCATAACACCTTCACATGGAGAAAATAACCACCTTTCAAGAAAAGACAAACTAAGTGTCCATAAGGATAAATTAGGTGTCCATGTGTAAGAGGATAGAAATTTGGTTGCAACCTACATTATCCTATGTTATGAATGCTTATTTTTTTTCCAATGAAGGGTATTGGGATGTGAAACCAACTTGGACACCCCATTTAGAGGTTAAAATGGCTATATAAGAAGGGCTTATATTGGTAGTAATGTAATGTAATTAGTAAGTAAGAAACGTATGTTTACACAAGTGTTAAATGCTTGAATTTTGAAGAAGAGAAAGGAAGGATTGTATGTAATCTCTTTTTCAAAAGATAATACAAACTTAGGCTTCTATTCTTGGTGGATTTTTTCTCCAAAAGTAATTCTCCACATAAACATTGTGTTATGTGTTTATTCTTTTATTCCACATTTTTATGTGTTGTTGATTTACTTTCTTGCAATCTTCAGTCAATTATATATTGGTTAAGATCATATTTATAGTTAAATTTAGATTTTTGTTTTATAGTTTTTTACCTTCATTTATAAAATATTTGTGAGTGATAAATACTTTAAAATAGATTGCAATTATAAGATTCTCATGCACCTCAAAGTAAGGAAAATTGTAAGGTTAAAATTTGTATACTTATATAATTTTCTATTTAGTTTTATGCCCATTTTGGGAAAATGGCTTAATATATGTACAATTTTAAAAATGACACAGTGGACCCATTTCCCCTAATCTTTTACCTATCCCCCCACACACACCTATACAATTATCTACACCAAGTTATCAATGCAAGTACGCATTATAATACATTCATCCAAATAAAGCTAATTATACCCAATCATATAACTACCTCGATTTGATTGTTTCCATGTCCTAGGTCATTTACATGGTCAAGAGCTTGGCCCTACATTCATAGATTTGACCCATAATTTTTTTAAGTTCAAATTCAAATCTATCTAACTCTAGCCCATTCTACTAGTCATTGTGAGTTGAATAAACATGCATGCTTGTGTGAGTTGACATTATGTGCTTGTGTTTAAAGGCATTCATTTGCATCCATTTCACATCTTTGGACATTCGATCATCCTCTCTCATCCTAGATGTATTTAAGGAACGAGTAGTAGAAAAACTCTTTAGCTAGTGCACTAAAATGATTTTACATATTTATTCTAGGGTATTTCTTGATATCTTCCAATATTTCATCCTCATATTTGAGGGTTGGCATAGGAGAACATGTCCCCTTGCAATAAATTGACAATCCTCCAAAGATTGGTAGGCCATTTCTATGAGTGCAAGACATTGCAATGGGTGCAAATATGACACTAATTTATAGATTTCATCCACTATAACACAAACAAAATTCTCCAATCCCAAAGAAAAATCCAAATAAAGATCATTCTTTTTTAGATCGAATGGAATCAAAATTCAATACCATATTCTTCATCAAACCTAAAGATAAACATCATTATTTATCACATTTACTTTCCTTACTTTTCTAGATCCAAGACAATTAAAAGTCAACACCGTACCACACTTTTATTCTTCATCAAACCTATACATAAATATCTTTATTTATCACATTTACTTTCCATACTTTAACATTTACTATTTTATGATACACACCCTTAGATTATCCAATAGTTAATCTTAATTAATGCATACCAATAAATTTACAGCTTATTAAATTAATCCAATCAAACTTAAGAAAAGTATATTCTCTTTACAATTAATTAAAAACAAGTATTTTATGTCTCCTTCATCACATACAAAATGTTGTCGAATTATCATAATCACATATATGTTGCAAAGTCGATTGTCATTGCACCAAAAGATCAACCTGTTAATGCTAAATACAATCACCAGAATTAATAAATCTGTGGGAGGCAATTAAACCATGTCACGAACCCAAACAACTGTGTTACACGACACAAAAAGACTAAAGACACACACCTTGCAACAATATCTACACCAATTTATACCTATTTTTATCAAATAATAATCCCATATATCCTTATAATTTATTGAACAATATTAAATGACAATAAAAACAACCATAAGAAACCAAAGCACTAAGACCAGTAATGGTCCCATACTATAGTTATGTCTTTACTTTATAATTTCAAATTTATATGATAAATATAAGATGAGGGTAGGCCATGTTTGGTAATGAGCAAATGATAAGTACATTGATCACCGACATTTTACACATCATTTACACATGCCCATGCACTTCTTTAGTGTGAACATAACCTAATTATTAATTCCTTTCAAGCTTGTCGGTAGCCTTATATATGGTTTGAACTTAAAATTATTATTTTAATAAAAAAATCTAAGGTGTTTTAACAAGTTGCGTGCCCCATATCAATGTCCTCAAGTAGACAACATGATATGGTTATTTAATAATAAAATAATATACCACACTTAGACAAGAAGCTAATAATATATTATGGTCGTA
Organism: Sequoiadendron giganteum; assembly: GCA_007115665.2. Taxonomy (NCBI): domain Eukaryota; kingdom Viridiplantae; phylum Streptophyta; class Pinopsida; order Cupressales; family Cupressaceae; genus Sequoiadendron; species Sequoiadendron giganteum. The sequence continues at coordinate 94,351,463 of CM021102.1, forward strand.
CAATTATATAATTTACAAATAAAATATATAGAGCATAAAAGTGCATCAAAATATTCAGTCTCCACTACATTCTAAGGCTATATTTGGAGTCATTAAAGCATGAAGTTGATTGAAATGTCTTTTCTTAGGATATACCTAAAATTAAGATATTGGGAAACTGGATATTTAAATCAAAAGCTGAAAAGACAAATTCTGGTATTGATATTTTCCTAAAGGTCATCTTTAGTTGCTTAGTATACACACAAGGAGGTATACCTAGACAATGGCAATATGGGTTGTCTTATTTGTAACATAGATCATGGATAATTTTAATTTTGAAAATAAATAAAAGTATTTAAATGAAATAAGTATAGGGAGATTTTGGAAAATTAGTTCGTGAGAAGATGCAAGGTTAATAGTTAATTTATGTATATTAATAATATATAAGAGGGATTTATGTTATAATCTTAGTAGGTCGGGAAGTCGTATACATGGTATTTAAAAGATTAATAATATAATTGTATGCTGTGAGGTTGTCAATTTGACGGATTATCATTATGCTTTATTTTTCTTTAGATTGGTCTTTGACTAATAAATAAAGACTAAAATGTTAAATGTATTGTGTTCGCGTGTGATTTAATAATAAGAAAAAAGGAGGATTATTTAATTTATAGCATAACTTTAGTGAAAGGGAATAAGAAAAAAATTCCTATAAATAACAAAAATCTTATTTAGGAAAAAAGTATCATTCTATGAATAATGAAAATCTTACTTAAGAAAAAAATATCATTTTTAAAACAAATATCTTATATTCATTTTTTATAACTTATTTAAAAGCCTTGATCTATGAAAATATTTTGAAACACATAAACGTTATTAAAATAGATAAATAATCTTCTAACAATTTTGATATTTTTGTCTCAAACTTTGACTTGTCCATTAAATTTTTTGAGTACAATTGTTAATAATATCAATTTTAATCTCATAATCCATCCACAATGAGAAAGAGAGGTTTGTCATCATGGTTGCATAGTGTATTTATGTATAACACAAATGATAACTTGGACTATAAAATAAAAGGACCAATGAGGATATAGATAGAGAAGAAGTAGAAATGTCCCCACTTATTTATTCTACTCTTCTTTCTTATAATTGTTAAAAAAAATTTATTAATGAAAAAAATTGAACATATTTATGAAGCAACTAAACTATCAAAACAATATAATTGACAAAAAATAACCGACATAACAAATTATTAACAAATTAAATACATCATTCCAAAATAACAAATATAAATCTTTATCAAACTTTCCTTTTCAAATTAATAATCATACTAATATTTTGAATAGTACCTTACAAAATAACATTCAAAGATTTACCCTTCTTGAAATAAGGTTTCCTAATCACATTTATTTTAGTTGGAGAGAGGGTAAGCTTCTTTAAAATTTCTTACCCAGATCTCACCTATCTTGGAAGGAGCACTAAATGTTAGGCAACTTCATCAATATCAAATTTATTTATTAAAAACAAATTGTCCCATTTTCCTATGTTTTGGAATATTAGTGCCTTTATGACATAAATAAAACAAACAAGTCAAAAGAAAAGCATGGAAATATGAATATGTAGGTAAGATATTGTGGGTTGCATTCATAAAAGTCCACATGGAATCATTGAGTTTGATGTGATCTCTATAAAGACCCAACCAATGCACACAACTACCACTTTGAAAAAATAATAATAATACAAATGACCCCACAAGATATTTTGATTTCAAATTGAAAAAAGGGCCATTATTTTTTACTTCTATGAGTGGTAATTATTCAACCCTTTTTCTTAAATATGGCGACACATTCAATCAATTCCTTGAGAAGGAAAGAGAACCCACAAAACATGTTATCCATTTTGTGGCAAAATTATGATCTCCTTTTTCTTGGGGTGGAAAAACAGTGAGGAGCTTTAATTTCTTTAGAATAGATGTGATTCCAAGCCATCACATCCACAAAGTGTGGGGTAGTCATGATCATCGTTGAAATGTGATGCCTTAAGTTTTGGGAGACTTTGGCTAAAATAGATTCATATTTTTTTCATATTGGCCCTCCATAAATTTGCACATCAAAAGCATTCATTTTGGTATGGATTTGAAGGTTTCAAATAGGAAAGTTTGTGCCTACTATATACAATATTAAGTCAATGGAAGCACGCTATGTGTCATATTATAAATTTTCATAAGTTCAAGATGTTGATATTAAATTAATGGAAGAATGGTATAAATCGAATTATAAGTTTTTATAAATTCAAGATGTTGATATTAAGTCAATAGAAGCATGTTATGTGACTTATTATAAATTTTCATAAGTTCAAGATGTTAATATTAAGTCAATAGAAATATGGTATGTGTCCTATTATAATTTTTCATAAGTTCAAGATGTTTGTTTTGGGATCGATTAGTCTTTTTAATAGAAGTGAAAAAATAAAATTATTATCCATGATGTTGGATGTCTTAACTTATGAGTAGCATATATTATATATGACTGTTTGGTATTTTCGTTTGTAGAAAATATCTAAATATGCTTCAATATGAAGTGTATATAGCCTACCTCTTATAAGATTCAAACTTGTGACTTCTTTTTGAACAGTATAAGTTTACCAACAAGACAACCATGAACAAATTATTTATCTTTAATTTTTTCTTTTGATTCTTGTATCTTTGTTGATTTATGCTTTCATCGCCTAATCATTCACCGCATCAATTTATCACCTAAGGCTTTATTGCTCATTCATCACTTAGAAATCCTAACATCTAACCGCTTAATTAAATAATTTTAATTATTTAATTAAATTAGGCTACCATTATCCATTAGTTATTCATTTATTTATCCATATTTATCCAATTATTTATTTAGTTATCTACAAATTATCCATTAATAAATTTATTTAATATTAATTTCCACTTCATGTACACCAAAAATTCAACTAATTAATTATTAAATTATCAAATTTCATCTCATTTAGTTGAATACCTAGTTTAATAAGTTCACTTAGACTTACTCTCAATCTTGCTCATCAATTAAATCCACTTCACTTATTCATGCAAGGAGTTAACTATTCTGTAAAAATAGTCAACTCCCCCTGATTCTCAAGTGCACTTAGTTAGCTCCTCTATGCAAGAAATCAACTCATCAATAAGATATATTATCTCCCCATTAAATTTGACTTGATAATGATAATTATTTTAATTAAAATTTAGAATAATTCTCAACTCACTCATGTTTGTCACATCTCCTCATTAGTCCCCCAAATCATGTATTAAATTTGAAATTGAAAATTGAATCCTAGCCATTCATCTAATTCTCTTGTAAATCTATAAATCAAACTCATTTCACAAGCATTCAATTTCATACCTAAATTCTATTTATTGATATCTAGAAAATGCTAAGGTTATACTAGTGAATTGAGAACCCACATTCCAAAATGAGTAAAGTTTCACATATGCTCGATTTAAGGCTTGCATGTGTTTGATTGATTGAATTTTAATGATATAAATTGTTTATTTTTTGTATGCATATAGAACCCACATCTACTATACCAAATATATTTGACTGAATGACTTCTAAAATAAAATTTATTATGTTTTCTAAATATATAATATTCATAAAAATAAAACTTGTTAGAATAACTAGGAAAAATGTCAATCATCTTTTTATTAATAATGATCTAAAGGCATTTTCACCAATTTGGCCCAAAGGTTGGTGCCACACCATACATGCATTTTAGAAGTGGTACTTACATTATCAAAATTACAAAATACAAAGGCATTAATCCTAAAAAAAGTCCTACATTGTGAGCCTCTCACTACCATCAAATTTTCTCTAACCAAAATTTAGCTAGAATTATCAAATGCCACAATAAAAATTAAAATAATTCAATTTGTATATATGAAATATTCTTTTAAGTATTGGAATATGAAAAGAATAATTGATACTTTTGACTCTCCCATCACTAACACAAAATTGGACCTCTCTCTTACTAATAATTTAATGTGAACTCTTATCACTAAGGAAAACCTTTCCACCATAATAGTTTTTGCAAGATGAGAACCACTCCTAACTTGGGAGTCATATGGTAGGAAGAAACTAAATCAATGTTTCAATAGTCATCACTAGCAACACTAGTAGAGATGAATTTATTGCTATCATTAGAGGATTTCTCAATAGAGGAATTATCATAATTTTTATTTCATTTTTTTCTTTCCTTCTCTATGTTTCTATAGTGAAGGGGCTCCCCTTACAAGCTAGAACCACAATGCAAAACCGGGTTTGCACAATAAAATGATCTTTATTACTACACCGTAATTATAAAGAACATGCCATATTTTGGGTAGATTATTACATGCATCTGCTGAGTGCAAATCTTAATTCACATTCGGCTCTACACTATATGCTATCCTCACACTTTCGTCGGTGTTTTGAATTGGCCTCCCTTGGTCGTTTATATTTTTTTTCTAGTTCTCCAGGTTGGCCTTGATCTTTCTTGTTCTTCATGTTGTAGTTTCCATTTTCATCCAATCAACTTTCGAGTTGACCAAGTCGTTACATCGCACTCAACACCACCACCGAGTTGGCCAATAGATAGGTATTCCACAACAATGATGTGGAATACATTGAATATCGCCCCATCAAGTGTCACAACCTAACTTGTCATCCACCATGTTGACCATCATCGTTCATCTACCGCTTCGATATGTCACCAAGACTTTGGATCTCTCCCTGAGAACCCCATGTCACATTGATAAGATCTTAATCAGAATATCATCGGAATGTCTAAGAGACATCGTGGGATCTCACATTGACACCACCCTGTCACACCAACATCACTACCACCACACCGTCGATGATACACGCCTATTCAAAGAGACTTAGGATTATCTCCCGCCAACACCATAAGGTCACCTCGAAACAACGGTCCACAAATCTTATAGTCCTCAGAATGTAGAACATACATGGAATGTTGAAGAGACATTCACGAATGACCCACCGACAAGCATGACTCACGCCAACAACAAAAGGGGGTCGCCAAGTCATGAGGTTAGAAAAATTGAGAACCCCACGACATAGGTTAGAACAACTTAGAAGTCCACGATTCCTCACAACCTCGACCCTTATTCGAAACAAACAAAAATAAAATTTTGATGATGCAAGATTTCTCTTCGCCCTGGATGCTCTTGCATCAGACACCCGAGGTAGATTTGAAAAGTGACTCTGTCACTTCTCAGGAGTTAGAGGAAAACCAAGACGGCTAACCTCTGACTCAGATAACCAAGTTGAGTCTTCTACTATTCTTCCCTTCCACTTCACCAGGTATTCATTGTACTTCCTATTTGTGGTGCTTCGTCCCACATGACTATCCAGGATCTCTTCAATTTCTTCTTTTTATGTTGTTGGTGTGGGAACACTCCACTCTTCCCTTACCAAATCATGCTCCTTATCTCCTTCATGATACTCTGTCAGATCTAAAATGTTAAATACAGGTGAGACATGAATCTAGCTCGGAAAGTCAACCTCGTACACGTTCCCTAAGTCATGTTTCTTCAAAATATTACATAGTCCAAACTTCTTCATCTTCAGCTTATTGTATGTACCAACTGGAAACCTTTCCTTCAACAAATGCACCATTACTTCATCTCCAATAGAAAACTCCTTATGCCTTCTTTTTTGATCTACCTTCATCTTGTACTATGTATTCATCTTATGGATATGCTCCTTAACTTCTTCATGCACATTCTTTATATGTTTAGCAAAATCCTTAGCTTCAACACTACGCTTCCCTTCCTTATCAATCTTCCTCAATTCAGTAGAAGTTCTAGGACTACTCCCATACACAATCTGGAATGGTGATCTACCAGTGCTCCTATTGACATAATTATTGTAATCAAATTTTGCCTGGGGTAAAATCATGTCCCATCCCTTAGGTCTGTCCCCTACTAAGCATCTCAACAAGTTACCCAAACTCCTATTCACTACCTTCATTTGTCCATCTATTTGTGGATGATGTTAAACTTCAAATCAATTTTTAACTTCTTCCACAATGTCCTCAAGAAATACCCAACAAACTTGGTATCTTGGTATGAAACTATGCTCTTGGGTAGACCATGTAGTCTTACCACCTCCTTGAAGAATAATTTTGCAACATGAACAACATCACTGCTCTTATGACACAAAATGAAGTGTGCCATCTTCAAAAAAAATTCCACCACCACAAATATGGAGTCATGACCATGTTACATCCTTGGCAAACCAAGAACAAAATCCATGCTAATATCCTCCCACAACTTCTTAGGTATAGGTAATGGCTGATACAGTCCAATATTTTGGCTAGTTCCCTTCGCCATTTGACATATTTTTCAACCTTGTATGAACTTATTCACATTCTACTACAACTACGACCAATAATAATGTTCACCAATAGTGGTAATGGTCTTATCTAGACCAAAGTGTCCTGCCAATCTTCCACTATGCTTCTCTTTGATCAAGTTTTCTCTCATCAAACTCCTAGGAATGCACAATTTATTCCTTCTAAACAACATACCGTCTTGAATGGTATAATCCAACCACATGGTCCTATCTAATGTGACAAGATCCTTGAAAGCTTCCCAATCTTATGTGAAATCAAGATCTTCTGGATATAATCTTGTGAGTTCCTTGAACCCGACAACTTCAAATTGCATTTATGTCAACAAGTTTTGCCTCCTACTCAAGGCGTTTGCGACCCTATTCAATCGTTCACTCATACGCTTCAAAACAAAGGCATAACTTTGCAAAAATTCAACCCATTTCAAATGCCTTTGATTTAATTTTCCTTGACTATTCAAATTTTGTAAAGCTTGATGATCAGTGAATAAAACAAACTCTTTTGACAACAAGTATTTTCTCCACTTTTTTAAAGCTTGGACTATGGCGTAGAATTCCTAAAATACTTTATTGAAATCTGGGAGTGCCAAAATAGGCTACTCCATGAACTTCTTCTTTAGCAAGTTGAAACTCTTTGTTGCTCCTATACTCCATTTGAATTATTTTCTATCCCCTCTCATTGTTTCAGTTAGGGGTGCACAAATACTACTGAATCCTTTAATGGACTTCCAATAAAAACTTGCTAGACCATGAAAAGATCTTACCTCAGTAGTGCTCTGGTCATTCCACAATGGATTTTACCTTTTATGGATCCATTTTCAGACCCTCTACTGAGATAACAAATCCCAGATACACCAGTTCACGTTTCACAAAACTACACTTCTTCAAGTTGATCAACAACTTCTCCTCTCTCAACTTCTCAAAAAATTCTCGAATATGCATCAAGTGCTCCTCCAACATCTTACTGAAAATCAAAATCTCATCCAAATAGACAATGAAAATCTTACCCAAAAATTCCTTCAATACCTCATTCATGAGTCTCATGAATGTGTTGGGTGCATTGGTCAGCCCAAAAGGCATGACTAACCACTCGTACAAGCCTTCTTTGGTCTTGAAATCTGTTTTCCATTCGTCCCCTTCTCTGATTCAAATCTGGTGGTAACCACTCTTCAAATCAATCTTCGTGAAATACTCAACTCCACTCAGGCAATCCATTATGTCATCCATCCTTGGCAAGGGAAATCGATACTTGATTGTGTTCTTGTTGATTTCTCTCGAATTAGTACACATTCGCCATTCTCCATTCTCCATCCTTCTTGGGTGCTAGTACTATATGTACTGCACATGGGCTCAAACTCTCTCTAATCAATCCCTTCTGCAAAAACTCTTGCACTTGCATGTTCAACTCCTCATTCTCTGCTAGAGTCATTCGATGGGCTACCTTATTTGGAAAACTATCTCCAAGAATTAATTCCATCTGATGTCTAATCTTCCTTACTAGTGGTAATCCTTCAGGCACATTATCAAAAATAGTACTCTAGAATTCATCCAAAAAACTACATAATTCTACAAGAACTTCGTTGCTAGCTTCCTTTTCAATTCTTGGAATTAATGCAAAACACATGTGCTCATGTTTCATACCTTCCAAGAATTTCCTTCCATCGACCAAAAAAACTCTTGCGTTGATGCACACCTTTTCTCCTGCATCTTTCAGAGGATTCAGCTTATGTCGAACACCATCCTTTGTCAATGAATAAGTGTTAGCATGTCCATCATGCACTACTTTCTGATCAAACTGCTAGGGTCTTCTCAAAAACATGTGACATACATCCATAGGTATGCCATCACATAGAACCTCATCATGGAAATTACCAATTTTAAATTTTATCAGACATTTCTCATTGACCAATGCTCTTCGATCCTTCTGTAACCACGTAATTTGATATGGATTCAGATGCCTTTTCCTTTCCAACTGTAATTTACTGACCATTTCTTTGGATACCAAATTATATGTGCTACCTCCATCAATGATAAAATTGAAAACCTTACCTTTGCACTTGCAACGAGTGCGAAACATATTCTTCCTTTGATCTGGTTCCTTATCCTCATTGAACAACGCTCTCCTAACCAGAAGGGTCTCACCTCATTCAACATCTTCAAAATGTGAGGACTGTGCATCTTCATCTACATGGGAAACTCAAGCATTGTCATAAGGCCTCTTGCTTGACTTACCTTGATGTTGAGGGCATTCATAAGCCCTATGTCCTTCGCCGCATTGCAAACATGTTCCTCTAAAACCTCCTCTTCCTGATCCACATCCAATTCGTCCTCTGCCCCGTTGATCTCCACTGTTCTAATCACGTGGCTGATATGAATCTTCATGTTTCTGATCTTGGTTGGTGCTAGTTCCTTCGCCCTTCCTTTGGTCGCCACTTCGGCCTCCATATGGCCATCTACTAGCTCTTCCACCATGACCTCCACATCTCTGTTTACTCTCAAACCTCTTGTTCATTCGTTCTTCAACTTTTAGAGAGAACTGATAAGAGTCCTCAATAGTAGTCATTCTTACTAGCACCAATTCCTCCTGTATACTAGGCTTCATCCTATTGATATACCAAGAAACCTTCTCTTTTTTCGCCTTAGAGTGTCTTGTTCAAATCAAAACTTATTGAAATTCCTCTATGTACTCCTTCACCGTCCTTGTTCCTTGTCTCACACTTTTCATTTTCTTTAGTAGCTCCAATTCATAGTCGACAGGTATGAACTGCTTCTTCAATTTAGCCACCATTATGTCCCATCTGGAGATTTTATCTTTCCCTTTTCTGCCTCTTTCAAGATATACCTCTTTCCACCAAATACTAGCATGACCCTTTAAATTGGTCTTTGCAAATTTCACTTGTTGAGGATCTTCAACCTCCTCAAATTCAAAAAATTCTTCCAAGTAATTGATCCAATCAATCAATTCTTCTGCGTTCAGGCTTCCATTGAAAGTTGAAACTTCCATCTTTGGTTTCTTTCCCAGACTAGATATCACTCTTAGCAATCTCAGCTCTCCAGGATCTATCTAATCTTGTTCTTCCTCTTTCGTCTCCTCTTCAGTATCATCTCCACTGTCATATCTTTCCTAATGTACTCCTCTCTCTCTTCAGACCTCTTCTTACAAGGCTTGCATCTACCTTCTAAGGGCTTTGATTTCATCTCTAGGAGGATCTCTTCCCCCAACACCCCTACCTCTACCTCTACCACAGTTGGCAACCCTTGGAGGCATTCTATTCTTAACCCAAACTCACAGGTCCTGTTGCAACTACCTCACGTTCAACGCTTTGTTACAGACTTAGGAACTCCCACTCCGATACCACTCAGTGAAGGGGCTCCCCTTACAAGCTAGAACCACGATGCACAATCAGGTTTGTACAACAAAATGATCTTTACTACTACACCATCATTATAGAGAACATGCCATATTTTGGGTAGATTATTACATGCATCTGATGAGTGCAGGTCTTAATTCACATTTGGCTCTACACTATATGCTATCCTCACACTTTCATTGATGTTTCGTACTGGCCTCCCTTGGTTGTTTATTTTATTTTTTCTAGTTCTCCAAGTCGGCCTTGATCTTTCCTACTCTTCATGTCATAGTTTCTATTTTCGTCCAATTAGCTTTCGAGTTCACCAAGTCGTTACATTGCAGTCAACACCACCACTGAGTTGGCCAATAGATAGGTATTCCACAACAATGATGTGGAATACATCGAATATTGCCCCATCAAGTGTCACAACCTAACTCACCATCCACCATGTTGACCATCATCATTCATCTAGCACTTCGATATGTTGCCAAGACTTTGGGAGATCTCTCCCTGAGAACCCCATGTCACATCAATAAGCTCTTAATCAAAATATCACCATAATGTCTAAGAGACATCGGGGGATCTCACACCGATGCCACCCTATCACACTGACATCTCTACCACCACACTGTCAATGAGACACACCTAGTCGAAGAGACTTAGGAGTATCTCTTGCCAACACCATAAGGTCACCTCGACGCAATGGTCCACAAAGAGATTCACGAATGACCTATCGACAAGCATGACTCACGCCAACAACAAAAGGGGGCCGTGAAGTCATGAGGTTAGAAAACTTGAGAACCCTGCAACATAGGTTAGACCAAATTAGAAGTTTGCGACTCCTCAAAACCTCAACCCTTATTCAAAACAAAAAAGACACAAAATTTTGATGATGAAAGATTTCTCTTTGCCCTGGATGCTCCTAAATCATTCTATACTTCCCATCGTTCCAACACTTCACCCTAATATTCTTCTGGGTTCTATACCATTCTTTAGACTTGGACCTATCTTTTAATTAAATATATTACCTTTTAAACCACCTTTATCATTGTGTGTTCCCCAAATATCCAATGCATATTTCAATCCCTCATCCATAGATTTTATCTTCATATTCTCACTAAGAAAAGCATAGTCATTTAGAGAAATGATTAGATTCTTTAAATATTTAGGCAAAAATAAAGTAATAAAATGTTAGAAAATATGGTAGAGAATAGCTATAGTGAAAGATTAAACTTGTTGTAAATCATATTTATCAATGATAATCATATGAAGGTATAACAACTGTAAACAAAGAAAGAATGCTAAGAATGGAATGCTGAACACATAACACAATATTTTATGTGGAGAAACCCTTTCGAGAAAAAAATCCACCACAAAAAGATGAATGCCTTGTATTAGCTGCAAATGAGTTTACAATACATGCACTCTAACTTCTATTCAGGCTTCAATTCGACAACATAAACCCTGCAAAGAAAAATGTTGAATAAAAACCACCACAAACTCCTCTCCAAAGCACCTGTTAAATAAAATACAACCACTCATGAAGAATGGAATCCAAAATGGTCAAGATACCATGCCACCACCTTGTAATCATCAAAAATAGCTCATAGTGATCTCTTAAAAATCCTCTTACAACTTTCATAAAGCATCTTGCATGCATGGGCACCTAGGGACTAAGATAGCAAATATTTTGTCATAGATTTCGTCATAGTTGTCATAGAATCTTATGACACCTTTCATAGCTGTGATAGATACTCTTACAACTTATGAAAGATGTCATAACATGTCATAATGCAATATTCCAAAGGTGGATGCCAAGAATCTCAAGTGTAACCATTTTAAAATTATTGTTACCACAAGTCGGGGTGAAGCCACAAAAGTGGTTTACAATTTGAATGAGGAAGGAAAACTTCCAAAAAATGCCCCCACTCAAAAAAAAATCATTTTGAGGGGTTCGAACGAACTCAAGGTTCGAGTGAACCTAAAAGGGGTTCGTTCGAACCAGGGTTCGATTGAACTCCTTTGAATGTGGAAACATGCATTTTCCATTGTGGAAGGGGGTTCACTCGAACCCCCATTTCCCACCTTCCCAACCTCTCTCACAAAAAAATTCCAATTTTTTTTCCCTTCGAAGCGTGGGTTGAGGATGAAAATGGAGGAGACTTCATAGACCCAACTAGAAGATGGTAGTCCTTGGAACGAGCTATCCAACGAATATAATTTTAACATGTTTTGGTTTTTATTATGTATGTGTTTTTTAGTTTTATTAAACATAGGTTTTTCACCGAAAATTAAGCTCTTTGTTTTGCACATGTGGAAAAATAGAAAATTATCAAAATATTTTTTTAAAAAATATGTTTGTGCTGGGTATTGATGTCCTTGATCCATTAAAAAAATAAAATTGAATTTCGATACATACAGAAAAAGTTATGCTATATACAGTTCGCCTATGTCTGAATGCAATTGGTTTGACTTCGAAACTTGATTAAGGAAAAAATATTCAATAAAAAACTATGAGACCAAATGAAAGTGCTAGATATCATAGTTACAAATCTAAATTCGAAAAAATTCGAATTTTATCCTTCATACAAAAAATGTTATGTTGTATACGGTAAGCGTCACTTTTTTAAAATGTTGTTTTATGAAAAAAACCAGTTTTTGTGGGAGATGGAAAAAGAAGTGCAATTTGATTCCAATTTTTTTGAAAAAAATACTTGTAGAATCTACAGACAAAATTTGATGAGACTCTAGTTTGGATCATCTTCAAATTCCTCACGGCTTAGCCGCTATATGTGCCCGAATGTGAAGATTTAGTTAAAAATAATAATTTCAGTGTCCAATTTGGCCAAAAATTGTAAACCACTATTGTGGGATCACTTGCCGGTAAAAGTAACTTAGTAACTCCCAACCAGTAAAACAATAATTAATGGGGTCAATAAATAATTAATTACCATTGTCAGTGAAACCTCCAATCCCTTATGGGTGAATTACAAACAATAATAGGAGAATAAGAAATACAATTACAAGGTTGATGTCACCTTATTCCAACATAAAATACACATATCTTTCTCATTTATCTTAACATCAATAGAACCTCACTCAAAATCAAATTGGAATCTCTCAAATGATCAACAATAAATTCTCCCTCTTTCATTTTTAAAGAGTAAATATTTATTTTTAAATACAATTTATTTATAGGATTTTTTATTTGATAGATATCACATATCCTCTTCCATAGATAGTATGCAATAGCCTCCTCTGAGACATTTAAGATGATGAAATCTATAGGACACAGTTGAATGGTTCCTTGTGCCTTCTTATCCATATTTTTTTAATTTTAATCAAATATATCCATAGGATTTACCTCCTTTGAAACTATTTCCATTGATCTCTTTCTTCTAAGATATCCTCCATTTTTAATTTTCACAAGTTGTATCCAAAACTTTTGAACTTTATAATTTCTAACTAATATGTGTTAGCCATAGATTTAAATACAATGGATCTACAAAACCAACCAAATAAAATAATCCAAATAAAATAAGAAAACCTCACAACACTTATAAAATTGTTCTCCTCTCTAAGAAAAAATGTTGGCTCTTATATCAAATATTGAGAAAATTGGTGAATGATAGAAATGGTAGCATAAGAATAAAGAGTACAAATTGGCTTAATCCAATTCAGGTTGCACATGAATATTAACCATTAAAATTGAAATATAACATATATAATAATATAGAAAAGAAATTATATGTTAGCAAACTCCTTAAATGAATACATAAAACTAGATGTGTAAAGACCTACCTTGGTCCATAATAACTGTTATTCATATTTTCTAACTTGATAAGAATAATATATATTGTTACAAAAAAATTAAGTAACTTATTGGTTGTCTAGTTGGCACAATGACATGGAGGAATTATTACTATAGGGTTCATGACCCATATAATAAGGGCCAAGTCATTGATATTGACTACTTTTTTATTTTTTATTGTAGTGACTTGATTATGTCGATATTTGATCAAATAATTATAGTGATAATGGTCTAGGGATGATGGGTCTACTATTATCCAAAGTATTCATTAGGATGAGCTTGTCTCTAAACTAGTGGTAGTTGTTCCTAACATGTCTCAAAGGATCTAGCTACTTTATCTTGTATGGACAAGGCATTTTGGTGGCATCTTTGTGTTTACTTCAAGGGTGGAGGTGATAGTGAAGAAAGAAAGTAATGTTGTGGGTGATGGCTCACACATTTAGATGAATTTATTGCTTGTGGGGACTATTATGGATAGTGTGGAAGTGTTGACCAAAATAAGAATCACCTTGAGGTTACCAATGACCATACAATTCTCATTTTCTATGAAAAAAAGTACATGGTTCTTAGCAAAGTAATGTCTTATGTGGGGTTCACTTTTATTTCCTATTCCTTCTATGGTTAAAGAAGTTGGACAAGATTCTAATGTAGTTGAAGTAGAGGATATTATGGGATATGTAGCTATAGATAATTATAGTACTGGAAAGTGAGGCATTTCTTAAATTTATCAATGATATTTGATTGACTAGGTGTTGCATGTGTATAGTTGGTAGCCATGTTATCTTTTGGTTGGTTGGGTTGTGTGTGCATACAAAAGATGGCTACATTTTCATGTTAGCTACAATTTTTGGCTAGTATAAGGTTTTCCAATTCTAGCACATGGTTTTTATAACTAGTTTTGGTTTCAGAGGATCATTGGGCACTATGGGGTTCACATTGAGTCCTCCTTCTATCCTTATTTCACTAGTGCACAACTTTTTATTTTTCTCTCTTTTGGAGAGGAGTTTTTCCCATGTGTTTTTCTCCTTTTCTCTAGTTATGAGAGATTCATTTGTTTGTACATGGGTACCTCATCAAGATTTATATTCCAAACCTATCCATGCATCCATCATTGTATTCTTCATCAAGTTTTTTAGCCACTTCCTAAATTGATCTTAAGGAGGGTGTTAGATTAATTAGGATAATCGCTTAATAATTAATTAATTATTAAGTCCCTTATTACTTTAATTACTTAAGCTAAACTTAGGAGTGATTTTTTTGTAAATGCTCATATTTGAGCAAAAAGACAAGTGTTCTTATGGTTTTGGTCGTTTTGGATTCAACAATGATGCTCGTTTCACCTCAAGATGAGTTGATTTTTCCCTCAAGGCCAAATCTCTCAAATTTTAGACAAGAAACCACAGATCTAGTGCTTTGATACTATGTTGGAGTTGATAGTGAACCCCACAACTCCTAGTGATCCTCTTCAACCAAAACGCCTATCACGCACAAGAGAAAAAAGCTCAATGATTATGCTATGCAACCAAGAAAGAAAATATTGAATCCACACAAATATCACACAAGCATATGATATGCCATCTATATTGATTGATTGTGAATACAAGAATGTGAATACATGTGAATTGATGATTACAATGAATGTGCATGCTTATAAAAGTATAAAAATAAATCTTAGATGAGGATTGCATTAGATTGTGACAAGTGCCTTAATCTCATGAATGAGACAATTAGACCTATAATTAGTCCAATCTAATAATAAAAATAAATCCTAAGTTTAGCTTAAGTAATTAAAGTAATAGAGGACTTAATAATTAATTAATTATTAAGTGATTATCCTAATTACTCCAACAAAAATCATCTTTGTTGTTATATTGCAATATTTTCTCACTTTTATAAGGCAAGGAGCCTAATATAATCCTTGCTAATAAATATAAAAAGTTATATGTATGCACTTTCTTTTAGAAGATATTTTTTTGATATTTTTGTAGTTTGTAGGTATTGGGTCAACAACCACCATCCTTTATTAATGTAGTGCTAAGGACCAAAAGTACTACTTTATCGAATTAATCTTATTTAGTGATATCTAATCATTGGTCTATTAATACTTGAATCATAAAATGTATACAAAGATTAATTATTATACAAATAAAAAGTCAACATTATATTATACATATAATTTTAAAAAAATGTCTAAAATGTTATCTTAATTATATTTAAATAATTTACCTAAATTAAATTTACCTAAATTAATTTGAAATGTACATTTATTTATTAAAAACTATATAAACATTACTTTTATAAAAATAAATTGAATTATTTATAGAATGAATAATTTAATTAAAAAATGAAAAAATGATTGTTATAATATAATAGTTTAAAAAATATTAAGAACAAATAATTGTAATATCTTTCAAGATTATTTTATGTTATGATTTAAATCTTATGCAACAAAATTTTAAAAATATATTAAATATTATGACTATAAAAATCTAAATAAAATATTTGAGAATATAATATTTAAATTAATTATTTTTGAATTCATATTTCAATTATTTTTATTGTATATTAATTAATTTATTGTGTTTAGATTAAGTTAATTTCTGAGAATAAAATAGTAATAAATTTAAGAAGATAATTGCATTAAAAAGTAGTGAGATGTAATACCCCTCGATTTTGCTTCTTGTTCGGTTTGCTTTATGCTATGTTTGGTTGCAGCTACTTTGATACCGGATACATTTTGTTATGATGTTTTGATCACTACTATTGAGCGACAACTATATTATGTGATGTGATTTGGTTATCTGAGGCTTTAATTTACATGCTTTAATGATGTAATGATGTTAGTAGATATAACATGTGATTTTATATGAGATTATTGGAGTATAATGGAAGTGTTAGTTTTGATGATTGTATTGGTGAAGGGGACAGGTTCGCATCACTTGCTTGCGAACGCCCTGTGAATCCATGATTTCTCCTTCATGGTGTGTATTATATGTTGGATATATTGTATGATGTTGTTTACTTTGTTTTAGGATTGCAGGTACATGACATCGACTCCACCTGGGTTCACAGGTTTGAGCGTGTCGATCCAATGATTAAGTTGAACGGGAGATAGTAGCTAGGTAACATGTGTCAAGTCCATGCCCTAGCCTTAGTGTGTCGTCAACTTTGGTTGTTGAGTCATAGTTTACGTTATTTTAATATTATTTGATTATGAAAGATGCGTATTTATTTAATCAATATTTAGAATAATTGCATTTAAATCATGTTGATGGTTATTTAATTTAAGTTATGCAATGTGGATAAAATTTTATATCTAAATTAATTAATTATATTTAATTTATTTAATTAATTAAATTTAATCCAAGAGGGTTGAATTTAGTTATTAAATAATTAAATTAATTAATTAAATGTGATGCAAGAAAATGAAAGGAAATAAAATAATTAAAATTAATTTTGGAGTTTAATTTCAACTTGTGGGAATTAAATTAGAAATTGTAATTAAATGTTTACTTGGGAAATGAGTTTCAACTTTGGAAATTAATTTATTATTTCAAATTGCATTTTAAATTGAAAGTGGGTTTTCGAAAATTGAAATTGAAATTGAAATTAATATCTAATTTGCAAGCAATGTGAATTAGGGTTGTAAAAATTGAAATTGAAATTGAAATTTAAATTAATATCTAATTTGCATGTAATGTGAATTAGGGTTGTATTAGGTATTTTTGATTTATAAAGAATGCATGTTTTAATTTTAGGGCAGAAAAAGTCTTTAGGGAAATTCATTTTTACAGCAGAGAAGAAATTTTGGAAAATTTGCATCAAGAAGGGTTTGAAGAGAGTTTTGATTGTAGAATTGATTGGAGGAAAGATTGTTTGCATTTGTTGGGTTTTGGATTGGATTCGTTGGATGATTGAAGGAAATTCAAGAAATCTTTGGAGGAGGCTTGCATCAGAAATTCATCTTTCCTGTAGCGTCTTGAACCAAGTTTTCCTCTTTGTGTTTTATTGTTCTTGGTTACTTTTAAAATAGTAGTGAATTAAGATTTGTTTGTTAAATCTGTTATAGAAAAGAAATTTGTAATTAGAAGAAAAGAATTAAACAAATTTTAAGCTTTTGTTTTCTGTGAAAAATCTTTAGTAAAATTGTGAGAACCTGAGTAGAATTTAACTTATTAAAGAAAATGGATTAAAGAAATCAGTGTTGAAATTATGTGAAATTGTGATGTTTTCTGAAAAATTTGCATAATTTTACTTCTAAATGAATGTTCAAAAAAATTTCTTTAATTTATTTAGTAATGGAAATTCTGATTTAATATATATATATATATATATACATATGTAAATACATATGATATATATACAATTATATTTTTCTGTTATAAATTTTATTCTTATTCCTCATTGCCATCTATATGACGTTCTTGGTTTTGGGTTGAAAACCGAAATTTTATTTTAAAATAAAATTCGCTGTGTTTGGGGGAGGCTTGGGAGGTGCTGCCTCCACCGCCGCCCCCATGAGGGGACAACTGTGGAGGAAGGGCCACTGCAGCCCCCTCCCCTCGCCCTGCACTGTCAATGTTTGTGGGAGGCGCCGCTGCCATTGGCAGCGCCCTCCACACAGTGTGTGGAGGGAGGGCTGCCCTTGGCAGCGCCGCCCCTCATTACTTATGGCCACCCAAGGTTTGGGGTTCGGTTGTGCTAAACACAACCGCCCCCCAAACATTGGGGCTTCCCTGGGGTTTGCACGTGGCGAAGGCGATTTGTAGGTTTCGGATTTAGCCGCCATTTCCATAAGGATTTTAGGGTTTTTCTAGTTTAAGATTAAGTTTAATAAAATTTATTTAAGTTTAATTCATATTTATAATATTTGATATTATTATATTTAAAGATTCGTTTTTTCTTAAGAATGAATTAATATAGATTTGTAAAAAAATATATATATTAAATGTAATATATATTGTATATTTTTGATATTTTAGTATAGGTATTGAATTGGGAGAATAATTCAACCTAAGCTGAATATAGTTAGATGCTTTAAAATTAAAATATTTGGTTTAATATTTTGGAATTAATATTTGCTTCAAGGTATTTATTTTAAATTATTTTAAAAGGATATCATAATGTATGTTTGATAAGAAAAGGAGAAAAATTGTTTATAATATGAAGTATGTTTTTTTTTTTTATACATTTAGTTTGATTTAATTATCTAAACTAGGCTCTCTTTTATTTGTTAATTGAAGACATTTATTTAAATATTTCCATTATTTTGAAAGAGGAAAAGTTTTATATTATTGTGAATAGGGATTTTAAAAGATAAGATTAGAATGCATGGTAAATTAGGTAAGAAAGAAGACATTTTATTATACATTGAAGGAATTGTAGGTATAAATAGAAAATTGATAAAAGATATAGATTTTGGATAAAAAGATTGAATATAGTATTTGCAATAGTTTTATATTGTATTAGAAGCAAATTTAGGAAATAATTATATTGCAAAAGGCAAATATTTATTTTGTTTTATTTATTTTCATAGAGCAATTTAATCTATTGTGAATGGAATATTAAAGAATATATGTAATTAAATTTGTTAATATATATATATTTGGTGTCTATATAATATGGAGTATATATATATATACATTAAGTGTAAATTCATTATTGTATTTTATTTTAATAAGATGCCTGCAATATAGTATTGAATAGGTATTTAAAAATGGATTGATTAGTGTATGTGGGTAAATGGATAGAGAAACAATATTTTATTATATCAAACTGATTTCATGTTCTAAATAGGAAATTGAATGAAATGTAAGATTTGGTTAGGAATTGGAAAGAGTTTACTTGCATGGATTTGTGTCGATTCTAAAATAAATTAAGAAGTTGTTTTATTGATGAGGCAATCAATTATTTTATTTATTAATTTCTATTTAGATTAATTGAATCATTGTGATTGGATTATGAAAGAGATATGGGTTTAGTATATCCAAAAATAGTATCATCCTCATGATTATCTTAAAGGATTTAATTCTCTGTATTCAGTAAAGGGAAGTAAGTCTAATTGTTTTAGATGTCCAATAAGGAAAGAGGAAATATGGTTATATGGTTAGTTCAGTTAATCTAAGTATTTTGCCTTTGACTTTGTCAACATTCTCTATTGAATGATTATGGATTTAAGAAATCCAAATACTAGATTTGAATTAATGTTTTGAATGCTTCCGTAGCTAGGTCGTCATGTTGTACGTTGGGATATGGGATTATGTGTTAGTCCAAATTTGTAAGTCTTCCAGAAGAACTTAGTGAATGAGGGTTGTCGAATCTTTATGTCAACCAGTTGTTCTTCCCTTGTGTGGTGTATGATGTCTTTAGTTATTACCCGGTTTTCATGAACGGGGATGTTTTGTACCTCTTGAAAAGGAGTGGACTATGTAGTTGTTTCCTCCAAGATGTTTGGAGTGGTTATGTTTCTAATTTGTGTGCATTTGAGAGTCCCTTGGTGATTGGTATTTGTATACGTGTATTGTTCTCTGAACATGCTTGGTCGATTTTATGTCTGGAAGCAATGTGACCTATGTCAGTGATATTAGTGTTGTACCTAAGTTGTACTTGTTAGTTCATTTGTTTGGTTATGTCAGTATGAGCCTGCCTTTGGTTAGTGATTGTATATCTTTGTCCATGTTATTTGGTTACTATCTCCTAGCATGGGGGGTGGGCCTTCGGGTACCACATGGTTGGGTGGAACATGCACCAAAACCATTGGGTCCCCCTTGATCTTCAGTTCATGGAGGCGAGACATCTAGATGGACAGCTCATGGTTCTATTGTATTTTCTTGCATTGTAATATTTCAGGTTGTATAAGTTATTTTATCCCTCTTATGTTTATGAGGTGAGATTATGTAATTGTTATACTTTTGTACTATTGTCTCATTTTGGGAATGAGTGATGTAACTATTGGATTAAGTTAATGTTTATGAGATTGTATCTTGGATGTTCATCTTATTATGTTATGTGGTATTCTTATGATGTATGATGTTTATTTCATAAAGTATTTATTGCTATGGTTTATGTAAGATGTATGTGTGGGTTTTAAGTAATCCTAACCTTGTAGCCTTAGAGGTTGTTGTTAATTAGTAAGTGAATGTGTATGTTATTGCACTTTATAAAAAAAAAAAATTGGTTCACTTAAGTTGTTAATTACAACTTCCTTTAGGGTTACTTGGCGGGGCATTACATGAGATAAAATTGAAAAGATTTGAAAACTAAAGAAAAGCACTTTTTAGTTTGGAACAAGATATGTACCTACACATGTCAATTGAAGAAAAACTTTCACTTTAAATTGGGCTAACCATACCATAGGTTTCAATGTAAAGTGACTTTTTCCACATGGTGCTTTTTTCATAAATCATGGAATAGAATAACCGTGAATAAGATAGAGAGAGAGATTGATAGCTCATTTGGTTAATGGATATGTTGTTGTCCTCCCCTAAAATCCCATGTATAAGTTACTCAAACATATGTATTGGTTGTGTTTCATTTTCTAGATCTAAACAAGACAAATGTGATTGAATATAAAAAAGAAAAAAGTTTCTTTTAAAAAATTATCTTTTTTATTTTATCTTAAATATTTAGAGTGATTTTTTAAAAAATTTGGTAGGTAATCAACAAACGTTCTAAATTTCTAAGTAGTTAGTTATTTCTTGGAAGCTATTTTCTTATACTTTTTAATTAATTTAGTTGTTTCTTTCGAATTATATTATTTTATTGGTAATTTAAGGGTTGCTAGAGCGAGGGTTAGGGTTAGTTATTTCTTGGAAGCATCTCTTTTAGGATTTTATTGTGAGGGTGTTTTTTGGGTTTTAGGATTAGTGATGAGGTGGAATCTTGATAATGGTGGAGGGTATCAAATTCGCTTCTTCTTTGATTTATCAAACATTGGTTTTTGAAGGGGACTCAAATTATTATAATAGGTCTACTTATGGGCTCTTTGAAAGATTACAAACTTAAAAGTATTCTACCATAAGCTAGCCTTGTGGGAAAGAATTTTATAAAATTAATTTTGTTCATAGACATAATCAATGCAACTAAATGATTGATTATTTGCCAAATGCCCAATTTCATCAATTTCCCTTCTTACCCAAATTAGTGATCTCCATGGGACTAGGAGCATAACTTGATAATTCTCCACACTAGTATTTTCCCTTTTATAAAATTAGATTATCTTGATTTCTACCCCTTCCTAATGTATGCATGGTGATTGATTTCATTGGATATGGATGGGATTGATTTTCATTACCAAATCCTCTTACATATGACCATTATTGTTCATTGATGTTTGGACCATATGCTTAGGCAATGCCACACTTTGTTTTGTGGGAATTATCATTTTAGATGGCCATCCTTAACTTCTTATATCTTTCAATTGTTTTTTTTTTGGTAGGAAGTATTTCAAGCAATAATATATATATTTTTTTTCCAATATTCATAGTGGCAACTCATATAATTCTCCATTCAACTTGTCATGTTAGATCATTGTCTTCAAAGACTTTCTTATATCCATAATGTAGTCACATTAAAGTTTATCAAGTTTATCCTAGAGGTAGATAGTCCAAAACAATCAAGGGTCCTTCTCATTGAAGCTTCAATAAAAAATGATTTTATCAACAAAAATTGTTCTAGAACCCTTGACTTAGATACTAAGGAGTTGGTTGCATTGTGCTTTTCCTAGGGAGGAAAATATTATTCTTTATGAGAGTTTTGAAAAGGAGGTTTTGGACATGGGTGCCTTTCCTCTCAATGTACAAGAAGAGAAGGTGGTGGTTTTGTGCCAAGAATTTTAATCTCTATCTTTATTGCACATATAAATGATCTCTTATTGTCAAAATTTAGCATTGTATATGAATTTTCTTTGATTCATTTTA
Source organism: Sequoiadendron giganteum (assembly GCA_007115665.2). NCBI lineage: Eukaryota > Viridiplantae > Streptophyta > Pinopsida > Cupressales > Cupressaceae > Sequoiadendron > Sequoiadendron giganteum. The sequence goes on from CM021102.1 coordinate 94,373,931, forward strand.
AAATACATTTCAAGTTTGTTCACCTTACCTTAGATTTGAAAAGGTGGTTTTCCTTGGTCTAAAAGGAGGTATTTTCTAGGTTCAAGTGTCAAATTGGATACCAAGGGTTGTATGTAAACATATCCAAGCCCCTCTAATCTAGTTGATTTATCTTTTCTCTTGTTGTTTGTGGTTTCAATGTGGGATTTTTTTTCTTGGGTCAACTCTCCCAATTCTTATGAAGCCTCCTTTTTTTTCTACCTAGGGCTATGTTTAGAAACTTATCTAGTAAAGTGTGTGGTTATGGTTTGTAGGTTCTCACCATATCTTCATATATTTTATTGTTTCCATTTTTTGTATCTCTTGAATATTGATGTTTATGGTTTTAAAGGGGGGTAATTATAAAATGTTCAATTTACCTATAAAAAATTAGAGTGATTTATTGTAATTGAATTCACCCTTGATAAAATGGTCCTAGTATATTTATATTTGGATGTAAATTTTATAAAGTATTCTCTAGATCTCATAAAGAAGGGGAGTTTTGCTAGAAAATAATTATTCATGTTTTGAATAGTACCATTTTGAATACCTTTGGGAGAGAAAAGTGAAACATTGTGGTTTAGTTAATTCCCTCAAGCTTGGGTTTGATTAGAGTAGATCATTTGATTATGCCACATGGATGGGTGGTGAACCATCCATTTTAGTGGTTCCCATAGTTGGATGAGTGGATTAGAGCATTTTCTACTATGAACACAAGGTGTGTGCCCTTGGTGTCCTTGTGTTGCACAATGCAACGTTCACATTCATGACATGGCTTAACCGCCTCCCATGGATTCATTAACTTTGGTGGTTGTATCAGACATTATCAATTCGATCTTTTGGTGCAACAATAACCTATTTTGTAACAATTGGTATCAGAGCCTGGGTCACGAGTTTGAACCCCTCGCTTGTGTTGGGGGGATTGTTGCAAGGTGTGCACTCTTGGTCTCCTTTTATTATGTAGCACAACACTTAGGTTCGTTACATGGCTTAACTGCCTCCCATGGATTCATTAACTTTGGTAGTTGTATCGAGAATTAACATGTCAATATTTTGGTGCAACGATAATCATATTCACAACATTTACTTGGTGTAAATTGATATTGAGATTATAGTTATGATTCCTATTTTGTTTATTAATAAGGGTGAGTATCATATATAGATATGAAATGTAATAAATTAGTATTTTCTATAAACTTATAGTAAATAAATGAATAAATTTATGAATGAAATAGTTAATTTTTTGTATTTTCATAAATACATGAGAGTTTTTTAATTTCAAAATATATATTTTTTCTATTTTATAAGTTCAAATAAATAGTTAGTTATAATATTATTTTACAACATTGTTGTTATTGATGAATGTATTACTAGTTATATAAAAAATAAATGTTTCTCAATATAGAACAATAAAATATATAAGTGCTAAACCTTGACTAAAAAGTCCTAAATAGGTGTTGTGGATCAGTTCCAATCTATTTGTTTGGAATTACTTGGGTTGAGGAATTCCATGAGATTTATAGATCATGCATGAACAAGATCCTATAAATGTAGATATATTAGTATGTTTGATTGAGCCCTTAATATCTTAATATGGTGCGTTCACTTCTTTTTATAAGAAGAAAGGATTAAACAAAAAACTTACTCTTACAATAGTATTCTAAGACCCATTGCCACATGAAATATTGACTCCATTATAACTTAAAGAAATTGGATCTATTTTTTATACTTTATGGCATGCCTGAAGTGTTCTAGAATAAGTGGCAAACTTATTGAGTGCTAGATCATGTATTAGGTGATATAAAACATCAAAATGTATGTTTTGGAAGGATAGCTAAATTTCTAAATTGAGTGATTTTTATTTTGTGGTCAAATTATCAATTGCTACAAGAAATGATTTTGAAATTTTAAGAGAAAAAATGTAATCATCAATTTTCTAAAAGTAACAAGTTTGTCATGATAATTTTTGTTGTATATGGAATTTTAATTTTGAGGACTTTGTTTTTTGAATTCTTATTTTCAACTTCCTATGGATTTTTAAAACTCATATATGTATTGTAATCTTTAATTGATCATTGGAAGAAAGAAATTTATATGTTTAGAGTATATTTTTGTCATATTTGTAAGTTCTTAGTGACTATTACAAGTTTCATAGAGAGGATGTAGAGTTTTGGAGACACTGATGCAGGAGCATTTGAGGTGTAAGAGCAATCTTGCATCACCCAATATATATATGTATGTATGTATGTATACATATAAGTCTAGTGAATAAGGGTTAAAAATAGTAGGTTTCTAGTTTTAGTAAGTTTGCATATGAAGGCATTGGAATTAAAAAACTTCCCCAATGTTCTATATTGGTAAACTACACATTGTGGGTGAGTTTCAAGCCAATATTAGCTTTGGAATGGTAGAGATTAATAATTTAAGTTTTTGGCATCTTGATAAAATCTTTAGATTGAGATTTGAGATCTTAAATGACCTTTTTTGGGCCCGAAACGTGGCCAAAATCTGCTTACAAATTTTGGGCAACATAGAGCACTCTGAGTACTTCAGTTTAAAAAGATGGATTCAATTAGGTGATTGGGTGAAAATTATTGCTCCTAAAAGTTATAGTAAAATTGAGAAATTTTCTTGGGTGGGAAAAAAAGGTGTAGCTGGATTCATATGGCACCCAAATGGGAGTCAAAATTCGATGAAAGGTATAAACATCATTGAGGATGATGAGATTGGTGAAACTATCCCTTTCAGAACAAAGCGAGGTGTTGTTCTATTAGTGGCCATTATTTGGTCTTTTCTAGAATTTCATGTCTAATTTCCTACATAGATTGCAACCCAAATTGTTATAACATAGGCCTTATGACCTTGGTATTGTGTATGCCATGTTCTATAGTTATTTTGTAAAATAAATAATAAAATTGCATACTTATTTTCTTTGATTTTTTTGTTGTTTGTGTAATGTTGTGTTTGAGGGGGAGTCCCCTTCATCAAAGATTTAAAATTTTCTAGAGGATGGTCCTAAGTTGGTTTGTTCTAGTATGCAATTTTAATAGGCATGTAAAACAATTATATGTCATTTTAAAGTTATTTTAAGCAATATATAAGAGTCAAATTAAGTGGGTTTTTCTAGGGTGTTTTGGTGGCATAAGTGCTCCAATATCTTATTCTCTATTTCGTTCTATTTATTTGTTTAGTAAAAAATTTATCCTCAAATATTTTGGGATTTAGGTAATTTTTATCTAGGAGAATCCTTTGGGATATAATTTATCTAAAGTCTCCATTACAATAGAATGTGATGGAATGCAATGAAATGAAGTGAGTTTATTGTACTTTAGATTATAATTTTATTTTGATTAACTTGTGGTAATGGAAAAGAAGCACAATTAGGGGAAAATTTTCCAAAACTAATCTTATAGGAGAGTATTGTATAAATTTTATATCTTAACAATTTTAGAAAGGAGAAACGCATATAAAACATTAAAAAAATCATATCAAAATATAGGTGTATATGAAGAATACCCTTTTAGGAGAAAACCCCAAAATACAAAAAAACTCGATGTATTATTCATTAATCTAAACATAGTTACAATACAATAGAATGTGATAGAGTTTATCTAAAATCTCCATTACAATAGAATGTGATGGAATGCAATGAAATGCAGTGAGTTTATAGTACTTTAGATTATAATTTTATATTGATTAACTTGTGGTAATAGAAAAGAAGCACAATTAGGGGAAAAACTTCTAAAACTAATCTTACAGGAGACTATTGTATAAATTTTAGATCTTTAAAGGAGAAAAACATATAAAAAATAAACAAAATCATATCAAAATATACGAGTATATGGGGAAAACCCTTTTAGGAGAAAACCCAAAATACAAAGAAACTCGATGTATTATTCAATAATCTAAACATAGTTACAATACACTTGCAAAAAAACATTTAAAAGAGCATCACCGACCAAAGATTTAGAGTAATTATAGTATCCTACCACTACTTACAAAACTCATAACTCAATACCTCCATCTCAAGAACCATAAAAATAGAAGTATTACACGAAACTATATAATGGTAATTAAAAAACCATGAACTAAAGCAACCCAAAAAAGTTGTGCCTTAATACATGTTGTACGACCAAAAATAAGGAAAACACGCAAGAATCATTAACACCAACCACACAAACTAATAAGATTCAAGAAATCTAATTCTAATCTATCAATGCAGAATAAAGTGATATAAGCTATCAATAAATTGAAATAAATCAAAGCAACACCTTCTTATGCCAACATTGAATCACCTCCATTGTCTTTCTCTATTTTTCTTTATAAGCTATTGTTGCTCTTAGATTTTATGTATGCACAAATTAAAATAAGCTCATATGGATATGATAGAAAAATATTGAAGCTTCGTGGTTAGCCTTCAAATGAGAATGAAGGTTGATTTTATAAAAAAAATCCAGATTTGATGAATGGTCTAGATTTGAGGAAGAACTGAAAAGATCGATGGTGGAGAATTGATGAGAGGAATTGATTGATTAGTTACTTTTTTGCATGATTCAGTTAACTAATTGCATGATTATGTTAAGAGAATTGATTGAGAAGTTAAATCAGACAAAGTGGTAGTAGACTAAATTGATTGATTAGAGGACTTGAAGTGAGTGGGAGTGAAGTGGATTGATTTAGGAGTGAACTGACATTGATTGATTAGTGGATTGAGAGTAAGTCTTGGTTAGGAGGTGAGTTGGAAATGCATGAGATTTAATGATTAATTAAATTAATTGATTATTAAAGGAATATGCAATTGGACTAAATAAATAAAATAACTGATTTTATTTATTTATTTATGGAGAATAGATAATGTTGAAGAATTAATGGATAATTAAATAATTAAAGTAATTATTTAATTTAGGAAAGGGATAATATATAATTAATTAAATAATAATGATTTATTTAATTAATTTAGAAGAATAGGGATAATTAATGACATATTTAAATAAGTGAAATTTACTTAATTAATCAAGGAAGAATAACTATGAAGTGATTTAATTATTAACAATAGAATATGAAACTGGCAATAATTAAATAATTGTGAACCCCAATTTGATACTTGCATAAACAAAGCAAACAAACATGTTATTAGATCATATGCAAGGTAAAACAAGGATTCCTCATGAAATCCATTTACAAAACTTAAAATATGAAAAAATGAAGAATAAAATACGAAAAAGCATGTAAATCCTAATTAAGTGAGCAAACTAGAGATCCCATGGGGGGGTTGGTGCCAATGAAGTGTTGCAATTGGCCCTTTCCCAACTCCTTTGTGTGATTGTTGATGATTGATCCACTTGATGATGAAGAACAATGTGATTTCTTGAGAAAACCTGCAATAACCTAGCTAAGATCTTATATTGAGGATAAAGTTGAGTAGAGTAAGTTTACTCAAGTTGTGGATGTTTGAATGAGAGGAAGAGTCTCTCATTTATAGATTCCAATCTTGAAAGAATGAGTGAGAATAATCAATGTGGGATAAAATATAATCCAATGGCATTGTGTCACTTGTCCACATGTGATTGGAGGAGGAATGAGCACATTTTGGTCAATGTGCAGGTTTGAATTTTGAATTTGAAAGTTGGGGGGAGATAAGAGTTGAGTTAAAGTCACTTGGCTCAATGCACAAAGACATGTAATAGGAGTGAATTCCTTGTTGGAAGTACCCATCCACTTGCATTTTTGAATTCAAACTTGAGGGAATATTCCCTTTTGATGCCATGTGAGGAAAATAAAGATTTAATAAATCAAAGTAATTGATTTATTGTGCAAGTTGCATTCTCTAGAGGATTTTAATGAGAGGGATTATGTTAATCATGGATTTGATTAATTTAATGAAGAATTAGGTGATTTGACAATTTAGACTTAAATAGATGAATTAATTTAAATCAAAATTGAGAGGAAATGATTTATTAAATAAATGATTTGATTTATTTAACCAAAGAGGAATATGTTAGATTAAATCAAATAAGGTTTAATTTATTTAATTTAATAGGAGGACTTTAGAGATTTAATTTAAATAAAATGAATTATTTAAATGAATAAAGAAAGATGATTAATTAAATTAAATTGATTAATTTAATCACCAGAGGAGAAAGACCTAATTAAATAAATAATGATTTATTTAATTAAGGGATGAAAGGTGTTAATAAGTTGAGAGTATGATTCAAGATGAAACAATGTTAGTAGGATTAGAATCAGGTGCATGTATATTTTACATGTCTACATTTTGCCCCTCTTTGAAGCAATGTACTTGTTACATTGATTCAAAGAATAAAATGTTGTGATCAAAGTTCAAAAAATTTCTCAATTTTCCAACTGCCCCACTGTTGCCCCAGTGAAAGGGTTACACTGGTATACTACCCCCTCGAGAGATCGAGCGGAAATGTATGATTTTCCGATCAAGATCGTGATAAAATGCGAGAGGAGTGGTTCTATTGATCAGAGGACTCCAGATAATTATTTGATGTAGAAAGTTTTGATGATGTATAGACAGTCATCGGCCATGGGTAGCCTCGTGTATATTTTGATACAAAACACCTGATTTTAGATAGAAATGTGAGTAAAGATAGAAGAATAAGAAGAATAAGATGAATGGAAGGAGGATCCACACAAGTTCACATTATTACTGATGATGATGATTTGCATTGCTAGGAGTTGGGATTTTCAAAGGGCTAATTGCTTTATGTTTGATAACACACATAGGTACAATGCATCAAGGTATAAAGGACCAGGATGGCGTTGTACCTAGTGTGATGGACTTTGACTCATCAATCAAATAGGAGTATTCTTGTTCACACTTGACATATGGAAACCTTGCTAGGACAGACCTAACAAAGCAAGTATTCGCCAAGTTATTTTACAAGAATATCCAACAAGAACAACAGATAAAAAAGATAATGATCATTGCCCCATTCCTTTCTCTCTAAACCTGTTCTATTTAGGCATCATTGAGAGGTCCTTGGAATGAGCACAAAATAAGATAAGTCTAAAAAGACCAAGATAAAGTAAACAAACAAGCTAATGTTCTTCGTACCGCTAGCCAAGACTAACTACTGTGAGGGGTACTAGATGCTTATGTCCATCGCAGGAAAGCTTCATCCTAGGACATGTTGTGATCGGGGTTTTGGTGGGACTGATTAGGTGATAAGCTATTGATACTCTGAGTTGACCAACTTGCTTGCTTACTGATCTAGACTTGAGACTTTGACGATTAACCATTCACTTTTGAACCTGCTAGACTTGCTTTTGATTGCTTCACCAAAGGATGAAGGTGATGATTGAATTTATTATGAGTGATGACAATCACGGGTGAAAGCGAGATGAAATGGATGCACGATTTTGGTTTTTTCAGATATTTTGAGGTTGTTTTTGGATTTTTCACATTTTTCAATGTTTTTGGTATTTTGTGTCTCGGGGGCCGATCAAGGATGGCCTTGCCTACGTTTAAGCTCAGAGACGACGTAGTTCAGACATCAATTGACTTGACTACTGATGAGAAAGATGGGCAAACGGATTGCCATTTTTATTGTGATGGACACCTAAGGATGGACCTAAGATGTGAAATAAATGGGCAAACGGATTGCCAATGCAACAGATGCCTAAAGGCCTGACCTTAGATGTAGGCTAGATGGGCAAACGGATTGCCAATGCGACGGATGCCTAAAGGACTGACCTTACTATCTCGGGGGATGATCAAAGATCAACCTTTCCTAAGTTCAAGCTCAGAGATGACGTAGTTCGACAAGGTGGAAGACTAACAAGACTCAATGATGAATTTTTTGAAGATTTTCTGATATTTCGACATGTTTTTAGATTTTGGATGATTTGGATGTTTTTGGATTTTTGATGAATTTTTGAATGTTTTTGGTTTTTGATTTTTGATTTTTCTAATGTTTTTGAATTTTTCACATGATTTTGACAATTTGGATATGCGATGATATCAATGCTTTGTTTTGGGATTTTATTGAAAACCAAGCTTAATGTTGATCAATCGGATTGATGGATTGATAGTTTGACTAAGTGTGTTAAGTTAAACAAAAGTGATAATGCACTTGTAAACTCTAGGAAGTTGTGTTATCCTAAAGTAATCTTGTACAAAAGTGGATAATTTGGCTAGGTGTGTTAAGCCAAATGAGGTGATTATGGATTTGATAATCTGGCTAAGTGTGTTAAGCCAAACAAGATGATAATGCACTTGTAAATTCCAGGAAGTTGTGTTATCCTAGAGTAAAATTGTGCACAAGATGATAGTTTGACTAAGTGTGTTAAGTCAAACAAGGTGATAGTTGATTGGATTCGATTGATCAAGATTGATGAAGCTTGATTTGGAACAAAATTGCTTTGATGATTTTGATGCGAAGCTGATGCGCGCATTAGATGCGACTGATATTGATTATTGGATTGATGTTCAACAAAAGATAGAGCATGATAAGGAATGTCTTCCTGTCAAAATATGCCATGGGCTAGTGACTTGGATTCGTGTTCACAAATGATTTGACCAAGTTGATTTCACGTTTGCCAATGCTCGGATCACCACATAAGTTGGATGATATAGATCAAGATTTACTCTTGAAGAAAGATGCAAATATCTGCCCCTAGTGTCTAGCAATGTTTGAACGACCATGGGTGGATTCTTGGATATATGTGTGGATGGATGGATATGGTAAGCATGCAAAGGATGCCAAGGATTATCTTGTGATAAGATAAGGTGTTTGAATAGAGGAATGCTCATTTGGATATTGCTCAGATAGCTTTGGGTAGGATGGGATCAATGAAAATGACCCATGTTAAGATGTTTACCATAAGCAAGTATAAAGTGTGCCCCAAACCTTCATCAAGATCAAGATAAGGTAGATAGATGGTAATGGATTGGATAAATGGTTCATGGATGAACGAATGATATGGATGGAATGCTAGTTTTATTATGGATGTGATAAGATGCTTTCTCCTAAACTGGTGCACATAGATGCTCGATTCTACACATGACGCCTGTTTGCCAGGTTTTCACCAAGGTACTTGTCCAAAAGCGCCACCGAAATGGTTTTCGTTGGAGGATGATTTTTTTCTTTACTGTTTTCAATCTTTTTTTTGATTTTTTGATTTTTTTGTATTTTCTAAGAGATTTTAAGTTGATGCTGAACCACCTGGTGGTGCTGATGTTGATGCTTCTATCATAACATGCCATCGATATCCTACTTGAATAAGTTGCTTTGCCAAGACACGTGCACTTGAAAGCATCTTTTGAGATCCTTGATCTGCTTTGCTGATACCAGAGTTAACTTTGTCTTTTTGCACACATCGCAATAGAGTGCCTTTTGAATTCTTATGATGAAGGGTCACCGCCAATACATGGTCAATGTGAGAGTTGGCTATTATGCATGGATGGTGGAGTTTGTTTAGGAATAAAAGATGGATTGGTTGACAGTTTGGAGCCTTTGACTCTCCAAACTTGGGAAGATGAGCAATGATGGGTGGATATAGAAGTGTATGTGGAATTAGGACCAACTGCTTGATACACTTTGTATGTTGCTTGAGAAGCTTTATTTTTCTTTTGTGGACGTCTTGGATGGATACTGTTCCCTTTTTAATTTTTCCCCATAGTTTCTTTGACTAATGGGGTTTGATAGGGATAATCTTTCTTTGTAATCTTTGGTATCCACTTGTATTTGATTTGTCCTTTGTGCTTCATCCTTTGATTTGAATCTTTCTTTTGACATTGGTCCCAATTTGTGGATGGGGTAATGGGTGGATGAAGATTCATGATGCGGCGGGTTGTAGTATTGGCATTGGTTTCATCATAAGGATCCTTCGTGCTCCCTATGTTGACGTTTGCTCGAGACGAAGTTGCCCCCAGTATGGTGATAGTAGCACCTTTGTTCTTTGATTCTCCTTGTTTTGAGATGCCTTGTTTAGAATGTATTCTCTGACAAATGACCACTGCAGATGGCGTTACTTTGATTTGCTGCTCTGCTGACTCTGGAATATCTTGTTTTGTCTGACCTGTTTCCTTGAGTGGATAATGTTGGATATCTTCATACATGATGTCCTCAGTCTGAATTTGGGATATATCTAATCCTAATGTTGACAATTCAGTTTGACTGTAGGAATCAATAACCCACTCTTTTTGTGTAATAATGCCAGGAGTAAAGGAATCCTATTCTGAATGAAGATCATTTATGTGTCCATCCAAAGAAAGCATCTTATGGGTAGATGGAGGGGTATGCGCTATATGGATATGATCATAATTTGTGACATCTTGTAGGAGAGTGGCCATCACCTCATTGTAGTATCTTGCATATAAAAATTCTTGATCTTGATTAATGTCAAAATTGCTTTCAACGTGCTTTGGATCAAGTTCTTGACATGGGTCAATTTCAAAGGATGGATTTCTTTCAAAGGGTTCTTGGACATCGTCATAAGGCATTGGAAGTGGCTCAATATCCTCTTGATCTTTGAGTGGACTTGGATCAAATGGTGAGTTGATAATTTCTTCAATATCTGTAACCATGAGGTCAAAGGATGTCAATATGTCTTGGAAAGGTCCCTTGCTAGACTTTGGTGAAAGATGTTGATCATGCTTTGAGGAAAAAACTTGAGATATGTCCTCTAACTCGTTAGGTGATGTAGAGACATTTTCAACATTATCATTGGTCAAAGGATTTTGATCATCATTTTGAATGATTGTGATGTGAATCTGTTGTAAGCTCTGTTGTGGGAGTAAGGCGTATGTTTTCTGTTGAGCCAACAATGTTTGTTGTTGGTCATGTTGTTGTTGAGCCAACAAAGATTTTTGTTGGTCTTATTGTTGCTGTGCCAACAAATCTTTTTGTTGGTCTAGCTGTTGTTGTTCCAATAAAGCTTTTTGTTGGGCTCCTTGTTGTGCTACTTGTTGATGGACTGCTTACAATAGTGCCCGGAATTGTGCTTGCGCTTGCGCTTGTTGAGTTTGGTGCTGGGCTACTTGAGCCGCTTGTGCTTGCTGAGCAGCTAGCTGTGCAGCTTGTTGGGCTTAAAGTGCTTTTTTGCGGGAAGCTTCTTGAGCAACTTGCAACATGATAGAGAATGAATTGTTAATGTTGTGTTTTGGCAGTGGTGGTGGTGGGTTGGGGATGGTGTTGATTGTTGGGATTGCTTGGATGGTTGCCACCTGTTGTTGCGATATCGATGGAAAAATGGGATGATTTGGTATGATGTTTTGATTTGGCATGATAGATTGAAATTGAACATTGTTGTGGTTGAGAATCATATCACCTTGATTTAGGTAACTTTGATTTTGCATGGTGTTACCCTCACTTGGATCAATACCTAGAGTCGTCAACATATTGCTTGGATTTTGAACAACGTTGATGGGATTTGCAAACATGTTGACCCCAAAGTTTACCAAGTGTGGATTTGAAATGGTCATGTTTGGTAAAGTTGCACTTGGCATGTATGGATTTGGTGGGATAATGTTGTTTGGAAAAGTCATGCATTGAGTTTTTGGTTGATAGATTTGCATATTTGGACTTGGATTTAAATATATCATTGGAAAAGGTGTTCCAAACTTTAGATTGGGCATACTCACATTAGTTGTACTTTTGAGGTTTGGAGGAGATAACGATCCCATGTATGGATGTGAGTTTCTCTAATAAATTGGCATGGTGAGACTTGGATTACTTATGATAGATGAATCAAGTTTATATTCCATGTTCTTCTTGTGTTGTGATCTTGTTGTGAAAGTGAACCTCTAAGGTGTTTAGGACCAATAATGAGATGAAATATGAAAGGGTGAGTGATATGGGTGTTTGAACGTTTAGGAACTTTGGATCAATGCTAGACTTTAGGACTTGGTTTGATTTGATAGTTTGGCTAGGTGTGTTAAGCCAAAAAAGATGATGGTGAGCTTGTAAACCCTAAGAGGTTGTGTTATCCTAGGGAAAACTCGTATAAGAGAATGAATTGGCTAAGTGTGTTAAGCCAATGAAAGTGATCATGAACTAGTAGACCTCAGGAAGTTGTGTTATCCTGGAGGCAAATTTGTTCAAGAAGATTGATAATTTGACTAGGTGTGTTAAGTCAAACAAGGTGATGCTGATTTTCCAAAAGTCTAGCATGAATGATGTTTCCAAGGTTCCAAAAGTTGTTGGTGAGATGGAAATTTGATTGATGTTTGGATGAATGGGTGAAGTGTTTGAATTGATCCTAGATGACCCTACAAGGACTTACTTACAAGACCAAGGTGATGAAGAACATGCTTTTCCCTAGAAGAAATTCAAACCAAAAGACCAATGTCTGCATGAAAACCAAATGACTCAAAACAGATCAAGCACATGTGTGGTTCAATTGTTTGTTTATCTTGGCTTTAATGATTTCTTTTTACCAAAGACACTTGCTTGCTTATGTTTCAAACTATACGTCTAATGTCCCACTTTCTTTCTCATCCCACAAGGTCTATTGTGTGGAAATTGAGGAAAATAGGGAAAAAGTTCCTTATATTTAACCTTATTGAAAACAAATGATGATAGAATTTTTGCACTTAGAAACCTCTAGAAACATGATTCCTAGTGAAAGCAAGAGTGTCCAAATTCATCAAGAGGTATTCGTTTCCCACAAGGTGTTTGAAATTTGACAGTTTTTGTGAATGTTTGTTTTCAAATGTTTTCAAGATCAAGTAATGTATTTCTTCCAAGCACTTTTACACTCCTAGGATGATGAGGCAATATCTTGTTGGGTTCCCACTTGGATAAATCTAGCTGCGCATATCTTGTGCGAATGGCTAAATGCTTGACCACACTGGCTCCCCTCCATGACACTCACTTATTCGGGTCAACCAAGTATTAGTACCCATGAATCTCCCATAGAATACTTTCCATTTCCACAACAAGACCGCATGTATAACGTGGGGCGGCTTCAAAGGACATGACCTTTTGCACCAACAAGATAGACAAGGTTTTGGCCTTTTTCTAAACAAAGGGTTCTAATTCGAGCATTTCATTCATGGGGGATTATCCAACATTGGCGAGAGTCCATTACTGTCCATCTCGTCGGAATAATCTTTGTGATTCTTGAACTTTCCTCAAGAATCCACACTTATATACCGGTTGGAAGTTGCTTGGCTTTAGCGTGTTCTCGGTTGGGTCGTTCCCTTAGGTGATTACTTTTTCCCACAAGGCAGGCCCTCTAAGATAAACAAAAACGAGCTAACATATGCTATCATTCACACAACCTTTGTTGAAAAAAAAAGGGGAGAACCTCCGCAATATATTGTGCTCACACTCGCATGTTTTGTTCAATTTTAAGTGCCCAAATTGAAATGTGGAGGCAATCTTTTTAACAACCTAATATTACTAAAATGTTTTTGATTCTCAAGATAGCAATGAAGCACGAGAGAAGCACATACACATTTTAAATAATATTAACTTGTGAAAAAGATTGCAAAACATGGAAAACATTTGTTCATTTTAAACCTCAAAGCAATGATGACTTCTTTTTAAGCACCAAATGAAGTGTGAGTTTTCCTTGTTCAATTGTTACCTTTTAAACAAAATCTAGTGTGTTTGCCTAAAGTTCTTTTTAGCCCCTTTGTACACTTTTTGAAAATAAGATTTTTTGTTGTTATTTTTTAGAGCCCAAAGATTAAAAATTAGTGTGTCTTAAAAGCATAAAGTAAACAAACCCTGAAATTTGGAATTATAATTGCTTCCAAGAGTGTCTAAAGACACTTGATACAATAAAAAAAAAGGATGTAATAAAAAGCTTTATTTTTGTTTTCTCCCCCCCTTTTTGATTTCCTTACCTAAAAAAGTGCTCAAAATATTAGATGAGATCAAAAGACAAGAAAATATAAGGGTTAGTTGAATCATCAAGCATAAAAACCCTAAAACTTAGGTGAAGTTTCATAGTGATTTGAGATTAGGTGAAATTTTTAAAATTTTAACTCTATAAAAGTTAAGAAACACTTATACCATTAGATAGATTATGAAATTCTACCCCATTTTAAAAAAAAAAGCTTTGAAAAAGACTAAAAAATGACCAAGATACGGTCATTTTAAGTTCGAATGAAAAAACAGGAAATCAAAAGCGACACAGTTTGCAAAAAGTGGCTCTGTTTGGAGCATAAGCGGCTCTGTTTGACTTGGGAGCGGCTTTGTTTGAGTTTTAAGCGGTTCAATATAGCGCCGTGTGGCTTTGTTTGCAAAAAGCGGCTCTATTTGACTTGGGAGCGGCTATGTTTGAGTTTTAAGCGGCTCAATATAGCGTCGCGTGGCTCTGTTTGCAAAAGCGGCTCTGTTTGACCTGTGTTTGCAAAAAAAATGTTAGAAACTGAGATTTAAAAAAAAAAACGTGATTTAAATGCTTGAACTGCCCTCTATCTAGCGCCAAAATGTGAACCCCAATTTGATACCTGCATAAACAAACCAAACAAACATGTTATTAGATCATATGCAAGGTAAAACAAGGATTCCCTATGAAATCCATTTACAAAACTTAAAATAGGAAAAAATGAAGAATAAAATACGAAAAAGCATATAAATCCTAATTAAGTGAGCAAACTAGAGATCCCATGAGGGAGTTGGTGCTAATGAAGTGTTGCAATTGGCCCTTTCCCAACTCCTTTGTGTGATTGTTGATGATTGATCCACTTGATGATGAAGAACAATGTGATTTCTTGAGAAAACCTGCAATAACCTAGCTAAGATCTTGTATTGAAGATAAAGTTGAGTAGAGTAAGTTTACTCAAGTTGTGGATGTTTGAATGAGAGGAAGAGTCTCTCATTTATAGATTCCAATCTTGAAAGAATGAGTAAGAATAAGCAATGTGGGATAAAAGATAATCCAATGGCATTGTGCCACTTGTCCACATGTGATTGGAGGAGGAATGAGCACATTTTGGTCAATGTGCAAGTTTGAATTTTGAATTTGAAAGTTGGGGGGAGATAAGAGTGGAGTTAAGGTCACTTGGCTCAATGCACAAGGACATGTAATAGGAGTGAATTCCTTGTTGGAAGTACCCATCCACTTGCATTTTTGAATTCAAACTTGAGGGAATATTCTTTTTTGATGCCATGTGAGGAAAATAGAGATTTAATAAATCAAAGTAATTGATTTATTGTGCAAGTTGCATTCTCTAGAGGATTTTAATGAGAGGGATTAAGTTAATCATGGATTTGATTAATTTAATGAAGAATTAGGTGATTTGACAATTTAGACTTAAATAGATGAATTAATTTAAATCAAAATTGAGAGGAAATGATTTATTAAATAAATGATTTGATTTATTTAACCAAAGAGGAATATGTTAGATTAAATCAAATAAGGTTTAATTTATTTAATTTAATAGGAGGACTTTAGAGATTTAATTTAAATAAAATGAATTATTTAAATGAATAGAGAAAGATGATTAATTAAATTAAATTGATTAATTTAATCACCAGAGGAGAAAGACCTAATTAAATAAATAATGATTTATTTAATTAAGGGATGAAAGGTGTTGATAAGCTGAGAGTATGATTCAAGACGAAACAATGTTAGTAGTATTAGAATCAGGTGCATGTATATTTTACATGTCTACAATAATGAACAATTATTTAATCATATAGATAAGACGAGAATTAGTGTAAAAATGTTGCTTGTAGGCTAGGACAATTTTGAGTGTATATTTTTCCCCTCTTTGAGACAACGTGATTTTGAGTGTTGTTTCAAAGAAAACTCAAGAAAAATATGCTAAAATGAGAGGAGGGGACCCCTATTTATAGTTTTCAAAAATAAAAATGAATGGCCAAGATTCAATTCTATTGTGTGGCCAAGATGCACTTTACAACAGGGTCTCCCCTACCCCCAAATATATTACATTTTTAAAAAATCTTTTGTCTTTTTCCTATTTTGTCTTCTAGTGGCAGCACTGTAGCAATTTTGTCCTTTTGTTGTTTGCCCTTTGCTGCAGTTACTCTTTCAGAAGTTCTTCATCAATAACAAGATTACCTTCTCACTTCTTCAGAGCTGCATATTCCATGAATATCAAGATTATCAGTCGAAGCTTGTCGACCTCAATGATATCCGACCTTAACACCTGGTAACTCCACTCCTTGGAGTTGTTAACGAGCTTTTCCCAGTCCTCATCATATTTGGCAGCGTTGTCCCTGAAAATCTTGGACTGGGTGAAAGCTCAAGCAACAAATCTCATGAAGTCTGTGGTAATCTCAGTTATCATTTCCTTCTCCATCCTTCTTCAGAAGTGAGGCTTTATGATTTTTGGGTTGATCTTATTGACATGCATTTCGTACCCTGTCATCAGCTTGAGATATCTGATACTATATCCTCTGGTCTCCTTGGCCCATTCTATATTTAAAATTATTATTTCCAGGATCTATTCTAGCCTCCCTTTTCGGTAATCAAAATCATGCTTCCATATATCCATCAGCCAGTGGTCATCATCCTTGAAGGCGAGGTCCTTTTCCCAAACTTTGCTTGGCAGTGTGAGGATAGCCTCAATCTTTGGATAGGCAGCCCTATAATTTTTTGGGAATTCCTCACAGACCTACCTTGTACCTTCAAGAGATGTTTCTACCTCCAAGAACTTGTTTGTTGTTTGGATAGCCAAGTTGATGCCCACATTCCTGATGTCCAAGACCTGCCGAAACCAAGTTTTTGTGGTCTTATCCAAGTTCCTTCTTATCTCCAACTTGTGGATTTGTTCCTGGGACAACAACTGCAGTGGGGCCGATGACGTGGTGGGTTGTTCATCTAGAGATGAACATTGCTAGATGTAGGTTGTCAAATCAACCACTTGTGCTTTAAGCTCTTCCTTTGAAACCTTATCCTGTTGGATAAGGTGCACCACTGTGGCGACCAATTCCTAGAGGTGGTCAACCTTTTGTTCCCGTGTGGCTACTCCCAAGTCGATGGTGGAGACGTTATAACTTACTCCCTGTCCTCCAACCACCGGCATAACTATCTGCACTGCCCTAGATCTAGAGGCATCCATCA
The DNA here is from genome assembly GCA_007115665.2 of Sequoiadendron giganteum. Lineage (NCBI taxonomy): Eukaryota > Viridiplantae > Streptophyta > Pinopsida > Cupressales > Cupressaceae > Sequoiadendron > Sequoiadendron giganteum. The sequence continues at coordinate 94,390,962 of CM021102.1, forward strand.
TTATCTTAGACCTGACCTTTGGCTTCTTCTCCTTCTTTGTCATAATTTGAGCTCTAGCCAGTATTGCCTCCAGCCTTGCTTTTGGATCCTTTAGGGCGGGAGTTCTCTTTTCGAGCTAATTTTGTAGCTAGTTGGGCATCTGAGGCCCTACCTTGGGTGATTCCTATTGACCTTTATTGTCCTCCACCCTAAGCTCAATGGATTTGACATTAATGGTTTCTTGCTCAGCCCTGACATCTTCTTTCTCCTCATCAGAATCCTGTGTGAGCGTTATGTGCTTGATAGGGGACTTCGTGAGCAGCTGCTCTCTAGGGTGGTTTTCCTTCTCAGCACCCCTTTATTCTTCTTCTTCATGCTCACTTCCTTCTATCTTGTCTTCTTGTTCATCCTCATGGAGGGATGCTTCTTCCTCATGCTTCAGGGTTTGATCATGCCTTTCCGTGGGAGACCTACTACCTTTAGTCCCTGGAACAATAACTCTTTCTTCCACTATAAGTTGTTCTCCAGCCTCTTTGTCCTCAATCTCCTTGAGTTGCTTGTCCCACTCTGCGTCGAGCTCGGGATCTGCTGTCTCTTGGAGAATGTCCATCCCCCGACCCTTGCTGCCCTCATTGGAAGATTCATATGCCACCTCATCAATCACCCAATGCTCATATATGGGATGCTCATGATATATAAATTCTTCATCTTCTGGTCTCGCGGCTACCTATTGTTCTCGTCACTCAAGCTCATCCAAGATTTTAATTGTGGCTTCCATCCTAGGTGGTTTTGTAGGAGGAGGGAGAGATGGGGCATTGACCATTTCCTAAGCTATTGCAGCTTGCACCATTGGATTTGCAAGCATCCCCAAAATCTCGAAAGGCACATTTTGCATGTATTTAATGAAGGATTCTGGGAGAGTAAGGGTAGGCATTGCAATAGAAGGTGAAGCAGGTGGAAGGGAAGGAGACATGGAGGATGATGAGATGGGTGATGTCATGGCAGACGATGAATCTACCGATACGACCTGCACAATCGGAGAAGAGAAGGCAAGGTGAACAGAGATGTCCACCATAGGCAGAGAGGAAGCAATCATTACAAGTGGAGTGGATTGAATGGTAGCAATGGAAGCAATGGTTGTAGAAGCTGATGAAGTAGTTGGGGACCTTGGTGGATCAGCTTCCAACTCCTCACCCAAGTGGAGTGGATCCTCAGGTATCACAGGAATCTTCATGATGCTTCTTGTTCTTCTATGTTTCTTGGGAGGCTTACCCTCTGAGACTTTTCTAGCATACACCTTTGGATTGGATTGTTGCTCATCAACCTCCTTCCTCTTTCTTGATTTGAGAGATGGCGGAGACTTGGAGGTCTCTCTAGCTGTAGTAGCAACATCCGCCCCACTATCAGAGCCACTTGGCTCATTCTTGAGTCTCTTGAATGTCAAGGCGACCCCTTTCTTCTTTAACCGAGTGACCTGACCACTGATCCATGCCTTTGTACGAGCCTCAATGGGCTTGGTGAGAATATTGAGTTCATCGACCTCTTGCTTGTCCCAATCAGTCAAAGGAAGCGAAAGAGTTGTGATATCATTATATCTTGGGTCTATCACCGTGCTCTCATCTTCTTCCAGCTGATCCAGAATTGGACACATTTTACTCTCTTTACAAAGTAGGCGGTCATACACATGTAATGTCGTATCCGCACTTCAAAATCATCCTTAAAATTTTCCCAAAATTCCTCAACATGGTGGAGGTGGACATATTTTGGTCCAAGTGCCTTTCTAATGTGACGGTATGGGTCCATCCATGGCCTAGCTGTATACTGCCTGAAGTGGTACTCAGCCAACTCCTTTTCCTAATTACCCACACATTGGGAGGTATTAATTTTATACATTCCCTGGCCAAGCCTGATAGGATAAGGCGCCACTACTAGATGTTTGCTACTTAGAATATTGTGGATGTGCTGCAGCTACCAAGTCAGTTCCAATAGTATGATCCAGTCATTAGGGTACTGGGGCAGCTTATTCGGCCTCTCCGTGAATCCTTGGGCACGAATGTAGATGATTTTTGGAAACTGAATAAATAGGAAGGTGTAATTCTTTAGGAGGGCTCTGGCACTGTGGGAGACTCTTCTCTCGAAATCACATCCAAGCAGTCGGATGATGTAGGCAATGAAGACATCATTTACCCTGTATTAGTCCTTCTTCAAATTCTTGTATTGCAGTTGAGGATATTTTTCATAGGGTTTAAGTTCCCTCCCCGACGCCTCATTGGGAATTGCATTTAATCCATTATAATGCAACTGATCGGAAAGCGAATAGACCAGGTAGGATGTCATATAGAATTTTGATGTCTTCTTCACACTAACGAATTGCTCATGGAAGCAATTGCTAATTATCTCCCCCCAGTCAAATGCAGTGTCACTCCCACAAAGAATTTGTTCAAAAAAGTACAACATCCATTCTTGGAAGAAGGCCGCTATAGGAAGGCCCATTACTTGGCTCAATAGGGTGACCAAGTCATGATAATCTTTGAAGAAATCATTGCGGAAGAGCTCTTGGGGAACATTGCCAACACTGGCCCGCCTGTCCTTCAACCAATATTGTTTGATCAACTTCTTGCATCTCATGGGATCCTGATCCCATAATGCTTTACACTCCTCAATGGTTGGGGTCTCCATTCTTTCAAAGGCAGGGATGTGGAAAGTTTTAATTATCCCAGGGGGGGACATATCAGCGAGGATGTTGCCATCTCTATCCACTATGGTTCTGGTTTCAAGTTGATATGCCTCCCGATATGCCATTACCAACTCGGGGGCCACCAACACTAGCTGAAAACCTGCAGCCTTGGCAAGTCCGCTGCTTCTGATTAATTTTGCATTGTCTGTTTTTGGGTCCACCTTGACTCTCTGTGTAAACTCATCAATATTGACATACCCGATATTGGTATCTGTGATGTCCCTCCAAAGAGTGGTGATTCTAGAGTGTAATGGAACCTCCTAGAATTTGTACCTCATTTGATCCTTGTCCTCCTTACCTCGAGGTGCTTTGGCAATTCCTTTCCCCTTTTCCTTGGTGGCACCAGAGGCTTCTGCACCGGGTTCCATAAATCCTGCACAAAGAGACGAGAGTTAGCAACATCAAACATGTAGATGTAGCCTTGGAAAAATCCCTGCAAATCAAGGTTAGATCAAACATCATTATTCTAGAAAAGTTCAACACTAGATCATAATAATTCTAGGAGGCAAATGGATGACCCGGACCCGAAGGGCCAAAATTCCCTTGGCAGAATGTCGTTTGGAAGGGAAAACAAGGCAAGGCACTCCCAATGAATTTTCCAGTCTTGGATTTGATCAAACAAAGGTTGGGAATGAAAGAAGGCTCATTTTTAGCAAGTGGGTCGAAGTCCATTTTTGATTTGGAGTCAATTTCAGTCACTATTTAGGCGTTCGGGTTTCAGCTGCAGGAAGGCCATTTGGAACAGCGCAGGGAGGACAACATTCCAGGAGTCGAGTTTCAGAGTTTGGGTTGCTGGGGTTGGGAAGCTACTATGGGATAGCTAAGTGAAATGACGAAAGTGCCACAGAATTTTGGGGATGGAAGTCCCAGAGGTTACACCCAAGGCTAACTTATCGGCTAGGAAAAGCTCAGCAGCGGACCAAAGGTCAGGGCTCGGGGGCCGAAAAGATGGACAGGTTCGGCTGTTTGAAATGGCGAGATCGGGACAGAATCCCGAAGATGGAATTCCAGAGTTTGGATTTCGGACAGTGCTTGGACATTTCATTTTTCTGTTTGAACTAGTGCGCGGAAAAAGGGTGACCAAGGTCTAGGAGTCAGAAAGACGTCTCGGGACAACCGTTCGAAATGACGAAGGTGACATGGAATTTTGAAGGTTGGAGTCTAAGAACAAATTGGATGATTAGTTTCTACTGCAAGTTTAAGATGGACTTCATGTGCCCGAGGTCCGAGGCCCGAAAGGACGGAGCGCAGCCGCCGTTTGGAATGGCGGAGCCGCAACCGAATCCCAAAGGTGGAAATCTGGAGGCTGAGACCCGGGGGCGAGTTTGGACGCTGTCATTTTCCAAGTTTAAACTCCATGCTTGACTGCGAAGAGGTCCAGGCCCAAAGGAGGTGGTCGCCTATTCTGGAAAATAGCAATGAGGAGGTCAATCTCCAGTTTTGAATTTCATCCTAGAAATGATCTATTTTTCAATTTTGAATTTGTGGGTTATTTTGGCTAAGGTACTATTCTACCAGGTTTCGAGTTCATTTTAGGTTTTTTACTTGATTTAAAGCATGACTTTGAGGAAAAAGAGACAAAGCACGTAGACGATGAACATACCTCGAAACCCTGAAGAAGATTTCTGCTGAATTCGCAAGGAATAGCAAAGCAGGGGCTCAGGCGCGGAGGAAAAAATTAATGGAATGGCGTTGGGCTTTTCAATCACTTCACATGTAAAAATGATAGTTTAAAACTTGTTTATATAACCCCCAATGCCATTAATATCGCAATTAAATGCTCGGTATGGTGGCAGGTGAGGTAGCTGAGTTCAAATTCTGGGATGGCGGCGGGAGGACCAGGTTCCGAGGTCCGGAAAGACACGGATGGATGGTCGTTGAAAAATATACCAAGTGAAATACAAACAGTGACGGGAGCTTCGGGGTCTAGTGTTCGGAAAGATGGAAGCTGGCGGTCGTTTGGAAAGACAAAGTCCAAAGAGAAACCCAAGAAGGGAATCCCGACAGGTCAGGCCCGAGGGATCGGAAAGACTTCGCACAACTGCCATTTGGAACGGCAAAACCATAACAGAAACTCGAGAGGGGAAAGTTGAGGGTCCAGGCCCGAAAGGCGCCACAGACATCAGAAAGAAAATCTGATAGGGGAAACCTGAAATGGCCAAGATTTATCATTTTTCCAAGGGGAAAAATTTGGTCAAACTTAAAATGTGACTTTTGAGAATGTGTTGACCTTTAAGGACCCCAAAATGGGGCACACAAAATGAGGCGAAGCAAAAAGGACCCGGCAAGCCAAAAAGAAAGAGAGGGTCCATGTTCCGAACGAGGCGTGCGTGCAGTAGGCACAACAATAATATCATCCACATACACAACTACTATCAAGATTTTTCCTTCCTCAATTTTGAAGTAAAGATTACTATCTTTGGTGCTTTTATTGAATCCTTGTTGTATGAAATATATGTCTGATCTCGCATACCAAGCTCTTGGAGATTTCTTTAATCCATACAATGCCTTTTTCAATTTGTAAACCATATATGGTTGATCTAGAAATTGAAATCCTTTCACTTGTTCCATGTAAACCTCTTCCAATTCACCATTTAGGAAAGTAGACTTCACATCCATTTGATAAACTTTAAAGTCCTTGTATGCTAAAAATGCCAAAAACATTTTGATAGCTTCCATCCTAGCCACTGGGGAAAATTTTTCCTCAAAGTCTATTCCTTTCACTTGTGACTAAACTTTACACACAAGCCTTGCTTTATATCTTACCACTTCTCCATTCTCATTCAGTTTGTTTTTGAAAACCCACTTAGTTCCAATTATGTTCTTATTTGCCGATCTAGGAACCAGTTCCCAAGTCTAATTTTTCCCAATCTGTTTAAGTTCTTCTTCCATTGCCTTCATCCAATGTTCATCTTTGCATGCCTCACTCACTATTTTAGGTTCAACTTTAGGGAGTAAACACAAATTTACCTTAGCTTCAACAACTCTACTTCTTGCCAATACTCCTTTCCTCTTGTATCCAATGATTTATTCTTCAGAATGATTCTTTTGCACATACTTAGGGGTATTAGGGTCTTTTTTGTAACTTCTTCCTCTTCATTCTACACTTATTTTTCCTCAAATTTTCTTCTTCTTCTTCTCCACAAGAAAGTTCATCTGATACATATCCATCTATAGCAATTGAATTATGTACATTTTCATCAACCTTAACATTTTCACTTTCAACAATCTTTCTTAGCCTTTTGTTGTAAAATCTATAAGATTTTCTTTTAGTAGAATATCCAAGGAAGATACCTTCATCAGACCTCACATCAAACTTACCTAATTATTCTTCATCTCTTTTGATATAACATTTGCTTCCAAATACTCTAAAGTACTTGACAGAAGAAATCCTTCCATACCACAACTCATAGGGAGTCTTTGTGTTGTTAGATTTTTCTTGAATTTTTTTAAGTATGTAAACAACAATATGAATTGCTTCTCTCTAGTAGACTTCCGATAGGTTAGCCTCTTTCATCATAGTCCTAGCAACTTCTTGAACAACCCAATTTTTCCTTTCAACCACTCCATTTTGTTGAGGAGTTCTAAGGTCAGACAAGTGCCTCTTTATTCCATGAACTTCAAAAAAAATGTTAAACTCATTGGAGGTGAATTCTCCACCTCTACAAGACCTCAAACATTTGATTTTAAAATCCATTTCATTATCAACCATAGCTTTAAATGCTTTAAATCTATCTAGTGCATCATATTTCTCTCTAAGAAAAGTAACCCATGCCATTCTAGAGTAATCATCAATCAAAATAATTAAATACCTATCACTTCGAAGACTTCTCACACTTGTAGGACCACAAAGATTTGTATGTATTAATTCTAGTAGTCTGATAATAGATTGTCCTTTCCTTTAAAACTACTCCTGCAATGCTTTCCAAATTGACAATTCTATCAAACAACATTAATAGGCTCTTTAATTCGTAGTAGGTTTCTCACTAGATGAATTGAACTAAATCTAACTAAATTATCAAAATTTGTGTGACACATCCTCTGGTGCCATTACCAGCTATCATTAATTTGAGACATAAGAAATGATCATCAGCACCCTTGAGCTAATAAATATTTCCATTTGTCCTCTTACCACTAGAAATCATAGTTCTAGACCCTTTTATAATCTCACATATTTCATCCCTAAAAAAAATATTATATCCTTTGCTACACATTTTTCCAACACTCAAAATATTATGCCTTAAACCCTTAACATAGTAAACATCTTCAATATTATGCTTGCCATCAAAATTTATTGAACCTATTCCACAAATCTTAGCTCCTGAATCATATCCAAATTTAACTAATCCTCCATCATACTTTTCAAGTTTAACAAACTTACTTTTGTCTCCATACATATGATTAGAGTAGCCTCTTTCAACTACCCAGTAATTTTTATCTTTCCTAGCATGAAAAGTAGAAACCAAAATACCTTCAATCTTATCCTTCTTCTTTGAAACACTTTCCTTCACATAACTTTCAAAGTTAGCAGAAGTAGATTCATATTTTAAAGCCAAGAACAATATTTCATTTTCATCAATATCTCCATAATCAAATTCATCATCAAAAATATCAGCATCTTATCTAACATAGTAACTTCTTTTAATCATCTTTCATTTATTCTCCTTACTTTTATTGTTCACAGTTCTATTTGGACATCTTGAAGCATAATGACCTATATTTCCACAGCTAAAACATTTGAAAGGTAGTTTACCTTTGTACTTATTGGTGCCCTTTTTTATCCTTCTTACAAAGTTAGCTTCCACATCATCAAGATCTTCTCCATCTAAATCATCAATCTTTTCTGATTTTCCAGCCTTGAAATCTATCTCCACTTTTGTACCATTTCTCAAACTAGGTTTTCTCATTTCAAATAAAGTTAGTGTACCAATCAACTGATCTCTAAAGTAAGTATTAAAATTTGTAACTTCCTCAATAGCAGATACCTTTTCATTGTAAGAATCAAGAAAAGATTTGAGAACTTTCTTTACCACCCTAGGTTCTTTGACTTGTGCACCAAGACCTCTCATAACACTTACCAGATCATCAAATATCTTCATGTGGGTTGTAATTGCTTCATCTTTGTAAATTCACAAGGTCTCAAATTGTGCCTTTAGATTCTACAAATTTTCTTGTTCAACCTTATCATCTTCATAAATGCTTTCAAGCTTATCCCAAACTTCTTTAGTAGTCTTAAGATTCATAACTTTTACCAATTTAGAATTTGAAAGACTTCATAATAATAAATATTTCCTTATAATTTACCTCACGTGCCTTGATCTTATCACTTGTTCTTGGACCACTCGTCAATACAACATATTGATTCTTTATTTCCTTTTCAATCTCAAACCCATCAGATGCCAAATATCCTTTCATCTTTGTCTTCCAGAATGCATAGTTTGTTCCAAAAAATCTAGGGCAATCCAATTTTTTTTCATCTCAGATCTACCTCAAGCGATTAAGCTCTTCTCTAAGTAACCTCACTCTGATACCAATTTTTGAATGAATGAGACAACTGAGAGGGGGGTGAATCAATTGTAGCAAATTAAAACATCAAAATGCTCAAAATAATCATCCACAAACATTCATTAAAACCTTATTTTGTTAAAGTGATTATTAATGAAATGTAGATAACATAAACTAAAATAAAAACACCATACACAAGAGAACATTAGATTTATGTGGAAAACCCAATGAGGGAAAAAACACGATGAGGATTAGCTCACAATAAAAGGAAACAAGGTATCATTGCTAGAATAGGACACACTTTCCAAAAAGGCTCACAACTAGGGCTCATTGCCACATAAAGAAACAAGAAGATAGAAGAGAAATATTACACAAAGAAAAACTTCTCAATGCAACAAGGTATCCACCACAATTTCTCCAACACTTTCGTAGCTTTGTTTCAAATATTTTAGACACCTTCAACTCACTACTTTTAGAAGTCCAATACTTTGATGTTTGCACTGCTCTACTCAAATTTGCATCTATAATTATGTAATTCACATCACAATCATCACTCACATCTATCTCACATCTATCTTGCCTCTATCTTGCATCTACCAATAACACTACTCTTATTTATATCATCCTCAACCATGAAAACATTCTCCAAGGTAAAAAACTACATGTTACATTTAAAATTTCAAATTAGGTTGGCAACCAAACATTCTCACGGTGGATAGTGTATACACCTAAAAATGGTCTAGAGCATCTGATTAATTCAATACAAATTATTTGATTAATTATCCTAATTTCCTCTACTATTGAATAAATTTAAATATTTATTTAATATAGTCCACATTCACATTCTTCATAATTTCTTCTAAATCTCATCGTAATTAAATAAACAAAAATAAATACTTTGTTCGCTTTAATTATCAAATCCCTATTTCAATCTATCACATCATTTTTAAATTAATTAAATAAAGATCAAAACACTTTATTGATTAATTGCCATTATTCTTCTATTTTAATAAACAACTATCCTATAGTTCGCTTTATTAAATTATTTATCTTTCCTTTATTAATTCAAATAAATCAAAATATTTGAATTGTTGCACAAGGAATATTCCAATCTATATTTTCTCAAAAATGAATTAGATTTCCTATGTCTAAACCATGTCTAAATTATGTCAAAAATATGTCAAATTAATTGATTGAAACTTCACGGGAAGTTTTGGAGACAAATTTGGAATTTGATCTCTCAATCCTCTTCCATCAATCTTTCCTCTTCTCTTGCCTGGTGTTTTCATGGGTAGAGACAACCTCCCTCTTTCTCTCAATATCCTCTATCTCTCACCATTCAATTCTCCAGATTGAATCCAAGCCTTTCAAAGCTTTCCCTGTGCATTTCTACAACGAGGAAATCTATAAATAAAGCCTCATTCAACCAAGAAGAGGATCCAAATAATCAAGCTTTTGCACCCTTACTCTGCAGGAATCCAGGCATCAAGTATCAAGCATCAACATTCAAGCAATTCAACAATCAAGCTTCACAACTATGGCTACCTCTTGGAGCTGCATTTATCTGTTTCACATCAATATCATGCTAGTTTAATTGATTTATCATTTAGCATTATATTATCATCATCTCGTTCTTCAGATAGTCATTTTAACAGTCTTATATGCTTACACAATCTGAGAGCAATTTAGATTTAATAAATCTTTGGAGATAGAGAGCGATAGGATGATTTCATTTGATTATTGCTTTTGATTTAGTTCAAATTGAGTTGTCTTTGATATAATGTCATATTAAGAAGTGTATTTATGTTATTTACCTCATTCCACACTTACAATTTGGCACCCACCGTGGGGCATTAACCCCAATTTTATCAAAATTTCAAAATTTTCTGGAAAGTGTTACGTAGGTTTACACAGCGTGATTTATTTTAGCGCTTTTGTTAAAAGTTTCGGCACCTCTGGTCCCTGTTCCAGCGCTTTTGGAGTTTCGGCGCTTCTGGTTACTGTTCTAGCGCATCGGGTGTTTTAGCGCTTCTATGATAAACTTCGATGCTTCGGTACACTATTTCGGCGCTTCGGTGATTTAGCGCTTCCAAGACAAACTTTGGCGCTTCGGTACACTGTTTCGACATTTTCGGGTTTTAGCGCCTCAGGTAACTGTTCTAGCACTTCGGTTCCATATTCCGGCGCTTTTGTAAAAACAGTCTGGATCCGACGCTTCCACGGCCAGATTGTATTTATTTTTTTCACAGTTGGGATAAAATTGATCAATCTAGGATAGTTACTTCAAAGTTTTATAAAAAAATAAAAATTGATCAATCCTAGGATAATCACTTTCTTGTTTTTCTTAAAGCAAATCTATCAATCCTAGGATAGTCACCGCATTTTTACAATAGAAGTTAAAAAGAACATCATGATTTCTGTGAAGCAACACCTTCACTTAGATTAAGAATCTTTCTTTTTGGGCTTAATACAGAACAAATCTATATGCTGTGCTTGTAGTGATTAGGCTTATGCTCTCCCCTTAACTGGGTGACCAAAGTGCCAGATTCACTTTTCTTTTATGTCATTTATGCTTTATTAAATCCTTTAGCAGGCCTGTTGTAGTGGGAAAAAGTACTCACCCTACGGGAATGACCTAAGTGGGAACAACCAAAGCCAGGTTATCCAACCCACTATAATAAAAATGCAATTTGTTGATGAAAGTCCAAATTGACGGTAGCAGGCAAGATAACCATCCCCAAAATCTTTGTTCTAAAGATTGGGAGGTCTCCTGAGGGAGTTTATCTATTTGCCAAACCAAACGGAACCCTATCTACGAACCATAGAGTAGTTTCCCGCTGAGTTAGTATCCATACATTGTCATACTCACGGTGTAAGGGGAGGGAAGAATCTGCCCCCAAGACACTCACCATATAATTACCAAGGATTGTTTGCTCAAGGGATTCAGTATCTATGTCCGTCACTTTGAGTACGCACCTGGCAACATCAAAAACATGGGTGCCCTCTAGGGGGTGACATGGTTGTGTGAGTATAATGATGACCTACTTGTCCTTAAGTGTGAGTCTGTTTGATTTGTGTACAAATGTTAAAACAACCCGTCAAAATCAATAAAGATCATTCATGATTTTTGAACATACACAATCTTTTCAGTTTTAAAACACTTATTCAAAAATTGCTTGTCGTGTTTTCACAAATTCATTTAAATTAGATTTAAAGATCATCCTGAAAACGTCAAGTCAAAACAAATCAGAAAATCCATGCTACGAATGTGGAAGTCCACCACCTTTGTTAAAAGGAAAATCAAAGTTACAAAGCCCAAGCAACCTCTCAGTTATAGAAATAAATTGAGAAGACAATGTTTTCTATATCAAAATCGGAAACTCTTTTTACAACATAGAACATTCATTCACCATTATCATGATTTTGCTAGGGGTCACTCTTTAGACTACGCGGTAGAACCATTCTATTCACGATCCTTCTTTCAAAGAAGAGCTCTCACACAATTTCACAACCATAGTCAACGAATTCATCATTCATATCTTCTGCAGTCTCTGATACAGTATGCCACAAGGCCAGACCAGATTCTACAATAAGAAAAATTAAAAATTTTGTTTAAGCATTCTGGAAACCTGTTTCAACGCTTTTGGTCACTGTTTTAGCGCTTTTGGGAAATAGCGCTTTTGGGTACTGTTTCAGCGCTTACAATCTGTATTTCAGCGCTTCTGGTAAAATAGTGCTTCTGTCAAAATTTACAGCTCTTTGGGTCTGTATTTCAGCACTTTTAGTAAAATAGCGCTTCCAGTCACTGTTTCAGTGCTTCGGTCATCTGTTTCAGCGCTTCAAATAAAATAGTGTTTTGGGTCTTTGTTTTAGTGCTTATGGTCTCTGTTCTAGCGCTTCTGTGAAACAACGCTTCTGTACTCTATTTTAGCACTTCTAAAAATAGAGAGTTCAAAAATCCTACCAGTCAGTCTGTTTGTCTTTTCTCCACAATCTTCACCAGAACACAAGTTTCTGTTCATCAGAATCACTGTCAAAGGACCAAAATCAGGAAAGGTTATTCAAATTTGTAAACTTATCAACTGAAACCAGATCTTGCAAATTACAAGTGTCAAAATCAATTACACAATCAATTACTACACTGAAGTTTCATTATCAAGATAATGCATCCTTCATCATGAAACAAAGTATAGTAATTAGCTTTTTAAATATTGTCTCAATCAATAAGATTTGTCATCTTATTTGACTTTGTTTAAAAAGGTTCAAATTGACACTATCTCGCACATAAGATCAACATTTCAGAAGAAAGGATAAAAATTTGTATGCCAATCTTTACTAGGTCCCACAAACAGAGACTCTTAGAACAAGAGCTTGCATCATCTAAAATCCTTGGAACACTCTACACCGCAACGACAAAAATGAAATAACTCAAGAGGAAATCCAAGCGGCTCAACAAGATCCAAAATTTCACATGTTTATGGAAAAAATTTTGGAACAAGACATGGAAAAATATCTTTTAATGCTGGCCAAATCAGGGGCAAAACTTCCAAAAGATTTTGATATAAACCGTTCGAAGGATGCAACTGAGACAAATGAAATAGAGATACCACTACCAACGCAAACAATCGATCCAGTTGTTGCTTTAACCTCACAAATACAATTATTACAACAACAGATACATGAGATGATGAAAGGTACAACCAAAAGGTATGCGATACAGGACATTTTTCCTTATCCTTTTGATGCAACAGCTGGTTTGCTACCTTTTCCAAGACAGTGCAAATTCCCAAAGTATGATAACTACAATGGACGAACAGATCCTATAGATCATATACGAGAATTTAAAACGATGAGTCTTGAATTTTCTCAAGAAGAGACTTATTTGATGAGGTTATTCCCAAGAAGTTTGGGAGGTGCATGTATGGAATGGTTCTCAAAACTGCAACCTGGTATCAAAACGTTTGAGGAACTTGTTAACAAGTTTATCTCTCAATATTCATTCAACATCCAAAATGATGTTACTATCAAGGATCTCTACAACTTAAAACAAAACAAAGGTGAAACATTCTTGTCTTTTCTCTAAAGATGGCAACAACTGTTCGCTAGGTATCCTCGATCTATTCCAGAGGAAGAAAAGATGGAATTATTCATTGAGAACTTGACAAAAGAAATGAGCTATAGGCTAGAATTACAATGTCCACCCACTTTCGAAAAAGTCATAGAAAATGGTCTTAAGATTGAGGAAGCATTAGTAAAACGAGGATTTATCAAACATTACAATGACAAATCAAATAACTACTCCAATCAACACTCAAACAATGATAAACCAAAAATTTGGCAAAAGAATCGCAAAACAAATGAAACAACAAGCGATTCACAAAATGTCAAACCAATTTTCAACTTGACCGCATCTTCTTCAAACAATCAAAATAATGACCAAAAAGTCCAGTCAAATACCATGCAGAACAATGAATGCGCAAAAATACTACCATATCAAAAACCATCAAATCGATGAAAGTTCACACCTTTAGGTCAATCAATGGAATCAGCAATGAAGGAACTAGTTACCAGAGGCCTTCTCACTGCACGGGAAGCTAGGTTCTGAGATCCAAAAGTCAAACCATCATGGTGGAATGACGCTGATTATTGCAACTATCATAATAACAAGGGTCATAAAACAAATGGCTATATGGAATTGAAACATGCAGTACAAGATTTGGTGGATAGCAACAAAGTGTATGTGGAAGGACCTCAAAATAACAACGATCATTCGGCCTTCAAAGATCCTTTGCCAAATTATGACAAAGGTGCATCATCATCAAATAGCAAAGGGAATAATGCCAATCATGTCGATAACACAACAATCCTGTGTCTATCTGAAGTCAAACATGATCATACAATTAATGATAACATTGATGAAAATGAAACCAACAATGTTACCTCTTTGGATTTACTCCCAAGAGTGCAAAACTCTGATAATCAAATCAATGTTTTAAAAATCAGAGATAATCAAGAACATCAACCAACAAACGTCATGACTCAGGGGCAATCAAAAGTAATGTTAAGGGGAATGGGATCCACACATGCAGTTCCACCTCCATCACATTATGATGTTATCAATCAAATGCAAAACACCCCTCGAGAGAATCAAGAACATCAACTAGCAAACGTCATGACTAGAGGACAAGCCAAGGTAGTATTAAAAGGAGTGGGATCTCAACGTCCGGTTACGCCTCAATCTCATTATAATATTGTTGATCAATTACAAAACATCCCCACCCAAATCTCAATACTGGAACTCCTTAAGTTGTCACCATCACATAAAGAAGTTCTCGAGCAAGCATTAGTTGCCACAACTGTACCAAATAATTTGGATGTTTTTCAATTCCAAGCTATGGTGGGACATCTGACTACCCTGCATTGTCTGTCATTCTCTCAACATGATGATGTCTCATTAAACCATCCGTATAACACAACACTGCATATCGAAGTCTGTATCCATAATCATCGTGTTAAGAGAGTTCTAATAGATGGGGGAGCTGGTTTGAACATTTGCACCCTCAAATTAATCCGTGCACTAGGATATTCAGAAGACGCTATTGATGCTCGACGAAAAATGACCATCAAAGCCTATGATGAGGAGGAAAGATCGTCCAAAGGTTTGATTGTATTGCCCATTCAAGTGGGACCTGTGATGAAGCATATAGCATGTCAAGTATTAGAAAGAGAATTGACATACAATATACTATTAGGACAACGCTGGATTCATGAAATGCAGGCCGTACCTTCTACATACCATCAATGCCTAAAGTTTCCAGTAAATGGACAAGAGGTGACTATAGCTGCTGATTATAATCACCCGCAACATTGTGACACATTAAGAATATCTCAAGACACTTTTGTCCCTCACAACAGGGAAGCTTCAAGTTCATCATCATCTAAGAACGAACAAAGTCCAAGCATCTCTACCAAGTGGGTGCAAAAGAAAGGTAAAGAAAAGGAAACAAGTCATGATGAAACAAACAATCCGGATACAAAAACTTCTCTACCAGACAAATTTCAAAAGCAAGTTCAGTTGACAGATAAAGGAATGGGACAGTACTCAATGGAGCAATCGCTTAACTTATCACAGTTAATGCCATCTCCTAGGAAATATGGTCAACCATCACTAATCAAACCTCCAACATCTGTACCTGCCACAGTTCTTCATGAAACATTTATAAAATCTGGAACCATAGTAGAAGAAACAGACAACAAAGCAATCCTGGATTGGCTATACAAGGATGAAGAAACATCAACATTAGAGATCGATACCAAAAATATTAGCATCAACATAGACAAGTATGGCAAAGGAAAGGCTATTCTTGAAAAGATGGGTTATGAAGGACAAGGGCCTATGGGATTAAGAAAGAAGGGAATCTCAGAACCTATCACACCTCTCACTCTCCATACAAAAGAAAAACCAGGACTAGGATACTCTGAAGAAGAGAAGCAAGAGCTAACAAAGACAGCTATGGAAAATATCCTTCACTTTAGAGATGGTTCTGAAACAGACTCAAATGAATATGAGTGGGCATTACCTTGTGATCTACTTGACATTGATATTCTAGTTGATGTGATTCAAAAATATGCACCTACACGTGAGGAGGGCCAAGGCTCTGGGTCTCGACCATTTGTCGAGGGATCACTAAATATTGATGACTCTAGTGAGGATGAATAGAATTTGAGTGAACTAGATGATTTTGAAGAGGGTGCCATCATGGATCTCGATATCCCAAATGATAATTATGATGATATTGTTGTCCTCACCCTTACCTCCATTGACCTAAATCAATCTGATGATACCATGCCATTAATCCATCCATAACTTATTGATTGGGAACCCACTGAACCATTGACTATACCAAAATTTGAAAATGATGATGCTATCGTGCATTTCCTTTGTCATACCAAACCTGATACAAGTGTTATCCATAATACTCATAACAATACGACTCAGCAGAAGGGTGTCAAATCTTCTAGTTGCAAAAATGAAAACAAGCAAAATAGATCCAATGGTGAAACCATTCTATGGCAGCATTAGATCTAGAAAAAGTAAAAATAAAGAACACATCCAATGGTGAAAACCTTTCTGAGGCACTAAAGGATGGAAGTTTTGACACTCTCTCAGAACACTATCATGAGCGATCATCAGTTCTGGTCGAACCTACACAATCAGTGGACATTGGCACAGAAGAGAAGGCAAAAGTTCTACATCTAGCAGAAGCAATGACTGATCAAGAAAGACCGACATTCATCCAATTCTTCAAAGCAAGAAGCATCAACTTTGCTTGGTCATATTCCAATATGCCAGGTTTAGATCCCAATCTGCTTATGTATCATTTATCTTTGCCAACAGGAATCAAGCCTGTTAAGCAAAAATTAAGGAAAATGCATCCTCACATCGCATTAATGGTAAAAGCAGAATTAAAAAAATTATTGGATGCTAAATTCATAAGGTCTATAGATTATGCTAAGTGGATATCAAACATAGTACCTATTTCAAAGCCAGACAATAGCATCAGAATCTGCACAGATTTCAGAGATCTCAATAAAGCATGCCCAAAGGATGATTTTCCACTTCCAAATATAGACATCATTGTGGACTTGACGGCAGGGCATGCCATGTTATCAATCATGGATGGCTTTTCTGGATACTATCAAATTAGAATAGCTCCAGAAGATCAGGAGAAGACGGATTTCACATGTCCATGGGGAACTTTTTGCTGGAATGTCATGCCATTTGGTTTAAAGAACGCAGGAGCAACTTATCAAAGGGCAATGATTACGATCTTCCATGAAAAGATGCACACCTTCATGGAAGATTATGTCGATGACATCTTAGAAAAATCTACTACTAGGGAAGGACATCTGCATATCCTAGATAAAATCTTCACGTGGATGGAAAAATTTAATGTCAGGTTAAACCCTAAGAAATGTGTCTTCGGGGTTACATCAGCAAAGCTACTAGGATACATTGTGTCAGCAAAGGGCATTGAAATGGATTCGACAGAAGTCAAAGCTATAATGGAGATGCCACCTCCTAGAAACATCAGCCAACTATGATCACTACAAGGACGGCTTCAATCAAT
>CM021102.1:94408413-94607923 GCA_007115665.2 Sequoiadendron giganteum
TTATCATTTTTCCAAGGGGAAAAATTTGGTCAAACTTAAAATGTGACTTTTGAGAATGTGTTGACCTTTAAGGACCCCAAAATGGGGCACACAAAATGAGGCGAAGCAAAAAGGACCCGGCAAGCCAAAAAGAAAGAGAGGGTCCATGTTCCGAACGAGGCGTGCGTGCAGTAGGCACAACAATAATATCATCCACATACACAACTACTATCAAGATTTTTCCTTCCTCAATTTTGAAGTAAAGATTACTATCTTTGGTGCTTTTATTGAATCCTTGTTGTATGAAATATATGTCTGATCTCGCATACCAAGCTCTTGGAGATTTCTTTAATCCATACAATGCCTTTTTCAATTTGTAAACCATATATGGTTGATCTAGAAATTGAAATCCTTTCACTTGTTCCATGTAAACCTCTTCCAATTCACCATTTAGGAAAGTAGACTTCACATCCATTTGATAAACTTTAAAGTCCTTGTATGCTAAAAATGCCAAAAACATTTTGATAGCTTCCATCCTAGCCACTGGGGAAAATTTTTCCTCAAAGTCTATTCCTTTCACTTGTGACTAAACTTTACACACAAGCCTTGCTTTATATCTTACCACTTCTCCATTCTCATTCAGTTTGTTTTTGAAAACCCACTTAGTTCCAATTATGTTCTTATTTGCCGATCTAGGAACCAGTTCCCAAGTCTAATTTTTCCCAATCTGTTTAAGTTCTTCTTCCATTGCCTTCATCCAATGTTCATCTTTGCATGCCTCACTCACTATTTTAGGTTCAACTTTAGGGAGTAAACACAAATTTACCTTAGCTTCAACAACTCTACTTCTTGCCAATACTCCTTTCCTCTTGTATCCAATGATTTATTCTTCAGAATGATTCTTTTGCACATACTTAGGGGTATTAGGGTCTTTTTTGTAACTTCTTCCTCTTCATTCTACACTTATTTTTCCTCAAATTTTCTTCTTCTTCTTCTCCACAAGAAAGTTCATCTGATACATATCCATCTATAGCAATTGAATTATGTACATTTTCATCAACCTTAACATTTTCACTTTCAACAATCTTTCTTAGCCTTTTGTTGTAAAATCTATAAGATTTTCTTTTAGTAGAATATCCAAGGAAGATACCTTCATCAGACCTCACATCAAACTTACCTAATTATTCTTCATCTCTTTTGATATAACATTTGCTTCCAAATACTCTAAAGTACTTGACAGAAGAAATCCTTCCATACCACAACTCATAGGGAGTCTTTGTGTTGTTAGATTTTTCTTGAATTTTTTTAAGTATGTAAACAACAATATGAATTGCTTCTCTCTAGTAGACTTCCGATAGGTTAGCCTCTTTCATCATAGTCCTAGCAACTTCTTGAACAACCCAATTTTTCCTTTCAACCACTCCATTTTGTTGAGGAGTTCTAAGGTCAGACAAGTGCCTCTTTATTCCATGAACTTCAAAAAAAATGTTAAACTCATTGGAGGTGAATTCTCCACCTCTACAAGACCTCAAACATTTGATTTTAAAATCCATTTCATTATCAACCATAGCTTTAAATGCTTTAAATCTATCTAGTGCATCATATTTCTCTCTAAGAAAAGTAACCCATGCCATTCTAGAGTAATCATCAATCAAAATAATTAAATACCTATCACTTCGAAGACTTCTCACACTTGTAGGACCACAAAGATTTGTATGTATTAATTCTAGTAGTCTGATAATAGATTGTCCTTTCCTTTAAAACTACTCCTGCAATGCTTTCCAAATTGACAATTCTATCAAACAACATTAATAGGCTCTTTAATTCGTAGTAGGTTTCTCACTAGATGAATTGAACTAAATCTAACTAAATTATCAAAATTTGTGTGACACATCCTCTGGTGCCATTACCAGCTATCATTAATTTGAGACATAAGAAATGATCATCAGCACCCTTGAGCTAATAAATATTTCCATTTGTCCTCTTACCACTAGAAATCATAGTTCTAGACCCTTTTATAATCTCACATATTTCATCCCTAAAAAAAATATTATATCCTTTGCTACACATTTTTCCAACACTCAAAATATTATGCCTTAAACCCTTAACATAGTAAACATCTTCAATATTATGCTTGCCATCAAAATTTATTGAACCTATTCCACAAATCTTAGCTCCTGAATCATATCCAAATTTAACTAATCCTCCATCATACTTTTCAAGTTTAACAAACTTACTTTTGTCTCCATACATATGATTAGAGTAGCCTCTTTCAACTACCCAGTAATTTTTATCTTTCCTAGCATGAAAAGTAGAAACCAAAATACCTTCAATCTTATCCTTCTTCTTTGAAACACTTTCCTTCACATAACTTTCAAAGTTAGCAGAAGTAGATTCATATTTTAAAGCCAAGAACAATATTTCATTTTCATCAATATCTCCATAATCAAATTCATCATCAAAAATATCAGCATCTTATCTAACATAGTAACTTCTTTTAATCATCTTTCATTTATTCTCCTTACTTTTATTGTTCACAGTTCTATTTGGACATCTTGAAGCATAATGACCTATATTTCCACAGCTAAAACATTTGAAAGGTAGTTTACCTTTGTACTTATTGGTGCCCTTTTTTATCCTTCTTACAAAGTTAGCTTCCACATCATCAAGATCTTCTCCATCTAAATCATCAATCTTTTCTGATTTTCCAGCCTTGAAATCTATCTCCACTTTTGTACCATTTCTCAAACTAGGTTTTCTCATTTCAAATAAAGTTAGTGTACCAATCAACTGATCTCTAAAGTAAGTATTAAAATTTGTAACTTCCTCAATAGCAGATACCTTTTCATTGTAAGAATCAAGAAAAGATTTGAGAACTTTCTTTACCACCCTAGGTTCTTTGACTTGTGCACCAAGACCTCTCATAACACTTACCAGATCATCAAATATCTTCATGTGGGTTGTAATTGCTTCATCTTTGTAAATTCACAAGGTCTCAAATTGTGCCTTTAGATTCTACAAATTTTCTTGTTCAACCTTATCATCTTCATAAATGCTTTCAAGCTTATCCCAAACTTCTTTAGTAGTCTTAAGATTCATAACTTTTACCAATTTAGAATTTGAAAGACTTCATAATAATAAATATTTCCTTATAATTTACCTCACGTGCCTTGATCTTATCACTTGTTCTTGGACCACTCGTCAATACAACATATTGATTCTTTATTTCCTTTTCAATCTCAAACCCATCAGATGCCAAATATCCTTTCATCTTTGTCTTCCAGAATGCATAGTTTGTTCCAAAAAATCTAGGGCAATCCAATTTTTTTTCATCTCAGATCTACCTCAAGCGATTAAGCTCTTCTCTAAGTAACCTCACTCTGATACCAATTTTTGAATGAATGAGACAACTGAGAGGGGGGTGAATCAATTGTAGCAAATTAAAACATCAAAATGCTCAAAATAATCATCCACAAACATTCATTAAAACCTTATTTTGTTAAAGTGATTATTAATGAAATGTAGATAACATAAACTAAAATAAAAACACCATACACAAGAGAACATTAGATTTATGTGGAAAACCCAATGAGGGAAAAAACACGATGAGGATTAGCTCACAATAAAAGGAAACAAGGTATCATTGCTAGAATAGGACACACTTTCCAAAAAGGCTCACAACTAGGGCTCATTGCCACATAAAGAAACAAGAAGATAGAAGAGAAATATTACACAAAGAAAAACTTCTCAATGCAACAAGGTATCCACCACAATTTCTCCAACACTTTCGTAGCTTTGTTTCAAATATTTTAGACACCTTCAACTCACTACTTTTAGAAGTCCAATACTTTGATGTTTGCACTGCTCTACTCAAATTTGCATCTATAATTATGTAATTCACATCACAATCATCACTCACATCTATCTCACATCTATCTTGCCTCTATCTTGCATCTACCAATAACACTACTCTTATTTATATCATCCTCAACCATGAAAACATTCTCCAAGGTAAAAAACTACATGTTACATTTAAAATTTCAAATTAGGTTGGCAACCAAACATTCTCACGGTGGATAGTGTATACACCTAAAAATGGTCTAGAGCATCTGATTAATTCAATACAAATTATTTGATTAATTATCCTAATTTCCTCTACTATTGAATAAATTTAAATATTTATTTAATATAGTCCACATTCACATTCTTCATAATTTCTTCTAAATCTCATCGTAATTAAATAAACAAAAATAAATACTTTGTTCGCTTTAATTATCAAATCCCTATTTCAATCTATCACATCATTTTTAAATTAATTAAATAAAGATCAAAACACTTTATTGATTAATTGCCATTATTCTTCTATTTTAATAAACAACTATCCTATAGTTCGCTTTATTAAATTATTTATCTTTCCTTTATTAATTCAAATAAATCAAAATATTTGAATTGTTGCACAAGGAATATTCCAATCTATATTTTCTCAAAAATGAATTAGATTTCCTATGTCTAAACCATGTCTAAATTATGTCAAAAATATGTCAAATTAATTGATTGAAACTTCACGGGAAGTTTTGGAGACAAATTTGGAATTTGATCTCTCAATCCTCTTCCATCAATCTTTCCTCTTCTCTTGCCTGGTGTTTTCATGGGTAGAGACAACCTCCCTCTTTCTCTCAATATCCTCTATCTCTCACCATTCAATTCTCCAGATTGAATCCAAGCCTTTCAAAGCTTTCCCTGTGCATTTCTACAACGAGGAAATCTATAAATAAAGCCTCATTCAACCAAGAAGAGGATCCAAATAATCAAGCTTTTGCACCCTTACTCTGCAGGAATCCAGGCATCAAGTATCAAGCATCAACATTCAAGCAATTCAACAATCAAGCTTCACAACTATGGCTACCTCTTGGAGCTGCATTTATCTGTTTCACATCAATATCATGCTAGTTTAATTGATTTATCATTTAGCATTATATTATCATCATCTCGTTCTTCAGATAGTCATTTTAACAGTCTTATATGCTTACACAATCTGAGAGCAATTTAGATTTAATAAATCTTTGGAGATAGAGAGCGATAGGATGATTTCATTTGATTATTGCTTTTGATTTAGTTCAAATTGAGTTGTCTTTGATATAATGTCATATTAAGAAGTGTATTTATGTTATTTACCTCATTCCACACTTACAATTTGGCACCCACCGTGGGGCATTAACCCCAATTTTATCAAAATTTCAAAATTTTCTGGAAAGTGTTACGTAGGTTTACACAGCGTGATTTATTTTAGCGCTTTTGTTAAAAGTTTCGGCACCTCTGGTCCCTGTTCCAGCGCTTTTGGAGTTTCGGCGCTTCTGGTTACTGTTCTAGCGCATCGGGTGTTTTAGCGCTTCTATGATAAACTTCGATGCTTCGGTACACTATTTCGGCGCTTCGGTGATTTAGCGCTTCCAAGACAAACTTTGGCGCTTCGGTACACTGTTTCGACATTTTCGGGTTTTAGCGCCTCAGGTAACTGTTCTAGCACTTCGGTTCCATATTCCGGCGCTTTTGTAAAAACAGTCTGGATCCGACGCTTCCACGGCCAGATTGTATTTATTTTTTTCACAGTTGGGATAAAATTGATCAATCTAGGATAGTTACTTCAAAGTTTTATAAAAAAATAAAAATTGATCAATCCTAGGATAATCACTTTCTTGTTTTTCTTAAAGCAAATCTATCAATCCTAGGATAGTCACCGCATTTTTACAATAGAAGTTAAAAAGAACATCATGATTTCTGTGAAGCAACACCTTCACTTAGATTAAGAATCTTTCTTTTTGGGCTTAATACAGAACAAATCTATATGCTGTGCTTGTAGTGATTAGGCTTATGCTCTCCCCTTAACTGGGTGACCAAAGTGCCAGATTCACTTTTCTTTTATGTCATTTATGCTTTATTAAATCCTTTAGCAGGCCTGTTGTAGTGGGAAAAAGTACTCACCCTACGGGAATGACCTAAGTGGGAACAACCAAAGCCAGGTTATCCAACCCACTATAATAAAAATGCAATTTGTTGATGAAAGTCCAAATTGACGGTAGCAGGCAAGATAACCATCCCCAAAATCTTTGTTCTAAAGATTGGGAGGTCTCCTGAGGGAGTTTATCTATTTGCCAAACCAAACGGAACCCTATCTACGAACCATAGAGTAGTTTCCCGCTGAGTTAGTATCCATACATTGTCATACTCACGGTGTAAGGGGAGGGAAGAATCTGCCCCCAAGACACTCACCATATAATTACCAAGGATTGTTTGCTCAAGGGATTCAGTATCTATGTCCGTCACTTTGAGTACGCACCTGGCAACATCAAAAACATGGGTGCCCTCTAGGGGGTGACATGGTTGTGTGAGTATAATGATGACCTACTTGTCCTTAAGTGTGAGTCTGTTTGATTTGTGTACAAATGTTAAAACAACCCGTCAAAATCAATAAAGATCATTCATGATTTTTGAACATACACAATCTTTTCAGTTTTAAAACACTTATTCAAAAATTGCTTGTCGTGTTTTCACAAATTCATTTAAATTAGATTTAAAGATCATCCTGAAAACGTCAAGTCAAAACAAATCAGAAAATCCATGCTACGAATGTGGAAGTCCACCACCTTTGTTAAAAGGAAAATCAAAGTTACAAAGCCCAAGCAACCTCTCAGTTATAGAAATAAATTGAGAAGACAATGTTTTCTATATCAAAATCGGAAACTCTTTTTACAACATAGAACATTCATTCACCATTATCATGATTTTGCTAGGGGTCACTCTTTAGACTACGCGGTAGAACCATTCTATTCACGATCCTTCTTTCAAAGAAGAGCTCTCACACAATTTCACAACCATAGTCAACGAATTCATCATTCATATCTTCTGCAGTCTCTGATACAGTATGCCACAAGGCCAGACCAGATTCTACAATAAGAAAAATTAAAAATTTTGTTTAAGCATTCTGGAAACCTGTTTCAACGCTTTTGGTCACTGTTTTAGCGCTTTTGGGAAATAGCGCTTTTGGGTACTGTTTCAGCGCTTACAATCTGTATTTCAGCGCTTCTGGTAAAATAGTGCTTCTGTCAAAATTTACAGCTCTTTGGGTCTGTATTTCAGCACTTTTAGTAAAATAGCGCTTCCAGTCACTGTTTCAGTGCTTCGGTCATCTGTTTCAGCGCTTCAAATAAAATAGTGTTTTGGGTCTTTGTTTTAGTGCTTATGGTCTCTGTTCTA
Organism: Sequoiadendron giganteum; assembly: GCA_007115665.2. Lineage (NCBI taxonomy): Eukaryota > Viridiplantae > Streptophyta > Pinopsida > Cupressales > Cupressaceae > Sequoiadendron > Sequoiadendron giganteum. The sequence goes on from CM021102.1 coordinate 94,415,647, forward strand.
GCGCTTCTGTGAAACAACGCTTCTGTACTCTATTTTAGCACTTCTAAAAATAGAGAGTTCAAAAATCCTACCAGTCAGTCTGTTTGTCTTTTCTCCACAATCTTCACCAGAACACAAGTTTCTGTTCATCAGAATCACTGTCAAAGGACCAAAATCAGGAAAGGTTATTCAAATTTGTAAACTTATCAACTGAAACCAGATCTTGCAAATTACAAGTGTCAAAATCAATTACACAATCAATTACTACACTGAAGTTTCATTATCAAGATAATGCATCCTTCATCATGAAACAAAGTATAGTAATTAGCTTTTTAAATATTGTCTCAATCAATAAGATTTGTCATCTTATTTGACTTTGTTTAAAAAGGTTCAAATTGACACTATCTCGCACATAAGATCAACATTTCAGAAGAAAGGATAAAAATTTGTATGCCAATCTTTACTAGGTCCCACAAACAGAGACTCTTAGAACAAGAGCTTGCATCATCTAAAATCCTTGGAACACTCTACACCGCAACGACAAAAATGAAATAACTCAAGAGGAAATCCAAGCGGCTCAACAAGATCCAAAATTTCACATGTTTATGGAAAAAATTTTGGAACAAGACATGGAAAAATATCTTTTAATGCTGGCCAAATCAGGGGCAAAACTTCCAAAAGATTTTGATATAAACCGTTCGAAGGATGCAACTGAGACAAATGAAATAGAGATACCACTACCAACGCAAACAATCGATCCAGTTGTTGCTTTAACCTCACAAATACAATTATTACAACAACAGATACATGAGATGATGAAAGGTACAACCAAAAGGTATGCGATACAGGACATTTTTCCTTATCCTTTTGATGCAACAGCTGGTTTGCTACCTTTTCCAAGACAGTGCAAATTCCCAAAGTATGATAACTACAATGGACGAACAGATCCTATAGATCATATACGAGAATTTAAAACGATGAGTCTTGAATTTTCTCAAGAAGAGACTTATTTGATGAGGTTATTCCCAAGAAGTTTGGGAGGTGCATGTATGGAATGGTTCTCAAAACTGCAACCTGGTATCAAAACGTTTGAGGAACTTGTTAACAAGTTTATCTCTCAATATTCATTCAACATCCAAAATGATGTTACTATCAAGGATCTCTACAACTTAAAACAAAACAAAGGTGAAACATTCTTGTCTTTTCTCTAAAGATGGCAACAACTGTTCGCTAGGTATCCTCGATCTATTCCAGAGGAAGAAAAGATGGAATTATTCATTGAGAACTTGACAAAAGAAATGAGCTATAGGCTAGAATTACAATGTCCACCCACTTTCGAAAAAGTCATAGAAAATGGTCTTAAGATTGAGGAAGCATTAGTAAAACGAGGATTTATCAAACATTACAATGACAAATCAAATAACTACTCCAATCAACACTCAAACAATGATAAACCAAAAATTTGGCAAAAGAATCACAACACAAATGAAACAACAAGTGATTCAAAAAATGTCAAACCAATTTTCAACTTGACTGCATCTTCTTCAAACAATCAAAACAGTGACCAAAAAGTCATGTCAAATACCATGCAGAACACCGAACGCGCAAAAACACTACCATATTAAAAACCATCAAATCGGCAAAGGTTCACACCTCTAGGTCAATCAATGGAATCATCAATGAAAGAACTAGTTACCAGAGGCCTTCTCATTGCACGTGAAGCTAGGTTCTGGGATCCAAAAGTCAAACCCTCATGGTGGAATGACGCTGATTATTGCAACTATCATAATAACAAGGGTCATAAAACCAATGACTATATGGAATTGAAACATGCAATACAATATTTGGTAGATAGCAACAAAGTGTATGTGGAAGGACCTCAAAATAACAATGATCATTTGGCCTTCAAAGATCCTTTGCCCAATTATGAAAAAAGGTGCATCATCATCAAATAGCAAAGGGAATAGCACTAATCATGTCTATAACACAACAATCCTGTGTCTATCTGAAGTCAAACATGATCATACAGTTAGTGATAACATCGACAAAAATGAAACCAACAACGTTACCTCTTTGGATTTATTCCCAAGCGTGCACAACTCTGATAATCAAATCAATGTTTTAAAAATCAGAGATAATCAAGAACATCAACTAACAAACGTCATGAATCAGGGGCAATCAAAAGTAATGTTAAGGGGAATGGGATCCACACATTCAATTCCACCTCCATCACATTATGATGTTATCAATCAAATGCAAAACACCCCTCGAGAGAATCAAGAACGTCAATCAACAAACGTCATGACTAGGGGGAAAGCCAAGGTTGTATTAAAAGGAGTGGGATCTCAACGTGCAGTTATGCCTCAATCTCATTATAATATTGTTGATCAATTACAAAACATCCCCACCCAAATCTCAATACTGGAACTCCTTAAGTTGTCACCATCACATAAAGAAGTTCTTGAGCAAGCATTAGTTGCCACAACTATACCAAATAATTTGGATGTTTGTCAATTCCAAGCTATGGTGGGACATTTGACTACCCCTCATTGTCTATCATTCTCTCAACAAGATGATGTCTCATTAAACCATCCACATAACGCACCATTGCATATTCGAAGTCTGTATCCATAATCATCATGTTAAGAGAGTTCTAATAGACGGGGGAGTTGGTTTGAACATTTGCACCCTCAAATTAGTTTGTGCACTAGGATATTCAGAAGACGCTATTGATGCTCGATGAAATGACCATCAAAGCCTATGATGAGGAGGAAAGATTGTCCAAAGGTTTGATTGTATTACCCATTCAAGTGGGACCTGTGATGAAGCATATAGCATGTCAAGTATTAGAAAGAGAATTGACATACAATATACTCTTAGGATGACCTTGGATTCATGAAATGCAGGCCGTACCTTCTACATACCATCAATGCTTGAAGTTTCTAGTAAACAGACAAGAGGTGACTATAGCTGCTGATTATAATCACCCACAACATTGTGACACATTAAGAATATCTCAAGACACTTTTGTCCCTCACAACAGGGAAGCTTCAAGTTCATCATCATCCAAGAACGAACAAAGTCCAAGCATCTCTACCAAGTGGGTGCAAAAGAAAGGTAAAGAAAAGGAAACAAGTCATGATGAAACAAACAATCTGGATAAACAAACTTCTCTATCAGACAAATTTCAAAAGCAAGTTCAGTTGACAGATAAAGGAATGGGACAATACTCAATGGAGCAATCACTTAACTTATCATAGTTAATGCCCTCTCCTAGGAAATATGGTCAACCATCACTAATCAAACCTCCAACATCTATACTTACCACAGTTCTTCACGGGATATTTGTAAAATCTAGAAACATAGCATAAGAAACAAACAACAAAGCAATCCTGGATTGGCTATACAAGGATGAGGAAACATCAACATCAGAGACCGATACCAAAAATATTAGCATCAACACAGACAAGTATGGAAAAGGAAAGGCTATTCTTGAAAAGATGGGTTATGAAGGACAAGGACCATTGGGATTAAGAAAGGAGGGAATCTCAGAACCTATCACACCTCTCACTCTACATACAAAAGAAAAACCAGGACTAGGATACTTTGAAGAAGAGAAGCAGGAGCTAAAAAGGATAGCTATGGAAAATATCCTTCACTTTAGAGACGGTTCTGAAATAGACTCAAATGAATATGAGTGGGCATTACCTTTTGATCTACTTGACATAGATATTCTAGTCGATGTGATTCAAAAATATGCACCTACACATGAGGAGGGCCAAGGCTCTGGGTCCAAACCATTTGTCGAGGGATCACTAAATATCGATGACTCTAGTGAGGACGAACATAATTTGAGTGAACTAGATGATTTCGAAGAGGGTACCATCATGGATCTCGATATCCCAAATGACAATTATGATGATATTGTTGTCCTCACCCTTACCTCCATTGACCTAAATCAATCTGATGATACCATGCCATTAATCCATCTGCAACTTATTGATTGGGAACCCATCGAACCATTGACTGTACCAAAATTTGAAAATGATGATGCTATCATGCATTTCCTTTGTCATACCGAACCTGATACAAGTGCTATCCATACTACTCATAACAATACGACTCAACAGGAGGGTGTCAAATCTTCCAGTTGCAAAATTAACAATAGGGAAAATAGATCTAATGGTGAAAACCATTCTATGGCAGCATTAGATCTGGAAAAAGTAAAAATAAAGAATGCATCGAATGGTGAAAACCTTTCTGAGGCACTAAAGGATGGAAGATTTGACACTCTCCCAGAACACTATCATGAGCAATCATTAGTTCTGGTCAAACCTACACAATCAGTGGACATTGGCATAGAAGAGAAGGAAAAAATCCTACATCTGGCAGAATCCATGACGGAAGAAGAAAGACTGGCATTCATCTAATTCTTCAAAGAAAGAAGCATCAATTTTGCTTGGTCATATTTTGATATGCCAGGTTTAGATCCCAATCTACTTATGCATCATTTGTCTTTGCCAATAGGAATCAGGCCTGTTAAGCAAAAATTAAGAAAAATGCACCCCCACATTGCATTAATGGTCAAAGCAGAGCTAAAGAAATTACTGGATGCTGGACTCATACAGTCTATAGATTATGTTGAATGGATATCAAATCTTGTGCCTGTTTCCAAGCCGGAAAATAGCATCAGAATCTGCACAGATTTCAGGGACCTAAATAAAGCATGCCCGAAGGATGATTTTCCACTTCCAAATATTGACATCATTGTGGACTTGACGGCAGGGCATGCCATGTTATCAATCATGGACGGTTTCTCTAGGTACAATCAAATAAGAATAGCTTCAGAAGATCAAGAAAAGACAGCTTTTACATGTCCATGGGGAACTTTCTGATGGAACGCCATGCCATTTGGTTTAAAGAATGCAGGAGCGACTTATCAAAGAGCCATGACAACGATCTTCCATGATATGATGCACACTTTCATGGAAGATTATGTCGATGATATCTTAGCAAAATCTACTACTAGGGATGGACATCTGCATATCCTAGATAAAATCTTCACGCGGATGGAAAAATTTAATGTCAAGTTAAACCCTAAGAAGTATTTCTTCGGGGTTACATCAACAAAGTTGCTAGGATACATTATCTCAAAAAAGGGCATTGAAGTGGATCCAGCAAAAGTCAAAGCTATAATGGAGATTCCACCTCCTAGAAACATCAACCAACTTCGATCACTACAAGGATTCCTTCAATCAATTAGAAGGTTCATCTCCCAGCTGGCAGATAGAAGTCACCCCTTCAATCATCTATTGCATAAACACATAATTTTCATGTGGGATGAGAAGTGTGAAGCAACATTCAATCAGATCAAACAATATCTAATGTCACCACCAGTTCTCATGCCACCAATAGAAGGAAGACCCCTCATATTGTATATTGCTACAACTGATATCTCATTGGGGGCACTCTTAGCACAAGAGGATAATCAAGGAAAAGAGCAAGCCATCTACTACATCAGCAGAACTTTAAATGGCTATGAAATAAACTATACATTCATCAAAAAGTCTTGCTTAGTAGTGGTGTTCGCTACTCAAAAGGTGAGACACTACATGATGGATCATACAATCAGGTTAATTGCAAAGATTGACCCTTTGAAGTATCTACTAAGTAAAGCTCCCTTAACAGGTAGACTAGCAAAATGGGTTATGCTCCTAAGTGAATTTGACATTCAATATGTCAAAAGAAAAGCAATCAAGGGACAAGTAATCGCTGAACAGCTAGCTGAAGCTCCTCTACCAGATAATCACCCAATGACAATGGAATTTCCAAATGCAGACATTATGACAGCTATGCCTCAACAATGGATTCTCTATTTTGATGGGTCATGTACACAACAAGGATCAGGAGCAGGAATCTTGTTCATCTCCCCCCACAGACACACAATTCTGAAGTCATATAGACTCATGTTTCAATGTACAAATAATGTGGCAGAATATGAAGCATTGATTATTGGGGTCAACACGGCTATTCAATGGAAAATCAGGGACTTACAGGTGTATGGAGACTCTCAACTAGTCATTTATCAAGTGAATGATGAATATCAAACCAAGGATGAAAAGTTGATGCCATACAAACAACAAATAGATTATCTGAAACAATCTTTTGAAAATATCAAGTTTGATCAAATTCCAAGAGCAGAGAATAAAGCTGCAGACGCCATGGCTACGATTGCTTCACTACTGCAATTACCTGAGAAGTGAGTTTGTTATGAGTTTATGGTAGAACCAGTGTCCTGTCCTTCCCATCATCAATCGAAATCCGCTAACATATGCCATATCGAAACAATTGAACCCTCTATCTACGAAAAAACCTATGCTTACCTGAAAGATGATATTCTTCCTCCCTATCTTTCCAGGAATCAAAAACGCAACTTTATCCGTCAATCAGCCCGACATACATTAATCACAAATATCCTATATCGTTGAGGTCTTGATGGTACTTTACTCCGATGTCTAGAACGCGATGAATCTGAAACAGCCTTACGAGAAGTTCACGAAGGTATTTGTGGTACTCACTCGAGTGGAATGACTTTAGTTAAGAAACTCCTTCATTTAGGTTATTATTGGCTGAGCATGGAAAAAGAATCATATCAATTTGTAAAGAAATGTCACAAATGTCAGGTTCACAACAATCTGATTCATGCACCAGCACAAGAACTGCATCCTTTTACATCAACATGGCCTTTTTGTCAATGGGGCCTAGGTCTGGTAGGCAAAATACATCCATCTTCATCTAATGGACACAAGTTCATTATCACAGCTACATAATACTTCAAAAGGTGGATAGAGGCAGTCCCTCTTACTACCATCACTGGGAAACAGATCTCCTCATTCATCTTGAACTACATAATATGTCAGTATGGTATCCCTCAATCTATTATCACTAATAATGGACGACCTTTCAAGAATCAAGATGTTCAAGAGCTATGTGATAAGTTCCACATCCAACATCATTTTTCAACACCGTACTATCCTCAAGGGAATGGCCAAGCAGAGGCCTCAAGCAAAACCATACTCAAAATTCTCAAAAAGACGGTTAACGATGTTGGACGTGATTGACATGTTCAACTCAACCTTGCACTATGGGCCTACAGAACAAGCATCAAAACACCAACGAGAGCTACACCATTTGCTTTGGTATATGGATCAGAAGCCATATTACCTATTGAAGTTGAAATTCCATCCCTTCATGTATCACTCAAAGGTATCATTTCAGATGAAGACTATAGGGTGTCTAGGTTGCAAGAACTGGAGTTGCTGGATGAGCGTCGTCAACAAGCTGTTAATCATCTAACAGCTTATCAATAGAGGATGTCAAGGAGTTACAATCATAGGGTAAAACTGAGAGTCTTTCAAGTTGGTGACTTGGTACTAAAGGAAAATCCTAAGAATCAACAGGATAGGGAGAAGAAAGGAAAATTTGAGCTTAACTGGCTTGGTCCGTTTGTTGTCATATCAGTGTATGGATCAAGGGCATATCAGCTATCAACGTCAGAAGGGGATCTATTTGATGAACCTATCAATAGTATTCATCTCAGAAAATTCTACGCTTAAAGTCTCCTAGTGCACGGGGCAAATTCTGCAAATTGTTTCCTTGGTGAAAACCTGGCAAACAGGCAGCTTGGAAAATGCAAAAATACAAAAAAAGGGAAAAATAGGAAAAATACAAAGGGTGTAATCAAAGTGTGTGGTGAAAACCTGGAAACAGGCGTCATATGTGATTCTAAGATCAACTTTCCCATCTATTTGGATATATGTTAGGATCATTCATCTGAAGGTCGGTATCAATTCATATCATATCATTCGTCTGGCCATCATTACATCCACTATCAAGTCATGTCACATGGTCAACATATAACTCCATAGCTTGGGGGCAACATCTAGATATCTAGGGGCAATCCAAATGTATCAATTGCATCCGGTGATAGAAAATCAAAAACAAAGATCAAAACACAATTTCAATCATTGTCAGAAGAATCAACCATCCTTACCGAAAATCCAAAAACATGTCAAATAGGAAACTCTGAAAAGGAAAAATCCAAAAACATAGGTTTGTGTCAGTCGAACTACGTGGTCTCTGCGTGTGTAACGTAGGCAAGGTTAATCTTAAATCAGCCCCTGAGACCCCTAAGATAGGTTGGTAGGTTAGGTATTTGGTCAAAAATCTCAAAAATCCAAAAACATGTCAAAATCAGGATGGATGATCTAAAATCTGATAAATGAATGAAACACTCTAAGTGAACAATGGATAAATTATACTTTTTGATTATCATTTCTTTAGAGTGACTCAATGATGTATTGAACTAGAGGAACAAGGAAAAAGAATGATATTTTTATTGTCTGTTGTATGTGCGATAATCATATAAATGTGTGAATTGTTGGGGGATGTGCTATGCAAATGTATCACCGATGACATTCAGAATTCACACACTCAAATGATAATCTTTTCCTGTTTACGCAATGAATGCTTAGGTCATCTCGATTCAATTATACCTCGATGCTTGTGTTCGATTGCAATATCAAAAATCATGAAAGAAGTATTCAGGTCTTCATTGGATTAACACAACCATTGATGCTTGTATTCACTTTCAACATTCAATAAAGCTCTATGATGATACCAAGCACAAAAGAGAAAAGATTGTTAAAATGACATATGTTTTACATATAGCTACATGTTAAAATTAGATTGCATCCCATCATCATTTATTATCTGTAGAGTATTTGTTGCATAAAGGATTCCAATCAATGATTATCTAATCTACAAAAGAGATTGAGTATACTTGACATAAAATCATCAAAAACATATAACATCATCATTGCATCATCAATTCATCATTCATATATTTCATCATGCATCATAAATTCTACCATCACTGCATCAGGTTCATTCTTACCATAACATCATTTCATCCATACATCACATCATCATTATTATATCATCTATCCATACATTTAAAAATAAAAAAATCACATCATTATATCCGTCAACGATCATTTATCATAAAATCATCCCATAAAAAAGCAAAAATTTATCTATCCATACATGTTATCACATCACATCATCATATTCCATACATACATCATTGCATCATTGCATTAAAATAAATCATTCATATACATCATCACAAAATCCTATAAATAAAAGCATCCATTACATAGAAACAAAAAACCCATCGACATGTCATATCAAAATGCATCTCATATATATATCAAGTGTCAAGTATACAATGAACTCATAAAAATACATCATCATACAAGAGAGGTACATCATAAAATACATTAGTAAGGATCAAAATGGCATCTACGACCTGCTACTGCTAAAGTGAGCAGGCCTACTAGGACCTGTACCACTACCACCACCACCCCCTGAAGGACCTGGATCTCTGGGATCTCTGCGTGGAGGCTGAGTCACCCCCTCACTGACTGTTTGTGTGTGAGTCTGCCCAGATCTCGATGGGGCATAACTGACTCGGTGCTCGGCGAGCACTACATCATGATAACAGCCCTGGTAAAACTCTGCCTCTCGGCCAACCCGTAGAACCTCTCTCATGTAATCACCTATAAAGGTGTCATCAGCCAATCTCTGGAGGGTATCTGTTGTCTCCTGTGCCCTCTCAGAAATTCTACCGTGCACTGTCTCTCTCGGCTGTCAAGGTATCAACCTACGTCTGCATGGCAGCTAACAGCCCCTGTACCTGTGCCAAGGCCTGTGCGTGAGACTGTGCCTGTGCCTACATCTATGTCTAGGTCTGCATGAGTATGCCCTGAGCCTGTACCAACTGCCCCTACAGTGTCTGAACCTGTGCTTGCAAAGTCTGGACCTGTGCCTAGAGCCCAGCTGTCTGTCTCTACTGCCCTACTGCTGGCACTGTAACTGCCTGCCTCTTACGAGGCCTACTGGAAGATGGTGCACTGTGAATATCTGGACCTGGCCCTCTATATCCTCCACTCCCACCATCACTGTCCCCACTGCTACTGTTGTCCTCATTGTCTGAACTATTGCTCTCTGAGCTCTCATATGCTGGGATATCACCCTTAACCCCAGCGACATCCTCTGTCGCATCTTCCTCTACTAATAATGGTGTGGGTTCATCAGGAATGGTGAGGTGAGGAGGGGGGACGAAAGCCAAAAATGTTGCGTACTCCTCTGTCACGGGAGCAACTGCAATATCTCTCTGCATGTCCCAAGCAGATGGTTGTAATGCTCTATAACCCTCTACTACAACATCATACGATAATGTGGGGCCCCAATCTAGAATATCCATCCGTTGTCGTGCATAGTGAGCTACCCCCTGTGGCACGCACTGAACAATGCCATATTGTCTGTACGCCCGACGCAGCAAAAATCTCTTAATCACAAACGGAGTCCAGCCAATAAGGTACATAGAGTCACACAAAAACCCCAACATTATACCATCCTCGTCCCACTCCTCACAGCCAAGGTAGGGGCACCATATCACTATCTCTGTATCATCAAAAACCCGCCTCCAGTGCTCTAATTTGCCCATCCAAGCTTGTGTAAATCGACCACTGTATCTAAAAACATATGGCCTGCCAGCTGGTCTGTCTGCAATGGGAAACGGCCGACAAATAGCAAAGTGCTCCCACACCCAAATCTATAGTAATGTCGCCCCTGCGAATATACTCTGTGCACCTAGGTACACAATGGAATGAAGATCATGATAGAGATGTGCTAACATGCACATCCCCCACGCATATCTAGTACCATGTACCAACATACTCTCCAATGTCCTGCCCCAACCAACGAGGAATCCCTTTGACCTGTGATCAGGGCAAAAGAATCCTCCAATAAATCCAGCTAGCACTGCTGGTAGTGTCGCATAAGAGTCTGCGATCCTCCACCATCAAACACTCAGACCCTCAATATCCTGATCCTGAAATACTCGTCAAAGAACATCTCTACTACTGGTCCCATGAGAGTCATATGTAACTATCTCCCCCATGAACGGAATGCGTAAGATACGCCACACATCCTCTAGTGTGACTTTCATCTCACTGGTAGGTAAATGAAAGGTGTTGTGGTTGCTATGCCACCTCTCAGCTAGTGCCGACAACAAACCCCGATTAATCCTAATCTAGGGCATGTCAAGTAAACTCGTGAGGCCACACTGGCCTATCACCTGGAGCTCATCCGGTGTCAAATGTGGTATCAAATCGGTCGTCTACAAAAACCTCTCTCGCATTTGGAGAGTACCCAGGTCCTCCTATTATCATAATGAAAAATCTACAATCAGTAAACTATGTCAGGAATTAAACGTCATTCTACTATCAAGTTTGTTTCAAAAACTTTGGTATGAATTTTCGATCAAAATTCATAGGTGAACATCCAACCTCAACTATCATGAGGTTCATCAAAACATTATCTAGATCTCACCTATCATGAGATTTATCAGATATTGAATCAAACCTCACCTATCATGAGGTTCATCAAACCATTATCTAGATCTTGCCTATCATGAGATTTATCATATATTGAATCATGTCCTCGCCTATCATGAGGATCATCAAGAAATAAGATTTCTTCTTGCCTATCATGAGAGTTAGTCTTATTTACTTTAATCTAAATCCAACATCAAGAATGTGGATTGTCAATCATACCAATCAAAAGAATGGACATAATCGGAATTGACGAAATCAAATTTCACTAAGTCAAAATCTTCAATTCTGACATAGAAGCGCTAAAACAGGCTTCCAAAGCACTAAATCCCAAAAGCGCTATTTTATCATCCGAAAGCGCTAAATTAGGAACCCAAAGTGCTAAAACCATGAAAGCGCTATTTCAGCACTTCGAAGCGCTAAAACAGGCTTCAAAAGCACTAAAATTCTCAAAGCGCTACTTTTCCGCATGAAAGCGCTAAAACGGGCTGTCAAAGTGCCACTTTACCAGAAGCGCTATAGCAGACCTTCAAAGCACTAATCCGCCGACTCAAAGCGCTGAAAATCTCAAAGCGCTAGAATCTGACTTCAGGGCGCTACTTCTTGACTCCTAAGCGCTAATTCGTTGAAAGCGCTACTTTATCGACTGGAAGCACTAGAGTTTTAAATGTAAGCGCTAAAACTCAAAAGCGCTAGACTACCTACCGAAAGCGCTACATCGGAATGTAAGCACTACAGCGCAACTTCAAAGCGCTAAAAGACAACTAGACACACCTAAGACCTAAAAAGCATAAAAAAACAAAAGTTCATGAATTACGAGGAGGTCAAGGGGTACATACCGGAGGTCCATACGCAGACAGCCGTCTATGACGTCGAACATGCTCGAAATGGTGAGTGTGGTAAGGAATCAGCATCTTGCTCTAGCTGGCAGAAATGTCTCTATCACTAGGAAATTTGAACTCAAAAAGCAAATAATGAATTGAAAATGACCTTTTACCACTATTTATAATTTTCGAAAGGTATTTTTGGGGGATTTTTATAACATTTTGATTAATTTTATCCATGAAATTAATTAAAATTCATCAGAGGACTCATTTCTTCATCATTTTGTCAGGAGATAAATTATTTCATCATCGAAACACAACAAATCATCAGAAAATCATAAATTTTCGAAAAAAATTCTAAAAATCATCAAATCATTTATTTATCTCCCGAGGGGGCATATTATCATCAAATCATCTGAAAATCATGTCTGGGGCACACGAAAGAATTATCATCATCTGAAAATCATGTCTGGGGCACACGAAAGAATTATTATCATCTGAAAAACAAATGTTTGGGGCATGTCTGGGGCATACGAAATTAGTTGATTATCATCGATCCTGGCAGTAGCAGCAAAATATTTCTTTGAATCAATGTGTAAACACATCACTTCGAAGAGGGGAAAAATGTATACACCTAAAAATGGTCTGGAGCATTCGATTAATTAAATATGAATTATTTGATTAATTATCCTAATTTCCTCTACTATTGAATAAATTTAAATATTTATTTAATATAGTCCACATTCACATTCTTCATAATTTCTTCTAAATCTTGTCGTAATTAAATAAACAAAAATAAATACTTTGTTCGATTTAATTATCAAATCCCTATTTCAATCTATCACATCATTTTTAAATTAATTAAATAAAGATCAAAACACTTTATTGATTAATTGCCATTATTCTTCTATTTTAATAAACAACTATCCTATAGTTCGCTTTATTAAATTATTTATCTTTCCTTTATTAATTCAAATAAATCAAAATATTTGAATTGTTGCACAAGGAATATTCCAATCTATATTTTCTCAAAAATGAATTAGATTTCCTATGTCTAAACCATGTCTAAATTATGTCAAAAATATGTCAAATTAATTGATTGAAACTTCACGGGAAGTTTTGTAGACAAATTTGGAATTTGATCTCTCAATCCTCTTCCATCAATCTTTCCTCTTCTCTTGCCTGGTGTTTTCATGGGTAGAGACAACCTCCCTCTTTCTCTCAATCTCCTCCATCTCTCACCATTCAATTCTCCAGATTGAATCCAAGCCTTTCAAAGCTTTCCCTGTGCATTTCTACAGCCAGAAAATCTATAAATAAAGCCTCATTCAACCAAGAAGAGGATCCAAATAATCAAGCTTTTGCACCCTTACTCTGTAGGAATCCAGGCATCAAGTATCAAGCATCAACATTCAAGCAATTCAACAATCAAGCTTCACAACAATGGCTGCCTCTTGGAGCTGCATTTATCTATTTCACATCAATATCATGCTAGTTTAATTGATTTATCATTTAGCATTATATTATCATCATCTCGTTCTTCAGATAGTCATTTTAATAGTCTTATATGCTTACACAATCTGAGAGCAATTTAGATTTAATAAATCTTTGGAGATAGAGAGAAATAGAATGATTTCATTTGATTACTACTTTTGATTTAGTTCAAATTGAGTTGTCTTTGATATAATGTCGTATTAAGAAGTGTATTTATGTTATTTACCTCATTCCACACTTACAGATAGGAATGAAGATGACCCATATAAATACTTCGTTAGGACCCAAATTAATCCTAACACACCTCAACACTCTTTCATAAAGTTCGCATGTAGTGTTACCACCAGGTCGACTAATACATGTGCAAACACCATAAAGCATTAAGTACACACTTCCTTAAATTAATCTGAAACTTATGGACAACAAAATTCACTTCAACACAATTTGGAATAATCCATGAGCCACCTAAGATTCAACAAATAATTCATCCAAACTTGCATCATATAAATACTTCAACCTAGAACCTTCGGTTATCCTTTTACACACATTAACGCATAAAACACACATTGTACTGCACTAAATCAAGTGAAACCTTGAATTCTGAAAGATACAAACATTATAAGAAACTTCCCAAATCTGCACGACTTGAAACCAAAATGCGAAGAAATGTGGAGAAAACACATTTCTCCCAAACCACAATGAACACCACTGAAGAACTACTTCACACACTGGTGAATATATCTCACTTTGCACAACCATCCAGAAACCCAAATTATAGAAATAAGTATCTACTAACAACCTTGAACAACATATCAGATCCATACAGGCATACCATCAACATAGAAGGAACACGAAGCACATCCGAGATTATGTTTTGAACACTTGCACATCAAGATTTTCTCTATTTATCAAATTTTCTTAAAAGCACTTGGAAACCAAGTGTCAGAGACATCATATCAGCACATTACACATATCTATACATAGAAACACAAAGATAGCTCCATGTACTCACAACAATTTCTCAATATCTCAACTACACATGCACAACCTGCAACAAATTGTTTCCCTATTTTTCACAATTTTCTCAATATCCTCAATATCTTAATCATTCAACATTCTTTCTCAACACATAGTTGACATCAATGAAAACACCAACTTGTTGACATCAATGACAACACCTTCATACATGCAACACACTTAGGGTTCGTTGTATAAATTTATTGTTTCTCACAAGGGGTCTATTGTTTCTTAACACTGTGGTGTCCAATAGAACATAGAAAAGATTGACCAAATCAAATATTCATCACTCCATAACATCATGAACATAAATCATTTGTAGGAAATACTTCATGAATCCAAACTATTTACCATGACTTAGCATATTTAACATATATTTCTCTATAATTTTATGAATGAATAAGATGTAATAATACTCCATGAATTCAAAAAATTTAGAATATTTTTCAAGAAATATTTAACATCTAATCGAAAGAAAAATAATTAAAGATTGTAAGAGTTAAAGTTCTCCTAGCTATTATCCATGCATACACCATGAAATAGACTAAATCAATGCAAACCACTCCATATGTCACCAGATTGCTTCATATCGAAGCATAGAATGATGCGAGAATTTAAAGAAGTATGAGATCATTTGCCACTAAATAGTGTCAATGTGCACCCAAATCTATGCAACACATTGGCTTCTCCAATAGGAACAAAAAATAAGCTACATAAGATTTAATATTAGGAAATAGCTTTAAAATTGGCCTTGATATTAGTAAACTTCAATGAAGCATACAAGTTTTTATATTGGAATAGTACAAAAAATGAGAAAAAGAAATAAAACTAGCAAAATTCCAATTTTAAGTCTCTGTAATCCAGAAGTTCTGAACCTACTAAAAAAACTAAAATTCTCAACCTTTTATAAGAATAATGCCACCCAAATAGTTCCAAAAGAATGAATCATATAGAAGTATGTGCCAAGTGATAGTTGGCACAGGAATATTCTAGAACAAGTCAGCAATACCTTTGACCTTTTATTTTACTCAATTATTACTTCGAAACAAATATCAAAATTGGTTTAAGCTCCCTTTGTTTGTCAAAAAAAATGTATGAACTTCCTAGATACTCAGAGGGATCAAGTGGATGCATAAATATTAGTTCACCACCTCTATAACCATGAACACAGCCTGTAGGCTCAAGAAATGCTTACATTAAAACAACACCTAGGAACATCTATATGCATTCCTCCTTCCAAGAAAAATTTGATTCTTGGTTATCCGACCTCCCTTCGTACCTACTTTCAAACCACACACTTCTCACCCAGGTGCAACATGCACTTTGTCAATGTAATCCTTTGCCTGACCATTCATACCTTAACTTCATCCCGCCACCTATCTTTCCTACAAGTAAAACACCATGTGTCAATTTCCCTCAAAGATAATCAATGGGAACATCATTGAACAAATTGCATTCCAACATTCATTCCCTCCTACAAATTGCCAATTTAAAAATAACATGCTCTATACAAAAATGTTGACTCAAAATGGATTCTTGGACATTTGATGCACCTGAGCAAAGGTAGTTGACATGCATAAAAATATGCATAGCTACACCATTCACTTGGGTACCCGGGTTCCTGAAATTCGATTACCCAACTTTCTCCAAAACACTCCAAGATTCTTCAACATCTTTCAAACAAACCACAAAACCCCGACAACCTGCCTTGATTTGGCTCTTTCATACTCATAGAATTTTACCTTGTGGCTGCAACATCTTGTGCCACCTTCACAAAAAAAAATCATGGTTATGCACCCAAGTCCAAATTTCCCATAATCCTGACTTTCCAGCTCCTGATAACCTTTTCCTCTAAGATGACCCAATTTTAAAGATTTTCAAGCCCCCTTTTAATACTTATCCCTTCGAATAATTAGCCCGCCAACAACTCCTGAAGATAATTTTCAAATTGGGTCACCAAGTCTTACATTCTTGGGGTGGGTTGTGATACCACACAACATAGACAACACACTATCATCTATAGATATGTTGATATACCTGTATATACCGATTCACCCCCCATCTCAGTATATATGTGTGTTCTAATAGTTGGTATCAGAGTTGAGTTCCTTAGTGCAGCCTAATAGCTGAAGGTAGACCTTGGTTTAAAATACACTGATAAGAAGGATTCCTCCTCTAATGAATCGTTGTTTGATGGAATCCTAACTTACTTCACCAGGGTATGATGTTTAGAGAGCTGCAAAGGATAATTATACTAAACATGCTCATCCTATTACTAATGCTAATACAAAGAAGACCCATGAGAAAAATGCTAAACTAAATAATGTCATCTTGAGTGCTCTAATATATTTTGAGTTTTTTATGTTGGTATAGTGCAAGACAACCAAGGAGATATGGGATAAATTCAAAAATCTCCATAAAGGGAATGATAGTGTGAAGTAAGCATAGTTACAATCCTACATAACATTGTTTGAGAATATAAAGATGAAAGAAGAGGCAACATATCCAAATATTTTATCTGAGTAGATGAATTAGTTAATGGGATCAAATGTCTTGTTGAATATATAATAGATTCAATGGTTATGAAGAAAGTTATGAGAAATCTTCCCCATTGGTTTGATTCAAAGTTCTTTGCAATTGAAGAAGTCAAATATATGATAAAGCTTACCATGGAAGATCTATTTGGATCTCTCACCGCATATGAGATGATGAATTAAATTCAAGGTACACACAAAAGAGAAGCTACTTTCAAGAAAGAAGGGACTTCTAGTTCAAATAGTGAATCTGAGGAAGAAGAAGAAAACTTTGTGAGAAAGTTGAAGAAAGGATCAGGCAAGTATAAAGGTAAATTAGCTTTCGAATGTTTTAATTGTGGAAAATTTGGTCATTATTCTTCTAAGTGTCATTTTGGAGAAAATGAGAATAGCAACAAGAGTTTCAGGAGGAACAATTTTAGAGGAATCTCCTCTCCAAATAAGAATACAAATCCTCAGAAGAAGGAGACCATTACTCATCAGATGTTGATGGAGAATTCCTATTCATGGCCACTGTGATCTCTGATAGTTCAAACAAAAATATTGATGATGAAGAAGGTGAAGTTGATTATGAAGGTGAAATTATTTCTACTCTTGAAGACCTAGGATGTGTTAGAAAAGAGAACAAAGAACAAAAGGCCTTGATTAAAGTCAAGATAAAAGAATGCATAAAGCTTGAAAAAAAATCATTTTACTGAAAAATGAGTTATAGAAAGCAATGTTTTGAAAACTAGAAGTAGATATCAAAGCTCAAGGAATATCTCACCATGGAAGAAGCATCTCCCAAAATAGGTTCAATCATACATTTTTTGGTTATTGTTTCATCTGCAATAAGTATGGTTATAAGTCTATAGATTGCATGTCTGAAATGAATAGAATAAATTTTGTAAGTAGAAGTGATTTAGAAAAAATATAATTTCAAAAGGTAGATGTCATTGGGAAAGTCAAGGAAACAAATAGTGAGATTGAAAACTCAATGATTGTCTAAAAAATATTTCATGCTCAAGGAAAAATAAATATATGGGTGGTAGACAATGGTTTTTCAAGTCACATGATAGGTAAGAAAATTAAATTCATCAATCTAGTTAAGTGAAATGGTGGATCATTCAAGTTTGGAGATAATTCATCAACAAAGATCTATGGAAAGGGCACCATAAGTATTGATGGAAAATCCAAGATAAAAGATTTTCTCTATGTTGAAGGTCTCAAGCATAATATTCTCATTGTAAACCAAATATGCAGCAAAGGATATAATCTCGTATTTCATGATCAGGGGTGTGAAATCAGAAGAGAAAATTCTAGAAAATTGGTGGAAAAGGGAGCTAGGATAGAAAACAACTTGTACAACCTAAAGGGTATTAATGGGAGAAGTTTCCTTATAGGATAGAAAAATAAATGTTGGTTTTGACACAAGAGGATGGGACACATCAACTTTGATAACCTTGTGAAGATAATTTTCATGCAAGTAGTGAAAGATATACCAAAGATTGTCAAGCCTGCAAGAACTTTGTGTAAAGAATGTCAAATTGAGAAGAAGACAAGGATAAAGTTCAAGATCAAGGAGTATTATTCCATAAGACCTTTGGAAAAAATTCATACTAATTTGTGCAAACCTACTAGGACAAAGAGTCCTCAAGAAGAAATAAATTTCATGTTACTCATTAATGATTTTTCTAGGATGATATGGGTTACATTCTTAAAATAAAAATCAAAAGCTTTCAGTAGGTTTAAAATTTTCAAGTCAATGGTTGAAAATGAAATGAATGCTAGAATCAAGTGTTTAATTTTTGATAGAGGTGGTGAGTTCACATCAAATGAATTTGAGGAATCTTTTGAAGAACATGGGATAAAGAGGAAATTGTCTGTTGCTAGAAGTCCTCAGCAAAATAGAGTAGTGGAAAGAAAAAATAGAATTGTTCAAGAGATGGCTAGGACAATGTTGAATGAATCCATGCTTTGTGATGTATATTGGAAAGAAGTAGTCCATATTGTTGTCTATATTCTTAATAAAGGTCAACTAAGAGTGGACAACACCAAAAATCCTTATGTGTTGTGGTATGGAAGATCAGAAACTATCAAGTACTTCAATATTTTTGGAAGAAAATACTTTATTAGAAGACATGAAGAAGGTTTTGGAAAGTTTGACTCAATATTTGATGAAGGAATTTTTCTTGGGTAGTCAACTAGGAGAAAAGATTACAAGTGCTACAATAAAAGGATGAGGAAGATAGTTGAGAGTGATAATATCATAGTTAATGAAGAGTCACATTAAATCACACAAGAGGAAGAAGACTATTGGTCAAATGAACCTGCCTACTCAGAGGAAGAAGAAAAAGAAGAAATTGTAGAAAAGGAAGAAGCACAAGAAAAAGTCCCCAAGAATCTTTCTAATTATGTTCAAAAGAATCACTCAGAAGATCAGATAATTGGAGATAAGAATGAAGGTGCGTAGACTAGAAGGATATTTGCAAGAGAAAATGAACAGGTAAATTTATCTTTGCTATCAAGAATAGAAACTAAGAATTTTTCTGATGCTAGCAAGGATGAAGGAGGGATTCAAGCAATGGAAGAAGAAATAAATCAAATAGAGAAAACTCATAC
The DNA here is from genome assembly GCA_007115665.2 of Sequoiadendron giganteum. Taxonomy (NCBI): domain Eukaryota; kingdom Viridiplantae; phylum Streptophyta; class Pinopsida; order Cupressales; family Cupressaceae; genus Sequoiadendron; species Sequoiadendron giganteum. Next base: position 94,435,555 of record CM021102.1, read on the forward strand.
TTGGGAATTAGTACAAAGGACTATAGACAAGAATGTGATAGGGATAAAATGGATAATTTGTGAGAAACAAAGTAAGGTTGGTGTGCAAAGGCCTCTCATAGGTGGAAGGAATTGAATTTGAGGAAAAAATTACTCTGGTGGAAAGAATGGAGGGTATCAAATTTTTTCTTGCATTTGTTGTTCACAATAACTTCAAAGTATATCAAATAGATGTGAAGTATGCCTTCTTGAATGGTGACTTAGAAGAAGATTACATAGAGTAGCAGGATGGATTTTAGCTATCAGAGGATCCAAACATAGTGTGAAAACTTAAGAAGTCTTTTTATGGTCTCAAACAATCCCCTAGGGCTTGGTATGCAAGGTTGGATAGGTACTTATTCTAGAAGCGCTTCAAGAAAGGTACTACAAATAGAAATATGTAAATTAAAATAGAGGATAAAAAATTATAATAATTGTTGTGTATGTTTTTTTTAACATTCTGAATAACCGAGAGTGGGGGTGAATCAGTTATCACAAAACAATTTTCTTGACCTTAATTAATCCAGTGTAGTCTTAAATCAATCAAATAATTATTAAAATAAATATGAACATGAAAGAACATAGCAACACCATGCACAATGAACACCAGAATTTACATGGAAACCCAAGATGGGAAAAACCAAGGAGAATGCTAATTTTCAATTATAAAATATCGGTTAAGGTGACACTGGTTAAGGTGATTTTTACAAGGGATCACTGCCAAAATGCTCACTGTAGGTAAGGCTCACTGCCAGTGGGCTCACTGCCTGACTATTACAACCAAAATTAAAAAGGATCACTGCCAAAAGAAAAAGGCTCACTGCCAGAAGAATGATGAAAGGAAATCCACCACTGGAAATAACTATCACCAATAGTCATACCAGAATACTTTCACTGTATTTTGCCTCCGATTATATACTTTTGCATACTTCACAATATCTGAATTTTTAGATTTGCATTCACTACACTTTCTTTCATCGAACATAATCAAATTTTACTTATACCATTCCATGCCTTCATAATCTCCTAATTCGTCCAAACACAATTTGAATTAGGTCACCACAAAACATTCCCACAGTGGAAAGGAATAAAACATGGACCATACATATCCTCTTCGCTTAAATCAACACACTACGTATTAACCATGATATTTGGAACCAAATAATAGAATATACAAGTTACAATGCAAACAATGTTCTGGGGCACGTTAACCAATTTCCAGATCGGTCCGAACCCATAAGAGTGTATCTCATTATGTTTCAAAATGAATGGGACCAGGACAAGCACAAACAAATATGGATCATCATAGTACAACATCCAGAGCATGCCAATCCGGATCACCAAAGAATAAAAACCGAACCTTAATCAATCAAACAAGATATGTTGACATCAATGACAACCATTAATGACAACAATCAACAACACCACATTCCAACAATCTCCCCCTTTATAATTGATGGAAACATTCATCAACAACAAACCAAACAACTCAATGTCAACATCAACAACATCAAGGACCTTCTTTTCCTCTCCCCCTTTGATATCAAAGACAAAGGGCAAAAAATCCCCCTGAAAAAGTTACTCCACTTCCCCTATGAGGAAGCCACCAAGCATTGATCCAGATAATTTTGAATATATAAAACCCTAGACCAATGCACACCCTAGTGAAAATTATTGTAGACTAGGAGGGGGCAGAACCCCTAACTTCTGTCAGAGATACTCAAAAGTATTTTTGCTCAACAATTTTGTGAAGATGTTTGCAATCTACTCTTTTGTAGGTACGTATTCAAGTCTTACCTCATTTTCTGAAACCTTCTCTCTCAAGAAGGGATATATAATGGATATGTGTTTCATTTTGGAGTGTTGGACTAGATTCTTGGAAATATTTATTACACTAGTATTATCACACATAATTGAGATCGGTTCATCAAATGATATGCCAATGTATTTCAGCGTTTGTTTCATCCATATTACTTGAGTGCAACATGAGGATGCTACAATGTATTCAGCTTCAACATTAGATAAATATACAAAATCTTGTTTCTTGGTTGACCAAGCAACCAACCGAGAGCCAAGGAAATAAGCTCCACCACTTGTGATTTGCCTACTATCAACACACCCGACCCAATCAACATCAGTATAGGTCGTCAAAGTGAAATTTGAATCCTTTGGATACCATAACCCGATATCTTTTGTACCCTTCAAATATCTAAAGATCCTTTTTACTGCAACAACATGTGATTCCTTAGGTTCTTGCTGAAATCTAGCTGCTAAACAAACAACATACATAATGTCTGGTATAGTAGCAGTCAAATATAACAATCCTCTAATCATTGACCTGTACATACTTGCATCAGATTTAAGTGAATCATCTTATTTTTTCAACTTACATCCGGTAACAATAGGTGTACAAACTGGTTTGGAGTTCTCCAATCCAAACTTCAATAATTCTTTAGTATACTTGGACTGAGAGATGAAAAATCCTTTTTTATTGTTAGATGATTTCTGGATTTGATTGTGTAGATATTTTTGCATCAACATTTCGGATCACACTCTGTGATCCATCATTAGGATAGCTGAGAGCTCAAGGAGAAAAATCATTCGTGATTCCTTTGTTGTTATGATTTACTTGTAATCCAAGGAAGAAATTTAACTCACCTATCATAGAAATTTTGAATTCCTTATTCATTTCATCTATAATTTTTCTACACAAATCATCACTTCCTCTAAAGATTATGTCATCAACATAAACCGCAATAATCAACATTTTATCTGAATAAATTTTGTAGTATAAATTACTGTTAGCAAATCCCTTTGGAAATCCTTGTCCAATCAAATACCTATCTAATCTACCATACCAAGCTCTAGGTGCCTACTTCAATCTGTATAAAGCTTTCTTCAACCTGTAAATAACATCTGGGTCATTGCCAGACTTAAATCCCTCTGGCTGCTCAATGTAGACTTCTTCTTTAGTTCTCCATTTAAGAATGTTGAATTTATATCCATTTGATAGACTTTGAAATCCTTAAAAGCTGCAAGATAAAAGAATATCCGTATTGCTTCCATCTGGGCAACAAGGGCATATGTCTCTTCAAAATCAATAACTTTGATCCGAGTGTAACCTTTGCAAACTAATCTTGCCTTGTTTCTTATTACTTTTCCATTTTCATCTAGCTTGTTTTGGAATACCACTTTGTTCCAATTACAAATTTTCTATCACTCTGGGAACAAGTTCCCAAGTCTAATTTTTCTCTATCTGGTCAAGCTATTCTTTCATCGCCTTCACCCAATTCTGATAATTGCATGCTTCTTCCATAGTCTTTGGCTCAGTTTCCAAGATTAAACACAATAATACTTGTTCTTGAGAAGCTTTTCTTCTTGTGATGATTCCTTTATTCTTATCTCCAATAATCATATTTTCTAAGTGGTTTCTCTATAAATACCTTGGGGTTTTAGTTGTAGATGTTGGACCCTCCTTTGTCTCTTCTTTTTCTAATCCTTCTTTCCTTTGTCATCTGAGTCATCTGATTCATATTCAACATTCCTGTCAGGATTTATTTGATCATATTCATCCACTTTCACATTCGCACTTTCAACTATCTTCTTCACTCTCTTGTTGTTACACCGGTACAATTTGCTTCTTGTAGAGTAACCTAAAAATATGCCTTCATCAACTCTACTACCAAACTTTCCAAGATTGTACTCATCTCTCTGGATGTAGCATTTACTTCCAATTTTTTTGAAGTACTTCACTATGGTAGCTCTTCCATGTCATAGCTCATATGATGTATTTTCATACCTCCTTCAAAACAATACTCTGTTAAGAGTGTAAACTGCTATGTGTATCACTTCTTTCTAGTAGACCTCTATTAAACATGCTTCCTTGATCATTGTTCTAGCTACTTCTTAAAATGTCTAGTTCATTCTTTCCACTACACCATTTTGTTGTGGTGTTCTAGGGGCAGATAGTTGTCTTTTAATGTCGTGTTTCTCACAAAACTTGTTGAATTCATCATAAGTAAACTCTCCTCCTCTACCAGATCTTAAACACTTGATTCTCTTGTCAACTTAATTCTCAACTCTTGCCTTGAAAATCTTGAATTTTTTTAAAGCCTCTAAATTTTCTCTTAAAAATGTAACCCAAGTTAGTTTGGAATAATAATCTATTAAGAGCATGAAATATTTCTCACCTTGTAAGCTTCTTGTTTTGGCTGGACCACATAGGTTAGTGTGTACTAGGTCCAACAATCTAGTAGATTATTCTTCTTTTCCTCAGAATGTTCCCTTGGTCTATTTTCCTTCTTGACATCCTTTGCAGATAATGTTGTCTGGTTTGGTCAGTCTTGGCAAGTCTCCGACTGTTCTTGATGAACTTATCCTTACCAAATTTTTGAAGTTGATGTGAAACATCCTCCAGTGCCAGATCCAAATATCATTGCTCTGAGATAATAAGCATCTCTTTGTAGCTCCTTCCAGTTGATACATATTCCCTCTTGTTCTTGTTCTTGCTGCAATAACAGTTCTAGAACTCTTCTGGATCTCACAACCATCATCTTGAAATACAACATTATAGCCATTCTCACACATCTGTCCAACACTCAAAAGATTATGATATAAACCCTTCAATAGTAAACATTGTTAGTGTTATGTTTTCCATCAAAGGTAATAGAACCAATTCCAACAATCTATGTCATTTTATCATCTCCAAATCTAACAGAACCTCCATCATATTTCTCAAGCTTCACAAACTTACTTTTATCACCGGACATATGATTCAAACATCCACTATCAATCAACCATTCATCTCTATTTATTTTGATAAATAATGAAGCTTCAGTGTTATCATTAGATTCCAGAAAAATATTAGAGATATAAAATCTAGGTTCATCCTTTTGCACCAAAAACAAACAATCCTCTTGATCTGATTCATCATCTGAAATACTAGCATTTTCATTTAAATAATAGGTCTTCTTATTGATTCTTTTAAACTTTTGTATTGTTCCTTTTTCCATACACCTAGATGCAAGATGACCAATCTTTCCACATCTAAAGCATTTAAGAGGTAACATACCTTTGTACTTGCTGGTACCATTCTTTAGTTTTCTTGTGAAGTTTGCTTCCAACTCATCTGAACTTTCACTATTCGGATCTTCTTCTATTTTTGTGGATTTGAAGGTTGTTTCAAATTTCTCCTTTTCTTTTCCAAAATTCCTCATCTCAAACGCGGTCAGGGTGCCAAATAGTTGCTCTCTGGTGAATTTCTTTGGATCATAAACTTCCTCAATAGCTGAGATCTTGTCACTATAGCTTTCTAGTAGGGTCATTAGAATCTTCTCCATAAAATCTTCATCTATTAGAGTGCCTCCTTGATTTTTGAATTCATTTACTGCATTGTCAACTCTCTAAAAGTAGCTTGGTATATATTCACCTTCTTCCATCCTCAAGTTTTCATATATGTGCTTACCTGTCAACTTCTTTGATAATTTGACTCTATCATTTCCTTCATATATTTCTTTCAAATTTTCCCAAACTTCATAAGTAGTGCTCAAGGAAATAACTTTTGTTAACTCAGTCTTAGAAAAAGCACTATAGATTGCATACCTTTCTTTTTCATTTTCTTCATAGGATGAAATCTCATTTGCAGTATTAGGACCATTTGTTCATACAACATATTTTTTGTCAACAACTTTCCAAGTGTTGTAGCCTAGAGAAATCAAGTAACCTATCATCTACACTTTCCAAAAACTATAGTCAAATCCATCAAACATAGGGATTGTTAGTTTTTGTGCCATCAGATCTATCTCAAGTGGTTAACCTCTTCTTCAAAGAACCAAAGCTCTGATACCAATTGTTGAACAGTCCAGATAACTGAGAGGGGGGTGAATCGGTTATCACAAAACAATTTTCTTGACCTTCATTAATCTGGTGCAGACTTAAATCAATTAGATAATTATTAAAATAGATATGAACATGAAAGAACATAATGACACCATGCACAATGAACACCGAAATTTACGTGGAAACCCAAGATGGGAAAAACCACAGAGAATGATAATTCTCAATTATAAAACACCGATTAAGGTGACACCAATTAAGGTGATTTTTACAAGGGCTCACTTCCTGGCTATTATAGCTAAAATTAAAAAGGCTCACTGCCAAAAGAAAAAGGCTCATTGCCAAAGGAAAAAGGCTCACTACCAAAAGAAAAAGGCTCACTTCTAGAAGAATGATAAAAGGGAATCCATCGCTAGAAATAATTTTCACCAACACTCACACCAGAAGAATCTCACTGTTTGCTGCCTCTGGTCGTATACTTTCATATACTTCACAATATTTGGATTTTTAGATTCACATTCACCACACTTTCTTTCATTGAACAAAATAAAATTTTACTTATACCATTCCATGCCTCCATAATCTCCTAAGTCAGCCAAACACAATTTGAATTAGGTCACCATAACATATTCCTACGGTGGAAAGGAATGAAACATGGACCTTACAGAACCTCCCCACTCAAATCAACACGTTGCATATTAACCATGATATCCAAGACCAAAGAATAAAATATACACACTACCATGCAAATAATATTTTGGGGCATGTTAACCAATTTCCAGATTGGTCTGGACCCATAAGAGTGTATTTGATTATGTTGCAAAATGAATGGGACCAAGACAAGCACAACCAAAGATGGATCATCATAACACAACATCCATAGCACACCAATCTGGATCACCAAAGAATTAAAACCAAACCTTAATCAATCAACCAAGATATGTTGACATCAATGACAACCATTAATGACAACAATCAACAACATCACATTCCAACATGTTTATGATATAATATTTTGTGGGAATGATGAAATATGTAAGAAGTTTGTTAAAGAGATGTAGAAATAATTTGAAATGTCTATGATAGGTGAATTATCATTTTTTCTTGGACTCCAAGTTGCAAAGTCAACTAATGGTATTTTCATTTCTCAAGCAAAATATGTTAAGGAAATGTTGAGAAGTTTGGTATGGACTATTGCAAACTAGCAACTACTCCCATGGTAATAGGATGTCATTAGAGAAAAGATGATGAGTCACCTAAGGCTGATCAGACTCTGTATAGGTCTATGATTGGGGGCCTACTATACTTAATAGTATCAAGGCTTGATATAATTCAAGTTGTTTCCTTGGTTTCTAGTTTTCAAGTTGATCCAAAAGAAACTCATGTAAAGGAATTCAAGAGGATTTTTAAATATTTGAAGAGCACTCTAGATTATGGATTGTGGTATCAAAAAGGTAATGAATTTTGTTTGATTGCATATACTGATGCTGATTGGGTTGGTAGTGTTGATGATAGAAGAAGCACCAGTGGTGGAGTTTTCTTTTTGGGAGATAGATTGGTCTCTTGGTTTAGTATAAAGCAATACTCGGTGTCCTTCTCAACAATAGAAGTAGATTATATAGCTATAGCATCCTGCTACACCCAAGTGTTGTGGATGAATCAAATATTGAAGGATATCAAGGTAATGTATGATGAGCCCATTCCTATTCTATGTGACAACATAATTTCTATCAATATTTCAAAAAATATAGTGATGCATTCTAGAACCAAGCATATATCTATTAGGTATCACTTTTTAAGGGATAAGGTTGTAGAGAAAGAAGTAAGATTGGAGTATGTTCCCACAAAGGAATAGGTTGCAAACATCTTTACAATGAAACTTTCAAAGTACACATTTGAATATCTCAGATAAATGTTAGGGTTTGTTTCCCCTCCTAACTAGATGCATAGATGGTACATCTATCTAGGAGGATAAACTCAAGATATATTTTTATCCCTGGATTGATGAGGGATATCTCTTAGGGGGAGCAATTAGAAGTATATTAAGATTTGTAAAAATAGGGGGAGCTTGCATTTTACTACAAGCACGGTTGAAGACCACTAGCCCTTTTCCCTTGATGTCAAAAAGGGAGAAAAATTCATATCAGGTTAGTGTTGCCTTCAATGCCAAAGGGGAAGATTGTTGTAATCTTGCTATAGGTCTTGTCATTGATGTCAAAACAATGGAGATTATTGTAGATGTCTTTTTTAAAGGTGATATCTTTGATGTCAATAGAGTGGTAGTATGTGAAAGGTTTCATGTGATGCAATTAGTGGGTTGATCAGAAGTGTTGTGAATGATTGTATTCTCGGTCTCTTGACGTAAAATAATGCATAAGAGATGAAATAAAGTATGAAAGGTTCTCCTGAAGTTAGTGGCTTAGGAAGTTGTACTGAAGAAGCTCAGGAGAATGCTCCATATTCCTCTACATTTGAAGATATGGTCTTGCAGTTTGGAATTTAGACAGAGGCAATTTTGAAGTACATATGTTCCTATTTTCATAACATAGAAGTTACCACAATAGTTTTCAGAGCTAGTAGAATGGAGTTTGTGTTGTTGTAGTTAGGAAGGTTTTGATAAACACTCTGTATTTCTCTATAGTTGATGTTGAGGTTTTGCAGTTTCAAGGATGAGTTTAGATTGTCTATATGCTCTCTCATACATATCTAAGTTGTATTGTAAGTCTATTTTTCAATTATCTATCTCACGACTCTATTTTCTAGGTTTTCAAGAGATGTTGGGTCTTATTGAGGGCGATGTTAGCACATCCAACTTGCTAAGCAACAATGGGTTATTGCTCCTCTTGAAAAGTAGAAAAACTACTCCAATATTCCTTTATAGATAGGTCTTGACCATGCAAGACAACAAAGTATTCGTTGTTAATGTGCTCAACAAGGGATTTGGGTTATTAGCTTTCTAGAAATAACATGTAATTAAAAACAATAGATCTAATAGTTTAGGAAACAAATTACATGTTCAAATCTATAACATATTAATATTGATTCAACACTCTTTTAATGATTCCAAACTAGTTTAAAAGAAAATTCAAAAGATGAAAAAGGTAACAAGAAGGAATTTAAATAAATTCTAATTTAAAAGGACAACAATAAAACATGTTTCATTAATCAAATATGAATGTTTAAATGAAATCTTCCAAACCACTATCAATGAAAATAGTCATTCACACATTTTCTATTAACAATGATGCAATATTAGAAGGAAATGTAACCAAACATAAGATTTCACATTTATTCAATTTGGATAACATAAAATAGTCATCTCTTAGCAATATTCCTAAAAAATGATAAGGCTATGGTTGTTCCTCCCACCCAAGTTGTGGATGAACCCATGTCTGAATAAAATCCCCTTCCAAGCTCACAAGCCATTTATGTTGTAGTTCCTCCACTAGTATCATACAAAAGATCAAGAGACAATCACAAGACTATATTTGTGCCCCCAGAAGAGAGACAAATTTCTTAGCAATATTCCTGAAAAATTATAAGGCTATGACTGTTCCTCCCACCCAAGTTGTGGATGAACCCATTTCTAAAGAAAATCCCCTTCCAAGATCACAAGCCATTTATGTTGTATTTCCTCTACAAGTATCATACAAAAGATCAAGAGACAATCACAAGACTACATTTGTGCCCCCAAAAGAGAAATAAATTTATAGACTTAAGGAGAAAGCAGTTTTCCAACCCCTGGTGGTCCCTTCAGTTCCTCCTCTAAATCAAGAAAAGAGACCAATGGTAAAGAGACCCACTCTTACACCTTCAGAAATTGAAAATTGCACAAGAAGAAATAGAAATGCTAAAGAGCATAGGCATAGACATTGTGTTATTTCTCATCAGTTGGGTGAAAATAATAAAACAATAGCTTATAATCAAACACCTATGCAAATAAATCAAGATGAATTATAACTTTCACCAAAACATAAAATTGAACCTTGCATGTCCCAACCAAAACAAAGAGTGAAACAAGATATATAGCTGATAGTGTCATTAAACCAACCATGGTGATAAATTTAGATGATGAGGATGAAAATGCTAAAATTGATGAACAAGTGCATAATGAACTATTAGTGTCTTTATGACATACATGACACAAACAAGTCAAAAGAAAAGCATGGAAATATGAATATGTAGGTAAGATATTGTGGGTTGCATTCATAAAAGTCCACATGGAATCATTGAGTTTGATGTGATCTCTATAAAGACCCAACCAATGCACACAACTACCACTTTGAAAAAATAATAATAATAGAAATGTCCCCACAATTCTTACTTTATCTTTGTGAAATCCCACAAGATATTTTGATTTCAAATTGAAAAAAGGGCCATTATTTTTTACTTCTATGAGTGGTAATTATTCAACCCTTTTTATTAAATATGGCAAGACACATTCAATGAATTTCTTGAGAAGGAAAGAGAATCCACAAAACATGTTATCCATTTTGTGGGAAAAGAATCGTCTCCTTTTTCTTGGGGTGGAAAAAAGTGAGGAGATTTAATTTCTTTAGAATAGATGTGATTCCAAGCCATCACATCCACAAAGTGTGGGGTAGTCATGATCATCTTTGAAATGTGATGCCTCAAGTTTTGTGAGACTTTGGCTAAAATAGATTCATATTTTTTTCATATTGGCCCTCCATAAATATGCACATCAAAAGCATTCATTTTGGTATGGATTCGAAGGTTTCAAATAGGAAAGTTTGTGCCTACTATAGACAATATTAAGCCAATGGAAGCATGCTATGTGTCATATTATAAATTTTCATAAGTTCAAGATGCTGATATTAAACTAATGGAAGAATGGTATAAGTCGAATTATAGGTTTTTATAAATTCAAGATGTTGATATTAAGTCAATGGAAGCATGGTATGTGTCTTATTATAAATTTTCATAAGTTCAAGATGTTAATATTAAGTCAATAGAAATATGGTATGTGTCCTATTATAATTTTTCATAAGTTCAAGATGTTTGTTTTGGGATCGATTAGTCTTTTTAATAGAAATGAAAAAATAAAATTATTATCCATGATGTTGGATGTCTTAATTTATGAGTAGCATATATTATATATGACTATTTGGTATTTTCGTTTGTAGAAAATATCTAAATATGCTTCAATATGAAGTGTATATAGCCTACCTCTTATAAGATTCAAACTTGTGACTTCTTTTTGAAGAGTATAAGTTTACCAACAAGACAACCATGAACGAATTATTTCTCTTTACTTTTTCCTTTTGATTCTTGTATCTTTGTTGATTTATGCTTTCATCGCCTAATCATTCACTGCATCAATTTATCACCTAAAGATTTATTGCTCATTCATCACTTATAAATCCTAACACCTAACCACTTAATTAAATAATTTTAATTATTTAGTTAAATTAGGCTACCATTATCCATTAGTTAGTCATTTATTTATCCATATTTATCCAATTATTTATTTAGTTATCTACAAATTATCCATTAATAAATTGATTTAATATTAATTTCCACCTCATGTACACCAAAAATTCAATTAAATAATTATTAAATTATCAAATTTCATCTCATTTAGTTGAATACCAAGTTTAATAAGTTCACTTAGACTTACTCTCAATCTTGCTCATCAATTAAATCCACTTCACTTATTCATGCAATGAGTTAACTATTCTATAAAAATAGTCAACTCCCCTCGATTCTCACGTCCACTTAGTTAGCTCCTCTATGCAAGAAATCAACTCATTGAATAAGATATATTATCTCCCCAATCAATTTAACTTGATAATGATAATTATTTTAATTAAAATTTAGAATAATTCTCTACTCACTCATGCTTGTCACATCGCCTCATTAGTCCCCCAAATCATGTATTAAATTTGAAATTGAAAATTGAATCCTAGCCATTCATCTAATTCTCTTGTAAATCTATAAATCAAACTCATTTCACAAGCTTTCAATTTCATACCTAAATTCTATTTATTGATATCTAGAAAATGCTAAGGTTATACTAGTGAATTGAAAACCCACATTCCAAAATGAGAAGTTTCACATATGCTCAATTTAAGGCTTGCATGTGTTTGATTGATTGAATTTTAATGATATAAATTGTTTATTTTTGTATGCATATAGAACCCACATCTACTATACCAAATATATTTGATTGAATGATTTCTAAAATAAAAAATATAATACACCCAACAAGAAAATAAAATTTATTATGTTTTCTAAATATATAATATTCATAAAAGTAAAACTTGTTAGAATAACTAGGAAAAATGTCAATCATCTTTTTATTAATAATGATCTAAAGGCATTTTCACCAATTTGGCCCAAATCTTGGTGCCACACCATACATGCATTTTTAGAAGTGGTACTCACATTATCAAAATTACAAAATACAGAGGAATTAATCCTAAAAAAAGTCCTACATTGTGAGCCTCTCACTACCATCAAATTTTCTCTAACCAAAATTTATCTAGAATTATCAAATGCCACAATAAAAATTAAAATAATTCAATTTGTATATGAAATATTCTTGTAAGTGTTGGAATATGAAAAGCATAATTGATAATTTTGACTCTCCCATCAATAACACATAATTGGACCTCTCTCTTACTAATAATTTAATGTGAACTCTTATCACTAAGGAAAACCTCTCCACCATAATAATCTTTGCAAGATGAGAACCACTCCTAACTTGGGAGTCATATGGTAGGAAGAAACTAAATCAATGTTTCAATAGTCATCACTAGCAACACTAGTAGAGATGAATAATTCATCATTATTACTATCATTAGAGGATTTCTCAATAGAGGAATTATCATAATTTTTATTTCATTTTTTTCTTTCCTTCTCTATGTTTCTATAATGAAGGGGCTCCCCTTACAAGCTAGAACCACAATGCACAACCAGGTTTGCATAGTAAAATGGACTTTATTACTACACCATCATTACAAAGAACATGCCATATTTTGGGTAGATTATTACATGCATCTGCTGAGTGAAGATCTTAATTCACATTCGGCTCTACACTATATGCTATCCTCACAATTTCGTTGATGTTTCGTACTGGCCTCCCTTGGTTGTTTATATTTTTTATAGCTCTCTAGGTTGGCCTTGATCTTTCCTTCTCTTCATGTCGTAGTTTCCATTTTCATCCAATCAATTTTTGAGTTCACCAAGTCATTACATCGCACTCAACGCCACCACCGAGTTGGCCAATAGATAGGTATTCCACAACAATGATGTGGAGTAGATCGAATATCGCCCCATCAAGTGTCACAACCTAACTCGTCATCCACCGTGTTGACCATCATCGTTCATCTACCACTTCGATATGTCACCAAGACTTTGGGAGATCTCTCCCCGAGAACCCCATGTCACATCGATAAGATCTTAATCGGAATACCATCGGAATGTCTAAAAGACATTGTGGGATCTCACACTGACACCAACCTATCACATCGACATCACTACCACTACACTGTCGATGAGACACATCTAGTCAAAGAGACTTAGGATTATCTCCTACTAACACCATAAGGTCACCTCGACACAATGGTACACAAAGCTCATAGTCCTCGGAATGTAGAACATACATGGAATGTTGAAGAGACATTCACGAATGACCCACTGACAAGCATGACTCACGTCGACAACAAAAGGGGGGTCGCCAATTCATGAGGTTAAAAAACTTGAGAACCCCATGACATAGGTTAGAACAACTTAGAAGTCCATGACTCCTCACAACCTCGACCCTTATTCGAAACAAACAAACATAAAATTTTGATGATGCGAGATTTCTCTTCGCCCTGGATGCTCCTGCATCAGACACCCAGGGTAGATTTGAAAAGTGACTCTGTCACTTCTCAGGAGTTAGAGGAAAACCAAGATGACTAACCTCTAACTCAAACAACCAATTGAGTCTTCTACTAGTTTTCCCTTCCACTTCACTAGGTATTCATTGTATTGCCTATTTGTGGTGCTTCATCCCACATGACTATCCAGGATCTCTTCAATTTATTTATTTTTGTTGCTGGTGTGGGAACACTCCACTCTTCCCCTGCCAAATCATGCTCCTTATCTCCTTCATGATTCTCTATCAGATCTAAAATTTTAAATACAAGTGAGACATGAATCTAGCTTGGCAAGTCAACCTTGTACGCACTCCCTAAGTCATGTTTCTTTAAAATATTACACGATCCAAACTTCTTCATCTTCATCTTATTGTATGTACCAACTGGAAACCTTTCCTTCCATAAATGCACCATTACTTCATCTCCAACAAAAAACTCCTCATGCCTTCTTTTTTAATTTTCCTTCATCTTGTACTATGTATTCATCTTATTGATATGCTCCTTAACTTATTCATGCACATTCTTTATATGTTCAACAAAATCCTTAGTTGAATCAACACTATGCTTATCTTCCTTATCAATCTTCCTCAATTCAATAGAAGTTCTAGGACTACTCCCATACACAATCTAGAATGGTGATCTACCAGTGCTCCTATTGACAAAATTATTGTAATCAAATTTTTCCTAGGGTAAAATCATGCCCCATCCCTTAGGTTTGTCCCCTACTAAGCATCTCAGCAAGTTACCCAAACTCCTATTCACTACATTCGTTTGTCCATTTGTTTATGGATGATGTGTTGAGCTAAACTTCAAATCAATTTTTAACTTCTTCCATAACGTCCTCTAGAAATACCCAACAAACTTGGTATCTCGGTCTGAAACTATGCTCTTGGGTAGACCATGTAGTCTTACCACCTCCTTGAAGAATAATTCTATAGCATGAACAACATCATTGCTCTTATGACACAAAATGAACTGTGCCATCTTCAAAAAAAATTCCACCAAAACAAATATGGATTCATGACCACACTACATCCTTGGCAAACCAAGAAAAAAATCCATGCTAATATCCTCCCACGGCTTCTCAGGTATAGGTAATGATTGATACAGTCCAATATTTTGGCTAGTTCCCTTCGCCATTTGACATATTTTGCAACCCTGTATGAAATTCTTCACGTTCTACTGCAACTACGACCAATAATAATGTTCGCCAATAGTGGTAATGGTCTTATCTCGACCAAAGTGTCCTACCAATCTGCCACTATGCTTCTCTTTGATCAAGTTTTCTCTCATCGAACTCTTGGGAATGCACAATTGATTCCTTCTAAACAACATACCATCTTGAATGGTATAATCCAACCACATGGTCCTATCCAATGTGACAAGATCCTTGCAAGCTTACCAAGCTTCTGTGAAATCAAGATCTTCTAGATATAATCTTATGAGTTCCTTGAACCTGACAACTTCAAAATGCATTTATGTCAACAAGTTTTTCCTCCTACTCAAGGCATTTGCGACCCTATTCAATTGTTCACTCATACGCTTCAAAAAAAAGGTGTAAATTTATAGAAATTCAACCCATTTCAAATGCCTTTGATTTAAGTTTCCTTGACTGTTCAAATATTGCAAAGCTTGATGATCGGTGAATAAAACAAACTCTTTTGACAATAAGTAATTTCTCCACTTTTTTAAAGCCTGGACTATGGCGTAGAATTCATGAAATACTTTATTGAAATCTGGGAGTGCCAAAATAGGTTGCTCCATGAAATTCTTCTTTAACAAGTCGAAACTCTTTGTTGCTCCTGTACTCCATTTGAATTATTTTTTGTCCCCTCTCATTGTTTTAGTTAGGGGTGCACAAATACTACTGAATCATTTAATGGACTTCTGATATAATCTTGCTAGACCATAAAAAGATCTTACCTCAGAAGTGCTCCTTGGCTTTGGTCATTCCATAATGGATTTTACCTTTTCTGGATCCATTTTCAGACCCTCTACTAAGATAACAAATCCCAGATACACCAGTTCACGTTTCACAAAACTACACTTCTTCAAGTTGATCAACAACTTCTTGGATATGCATCAAGTGCTCCTCCAACATCTTACTAACAATCAAAATTTCATCCAAATAGACAATGACAAACTTACCCAAAAATTCCTTCAATACCTCGTCCATGAGTCTCATGAATGTGTTGGGTGCATTGGTCAGCCCAAAAGGCATGAATAACCACTCATATAGGCCTTCTTTAGTCTTGAAAGATGTCTTCCATTCGTCCCCTTCTCTGATTCAAATCTGGTGGTAACCACTCATCAAATCAATCTTCGTGAAATACTTAGCTCCACTCAAGCAATCCATTATCTCATCCATCCTTGGCAAGGGAAATTGATATTTGATTGTGATCTTGTTGATGGCTCTCGAATTAGTACACATTCGCCATTCTCCATTATCCATCCTTCTTGGGTGCTAGTACTATATGTACTGCACATGGGCTTAAACTCTCTCTAATCAATCCCTTCTGCAACAACTCTTGCACTTGCCTGTTCAACTCCTCATTCTCTGCTAGAGTCATTCAATGGGATGCCTTATTTGGAAAACTATCTCCAAGAATTAGTCCATCTGATGACTAATCTTCCTTACTGGTGGTAATCCTTCAGGTTCATTATCAAAAATAATACTCTGGAATTCATCCAACAAACTATGTACTTCTACCTTCCAGGAATTTCCTTCCATCGACCAAACAAACTCTTGCATTGTTGCACACCTTTTCTCCTGCATCTTTCAAAGGATTCAGCTTATGTTGAACACCATCCTTTGTCAACAAATAAGTGTTAGCATGTCCATCATGTACTGCTTGCCGATCAAACTACTAGGGTCTTCCCAACAACATGTGACATACATCCATAGGTATGACATCACACAGAACCTTGTCATGGCAATTACCAATTTTTAATTTTATCAGACATTTCTCATTGACCAATGCTCTTTGATCCTTCTGTAACCATGTAATTCGATATGGATTCAGATGCCTTTTCCTTTCCAACTACAATTTATCAACCATTTCTTTGGATACTAGATTATTTGTTCTACCTCCATCAATGATAACATTGAAAACCTTACCTTTGCACTTGCAACGAGTGCGGAAGATATTCTTCCTTTGATCTGCTTCCTTCTCCTCATTCAATAATGCTCTCCTGACCACAAGGGTCTCACCTCATTCAACATCTTCAGAATGTAAGGATTGTGCATCTTCATCTACATAGGAAACTCAAGCATTGTCATAAGGCCTCT
Organism: Sequoiadendron giganteum; assembly: GCA_007115665.2. Lineage (NCBI taxonomy): Eukaryota > Viridiplantae > Streptophyta > Pinopsida > Cupressales > Cupressaceae > Sequoiadendron > Sequoiadendron giganteum. The sequence continues at coordinate 94,452,580 of CM021102.1, forward strand.
TTCTTGACTTACCTTGATGTTGAGGGCATTCATAAGCCCTATGTCCTTCTTCGCCGCATTGGAAACATGTTCCTCTAAAACCTCTTCTTCCTGATCCACATCCAATCCGTCCTCTACCCCATCAATCTCCATTGTTCTGATCACGAGGCTGATATGAATCTTCATGTTTCTTATCTTGGTTGGTGCTAGTTCCTTTGCCCTTCCTTTGGTCACCACTTCGACCTCCATATGGTTGTCTACCAACTCTTCCACCATGACCTCCACCTCTTTGTTTACTCTCAAACCTCTTGTTCATTTGTTCTTCAACTTTTAGAGAGAAATGATAAGCGTCCTCAATAGTAGTCATTCTTACTAGCACCAATTCCTCCTGTATACTAGGATTCATCCTATTGATATACCGAGAAACCTACTCTTTGTTCGCCTTAGAGTGTCCTGTTCGAATCAAAAATTTGTGAAATTCCTCTATGTACTCCTTCACCATCCTTGTTCCTTGTCTTACACTTTGCATTTTCTTTAGTAGCTCTAATTCATAGTTGACAGGTATGAACTGCTTCTTCAATTTAGCCACCATTATGTCCAATCTAGAGATTTTCTCTTTCCCTTTTCTACCTCTTTCAAGATATACCCCTTTCCACCAAATACTGGCAAGACCCTTTAAATTGGTCTTTGCAAATTTCACTCGGTTAGGATCTTCAACCTCCTCAAATTCAAAAAATTCTTCCAAGTCATTGATCCAATCAATCAATTCTTTTGGGTTTAGGCTTCCATTGAAACTTGAAACTTCCATCTTCAGTTTCTTTCCTAGACTAGATATTGCTCTTAGCAATCTTAGATCTCCATGATCTATCTGATCTTGTTCTTCCTCTTTTGTCTCCTCTTCAGTATCATCTCCACTATCATATCTTTCCTGATGTACTCCTCTCGCTCTTCAGACCTCTTCTTGCAAGGCTTGCATCTGCCTTCTAAGGGCTCTGATTTCATCTCTAGGAGGATCTCTTCCCCCAACACCCCTACCTCTACCTCTACCACGATTGGAAACCCTTGGAGGCATTTTGTTCTCAACCCAAACTCATAGGTCTTGCTACAACTACCTCATGTTCAACACTCTATTATAGACTTAGGAACTCCCGCTCTGATACCACTTGGTGAAGGGGCTCCCCTTACAAGCTAGAACCCAAATGCACAATTAGGTTTGTACAACAAAATGATCATTATTACTACACTGACATTATAGAGAACATGCCATCTTTTGGGCAGATTATTACATGCATCTGCTGAGTGCAGATCTTAATTCACATTTGGCTCTACACTATATGCTATCCTCACACTTTCATCAATGTTTCGTACTGGCCTCCCTTGGTTGTTTATATTTATTTTTCTAGTTCTCCAAGTTGGCCTTGATCTTTCCTACTCTTCATGTCATAGTTTCTATTTTTTTCCAATCATCTTTCGAGTTTACCATGTCATTACATTGCAGTCAGCACCACCACCAAGTTGGCCAATAGATAGGTATTCCATAACAATGATGTGGAATACATCGAATATCACCCCATCAAGTGTCACAACCTAACTCGCCATCCACCATGTTGACCATCATTGTTCATCTACCACTTCGATATGTCACCAAGACTTTGGGAGATCTCTCCCTGAGAACCCATGTCACATCGATAAGCTCTTAATCGAAATATCACCAGAATGGCTAAGAGACATCGAGGGATCTCACACCGACACGACCTTGTCACACTGACATCTCTACCACCACACTGTCGATGAGACACGCCTAGTCAAAGAGACTTAGGAGTATCTCCTACTGACACCATAAGGTCACCTTGATGTAAAGATCCACAAAGCTCACAGTCCTCGAAATATCAAACATACATGGAATGTCAAAAAGACATTCACGAATGACCTATCGGCAAGCATGACTCACGCTGACAAAAAAAGGGGGGACACGAAGTCATGAGGTTAGAAAACTTGAGAATCCCGCAACATAGGTTAGAACAACTTAGAATTCCATGACTCCTCACAACCTCAACCCTTATTCAAAACAAAACAGCACAAAATTTTGATGATGAAAGATTTCTCTTCGCCCTAGATGCTCCTACATCATTCTATAGTGCCCATAGTTCCAACACTTCACCCTAACATTCTTCTAGGTTCTATACCATTCTTTAGACTTGGACCTATCTTTTAATTAAATGTATTACCTTTTAAACCACCTTTATCATTGGGTGTTCCCCAAATATCCAATGCATATTTCAATCCCTCATCCATATATTTTATCTTCATATTTTCACTAAGAAAAGCATAGAGTCATTTAGAGGAATGATTAGATTCTTTAAATATTTAGGCAAAAATAAAGTAATAAAATGTTAGAAAATATTGTAGAGAATAGCTATAGTGAAAGATTAAACTTTTTGTAAATCATATTTATCAATGATAATCATATGAAGGTAGAACAACTGTAATCAAAGAAAGAATGCTAAGAACGGAATGTTGAACACATAACACAATAATTTACGTGGAGAAACCCTTTCGAGAAAAAACTCCACCACCAAAAGATGAATTCCTTGTATTAGATGCAAATGATTTTACAATACATGCACTCTAACTTCTATTTAGGCTTTAATCCAACAGCATAAACCTTGCAAAGAAAAATGTTGAAGAAAAACCACCACAAACTCCTCTCCAAAGCACTTGTTAAATAGAATACAACCACTCATGAAGAATGGCATCCAAAATGGTCAAGATACCATGCCACCACCTTGGAATCATAAAAATTAGCTCATAGTGATCTCTTACATATCCTCTTACAGCTATCATAAAGCATCTTGCATGCATGGGCACCTAGGGACTAAGATAGCAAATATTTTGTCATAGATGTCATCATAGTCATCATATAATATTATGACACCTATCATAGTTGTCATAGATACTCTTACAACTTACGAAAAATTTCATAACATGTCATAATACAATATTCCAAAGGTGGGTGCCAAGAATCTCAAGTGTAACCATTTTACAATTACTGTTACCACAAGCCGGTAAAAGTAACTTAGCAACTCACAACCAGTAAAACAATAATTAATGGGGCTAGTAAATAATTAATTACGATTGTCAGTGAAACCTCCAATCCCTTATGGGTGAATTACAAACAATAATAGGAGAATAAAAAATACAATTACAAGGTTGATGGCACCTTATTCCAACATAAAATACACATATCTTTCTCATTTATCTTAACATCAATAGAGCCTCACTCAAAATCAAATTGGAATCGCTCAAAAATAAATTCTCCCTCTTTCATTTTTAAAGAGTAAATATTTATTTTTAAATACAATTTATTAATAGGATTTTTCATTTGATAGATATCACATATCCTCTTCCATAGATAGTATGCAATAGCCTCCTCTGAGACATTTAAGATGATGAAATCTATAGGACACAGTTGAATGGTTCCTTGTGCCTTCTTATCCATATTTTTATAATTTTAATCAAATATAACCATAGGATTTACGTCCTTTGAAACTATTTCCATTGATCTCTTTCTTCTAAGATATCCTCCATTTTTAATTTTCACAAGTTGTATCCAAAACTTTTGAACTTTATAATTTCTAACTGATATGTGTTAGCCATAGATTTAAATACAATAGATCTAAAAAACCAACCAAATAAAATACTCCAAATAAAATAAGAAAACCTCACAACACTTATAAAATTGTTCTCCTCTCTAAGAAAAAATGTTGGCTCTTATATCAAATATTGAGAAAATTGGTGAATGATAGAAATGGTAGAATAAGAATAAAGAGTACAAATTGGCTTAATCCAATTCAAGTTGCACATGAATATTAACCATTAAAATTGAAATATAACATTAAATAAAATATAGAAAGGAAATTAGATGTTAGCAAACTCCTAAAATGAATACATAAAACTAGATGTGTAAAGACCTACCTTGGTCCATAATAACCATTATTCATATTCTCTAACTTGATAAGAATAATATATATTGTTACAAAAAAATTAAGTAACTTATTGGTTGTCTAGTTGGCACAATGACATGGAAGAATTATTACTATAGGGTTCGCGACCCATATAATAAGGGCCGAGTCATTGATATTGACTAATTTTTATTTTTAATTGTAGTGACTTGATTATGTCAATATTTGATAAAAGTATAATAGTGATAATGGTCTAGGGATGATGGGTCTACTATTCTCCAAAGTCTTCATTAGGATGAGCTTGTCTCTAAACTAGTGGTAGTTGTTCCTAACATGTCTCAAAGGATCTAGCTACTTTATCTTGTATTGAGAAGGAATTTTGGTGGCATCTTTGTGTTGAATTCAAGGACAAAGATAATAGTCAAGGAATAAAGTAATGTTGTGGGTGATGGCTCACACAATTAGATGAATGTATTACTTGTGGGAAATATTATGGACACTGTGGAAGTGTTTAGATTGAAGTGGGAGTTATTAGTGCTTAGAGAATATTATGTTGGTATAGATAAGGTACTGGTTGGTATTATGGTGACCAAAATAATAATCACCTTGAGGTTACCAATGACCATACCATTCTCATTTTCTATAAAAAAAAGTACATGGCCCTTAGCAAAGTAATGTCTTATGTGGGCTTCACTTTTATTTCCTAATCCTTTTATGGTTAAAGAAGTTGGACGAGACTCTAATGTAGTTGAAGTAGAGTATATTATGGGATATGTAGCTATAGACAATTATAGTATTGGAAAGTGAGGCATTTCTTAAATTTATCAATGGTATTTGATTAACTAGGTGTTACATGTATATAGTTAGTAGCCATGTTATCTTTTGGTTGGTTGGGTTTTGTGTGCATAAAAATATGGTTGCATTTTCATTCTAGTTACAATTTTTGTTTGGTATAAGGTTTTCCAATTCTAACATATGGTTTTTATAACTATTTTTGGTTGCAGAGGATCACTGAGAGTTGTGGGGTTCACATTGAGTCCTCCTTCTATCCTTCTTTCACTAGTGCACAACTTTTTCTTTTTCTCTATTTTTGAGAGCAACTATTCCCATGTGGTTTTCTCCTTTTCTCTAGTCATGAGAGATTCATTTTTCCGTACATGGGTACCTCGTCAAGATTTGTATCCCAAACCCATCCATGCATCCATCATTGAATTCTTCATCAGGGTTTTTAGCTACTTCCTAAATTGATCTTAAGGAGGGGTTGGATTCATTAGGATAATTGCTTAATAATTAATTATTAAGTCCCTTATTACTTTAATTTATTAAGCTAAACTTAGGAGTGATTTTTTTGTAAATGCCTAGATTTTAGCAAAAAGACTAGTGTTCTTATGGTTTTTGGTTGTTTTGGACTCAATGGTGATGCCCATTTCGCCTCAAGATGAGTTGATTTTTCTCTCAAGGCCAGATCTCTCAAATTTTAGACAAGAAATCACAGATTTGGTGCTCTGATACTATTTTGGAGTTGATAGTGAACCCCACAACTCCTAGTGATCCTCTACAACAAAAAAGTCTATCACACATGAGAGAACAAAAATCAATGATTATGCTATGCAACCAAGAAAGAAAATATTGAATCTTCACAAATATCACACAAGCATATGATATGCCATCTATATTGATTGATTGTGAATACATGCAAATTGATTATTACAATGAATGTGCATGCTTATAAAAGTATAAAAAGAAAATCCTAGATGAGGATTGCATCAGATTGTGACAAGTGCCTTAATCTCATGCAACGAGATAATTAGACCTATAATTAGTCCAATCTAATAATAAAAAGCAATCTTAAGTTTAGCTTAAGTAATTAAAGTAATAGGAGACTTAATCCTTAATTAACTATTAATTGATTATCCTAATTACTCCAGCAATGATCATCTTTGTTGTTATATTACAATATTTTCTCTCACTTTTATAAGTCAAGGAGCCTAATAGAATCCTTGTTAATAAATATACAAATTTATATGCATGTACTTTCTTTTAGAAGATATTTTTTTGATATTTTTGTAGTTGTTAGATATTGGGTCAACAAACACCATCTTTTATTAGTGTAGTGCTAAGGACCAAAAAAATCATTTTATCGAATTCATCTTATTTAATGCTATCTAATAATTGGTCTATTAATACTTGAATCATAAAATACATACAAATATTAATTATTATACAAATAAAAAGTCAACACTATATTATACATATAATTTTAAAAAACATGTCTAAAATGTTATCTTAATTATATTTAAATAATTTATATAAATTAATTTGAAATGAACACTTATTTATTAAAAACTATATAACCACTACTTTTATAAAAATAAATTGAAGTATTATTTATAGAATGAATAATTTAATTAAAAAATAAATAAATTGTTATAATATAATAGTTTAAAAAATATTAACAAATAATTGTAATATCTTTCAAGATTATTTTATGTTGTGATATAAATTTTATTAATTTTATTTTTTAAATATATAAAATATTATGACTATAAAAATCTAAAAAAAATATGTGAAAATATAATATTTAAATTAATTATTTTTGAATTCATATTTCAATTATTTTTATTATATATCAATTAATTTGTTATGTTTAGATTAAATTACTTTGTGAAAATAAAACATTAATAAATTTAAGAAGATAATTGCATTTAAAAGTAGTGAGATAAAATTGAAAATATTTCAAAACTAAAGAAAAGCACTTTTTTTTAGTTTGGAACAAGATATTTACCTACACATGTCAATTGAAGAAAAACTTTCACTTTAAATTGGGCTAACCATACCATAGGTTTCAATGTAAAGTGACTTTTTCCACATGGTGCTTTTTTCATAAATCATGGAATAGAATAACCGTGAATAAGATAGAGAGAGAGATTGATAGCTCATTTGGTTAATGGATATGTTGTTGTCCTCCCCTATAATCCCATGTATAAGTTACTCAAACACATGTATTGGTTGTGTTTCATTTTCTATATCTAAACAAGACAAATGTGATGGAATATAAAAAAGAAAAAAGTATCTTTTAAAAAATTCTCTTGTGTATTTTATCTTAAATATTTAGAGTGTTTTTTTTTTTTAAATTTGGTAGGTAATCAACAAACGTTTCTTAATTTCTAAGTAGCTAGTTATTTCTTGGAAGTTATTCTCTTACACTTTTTAATCAATTTAGTTATTTTTTTCGAATTATATATTTTTATTGGTAACTTAAGGATTGCTAGAGTGAGGGTTAGGGTTAGTTATTTCTTGGAAGCATTTTTTTTAGGATTTTTTCGTGAGGGTGTTTTTAGAGTTTTAGGATTAGTGATGAGGTGGAAGTTTGATAATGGTGGAGGGTCTCAAATTTGCTTCTTCTTTGATTTATCAAACATTGGTTTTTGAAGGGGACTCAAATTGTTATAAGAGGTCTACTTATGGGCTCTTTAAAAGATTACAAACTTAAAAGTATTCTAGCATAAGCTAGCCTTGTGGGAAAGAATTTTAAAAAGTTAATTTTGTTCGTAGCTATAATCAATGCAACAAGATGATTGATTATCTACCAAATGCCCAATTTCGTCAATTTCCCTTCTTATCCAAATTATTGATCTCCATGGGACTAGGAGCATAACTTGATAATTCTCCACACTAGTATTTTCCCTTTTATAAAAGTGGATGATCTTGATTTCTACCCCTTCCTAATGTGTGCATGGTGATTGATTTATTGGATATGGATGGGATTGATTTTCATTACCAAATCCTCTTACATATGACCATTATTGTTCATTGATGTTTGAACCATATGCTTAGGCAATGCCACACTTTGTTTTGTGGGAATTATCATTTTAGATGACCATCCTTAACTTCTTATATCTTTTAATTGTTTTTGTTTTGGTAGGAAGTATTTCAAGCAATAATATTTTGTTTTTTTCCAATATTCATAATGGCAACTCATATAATTCTCCATTCAACTTGTCATGTTAGATCATTGTCTTCAAAGACTTTCTTATATCTATAATGTAGTCACATTAAAATTTATCAAGTTTATCCCAAGGGTCCTTCTCATTGAAGCTTCAACAAAAAATGATTTTATCAAAAAAAATTGTTCTAGAACCCTTGACTTAGATACTATGGAGTTTGTTGCATTGTGCTTTTCCTAGGGAGGAAAATATTCTTCTCTATGAGAGTTTTGAAAAGGAGGTTTTGGATATGGGTGCCTTTCCTCATAATGTACAAGAATAGAAGGTGGTGGTTTTGTGCCAAGAATTTTAATCTCTATCTATATTGCACTTATAAATGATCTATTATTGTCAATATTTAGCATTGTATATGAATTTTCTTTGATTCATTTTAAAAGACATTTTAAGTTTGTTCACCTTACCTTAGATTTGAAAAGGTGGTGTTCCTTGGTCTAAAATGAGGTATTTTCTAGGTTCAAGTGTCAAATTGGATACCAAGGGTTGTATGGAAACATATCCAAGCCCCTGTAATCTAGTCAATTTATCTTTTCTCTTGTTGTTTGTGGTTTCAATGTGGGATTTTTTTCCTTGGGTCAACTCTCCCAATTCTTATGAAGCCTCCTTTTTTTTTTCTACCTAGGGCTATGCTTAGAAACTCATCTAGTAAAGTGTGTGGTTATGGTTTGTAGGTTCTCACCATCTCTTCATATATTTTATTGTTTCTAATTTTTGTATCTCTTTAATATTGATGTTTATGGTTTTAAAGGGGGGGTAATTATAAAATGTTAAATTTACCTATAAAAAATTAGAGTGATTTATTGTAATTGAATTCACCCTTGATAAAATTGTCCTAGTATATTTATATTTGGATGTAAAGTTTATAAAGTATTCTCTAGATCTTACAAAGAGGGGGAGTTTTTCTGGAAAATAATTATTCATGTTTTGAATAGTACCATTTTGAATACCTTTGGGACAACAAAGTGAATCATTGTGGTTTAGTTAATTCCCTCAATCTTGGGTTTGACTAGGGTAGATCATTTGATTATGCCACATGGATGGGTGGTGAACCATCCATTTTAGTGGTTCCCATAGTTGGATGGGTGGATTAGAGAATTTTCTACTATGAACACAAGGGTTTTATTGATGCAAGGTGTGTGCCCTTGGTCTCCTTGTGCTGCGTAGTGCAGCGTTCAGGTTCGTGACATGGCTTAACCGCCTCTCATGGATTCATTAACTCTGGTGGTTGTATCAAGTCAATATTTTGGTGCAACGACAACCACATTTGTAACAATTGGTATCAGAACCTGGGTCATGGGTTTGAACCCCTTGCTTGTGTTGGGGGGATTGTTTCAAGTTGTGCACCCTTGGTCTCCTTGTGTTGTGTAGCACAACGCTCGGGTTCGTGACATGGCTTAACCACCTCCCATGGATTCATTAACTATGGTAGTTGTATTGGGCATTAACAAGTCGATCTTTAGGTGCAACGACAATCGTATTTACAATATTTACTTGGTGTAAATTGATATTGAGATTATAGTTATGATTCCTATTTTGTTTATTAATAAGGGTGAGTATCATATATAGATATGAAATGTAATAAATTATCATTTTATATAAACTTATAGTTAATAAATGAATAAATTTATGAATTAAATAGTTAATTTTTTGTATTTTCATAAATACATGAGAGTTTTTTAATTTCAAAATATATGTTTTTTCTATTTTATAAGTTCAAATAAATAGTTAATTATAATATTATTTTACAACATTTTTATTATTGATGAATGTCTTACTAGTTATATAAAAAATAAATGTTTCTCAATATAGAATAGTAAAATATATAAGTGTTAAACCTTGACTAAAAAATCCCAAATAGGTGTTGTGGATCAGTTCCAATCTATTTTTTGGAATTACTTGGGTTGAGGAATTCCATGAGTTATAGATTATGCATGAACAAGCTCCTATAAAGGTAGATATATTAGTATGTTTTATTGAGCCCTCAACATCTTAATATGGTGCATTCACTTCTTTTTATAAGAAGAAAAGATCAAACAAAAATCTTACTCTTACAATAGTATTCTAAGACCCATCGTCACATGAAATATTGACTCCATTATAATTTAAAGCACTTGGATCTATTTTTTGTGGCATGCCTAAAGTTTTCTAGAATAAATGACAAAATCTTGAGTGCTAAAACATGTATTAGGTGATATAAAACATCAAAATGTATATTTTGGAAGGATAGCTAAATTCCTAAATTGAGTGATTTTTATTTTGTGGTCAAATTATCAATTGCTACAAGCAATGATTTTGAAATTTCATTAGAAAAAATTTAATCATCAATTTTCTAAAAGTAACAAGTTTGTCATGATAATTTTTGTTGTCATATTAAATTTTAATTTTGAGGACTTTGCTTTTTGGATTCTTATTTTCAACTTCCTATGGCTTTGTAAAACTCATATATGTATTGTAAGCTTGAATTGATCATTGGAAGAAAGTAATTTATACGTTTAAAGTATATTTTTGTAATATTTCTAAGTTCTTAGTGACTATTACAAGTTTCATAGAAAGGATGTAGAGTTTTGGAGAGATTGATGCATGAGCATAGGAGGTGCAAGAGCAATCTTGCATCAACCAATATAGCTATGTATGTATATGTAACACCCCACTGTGGAATCTGGAAAATGTTATGACTTTCACATAAACAACATAATAATAATTTTTTAAATAGATAACACGTGACAACAACAACCATAATCATTCCAGGGTTCCACAACTAAGCTACTATGAATAACAACAATACAATACTATAGCCATATATATAATTTAACTCATGAGAAGTCATGTCCTAATAAATACAATGATAAGAGTTTACATACAACAATCGAGATTATAAAAAATCTCAGAATAATATAAATAGATACAAGGCATCTCATGATTATCATGAGTGTAGTACCATGAAGAATGAAATGAGGAAAAGAAGACGACCACGTCACAAACTCGCCAAAGGAACGAAACTCCTCAACCACTATGCAATTAGGATCTAGCCAAGAAAACCTGTCATAAACAAATTACCCGATGGAGACCCAATGGAGTTGTGGCATGTTCCTCCCAACTGTGTGGAGCTTGAAAGCCCACCCCCCGTGCTAGGAGACAGAACAAGTCCTCAAGTCAAACTGACCTCACAAAGAATCAAATACAATTATAAGGTCGACTCACATGACAACTCAAGAACCAGTCAAAGACAACAATAAACAACAACTGAAAACTGCATATAGAAAACTTCCAGAGGTGAATCACAACAGAAAGGTCACAAAGTGTACTAGGATAAGATTGTCATCACACAAGCTCAACATGGGTTACCCAATGGGATATTCATAGCTTACCGACCCCCTCACTCGGATACACCCTGACAACCTTAACCAATCCCCGGCCCTCACTCTCACTCATGTTGGATCAACATACCTTTTGAAGGGACAAGATAGTTGACCTTCGCCATTCTAGGCCTTCCGACTCATCCCAAGCCCAAACAAGCAATTGAGTCATGAATGAGGTTAACTTATCTGTATTAATATGAGATGCTACCTGAAACCCCTAAAAGCTTATTTTAATTATCACTTGATTAACATACTTCCAAGAGGTTACCCCTGCAACCACTTGTGGGTCCGGCCCCTAATGAAAGCCACTCTTCCTAAGGTACAACTCCACAAATAGATTAAAACAAGAAGGAACTTATACATGAACATGAACTTCATTAAACAAGGGCATAGTCAACCAATCCAATAAATGACCATGGTGACATAACATTACGAAACTTTCGCAAGCATGTACTCATATAAAAAGATACAACATTTGCCCAAACAATAATACATAGGCACACGTGCGAGTTCCACGTTTCCACACAAGGTCAAAACAAGGCCTCCATACTATAAAATTAACATAATACAAAATGACCAATCAACTCCATTGGGAAAACAAAATACAAGAATGCTCAACCATAACTACGAGAAATAATAAAAATCTCTTTGTTTAAAACATTTACACCAATTTTCCCGCAAGGGTAAATAATGTCACATTAACTAAAGATTCAACTAAAAGGAACACATATAACTAAAATAATCCTTTCTTCCCTATAGATATATTAAATACCAACTCCTAGTTATTATAATGATCTAACCATTATTCAAACACAATATAATTGATCATTAAAAAGAACAAATCAAAGAATCAAAGAATCATCTCTAAACATTTATTAAAATAAATCCACCTATCAAATATCCTTTATCATTTTATTTTTGATAAGTAAGGCATTAATCATATTCACTAACCATATGGCTTATCATATAACAATAAGTGAATCCCAACGAACAAGCATACTAAAAAGAATTATATTAAACTCTAAATGAAAAGATATATATAAATTTATATTAACATACTCATTAAATTTTTTAACTGAATTCTCTTAAGATATTCATTTACATTTACGTTAAAATTTCTCTATACAAAATTTAATAATGTAGTTATAATAATCTAATTCATGCAACTACCTCATATCTATATTTATATACAAGTTAGATTTAATAAAAATTTACATTAACATAACCATTTCTTATAATGACCAATCTTCTAAACAATAATATACAAAGGAAGATCTTATTTATCACCTAAAAAATATATTCTAAGTGTCGATTTATAAGAAATGAACCTACATCGACATCCATCTATTTTTTTGACTTAGAACCGGTTGACTCTTAACTCAGCCGATACCGACGAGGTGACTATACCTTAACTCAATGTTAATGGATGCAAAGGACATGCAACCATCGCCGCGGAGTGGAGAAAGGAACTGACGTTAGCATAGTGTTCATCGTCGACAACAGAGTTAGCAAAAGCAATGAAGACATCACAGGCATAAGGCTATTATAGATAACTCTGATGCATGCAAACTTCAATGCCCCAGCCTTTAAGAAATCGATGGTAATTCTAAGGTTCAATATACTACAGAACATAGAGATTCAATACCAAAGTGGATTCTTTTGAAAGCTATACACTATGGTTCAAACAATATATAGGTTACACGGGACAATGAAAGAACAAGGCATGGTTGGGTCGAGCATGCAACTCCAAAGAAATAATTAGGTATTTCACCAAACTACGGCAACAAAAGAGACCTATACTTCATAAAGTGACCAAGGTGTGTTGCGCAAAGATACTCATGTGGATTTGGAAATGTAGGGACATAAATTCGAACGTATGCAAGGCAATTTAAAAATATCTAATATTCAGTAAGACCCAATTCCAGAAGAAAATGATGACTCACAGGTTGAGCTCGCGTAAGTGCAAGATTGCGACAGAATAAAGATAAACCACAGGGTGAAAACAATGAAACTGTATTAATTTACCCATGTTCTCATACAACAAAGACTGATCACACACATTACAAAGTAGCTAAGACACGCATGCAGAGCACAAATCAAATTCACAAAGAGGGTGCGAATATGCATGAATGAAACTAACCTCACAAAGCTCCGAAGATGCCCAGAATTGTTGAAAACTAATTAAAAGACAAACTTAGCAAGGCATGCAGAATGGAGATGTTACATCGGCTTTTATGCAATAGATATTCATGCATATGGTTATCTCGACAAAAGGAAGAATACATGTTATTCTCATGCACCAACTCACGTTTCATGTGTTGACAAGCACGAAGTAAAGAAGAATCTTCCAGAGCATGAGAAAGATAGGCACTTGCGACACCCGACTACCATGCATCTTTAACACTAAGAAAAACTCCAGGAGGAGAGAATTAATAGACATACAAACTACCCTTATAAATCATAACATCGGGAAAATAAAGTTCGATCTGACAAGGAATCAGCAAGAAAGTGGAGGAGGATTTATTACGTGGAAAGGAATACACACCATGGGGTTAGCAATAGTATGAAGCAAATGCTATTCCTATAAAGACAACCTAACTAACTGAAACTTGGAAAACCCAAGCATCATGGCAGCAGGGTAAAACATGGTTCATGACGTGAATGAGAAACAAGTCACAATCCAAACTAGGTTCGATATGTAAAATTAAAGAGAACAGACTTGGATGAGCATAAAGGACTTCTCCCATGAAATTATATATATTAAAGTCAGCTAACAATGATTTTACTTTCTTTTCTTTATGCAGATTTCAAATGGACATTTACAATTAATTCTTTATAATAACATTTACATAATCTAACTTGTGCAGAATTCAAGCGATAATGACAATAACACTATCATTTTCTTTTCATGCATGCAAGATTTCACAAATCATAGAGAAGGCTTTTTTCAGCAAGATTTCATCAAAGAGGAAAACCGGGAAGCGTTTCCTTGAAAACGGAGGACGAACACAGCAAAACCCTGCAGATTCAAACCTTCTACTTTCCACAACTAGAACACAATCTTTAACACAATTTTCAGCTTCTATGATCGATTCCTCAAATCCAAATCTCATAAAATATATTTTGAAAACAATCTTTCTGCTTCCTACTGCTCGAATATCAAAACCGTGTGTGCAAGAATGAACAATTTCCAAACTATATCCTTTTTCCATTATTCCAAAGTCTCTACTTCAACTTTTAGTTTCAGCATGCAACGCATGCATTAAACTCAATATGCACAACAGATTAACAAGATATTTCAGCTTAAGATCACAACTCAAAGTTCTATTTTTGAAACATAAAATTGAATAATGAAATCAATTTACAATTAAAGGCTCTTTTCGAAAACCAGATATTTTAATATTTTAATTTAATCACATAATAAACCAAAAATAACTTCTTTAATTTAATTATATCATTAAATCAAATAAAGCAACATTAATAATAATAAAAACATTATAATAATCTAAATTAACATAATATAAGCTTTAAAGACTCAATCATTAACAAATGACTGCAAGCACGCGATGGACAGGTGACAAGACAAAAAGGGTGATGAAAAATACTCGTTCTTTTTAGAACGAAGGCTAAGGACAGAGGACAAGTCTATCTCCCATCGATAATTCCATTGGGTCATGGTAGGCTCAGACCTGACAAGCAGGTGGAGTCGATGCCTGTACCTGAAAGTTGCGTAACACTGCACGATTAATCCAACCTGTATAAATATGAAAGCACACTGTGAAAAAGAGTCGCGATATAGCAGGGCACTCATTGATGAGTACTGCTAAATCATCTTCTTCACCAATGTACGTAAACAACTAACTAATCATAACATCATCATGTGTAAAAAATACCAGCATATTTATCATCATAAAATGTTATCTCAAAAAAGTAAACATCTCATCAAATAGTGTATCATCAAATGAGTTTCACAACCAGTCATGTAATCATGACATAATGCATCAAAATAACATAGTCTCAAACTACTATCAACAAATAACAACTCAAACAATAGAAACAAAAACGTCATTAGGAGGGTCACTACAATATACATATATAATTCTAGTGAATAAGGGTTAAAAATAGTAGGTTTCTGTTTTTAGTAAGTTTACATATGCAGGCGTTGGAATTAAAGAACTTCCCCAATGTTCTATATTGGTAAACTACACATTATGGGTGAGTTTCGAGCCAAGATTAGCTCTGGTATGGTAGCCATTAATAATTTAAGTTTTTGGCATCTTGATAAAATCTTTATATTGATATTTGAGGCCTTAAATGACCTTTTTTGCGCCCGAAACGTGGCCAAAATCTACTTACAAATTTTGGGTGTCATAGAGCACTCTAAGTACTTCAGTTTAAAAAAAATAGATTCAATCAAGTGATTGGGTGAAAATTTATGGCTCCTAAAAGTTGTAGTAAAATTGGGAAATTTTCTTGGGTGGGAAAAAAGGTATAGCTTGATTCATATGGAACCCAAATAGGAGTCACGATTCGATGAAAGGAAAAAAAATCATATAAATTTGTCACAAATGGGAAGAAGATCATTGAGGATAATAAGATTGGTGAAACTATCCCTTTCAGTAAAAAGTGAGGTGTTGTTCTATCAGTGGCTATTATTGGTCTTTTCTAGACTTGCATGTCTAATTTCCTACATATATTGCAACCCAAATTGTTATAACATAGGTCTTATTACAATAGTTAAGCCATCTCCTAAAAAGCGGATGGAGTGCGGAAGTAGGTCTGCAAGTGGGAGCATAATTTTGAATGGGGAGGATGGTGGGAGCGAGGAGGATGCTGATAATCCTGATGTGATTGATGCTCCTTTGTCTGTGGAATCTTCTCTAGTGCTGCTGGAGGTCTCTTGCCTTCTATGTTGCTCGGATGTTGCAAGCCTTTCCTTGTTGAAGCTTTCTAGAGAGGCATCAGGCGAGGTTCTTGCTAGGGTTTGCAGTTTGTTCTTTACAGATGACGGGGGTTGTGGTGAGGATGTTGTTTAGGACGGTGAACGAGATGGATTTTGGTGGCTGGTTGGGGGTCTCTATTGGGTGACCTCCAACCTTGGCTTTGTCTAGCGTAGGTTTTACCTTGGATAGAGGCTTCCATTTTCTTTTGTGGCTCTTGCACATCTTGTGTGGTTTGGTTTGTGGGGGGTCCAAGTTGGGGCCACCTTCTCCCTCCTCTGGCCTATTTTAAGGTTGTGGTGTTGGGTGGATTTGGCTTTTGGAGCCTCTATTCCCCATGAGGCTTGTTATTTGGTGTTGTTACTCATGGAAGAGGCTGTGGCCTTTGTGCTTGAATGGTTTATTGTTCCCCGTGAGGCTGCCTTTTGGTTGGTGTTCTGCGCTTTGGTGCTCATGGAGGTGGTTGAGGCCTTTGTGTTGTAGGGTTTTTTTTTCCCATGAGGCTATTTTTTTGGTGTACTTTCTGCTCTTTAGTGTTGTTTCTCATGGTGGAGGCAGTGGCTTTTGTGTTGCAGGGGTTTGTGGTGCTTGTGCAGTTTGATGCTTACCTTCTTGTGAACTCCTCTTTTGCATTTGGGTTTGTGAGGCTAGCTGAGAGGGTGAGGTTTGGTATTATGATCTCTTTCACACATTTGTGTGGATCCTTTTCTCTCTGCTCCAGCATGTTGCTTTTGATTAAAAGGTTTGTTCTTTTTCTGGTGGCTGTCATTATTTTGGTGAAGACCTTGGGTCTTGCTTGGTGGGTGGTGACTTTGTTCATGTTAGAGGTTGTTGGCTATTGGTTAGGTTGATTTTTTTGTTTTATCTTCTGACCCAGTTGTTCATTCTTTGTAAAGGGGTGAGGGTGTTCTCCTTGTGCTCTTTGGGGGTGTCCTCTGGCTTTTTTTTTGTCAACATTTTGTTGGTTGGGAAGAGGTTGTTTTGGATTACCCAGTCTTGTACAAAACTTGATGTTGTTTCTATTGAGTTGTTACAAAGGTTTATTATGAAGGCTCAAACTTGGTTGTGGTCCATGTTGATGATTTTCTCTCCTTTCCTAAGGAGGATGTAACTTTCCTTTCCATTAAAGTTCTTTCTTTCTTCCAGGTTCAATGGGTGGTGTCTTCTATGGAAGTAGAGATTGTTCCTTCTAAGGTGGAACCCTCTCCTTTTGAGGTGGAGTTGGTCGTTGTTGACTTGGTGGGAAGCTCTCTTCTCTACTGCCTATTTCTATTGAGGTGGAATTGGTGTGTATAGGAGTGTGTTGACTTTGGTGGTAAGCTTTTCTATTTATTCCTCTCCATTAGAGGGGAGCCCTCTCCTATTGAGGAGGAGATAGCGTTGGCTTTTAATGGGGGATGGAGCTGCAAGGATATGGATGATTTTTAGTGTGTTGTTGTTGTCTCTTGCTTCCCTATTGAGGTGGGGAGTTTGAATTTGTTAGGCTCAATATTGTTATTATTGAGCAGATGGATTGTTGCAAGCTCGTTGCATTGTTACTTGATTGTTTCAGGAGGTTACTGATATCATAGTCTGGTCTGTTGGGTTTAAGGTCCCTTTGGTTCTTGATGTTTGCAACTCTGAGTTGTCTTGTTGATTCTTGATGGTTGTTGTTATTTTGTTGCTGATGTTTTTTTTATTATCTTTTGTTAGTAGCTTTCTCACCTTGGATTGGGTTGCAATTCCCATCAAAACCTATTTCCTACCCTTAATCAAAAACATAGGTATTATGACCTTGGTAATGTGTATGGCATGTTCATAGTTATTTTGTAATAAAATTGCATACTAATTTATTTTATTTATTTTTGTTTATGTAATGTTGTGTTTGAGGGGGAGTCCCCTTCATCAAAGATTTAAAATTTTCTAGAGGATGGTCCTAAGTTGGTTTGTTCTAGTATGTAATTTTAAAGTTATTTTAAGCAATATATAAGTTAATTTAAGTGGGTTTTTCTAGGGTATTTGGTGGCATAAGTGCTTCAATATCTTATTCTCTATTTCCTTCTATTTATTTGTTTAGTAAAAAATTTGTTCTCAAATATTTTGGGATTTAGGTAATTTTTATCTAGGAGAATCCTTTGGGATAGAATTTATCTAAAGTATCCATTACAATAGAGTGTGATGGAATGCAATTAAATGAAGTGATTTTATAGTACTTTAGATTATAATTTTATTTTTATTAACTTGTGGTAATGGAAAAGAAGCACAGTTAGGGGAAAAACTTCCAAAACTAATCTTACAGAAGAGTATTGTATAAATTTTATATCTTTAAAATTTTAGAAAGGAGAAACACATATAAAACATAAACAAAATCATATCAAAATATATGTGTATATGAGGAATACCCTTTTAGGAGAAAACCCCAAAATACAAAAAAACTCAATGTATTATTCATTAATCTAAACATAGTTACAATACAATAGAATGTGATAGAGTTTATCTAAAGTTTCCATTACAATAGAATGTGATGGAATGCAATGAAATGAAGTGAGTTTATAGTACTTTAGATTATAATTTTATTTTGATTAACTTGTGGTGATAGAAAAGAAGCACAATTAGGGGAAAAACTTCCAAAACTAATCTTATAGGAGAGTATTGTATAAATTTTAGATCTTTACAATTTTAGAAAGGAGAAACACATATAAAAAATAAACAAAATCATATCAAAATATAGGTGTATATGGGGAAAAACCTTTTAGGATAAAACCCAAAATACAAAGAAACTTGATGTATTATTCAATAATCTAAACATAGTTACAATACACTTGCGAAAAAACATTTAAAAGAGCATCACCAACCAAAGATTTAGAGTAATTATAGTATCATACCACTACTTACAAAACTCATTACTCAATACCTCCATCTCAAGAACCATATAAATAGTAGTACACAAAACCATATAATGGTAATTAAAAAACCATGAACTAAAGCAACCTAAAAAATTTGTGCCTAAATACATGTTATACGGCCAAAAATCAGGAAAAAACGCAAGAATCATTAACAACAACCACATAAACTAATAAGATTCAAGAAATCTAATTCTAATCTATCAATGAAGAATAAAGTGATATAAGATATCAAGAAATTGAAATAAATCAAATCAACACCTTCTTATGCCAACATTGAATCGCCTCCATTGTCTTTCTCTATTTCTTTTTATAAGCTATTGTTGCTCTTAGATTTTATGTATACACAAATTACAATAAGCTCATATGGATATGATAGAAAAATATTGAAGCTTTGTGGTTTGCCTTCAAATGAGAATGAAGGTTGATTTTATAAAAAATTCTAGATTTGATGAATGGTCTAGATTCGAGGAAGAAATGAAAAGATCGATGGTGGAGAATTAATGAGAGGAATTGATTGATTAGTTAATTGTTTGCATGACTCAATTAACTAATTGCTTGATTATGTTAAGAGAATTGATTGAGAAGTTAAATCAGACAAAGTGGTAGTAGACTGAATTGATTGATTAGAGGACTTGAAGTGAGTGAAGTGGATTGATTTAGGAGTGGAATAAAATAGATTGATTAGTGGACTGAGAGTAAGTCTCGATTAGGAGGTGAGTTAGAAATGCATGAGATTTAATAATTAATTAAATTAATTGATTATTAAAGGAATATGCAACTGGACTAAATAAATAAAATAAATGATTTTATTTATTTATGGAGAATAGATAATGTTGAGGAATTAATGGATAATTAAAATAATTATTTAATTTAGGAAAGGGATAATAGATAATTAATTAAATAATAATGATTTATTTAATTAATCAAGGAAGAATAATTGTGAAGTGATTTAATTATATAATATGATATTATTTAATTAACAATAGAATATGAAATTGGTAATAATTAAATAATTAACAATTATTTAATCATATAGATAAGATGATAATTAGTGTAGAAATGTTGCTTGTAGGCTAGGACAATTTTGAGTGTCTATATTCTGCCCCTCTTTGAGACAATGTGATTTTGAGCATTGTTTCAAAGAAAATTCAAGAAAAATATGCTCAAGACCTACCCCAGTATGCCTCGATGACAACAAGATAGTGTGGTGCCCACTCAAGAAATTTGGTGAAAATTCTAAAAAATAATCTAATTTACTGACAAGCTAATTTGATGTGTTTAGATGCGATGACTACAAAAAGTTATAATTTTGGGGAAATTTGGTCAGGATTTTTAGCCATATGGTGACATAGGCAATGCATATAGTGCATTCAAGGGGTCCATTAGGGCATTGCACCTCTATATATAGGCCCCTTGTGGAAAATAATTCTCATTTGTGTGTTGTGTTTTTTAGATTTAGAGAGGAGTGGAGTAAGTGCTAGGAGACCTAGTGTGAAGCTATGGAGGGGATTTTAGAGACCAATCATTGAGTTTGATGAGTATGAAGCTACAAAAGACCAACAGGCTCATGTGACGTGGTATGTACCCTATCCTAGTTTTATAATTTTGTCATTTTTTGGTAGATTTAGGGCTCAAAAATAGAGCCACTAATGGGGTGCAAAATTTTGTACTCTGTTCGTTGTCATGAACAACACATACGTAGGGTCTAGCGCTGCATCTGTAAATGTGAGCCATAATTTTCATGTGGTGCTACAATTGTTTTTCACATCACAGTCATGTTTAGTGTTGTGAGTGTTGTCTAGTGATGCAAGTGGTTTTTTGAGTCATAGTTGTATTACGAGCTGCATTTGTTTGAAATCATGCATTTGACTGTCATTTAATTAAATAAATTCTTAGGAAAAAATTAGGGTTTAATTGGTCAAATAGGTTTAGGAAGAGGTTATGATTGATGTAATGTTTTTCTTGAACACAGGTGAGATTGCTATCGCTATACATGTATGACAGTCAGTCATCTTCTATGGTGTTACGAGATCACTTGGATTATACTATCACTTTCATGCTCGATATTATGGCTAACAATAGACTAATTACATAATTGGAAGAGTGGTGGTACTCATAAACTATCTCCTTTCATCTTTCCACTAGTGAGGCTACAATGACCTAGAGGATGTATGGTGTATCCTTCACATTCCCATTCATGGTGAGAGAGTTGTATATGATCCTGATTCTAGGTTGGTAGTAATGATTAGATGGTTCAAGACTAATGACCTGGGCATTGAGGAGTACAAGATTTGATGGGATACTCTGGTTGATCGCTATGAGTGATTGATTGTGGTTATCTAGAGTGTCATAGCCAGTGTTCTATTTCTAGATTTTCAAGGGCATGGGTTCCCAGTTGGATGGGGATGGATGCTTAAGGGAATGATGGGAGAGGGAACTTTATATGCTTGGGCCCCTTACATTCTTGCGATGTTATACTTTTAGCTTCATCATGTATCCTATAGGGGAGTATGTTCCATTGGTTGTTGTGTTACATTGTTACATGTGTGGGCATGAGAGAATATTGTGATTTCTTGACCAATGGCTGCTAGAGATCTACTTGTCGGGCTTCCATATGTTTATATGTATGGTGGTGTTGTTATGTAGATCCATGCCAACAATTTTGGTTATTGGAGGCATGAGATAGACATGCTCATTGGTTTCACATGGAGGCCATATAGGTAGTGTCTAACATGGGATGATGATTTAGAGAATCTACCATACTACAAACATATATAGTACTTGATTGGATGCACAGTCCAGTCACAACACATCATTGAGAGAGCTATCAAAGCAGGTACTATGACAGTTTGGGGAGTGCTAGGGCATTCCTACTATGTTCACCAAATAAGCATGAGAGGTGGGACACTGGGGTCTTATGGTTAGTCCACAAGAAGCATTTTAGGATTTCAATGGACTCTAGTTGGTTTAGTGGGGAGCAAGTCCAAATTTGGTCGATGCAAGAAAAACTCCAAAGTACGATTCATGGTGGGCATAACATAGGCCAACAACTTTCATAGATCTTGGGGTACCTATTCCTTGGGAGTGTCAAGGATGAGGTAGGAGAATTTGGTTGAGAAGGAGGGGGAGATGTAGGGGGATGATGAAGATGGAGGGAGGGGTAGAGGCTGCTATAGAGGTAGAGTACCATTAGTGATTCCAGTGGCACAATTGCCACCAATAGCCCAAGAGGAGGAGGCTACATAGGAGGAGGTTGTCTAGGAGGAGCAAGATATCGCACATGATATGGAAATGGATGTGGATCTAGAGGATGTCCTTGTTAGAGAGGCTATTCAAGATGTGCTTGAGGATGAGTTTGAGGTTAGGGGAGATGATACACAAGAACATATCCTCACATTATAGGAATAGTTACAAGCCCTATAGGTAAGGTTCACAACTCATCATTGAGAGAGATTCAATTGTTATCAAAGAATAGGTGGTTGAGTAGCAGACAATGAGTTTTGTAGAGACTATGAGTGGGTCTATAGCAGATTTTTCTTGAAAATTTTATCAGGCGAGCCAAGAGATCTAATATTATAGAGAGATCTATGAGGGTTTAGTATAATCAACATAGAGGGCTTCGAGTTATACCTACAGAAGATCACAAAGTAGATCACATTCCAGGAGGACTATAAACAACGATGAGGTATCAAGACCTAGGAGGTCACCATATCCACCACCATGACCACATACAAAGAAAGATCAACTAGGTCCATTAGGACATAGGTAGGATATGCCATATCCTAGGCCATCACCATCAAAGGATAGGGGTAGAATTGGCTCTCTCGATTGATTTTTAATATATAGACACTCATGTATATTTTTGATCAAGCTTGCAAGCTCCATTTTTCATAGTCATTCCAATTTTTTATTATGACATGATTTTTGATATATATATCAGATGCATTATTTTTTGTGGTGATTATATGATTTCTATATATTGTATATACATGTTTATATGACTATGGTTCCAATGTGATGCATTCTATGTTTATATAATGGTTCCTATATGATGCATATATGGATTTATGATTTATTTTTATACTAATGATATGTATGGATATCTAATGTTTATCTTTTATGATGGGATTAACATGTTTGTATCACCTATATGCATGATGAAACTATATGCTTATGAAATGTTATGGAATACTTTATATGATGATATGTTGATGATGATAATATAGAATATGATGCAATGCTATTTTTTTTTGTATTTTTGTTTACAACTCTCTTATGTGGAAGGTATTTTTGTTCATTGTTTGTTCTTGCATTTCATGTTTCTCAAAATTATCGCATGGTATCAAAGCATGGATTTATTGAACCCCTTCTCCATTTTTGAGTTTTTTTCTCAACTAGGATTATAGGAGAAAAAATGGAATCTTCATTGTTTTTTTTGCAATTTTTAGAGTTGGACGATTTTTTGGTGCATTTTGGCATGAAAAGGACAACATCATTGCATTCAAGAGGTCAAATTAACAAAATTTGACTATAAATTTTCCCTATTTTCCATCAGGAGCTTTTGAGACAATTTTTTTCTTGCCATAGAGGCATGTAAGGTGAAAATTTCAAAATAAAATTTTTATAGCACCAAAAGTGTCGTTTAGCTGTAGTTGCATGCTAGCCAGTAGACAGAAGCTTGTTGAACACACTACTAGTGATAGTGAGATCCAATTTAGCTACCTATTAGCTTTTGGTCATTGTGTCAGTTGATCACCAGCAGTAGTGGCAGGGCACTTCTCACTGCAATTAGTTGACCATCAATGATAGCAACAAGGTGCTTGCCACCAACAACTTCCAAGTTGCCAATGATTATCAAAGAACTACTATCTAATAGGTCCACCACCCCTAGTCGCATGGGTGACCAACACCCAACCCCCAAGTGGTAATTTTCTTTTCTTTTTTTGCAACTTAATCGAAATTGGGAAAATTACGATAACTTCTCACTCAAGTGTCAGAATCAAGAAAATGAGACAGTTTTTTTTGAATAAAGGTGGCAGAGCCATGAAATTTTATTGTTGAATAAAAAGAGTATTACATTTCAAAGAGAAACTGAGGGATAAGACCATTACAGCTCAAAACCAAAATTGTCCCAAAGGGATAACCTTCACATACAATCTTTGATCAACATGACTTAGACAAAACAAAGTTGTGCCCAGGGCACCATGTACAAAAATATCATTAGCTTTGAAAGAGAAGAAAGAACTAAACCCTGGGAGGCATGGGAAGGCTAAAGCACAGAACCCTTAATTCACTAATGTAATATGCAAACTAGGGGAGGATGGAAAACCCTAAAGATAAATAGAGAACCATTGTGACTGAAGGATAAGAGCCCACACTAACCTACAAGGAAGAGAAAGAACCAAGGAACTTCCAACCACAAGATAAAAAAAATATCGACCATAGTGTTAGTAGAAACCTAAAAAGAAGGAAGAAGCCAAGAGATAAAAACAAAAGATCATTGTGCTAGAAAAATAAAAATTAACCAGAGGAGTGAAGTGGCCTTCTCAAGTGGAGCTTTCTTCAGAAGATGCAATATCCACAGGAGGTGGAAAGTGAGGTTCCTTTTGCAGATCAATAAGAGCATGTCTAAAGAGGAGGCAAACTACATTGTAGAGTTCCTAAATGGGGTCACATATGGAGTTACCATAACATAACCTGAGGATCATAAGTCTTGCATTAAACTCATGAGTGAACTCATCAATTAATCCATGTGCCATAACACAAATAAGTCTGGAAAGGCATCTATCCATTAAAAAATGTTGTTTACAAATGATTCCTCCAACTAGATTTGAACCTTGCAGTATATCATAGCCTTCTAAAGCCGACTAAAGAGAGGAAAGAGGAAAAACATATAAGAGTAAATAAGTACCTGTTAGAAATGTTACAATTTCAATGGACCATAATGCATCCATGAGATTAGATACAAACTATGATGCCATCTCATATGGGAGTGCCGTAGCATTCAGGTCCATCTAATCGAAGCCTAAAACCACTTGAATTGCATCCATTACCTACTTGTATTCGAATGAGAATTCCCTTCTCAAATTTTCCTTTGTGATTGGAGAATTATAACGGATTTCATGATATCTGGGCATAACAAACACACTGAAGAACCTATCCAAAGGCATCATAGAAACTAGAAGGAGAAAAAACCACCAGAAGAGTGAGTATGAAGCCATCTCAAAACCAAATATAAAGTAAAGCAGACGACCGCCAACTCACCGTGTGTAGAACCACACAAGAGATTGCAATTAGGATTCATTAAATGTAAAAGCAGGAGTATTGTCAAGAATTCTTTTGATGCCAAATTACTAGCGATTAGGCATGCCTTGGAAATTAAAAACTTACACTAATATTAAATCAAATTTTGCTAAAGGTTCCACTAAGTTTCTCCTCACTAATGTCCATCAGTAAGAATAAATTCTTACTGGTGGACACCAAAGAGGATGAAGATAATGTTTTTCTTGAACCATATATATGCCAAATTTGGCACCCATACTAACAGCTACCAAAACCAAAATAGAATTAATTATCGATCTTTAGTAATGAATGGATCACCATGGAGGGGCTAGAATTCCCTCTCAAATTTTCAACAAGATGAGACAAGCCTGATGTGGGGAGCAGAAAACCAGGGACACCTATCAAAATCTACATAAAATGGTGATGAAAGGTCACAAATGCCAACCTGCAAGAGGTTCCAAATTAAGAGCATTAGTAGTGCCCCTGTGATCCCCATTGTAAATAAATCAGAGGTAAGTACATTCACCCAATCAATCTATAGTAATTAATATTTGAGAATGAAGGTTTTGGGAATAAAAATGTCCCTTTTGGGAATTGAGAAGACACCTAGCACCAAAATTTCTAATAAAAGAATAATGCAAGGGGCAGAATTCTAGACAGAGGAACATCAAAAGAGAATGAACATAATAAAGGCCACATGGAAAAAGCAAGAAATCCTGAGAGGGGCCCAATCACATGAAAAAGAAAAGGTCAAAACAAGACCGGGGATATCGCAAGGCATGGTTGCAAGCAAATAGTTCAAGATTTTAAAAATAAATGGTCACATTCCCATGGTGAGTACTCCTTATATTTGATATTGTCATCAATTGCCTTGTTGACAAGAAAATTTGCACAAGAATTGATCTCCCTATAGCAATGAGAAATTTGAAAAGTAGTTAAGTTTTCCAACTGTTTTAGAATATGGGACAAAATGTAGTCTAAACGTCAAGAGTCTGAGCATATTTTCTTTAGAGCCAAGATCACAACCATTGAGTCTCCCTCTATGGAGATTTGAGAAATTGAAATTTTCTTGGCAAAAAAAACCTAAGCTTAATGCTCTTAGCTCAGCAAAATTGTTAGTAGAATCCAGAATCAATTCACAGATAGATCCAAGAAAATTTCCTTTCCAATCCCTTAATACAATTGTAATACTTGATTTATTGGGGTTACCATGTGAAGCCCCATCAAAATTCAATTTGAAAAAAAATCCAAGTTGTGGAGACCACTTCAAGGAGTTCCTTGAGACTCTTTGGGTCTTAGAGGAAACTGAACCAACTCTTGGGAGTTTCAAAAGTTGCCAATTCTTTTGAATAAAGGCATCCCATGATGAAAAATGTTTCCCTTGATGAGAATTTATGAACAATGAAGATGATGTCACTTTGGATATTGAAATTTAAATCTTTTGCAAGAATTGTGATAGTGGGGATGATTTTTTCTGAAAAATTTGTTGTTCCTTTCAAGCCAGATGTTCTAAATTATAATAGAAGGATAGATTTCCCATATGCAACCAAAAGAAGAGGAGTTGAAGAGCGAACGGCAGGATAGGAAATGATGAAGGACAATTTTACGGAGGGGGCTTGACCATCCTAGTTTATTCATTACCCAATTCCAACATTGGTTCGCAAAATCACAACCAAGAAGGAGATAATCTGTAGATTCAAAGGCATCTCCAAACATAACACAAGTGAAAAGAGGGGTAATCCCCAACCTATTCAGTCTCATTCTTGTTAAAATTTTGTCCTTAAATATCAACCAAGCAAAAGATCATGCTTTCAGAAGGAAATTAGGCCCCCAACAAAGTCTGTAAGGCCAAGGATTTTCCTGATTGCATGAAATTAAAGAATTATACCCATCTTTGACATTGCATTGTCCCAACTTGGACTTTGTCTAAATTATTTCATCTTGCTTGTTGGATAAGTATATTTTCATTTTTGCAAGTTCATTTTTTAACGGGGACTTAATATTAGAAGAAACCTACAAGAAATAAAAAAAAATCTATTTCACTAAGCTAGGAACCAAAGGGTCTAGTTCTAAATAGTCACAAACCTTGTCACCCCAACTAGATTTCAGAAGAGGTTCAATTTGTTTCCAATCATCTAAAGACCAGAGAGGCTTGTGGCCATTCCGAGCTTCATCCCAAAAAAGAGCTTTTCATCCATAATTGATGGACCAAGAGAGATGAGGGAGAATAACCTTTCTGCAAGAAGGGATAAAATTCCAAATTTTTGAGCCCTTAGGGAGATCTTTTTGGGTAAAAATCCTTTCCCTATCTTGGGAGTCCAAATACTTATATTTCATAATTTAGCACCATTTTTTTTCAGGTTTTGAGTAGATTTTCCACACCAATTTTTCACCCAGGGCCTTGTTCTAAGTAAAGATATCTCTTATTCTTGCACCTCCCTTGGATTTGGGGTTACAAATTGTGTCCCAAGCAATTAAAGAAACTTATTTTTGGAAGTAACATTTTCAGACCATAAAAATTCTTTGAAAACTTTTTGAAGGACCTTTCCTTTCCCTTTTGGGAGGTTCAAAACCGACATAAGATAGATCGAGAGAGAACAAAGAACTAATTTGATTGATACCAATTTACCCGCAAAATTTAACCATTTTGATTTCCAAAGTAACATCCTATTAGAAATCGTAGAGATCAATCTGACCTGAAAATCATGTTTCTCCTTACCTGAGAAGAACGAAATGCCCAAATATTTGCAAGGAAGATAATCACTATGGAATCCCCAAATTTTTTTTAATTCAAGACTTAACAAAAGGGATAACATTGAGAAAGAATTTTTTTTATTTTTTAGGATTACAATGTTGACCTGAGAAAGAACAATAGTTTGTAATTATACCTTTTATTACTTTAGCCTCTTCCATTATGGATTGTACCAAAAGGAGTGTATCATCCACAAAGAGTGAATGGGAAATAGGCACAGGAAAGGGCGATCTTGTATACCTTTCCAAATTATAGCATTCCTTGCTGCAATTATATATTTGCTCAACCCTTCAGCCAATAAGATAAATAAGAAAAGGAGAAAGGGGGTCACCTTGTCTCACTCCTTGCACTGAAGCAAAAAAACCATAGGGGGAACCATTTATAATTACTGAGAATCTTGCACCAGAAAAGAAAGAATGAACCCACTTACACTAGCTATTATTGAAGCCAAATTTTCTAAGAATTTCCAACAAGAAACCCCAATTCACCCTATCTTAAGCTTTTAGCATGTCTAGTTTTAAAATCATTGCTGGAGATTTCTCAAACATGATTGAATGTAGAGTTTTGTGAGCTAAAATGGCATCTTCAGGTGTATCTTTTCTAGGGACAAAACCACCTTGTTCATCTGAAATGATTGAGGGGAGCAGCTTTGCAACTCTAGAGGCAATGGATTTAGTGAAAATCTTATAAATTGAGTTACATAGAGCTATAGTTCTAAAGTCATTAAAAGAAGTAGGATTAGTATTATTTGGAATGAGAGGCAGAAAAGTATTATTTAAGTCCTTTAATACATTCATATACCTTCTAGAATCCTCCAAATCAAGTGAGACATCTTGCCCCATGAAATCCCAACATTTTTGAAAAAATAAAACTATATAAACATCTGGAATGAGGGCTTTTTTCGCTTCCATTGAGAAAACTACTTCTCTAATTTCCTCCAAAGAGAATTTTTCCATTAGCATTTGATTATGGTATGGACAAATTAGAGATGGGATGTTATTTATTACTGAATTATTCTCAAAATAATTGTGAGTTACTTTTGGAGCCAGAAGATTTTGAAAATGAGAAATTGCTTCTAAACCAATTTAATTATCCGAACAAATAAGATTTCCAAAAGATGAAATAATTGATATGATTCTATTTGATTGTCGACGAAGCTTGGTTGAGGCATGAAAGATTTGTGTGTTCTTGTCTCCCTCTTTTAACCAAGTCTCTCTGGATTTCTGTCTCCAGTAACATTCTTCACGTGCGAGAACCTCATCAATTTCAACCTTTAGTAGCTTTTCTTTATTATAATGAACATTGTCCATTCCCAGTTTGATTACTATCTCATATAAGTCAGAAAGTTCTGATTCAATTCATTGTTTCTTAGAATTTTTTTTAAAAAATGATTCTTGTTCCAATCCTTTATCTTTCTCTTCAAATATTGCAATTTTTTGCTTAGCTGATACATCCTTGTCCCATTAAAGAAGGGGCAGATCAACCACTGGTATTTAAGGTAGCAAATAAAATTAGAATCTCGAAACCACATAACTTCTAATTTAAATGCACTTTTAGTGATTTTCCTTTCTTCAAAAATTGAAAGGGAGATTAGGAAATGATTTGAACCTAAAAGAGTATGAATAATTGAGGATAAATCCCAATCAGCTAATAGCCAGTTATCAGAAATCAAGAAGCAGTCCAGTTTCTCCGTGATTTGGGAAAAAAAATTCATCCTATTTGTCTAAGTGAAAGTACCATTTTTTATTGGGAAATCATATAAATTATTGGACAGAATAAAATGATTGAAATCATCCATTGCAGCTGTAGATGGGGTTATTCCCCCATTTTTCTCTGAGATGTTCCTTATTGCATTAAAATCTCCACCCAAGATCTTATAACAATTATTATCATGTGTGGAACTGAGAGAGATTTGTCTCCAAATTTGTCTTTTTCTAGAGACGGAGCATTGGCCATATATGTTATAAAGTCTGAAAGAATTGTTGGTTCTCAAACAAACAACTAATGCTTTGATCCAATTGGCCTTTCATTCAAAGTGGTCAATTTTGACAAAAATATTGTTCCAAAGGATTTTTAAACCACTTGAAGCACCCAGAGCCGGAGAATCAATAAAGCCCCAATCAGGCCAAGAACTAAATAAATTTGAGGTAGAATGATACAAAAACTTAGTTTCCTGAAGAATAATTTTATCAGAAAGAGTACCAAAAAGTTGGCACTTTATTATTTGTCTTTTGTTAGGGACATTTAAGACCCTAACATTCCATGAAATAATCCTCATTGTGCTCGAGGATAGATTATGTCTCTCCTTGTTTTCATGATTCTTTCCGAGGATTCACTCCCCATAGTAGAATCAAACTGAAAAACTTGAGAAGGGAATCTGGTCCCTTTACATTTTTTGGAGGCAAAGCGGAGGTTCATTTCCAATGTAGTTTGAATCCCTGCTGCAATCTCCAAATTAGTTTTTTCCTTTTTCGATTTTCGCCCTCTTTTGCTTTTGGGAGTGACAAGATTCTTAAGGTTTGAATCGATTTTAGAGATGGGTGGGGATGTAAGAAGGTTTGAAGGAGTAGATTCATAATTATCAAGAGGAGGAATATTTTCTTCCATGAAGCTTAACTTTCTTTTAGAATTAGTTTCAGAAATGGGAGGAGGCGGGGGGGATTTGACCTCATAATCGGGCTCATCAAGGATTTCATCAAAAATTTCTTCAATGAGGTCTTTTGCAACCTTGGAAATGGATTCATTGACAAAGTTCATGAGATCATCCTCGAAGCCATTTAACAGGTCTTCATAGGTGGAGATGTTGTTTTTGGGAGGCTCCAGATGATGGGTGGGAGAGAGGGTAGAGTTAGCTAGGGTAGGATCAATGAATTTTTCCCCTGGGGGGGTCGAGACCTTATAGGCCTTGTTTGAATCTATTTCTTTGAGCGACAAGGGTTCCTGAATATTTGAAGAAGAAGGGAATACATGATAGGAATGAGAGCTTCTAGAAGGTTGGCTCATGCCCCAATTCCCGGAGATAGCAACAAAATCCAATGGATCGATTCAAGAGAAAATATCTGAATCAACAAAAATGTTTTCTTCTTTCCATATGGAGGATTCCTGAATAATTCTTTGAATCCAAACACCTTTTCTAGTGGAAAGGTGGACCTTATGCAGCAGATAAGTGGGCTTTTTAATCAAAGCTTAGACCCTAATGATGGGTTTACCGTTTACAATCAAGAACTCACTTTTGAGAAAGTCTCTGAAATGGGAGACAATTTGTTTCATAGAACTAGTATCCAAAAATTCCATAGGAAGATATGGCATGGAAAAATAAATTGGATGGGGTGACATCTTAATAGTCTGAAGAGAACTATTAGATTTCCAATCAAAAATACCCAACAAAGTGTCACCACACTAGAATGGGCCTTTACGGAGCAGTTTACTCTTAATGGTGGAATTTTTAAATAAAATAGAAAATGAAAATGTAGATACCATGACTAAATCAAAACATTCGTACCATTTTTCCTTCATCCACAAGTGTACTTCTGACAGGGATTTGTCTGCTCCCCAGATTTGAACAAAAAGGCCATTTTGTTCGCAGCTAAGTATTGGAGTTCCAGATATACTAGAATCATCAACACTGGCCTTCATTGTTGTTCTCCCCTTGCCGCATCACCATTTTTGAAAGATGGTTTTTCACTTGAAGAGTTAACTTCAAGAAAGCCTTAGGGTTTCTCAACGAACTAGACTTGGTAGAGGAGTAAATTTTTTCCTCTACATCTATTTGTTTTGAGGAATCCATTTGATTCGGAGATAAAGAGTTTTGTTTCTTATCCTACCAAGGGTTTTGAGACAAGGGTCGACATTGAGAAAAAGAAGAAAACTTGGGGCAACCAAACGAAGAGGAACCAACCCTAGAATCCTAATGAGGGTATTTTTTTGAACCAGCGGAGCGATGACAAGAGACATTCTGCAAAGAGGTCGCCCGGTGGATATCCTACGAGTGTCGTCGATAGTTTTCAAAGGCATCTTGATTCCTTTATGAGTTTAATGTTTTAGGATCCCTTAGGTAATTCCTAGATTTATTTCCCATGGTTTTGGGAATGCCACGATCGTGCCATGACGGTAGGTTAGGGTTGAACGTAGGTAGAGGTGGCTATTCTTCATCATCTACCCAGTGCACTCATTTGTTCTAAGTACAATGTTGCTTGTGTGTGTTAGAGGCCATGGAAGGATTACCACCACTTCAAAAGGGTGCTATAAATTGAACAAAAGTGCAACTATATGAGATAGAAGTGCAGAACTACAAAAAAATCAAAATCTTATATATGATGCAGGCGCAATTCTATAGAACAAAAGCACTGAAAATCTCCTCATAAGCATGGTAATTCAATGAAAAGACACATACGGTCTATGTGGAAGAGCGGAATGCAAGAACGGTTAGTCTCAAAAATGAGACATAGTTGGAAATTTGGTTTTGAGCATTATCTAATGGTGTTGGTTTTTCTCATATTTTTCTACTGGCACATTTTATCACATGGAAAAGTTAGAAGTGTTGTTTTCACTCTCGAGCTCACAATTTTTTATCAGTTTCTATGTTTTTCATGATTCTTAAAGAATTGGAAAGGTCTTTCAAATCTCTTCACAACTATCCATACACAATTAATAATCTTTAATTGATTATTAAACTAATTTCACTTCATGCACTTAAGCTAAACTTAGGAGTATTTTTTTTTATTAACTAGAGTTGTCTATTATTAGATCATTTTGGCTCATCACATGATGACACTTGTCATGATCTAATCCATTTATCATTTATGGTTTTCTCTTATAAGAACTCTCCTTTATTGTATTATCTCCTGAAGACTCTTGAAGATTTTGTATTCTATATTTTTTTCTAGTTCAGGATATAATAGATTATTGTTTGTAGTTCTCTTGCATGGAAGGTGTTTTTGTTCTTTGTTTGATCCTATGTCTCATGTTTCTCAAAATTATAATAGAAAAAATAACACACACCACAATGAAAGAATATAATAAGAAAGGAGACACAAAAAAACATTTCATAGAATTATTAACCAAGGTAAAGATATTAGTTATATTTATTAATAAGGAAGACATAATCCATTTCTATCATAGCACATTCATAAGAATCCACTCAAAGATCATTTATTCATTAGGTTCAATTATTACATTTAATTACTCATTAAAAATTCACAAGAATAAGAATGATGTTAGGAATAGTAACAATAAATCCTACTCATTTAACTCTCATCAACAAAGACACACACATGCATGTATACACACACACATAGAGAGAGAGGGAGAGAACTCATTTGTATATGAGAGAAGAATAAATTTAGTAATCATACATGGGATATTTAATTATCAAATCAAATATCATAACATTTATTATAGTGAAAACCTAGGCACATGTTTCTTTTCCCAACATGGAGGAAAAATAAATATCACATTATCAATCTACTAATCTTATTGAATCTTTTAATAAAAAACAGGGATCAATAACTTAGCTCTCGAAGTCGGAATGAAGTTTCTTTTATAGATTAACTATGTAATGAAATCTAAATTTGATAATCTCTCACATATGGTTTATTTCTTAAGGTTTGTGCCTTGATTACTACCATTCTGGAGCGTTGGTATTTAGAGTCATCATCTTTCTATTTCCTGACAACTGAGGCCACCATTACTCTAGAGGATGTATGGTGTATTCTCAGAGTACCTATCCATGGTTTGCGTGTTGTGTATGATACTGCTCAAGCTGGGAAATTCTTGTTGTGAGTATTAAGAGTACCACAAGTTCCATTGGTGGAGAGACAGGTGAATTTGAGAGATTTCATTGGTGTTTCACCTTATATTACCATTGTACTAGCTAGCCTACTTATGGGCGTATTACTTCTGGATAGATGGTCCCAAAATTTTGGTGTTGGATGGGGTGTAGTATTGAAGAGAATTATTGAGAATTCTTCCCACTTTGTATGGGTTCCATGTCTCTTACCCCACCTCTATCACGACATGCATTAGGTGGTTTATCAAGGTGGTGTTGCACTATTTGTCGAATGCACCATGCTACATATATGGGCATGGGGTCATATTGTTGTATTATGTCCTATTTGCACATTGTGTCGAGCCAACAACAAGCCCTTTGTGTACCAGTATGAGGGGATCTTGACTCACCATCACATGGGTGAGTTACATTATTGGAGGAATGTGATTCATGATATGGTATAGTTCACATGGAGGTAGTGACTAGGAGTTGAGGCATGGGATGATGATACAAATTATCTTCCTTACTGCCACGAAACCACTTGGCTTATTGGTTGGACTACATGCATCATTGAGTGGTACCTTCCTGATCAATGTTTGAGATAGTTTAGGGAGACTCAAACTATCCCTCACCCATAGCAAGTAAAGATATTGGGGCCCAATGGTAGATGTACAGGTTGCCACAGTAGAATTTTATCAACTTTTTCCATTCCTGTGGGTTTATGTAGGAGGTCATGTAGATGCTAGTACAACTGTTGAGTACAGTACATGGTTTACGGCTAGGATGCTAGGTAGTTTTATAGATCTAGCATGAGTTCCCCACAAATAGAGGGGAGAGTCCAGTAGACTCAAGAGGTAGAGACTAGCAGTACATGTAGAGGTACAAGGTGATAAAGTAAAATTCCCTAATCAAGACAAGGATTAGGATTAGTAGAGAGGTCCTGATGGCCTACCTCCTGTTCATGACCAGGATCAGCAATAGGACCAGCAGGTGGCATATCATGTGTTGAGTCTAAATATTCAATAGTTGTAGGCTAATTTGGTTACTGCCATCAAAAAGAGGGATGAGGCTCACCAGGAGCAAGAGCACCTATAGGCCTAGTAGGATCAGTGCACCCAAGAGAGAGATGAAAAGGTGGCCCGACAGTAGTAGACAAATATACTATTGGCTCATGAGACTATTCACCGTCAACAGTTAGAGGCATAGGGAGATGCCATCCTTGTCTCCAGATACACATAGGATTTGTGGGTTTTTCAGGATGAGTTGTCTTATTATAAGACTATCTACCTTATGCAGATCCTAGCACACCAAAGGCATCCATCATACTCTCAGAGGAGTGTCATGGGTCCTCTAAATAGATCACTTGGAGGCTTGTTGGGGCAATAACTGCATGGTCAGTCCAGAGGAGTAGGGCATTCAAGGAGAGTAGGACACTCGGGTGGGCTACATGAGAGGTAGCCATCCCACCAACCATCTTCCAGTAGAGAGGACCAAGGTAGTAGGGGCTAGCTCTTGCATAGCTATTTTATATCTAGATTTTTATATAGATAGATATTATGTATATTAATTCTTCAGCTCTTTATAGCCTCATGTATATTTTTTAGATATATCACACACTTGACTTGTATCATGACAATCATTCTTGATATATATATGAGATGAGTGACCCTTGATGTGATCATTGCATGTGTTGATCCTTTATGATGTATGCTATATGATTATGATTATGCATATGTTTATGATTATAAATGCATTATGTATCGATGGATGGATGCATATATTATGGATGCAGATGTTATGTATGAATGTTAGATGATGCCTATGATATATGCATGTGACTAATGTTTATTGTTTATATGTATTTTTTGTATCTTTATATGATATATGTTGATCATGCAGGATGTATGCTACGTATGTATGTTGACAATTTGTGGATGCAAGGTGGATGCATATATTTTTTATGTCATGATACTTGGATGTTAGTAAGAATAAGATAAAATGGAATGATATAATATAATGAATGTATTATTTTGACCATTATACCAAAAAATCTATAATTATTCGAGACTTTATTAGATATGTGGTGAGATAGTGATGGTTTTTCTTTGCTTTTTGGATTAGGTTTTAATTTCATCATAGCAATCCTTATTTTTGATATAAAAAATAGACATGATGAACCAAGGTATTAGGAACTAGGGTAACTTTGTATCTAATGCATAGACTTTGACTCTGCAAACAAATAGGAGTATCCTTGTTCATACCTAACATACGGAAACCTTGTTGGATCATGTGAAATAATAAAGTCATCGAAGCAAGAAGACTAACAAAAAAAAGGTATGAACAACCTGATATATCCTAGACATTTTTTTACTTGAGACTATCCTTAGAAAAATAAGGCAAATATTTGGCAAGGTCATATTACAAGAATATCCAACAAACACAACAAACGAAATCAATGATCAATGCCCCATTCCTTTCTCTCTAAATCATTTTCTTTGTAGATATCATTGAGAGATCATCAGAATGGACCAATAAGCTATGGATCAAGATCTTATCAGCTCACAACACCTGAAGGAGAGCCCTTGCAAGAACCACTCAATAGTATCCATCAACAAAAGATTCTATGCTTAGACCATGAGGGGTATACACATCAAAAAATCCAAGGTTAGGCCACTCGAATGTGATCCACAAATGTCTTTATGCACCTCCTTCAAAGAGATATAGGCTTCTTCCTAGTTAAGGCACACAATAAGGTCACATTGAGACTCCTACAATATTATAATTTCATAAAATTGCACCTTATGGGAAATTTCACATTCACGCATTTGGCCCTACATTATTGCACCTAGTTGCATTTATGAAAAGAACCTTATGGGTCAAAATTTCATGATTTTGACACCACAAGGACCAAAAGTGAAGAAATAACAGTCTTCCACCTCATTTCCCAAAAAATGATGAGTTGGATGCTTGCACGACATGTGAATATTTGTGTGGCGTGCTAGCATCCTCCCACTTTTTCATGTTTTAAATGTGGAATCTCATAATATTGACTCATGACACATGTCTATATAGTTGTATTTTTAAGTGTAATGGCTCTTCCCACCTCATG
Source organism: Sequoiadendron giganteum (assembly GCA_007115665.2). NCBI lineage: Eukaryota > Viridiplantae > Streptophyta > Pinopsida > Cupressales > Cupressaceae > Sequoiadendron > Sequoiadendron giganteum. The sequence goes on from CM021102.1 coordinate 94,489,619, forward strand.
CAACAAAAAAACTCTCTCTTTGCTCTCATTTTTGGTGTTCTCTCTCATTTTGACAATTGAATCTTTCAATCTCACTCTATTATCTGATTTTTTCTCTCTCGATCTTACTTCTACAATGAATCTCTACTAGAGTGAGGTCCCTCCAATAGCCAAAGCTTTCTTGCAAGCCTTAAATGGTGTTTCCATGCAATTAAGAGGGGGTTGCAAAGTGTTGGTAACACTCTCTTGCTTCTGAATAGATACTTTTTTCATTTTCTATCTTGTGATACAGGTTCTCCTCTTTGAGCAAGAGTTTCTTTTATCACTTTATACTTGTTTAATTTGTCCACTTTTTCTATCTATCTGGCTATCCATGGAGGTGGGAACACCAAAGCAAGGTTTGATTGTGCCAAGACCCGAAACAACCTCAAAAAATTTCCTAGTTCATTTTGGTTGTCTAAGAGAAGATTGGAGGAAGATCTCAATTGTAGGACCCATTGTATGCTTCTACTTCACTCTCCCTTGTGTTTTTCATCTTGTATAGCTTTATGTTATTTTGTTTTGTTGAACAGACCTCAGATCTAAACTTCTTAGTGGAATAGTGGTATTTTTGCTATGTGGTTTAGCTCTTTATTCATACAGATGCTAGCATGTCCCTCAAACTCTAGTACACCACATTGGCATCCTGAACCTGCGCTACTATCCTTTTCCTAAGAGTTATTCCTTTTGTAACAAAGATCTATTGATTATGCTCTTTTGGTATCTGAAGTAGTTTGTCCATAATAGATTCTTAATATCCCATTCTTTGAAATTTCTTCATTCAATTCCCTAATTTGATTTAGCTAAGCTTGAGGTAGTTTAGGGAAGTTCACTCCTTAGGATTCTCTTGAGAATGAAGAGAATCATGAGCAATGAATCTCCCTTCTCAACATTTTGGTGAGCTCGACGTTAACCATGTCAGATATTTTTCTATAAATTTTTAATGTTTATGATGATTTTTTCTCTAAGGAATATTTTGATATGTTAGATGATTCTCTAGATGATTTCTTAGAAGCATCTTCCTCTATCAATAGACCTTTTGAATAAAATTCTTCTCTAACATCTACTTATTTTCTAGTTGAGAAGTTGGTAAACGTTATTGTAGTCTTTGTGGCTTCCCTAAGGCCTAAGAGACCTGTTGTTTACTTGACTCCAGCTAGCTCTTCTCCTAATAATATTTATTTTATCTTTGGGGTTCTGTATTATAACGACTCGATGAATTTATATACAAGGTTTGTACGAGCTACAAACTCCAATTCTTATAATGTTGTAGGGCACACATACAACACTAGAAGAAATCAACATAACTTGAATCAATAACCTTCTATTCCTGCACCTCAAACTACTCAAGTTCTTACTTCTTTACCACCTTCTTAAGCAAGTCTTCCTTTAGCACCTAGACTTATGACTAAAGCACCTGGAGACTATGATCTTGTCGACAAAGTTTGTGTTACTCTAACTAAGATCTCTCTTTGGGATTTGCTTTAGACCACTCTAGTTTACCAAGGCATGCTTCAAGAAGCCTTGCAAAATATCCTCTTGCCCGCCTCCACAAGGCCTGTGGATGTTAATGCATTGATGGCTCATATTCATGTGGATTCACCAAATATTACATTCTATCCATAGGAACTTCCACCCCCAGATGTGAAAAAGCAAGTGAACCCTCTAATGATCATAGTTAGCATTAACAACATTGGTATTAGATGTACCCTCATTGACACCAGTTCAACTCTCAATTTTGTGGTATGGATCTACTACCTAAGATTAATATTGATTCTTCTTCTTTAGCTGCTTCTTCTTTATACATTCATGGATTTGATAATGTTCGTCGACAAGCCCTAGGCATGATAATATTTCCCTTGTGACTAGTACTCATTACCTTACCCACTTTGGTGTATGTGATACCTAGCCTCTTACCTTACAACCTTATTTTGGGAAGACCCTGCTTTCATCCTATGGGAGCTATAACTTCTACTCTGCATCATTATTTAAAGTTTGTAGCTAATAATCAAGTGGTTGCAATTAAAGTTGACCCCGAAGTAGTCCACTTTTGTGAGGTGGAGGCTATTGACTGAGCCTTGATTGTTTCCACTCTTAAGAATTTTATTTCATCGCTAACCTTTGATGTGTTGACATGCTCTTCGATGGTGTAGTCTGTAGAGATCTTCCCTGAAGTGAGTGTCCCGAAAGAGGAATAGCCTAAAGAAGAAAGTCCTAAGTCTTCTCTATCTACTTCTTCTTCTAAATCAAATGCATTTCCTTGTCATGATTGGGGATCCTTGGACTAGTTTGAATTCTTCATTGGAGAGTATAAAGTGAATCTCGTCCACCTCGAAGTTGATCAACCTCTCGTTGAGAAGGAAAGTTGTGATCCTATCTAGGAACCCAGTTGTTTCCCTCCTGAGGAGGATAATCAAAGTTATATTAGAGAGGTTAACATTTGTAATCCCGATGAGAAGGATGGTTGTGATCTCATAGACACATTTGAAACTCATTGGTGGAATGACACTCTCTATATAAAATGACCTCCTTTCGAGGCTTTACAAATGCATTATGGCCTTGAATATAGGCTCATTTATAAGTATGGTTATAGGTGTAAGGGTCTTGGGCATATTAAACAATGAATTTAGGTCCCTATCCAATTTAAGCCTTGCAAGCATAACTTGGGATTGGGATGGTCTATTAAACAATCTAGACAAAAACCATGGTGGAGTGTTAACATGATTTCAGTTGAACCTCTCAACCTAGTTCACCCTAAACTGATAGATGATAAATAGAACTTGATGAGGTTCCTCTAAATGTCTTTTCCTTAGAGGAAGTACTAGAAGAATTCTTAGGTTCCTATTCCCACTTGCATTCTTTTCACCATAAGCGATGATTCTCATATCACTTGAATAAATAAGTGTACTTTGGAGAATCTATTTTGAATATGGATGAGGAGGCTCCTCTATCTAATGTTGACGATGGTGTTCCAATACCCCATCTTGAAGACCATAGTCCTCTCCTTAAGGGACTTCTGAAGTCTTCATGGATCCTAAATCCTCTTAAAAGGTTATTAAGATTGAAAAATTCCTTTCTTCAGTAGAAGCTAGAGAGCACTCTGACCTCTTGCATTCTCATCATGATATCTTTTCTTAGTCATATGAGGAAATTCCCAGTATTGATGAGTCCATACTGGTCCACAATATTTTTCTATGTCTCGATGCCAAGCATGTTAAGCAAAAAATTTGAAAGATCAATCCCAAGGTGGCCTTGTTTGTTAAGACTAAAATAGAGAAGTTGTTAAAAGAAATTTTCATCCATCCTATCGACTATTCACCTTGGATTTTGAGTATTGTTGTTGTCATATTCATATTTATATTCATATTTGCATTGAATTTTGTGATCTTAATAAGGATTCTCTTAAAGATGGTTTTCCATTTCTTAATATTGATATGATTGTAGACTCGACTATAGGCCATACCTTGTTTTCCTTCAGGGATGGCCTCTCGGGCTATAACCAGATTTTTATTAACCTAAAAGATCAATATAAGATAACCTTCACCACCCCTTAGGGTACTTTATGTTATGTGGTCATGTCATTTGGGTTAAAGAATGTAGGAACGACTAACCAATGGGTGATGACCCTAATCTTTCATGATTTCATTCATAGAATCTTAGAAGATTATGTTGATGACATCTTGGCGAAATCCATAACCCGCTAAGATCACATAATAAATATTTATCTCATATCTGAAAGACTTTACTCTATAAGATGAGGCTCAATCCTCTTAAGTGTGTCTTCAACATGGACGTGGGAAAATGTTTTGGATTTATAGTTTCTCATCATAGAGTTGAAGTCGATACAAACAAAATCAATGAAATTGTTAACATGCCTCCACCTAGAAACATCTCTAAACTACAGAGTTTTCAAGGGAAGATTCAAGAAATTTGTATATTCATATCTTAGTTGGCTGATCATAACCTTCCCTCCACTCATTTGTTGAAGAAGGATGTTCACTTTATATGGGATGATGAGTTCTAGAAATATTTTGATTCAATTAAAACTTATCTAGCCAATCCTCCTATTTTATTGTCGACTATACAAGATAGACCCTTTTTGCTCTACCTTACGACATCATTGTATGCTTTGGTAACCTTGCTTGCTCAATAAAATGATGAAGACAGAGAAAGAGCGGTCTACTACATTAGTTGTGTCCTTGTCGATTATGAAATCCATTATTCTACATGGAGAAGCAATGTATCGATCTCATCTTCGCAACATAGAAGTTAATGCATTACCTTCTTCATGTTGAAACATATTTCATTATAAAAAGTGATCTTTTTAAGCATTTGTTTTCTAGTGCTGACGTTGTTGGGAGGTTAGCGAAATGGGTAATGTTACTTTATGAGTTTGATATAAAGTTCATGACTCAAAAATCAATAAAAAGGTAAAGTGGTTTCCGATCAACTGGAAGAGGCTCCTTCATCTCACTCCTTCCCTAGTCTGGAATTATTTCTTGATGAAGATATTTTTTCAATTAGTCATGATCTTGTATGAGAGATGTATTTCGATGGATTGAGATGTTAGACTAGCTCTAGGGCGGGTGTAGTTTCTATCTCACCTGAACGAAGGCCAACCCCTCTCTCCTTTTTATTATAATTTCAATGTACTAATAACATCATTGAGTATGAGGCCCTTATTATTGGCTTGTGTGTCGCAATTGCATTAAACATAAAAAATCTCCACATACATGGTGACTTTGAGCTTATTGTGAATCAGATCATGAGAAGGTATCAAGCTAATAAAAGTAAGTTGTCTCAGTATTAGGATATGGCTTTGTCCTTACTTGATTGATTCTCCTCTTTCACAATATATAGTGTCCCTAAGAGAGAAAACCAACATGCAGATGCCATGGTGAGTGTTGCCTCCCTAGTGCCCTCGGATAAGGACATGAAAGAATACCACTTTTGTGGTTCACATTCTTCACTCTCCTACTATTTATGATCAACTTGAATCTAATGCTCTCATGTGTGCTCATGTAGACTTGAAAGAATGGTACTCTAACATCTACAACTATCTGAAGATTGCAAACTTTCTCAACGATGCGACAAAGAATGATCACACTCAAATACAAAAGCTTTTAGCTTGCTATGTTGTACTACTAGATGTTATGTATTGGAAGTCCTACAACAATATTCTTCTTTGATGCCTCACTAAGGCAAAAATACCCCCTTGCCCTTAAAGAATCCCATTCAGGTTTTAGGGGAGGATATTATTGTAGTAAATCCTTGGTGTGAAAACTGATCTATGCATGGGATACTTCTGGTAGACAATGGAACAAGATACCTTTGATTTTGTCAAAAAGTGACTGCAATGTTAACAACATAGTCATCTCCTTCATGATCCTACTCAAGAGCTTCAAAATTAGAATTCCCCTTGGCCATTTGCAAAATGGGGGTTGGATATCATTGGAATGATGTCACCTCCTTCTTCTAAAGGATATGTCTTTATCATTATTGCTACCGATTACTTTACAAAGTGGGTTGAAGCTATCTCACTTCGATCCACAAATGTTGAAGCTATTTGTAGCTTTCTTCTAAACAATATCATTTCTCACTTCGGATTTCCTTCTACCTTTGTTTCTGACAATGGTACACCATTCAAGAACAAGGAACTAAAGCAATTCCTGGAGAAATTTCATATTCAACATAGATTCTCTACACCATATTATCCTCAATCTAATGGCCAAGAAAAAGCATATAATAAAAATCTTGATCTTATTCTTCAAAAAATAGTAAATAAACATGGTAATGGTTAGCATATTTAATTAACATACATTTTTTGGGCCTATCACACGAGTGTTCATACGACGATGGGAGAAACACCTCACAACCTCATGTATAGTGCTAAAGCTATCATGCATTTAGAGTTGGATATTTTGTCTTTGCAGGTTTCCCTTAAAGGGTTAATTAATGAAATAACTTACCAATCTAATCGTTTACATCAGCTTGAGTTGCTTGATGAGTGTTGATTGCAAGCCCCCGATTACCTTAAAGCTTATCAATGATCACCATCTAGGTAGTATAATCAAGGTGTTCTTCCTAGAACTTTCAAGGTAGGTGACCTAGATCTTTACGAGAACCAGAGAAATGTAAATTCACTGCTTGATCAAAGGGGAAAATTTAGTCCTAATTGGTTAGTCCCTTACATTCTCATCTGTGTGTATGGTTTTGGTGCTAATGGATTGTCATCTATGGATGGGACACCTCTAAAAGAGCCTGTCAATGTAATACACCTTTGTCAATACTATGCGTAGTTTTTATGTGTCACATGTGTAATGCTCATCCCTCAGGGTTGTAGCGTGTCATATGTTGGGATTCCTTCATTAACACATTATTAAAAAAAATTAAGTTATGATGTAACCATGTGTGTGTGAGAGAGACATATATACATGTGTTATACTATATTCTATATCCATGCATTACATTACATATTTTGGTTAGGAAATTAGATCATCATTTTATTTAGTTAGCATACATCCAAGTGTGTTTATCAAATCATGATAACATCTAATCTATGCATGCATCCATAATTATACCATCCATCACATAATCATATATGAAAGTAAAGAACCACACACATGAAACAAAAAATTCCATAATGTTAGAACCAACATCTCATGTATATATATATCAAATTTCATGTACATGTGTCAACCCACTGTCATCAATAAATAAGTGGTGACTATATATATGTATCAATGTCTATAAACAAAAATGATATACAAAATCAGGTCTCTAAGCCCCAAGAGCATGGCTTATTGAGCCCTATGGTCCTAGCTGTGGTGGGGATCTTGGTCAGACAGTGGAGACAGAGCGAGACCTATGTAATGATGAACCAAACACCCTCTATGCACTTTCAAGTAGAGTGTGTGTCATCGATGGTCACCCACCGCTCGTGAATAGGAAGATCGGTGATACAATATGTAAGGAAATTAAGGTAGCGGGACAACTTCCTACACTAATATTGAGAGGAGAAAAATGAAAAATTTTACAGATCTTTAAAAATTACAAAAATAAACACAAATATCATGCATACCACAACACAATGATTTACGTGGGGAAAATCCTTTCAAGAGAAAAACCCCACACTCCAAACATCGCCCAATATATTATTTAAAAATCAAAAGATTACAATATACTTGCAGAGCAAGATTCTCACAAGAGTATCACCACCAAAGATCAAGAGACAACCCAACCGCTATCAGACTCTCAGAAAATACACCACCATCTACATACATCTCACCCGCTTATAACAATATTTTTGGAACCTTCTAGAATTAGGGTTTACAAGGTCATTTTTCATTTGACATGTTAACAAAAAATATTTGCCAAGTCAACGAGAAAAAAACCTTGACGTGTCAGCGGGAAAAAACCTTAACGTGTTAATGGGAAAAAACCTTGACATGTCAACAAAAAAAAAAAATTCAGGGTGATTCCCCGAACCCCACATCTTGCTATGAGTGTACAATATTTGCATTATCAACCACCACCTATCAACAATAAACCGTATATAATTTCAAGGTTGAGACACATTTTCCCAACACAATAGACATCCTTCAAAGTGATGGTCATCTCAACCATTAGTAACTAAAATATTGATGTGTTAGCATCCCACCGCTCCATCAATGCCATGAGCATGCGGTCATGAAACAACATCTCTGACATGGTGTAGAAATACCATAATATGAAACATTGTAGGTGCTCCTACTCTGCCTAGTCTAGGCATCGCACCTAATCTTAGACCAGACAAGGCACCTACCTCCTAGGATGCTCTCTGATCTTGGGGTAGTCCTCTAAAAATGAAAAAAAATTGTATCAACACACTTGGCATAAAAAATTATATCCTCTACATCGAAAAAATTCTAACTATAACCTCTGGGACATAGGCACACCACATAGACATTTGTGCAACCTAACCTTTCTGAGGTCCGCTATTGATGGTTGGTTAGATGCCAATGCACCTAGCGGAATCCAACACATGAAGACATCACCAACATGCTAGTGAGACGAATTTGTGCTATCGCGATGCCTATGCTATGATTTTATCCTAGAATTGGCTAAAAATCTAATTAAATGCTCAAATTATGAGGTTTTTGGACTTACCCGATCGACCTCCCCATGCTTGACAATGGCACATCTTAGTTGGTCCAGCCTTAGCTCCTTGTAGTCTCATTTGTGTGGAATTTTGCTAACTTTTCTCTCAAAAAAGTCAACAAAACTCTCATAGTGAATAGTGAAAATGACCCTTCTAGGGGCCCACCCAGGTATAAATAGGCCCCCTGAGGCACATTTTTCCTAGCGATTGTGGTCCCCCCATTTTTCATACTTTTCCCCCACTTGGATTGGAGAAAAACTAGGAGGGGGCATATAGTCACCTCTTTTCCATATTTTTCTTTCAAACCATCAATTTTTTTTACTGATCATTCTTTTATCATTGATAGCTTCCTCCGATTTTTTATTTGACCTAAAATTTGAAGTTTTGTAGAACAAATTTTGCATGATCTTTCACATCAGATGCTGTAATTTTTTGTCGAGTTCGATTTTTGGGGGCATCTTCGGTACCTACCTGTTTGACCTCTGTGGCCTCTACAGTATCCTTTTTTGGCACACAAATCCATAATTTAGTGTTTGTTTTCTTTTCTACTTTAGTGTGGCTAATTTTCCATAATCTAGCCCACTAAAGTGGGAGAAAAATGTAATGTCTTAAAATTGCACGTTAGGGGAAATTTCACATTCACACATTTGGCCCTGCATGTATTGCACCTAGCCACATTTATGACAAGAACCTTATGGGTCACAATTTTGTGATTTTGACACAAGGACCAACAATGAAGCGGTAATAGTTTTCCACCTCATTTCTCAAAAAATGATGAGTTGGATGCCTGTGCAGTGCACGGACATCCGCATGACGCGCTAACATCCTCCCAATTTTTTAATGTTTGAAATATGGAATCTTGGCTCATGACACGTGTCCCTACAGTCAAATTTCTGAGTGTAATGACTCCTCCCACCTCATGCAACAACAAAAATCTCTCTTTGCTCTCATTTTGGGGGCTCTCTCTCATTCTGACACTTGAATATTTTGATCTCACTCTATTCTCTATTTTTTTCTCTCTCAATCTTGCTTCTACAACAAAGATTTGTTGGACTGAGGTCCCTCCAATAGACAAATCTCTCTTGCAAGCCTTGAATGGTACATTTGTGTAGTCAAGTAGGGGTCACTAATTTTTGTTAACACTCTCTTTCTTCTTGTCTATTTGTGAATAGATACTTTTTTCATCTACTATCTTGTGATAGATGTTCTCCTCCTTAAGCAGGGATTGCTTTTATCACATTGTAATTGTTTACTTTGTCCACTTTTTCTATCTATCTGGTTGTCCATAGAGGTGGGAACACCAAAGTGAGGGTTTGATTGTGGAAAGCCCTGAGACAAACCCAACATTTTTCCTCGTTTGTCTTGTGTGTAGGTTGTCTGAGTGAATCTTGGAGGAAGATCTCAAATGTAGGACCTGTTTTAAGCTTCTACTTCTCTCTCCTTTATGCTTTTCAACTTTTATTGCTTTATGTTATTATGTTTTGTTGAACAGACCTCTGATCTGAACTTGTTAGTGGAATAGTGATATTTATGTTCTGTGGTTTAGCTCTCTATATGTACATGATGCTAGCATGTCCCTTAGACTCTAGTGTGTTGTTCTGGCATCCTGAACCCGTTTTTATTTCCTTTTCCCAAGGTCTATTCCTTTTGTAATAAAGATCTGTTGATTTTGATCTTTTTGTCTCTGAAGTAGTCTATTTATGGTAGATTCATGATATCCCATTCTTTGCAATTTCTACATTTAGTTCCCTAATCTGGTTTAGCTATGCTTGAGGTAGTTTAGGGTAGTTCACTCCCTAGGATTCTCTTGAGAATGAAGAGACTCGTGAGAAATGAATCTACCTTCTCTACAAGTAGAAGGTGTCACCAATGATGGTGAGTTGTGAAGCTCTTTGGATAAAAAAAATTCTTAGGTTGTGGGTGAGGTTGAAGGGATAGTTTTTTTTATGGAGGTAAGTGAAGATTTCATGGTACCAAGGTGAACCATGACCAACATCACATAATTTTTTTTATTTTGTAACATCGAAATCCAATACGAGAAGTTGTTCAATGAAGAACTCACATTTTAGACTATTATGAGGTATATCTAGCAATGAACCATTTGTAGCCATAGTATTAGTTGCCCTATTATTAACCCTTGGAATTTGTTCAAAGGTTATGTCAATAAAATACTCCTTGAAATTGTCTACCATATTTTTGTAAGGAATGAGCTTATCATCTTTGGTTTGATAGTCATTGTTGGCTTGCCTTACTATTACCTAAGAGCCCCCAAGAGCCTATAGCTCCTGAATCTACCATTGGATAGCAGTTCTCAACCCTATGGTTAGGGCTTCATACTCTGCTATATTATTCATATAGGGTAATTCCAATCTATAAGACTTAGGTATACAATCACCTTGTGAAGTGATGAATAGTATACCAACTCCAGATCCATGTTGCATATGTGATCCATCAAATTACAATTTCCACTATTCTATGGATACCATAATAAAAATTGCCTCATCTAGAAACTCTGATATTAGGGGATGATCTACACATAATGGTGCTTTATCTAGTTGATCGACAATGACTTATCCTTTGATTGCCTTGTGATCAACATATTCAATGTCAAATTAACTAAGTACCATGAACCATTTTGCCAAATGTCCTATGAGTGTAGCTTTGGATAGTAGATACTTCAATGGCTCAATCTTAGAAACAAGCTTAACTTCATGATTGGGCATGTAGTGTCTCATCTTTTGAGATGCAAAGACAACTGCTAGACATGATTTTTCCATTGGTGTTTAATTAAGCTCAAACCCTACCAAAGTTCTAATGATCTAGTATATATATTTTTCCTTTCCTTCTTCATCATGTTTTGCCAAAAGAGCTCCTAATGTTATTGAGGTTACCGAGATGTACAAGATCAAAGGTTTACCAATAATTGGTGGCATTAATACTAGTAGTGATTCCAAGTATTCCTTTAGCTATTGAAATTCCTAGTCACAATGATCATCCCATTTGTATGCCACTCCCTTGTGAAGGATATCGATAAACGGATGGCTCTTATCTGCTAGTTGTGTGATGAATCTTCTTATTGACTAGAGCTTCCCTTGAAGACTTATAAGCTGCTTCAATATATTTTTCCATTTTCATTATTTCCTTGACTTTGGCAGGGTCCACCTCAATTACCCTTTGAGATATGATATATCCAAAAGTTTACTTGTGGTGACGCCAAAGACACATTTTTTTGGATTGAGTCTCACCTGATATTTTTCTAGCCTATCAAAGATTTGAGTTAGAACTTCTAGGTGTCATTTTCTTGTTACTAACTTTTCCAGGATATCATCCACATAGTCTTTCTTCAAGGAGATTTTGGAACATGTCATGAAAAATTAATTTCATTTCCCTTTGATATGTTGCTCCAACATTCTTTAACCCAAAAGGCATTACATTCCAACAATACGTCCCCCACGAACAAGTAAAGGTTGTTTTGTGTTGATCTTCCTTAGCAATGATGATCTAATTATATCTAGAGAACTCATCCATGAGCGAAAGCATCTCATGTCCCATTGTAAGGTCCACTATGATATCTATGTTGGGAAAGGGGAAGTCATCCTTGCGACAAGATTTGTTCAGATCTCTAAAATATGTGCAGATATGTATGCCCCCAATTGGTTTTAAAACTAGAAAAAGATTGGAAACCCATGCTAAATAATCAATAGATATGATAAAACCTACATTTAGCAACTTCTGTAGCTCTACTTTGACCAACAATGCAATCTGAGGATGCATCTTCCTTAATTTTTCTTCATCGATTTTGCATCTTGGTGAACTATAAGATGGTGAACCACTAATGATGTTTCAAGACCAGGCATATCCACATATGACCATATAAACAAAAAAATTCTTTCCCTCAAGAAGGTTGCAAAATTATTTTTTTCCTCGTCATCTAATGAAGATGCATAGAAAGTGACTCTGGGTGCTTCATTTGTTCCCACATTGACAAGCTACAATTTATCTACTAGGACTAATTTTTCTTGCTCTATGTTGGGGATATTGAATCCTTCATCTACAGGCACCTCAAAGAGGTTTTCACCATTGGATGTGTCCTTTATTTTTACTTTTTTAGAATCAAAAAGTGCCACATGGTGGTTTTCACTTGGTGATTTTTTCATGATTTTCAAATTTCTATTTTATGATTGAAAGATTCAATCATATCTCCAAAAAAGGCTTTTGTGTCCAACTTTATGATCTCTAAACAGAATATGATCTTGAATGCCCAAAAACTTAGAAATTGCCTCATCATTTTCAAATGAATCCAAAATTGGCGTATGTTGTTGATCCTAGTTGATAAGCTAGGGATATATATGTTTAAGCTCGTTGTTTTGGGTTGGGGAGGAGAAGGATGTGGTGATCATGAATATAGGGGCGTGCACAAAGAGGTATGTGATATAAAATGAAAAGTCATCAATGTTCTCATATTGAGATTTTCTTAACCAAGAAGAATCCTTATCCTCCTAAATCAAAGTATCTATGATGAGAGGGACAAAAAAATTTCCTAGGGTATAACCAAGGACAAAATTATTTTCTCATTTCTCAGGGACTATTGATTCTCACATTCCTTGGTGTTTCAAGCCAAGGTCTCCAATTACTTTATAGCCCATGCTCTTCATTAATTGAAATAGTTTTTTTCTTGTATCCACCAGAAGTGGAAACTCTTCTTTATTGTCTTTGTCATATTGATAAATCCTTTTAGGCATATTCTCTTCTTCTATGATCTCCTTGTGTAAATTTCCCCACTTTTCAAATGTGGTGTTCTTTTAAAAATTTGGATACTTTGTCAATGTGTTGCGATTGACCATATGTTTTGGGATTTAATGGTAATTGTCCCTCAAAGAAAGAATCTTTCAATTCATATTCACCACAACCTAGTTATGTGATCTTTGCTTTGATTTTAGAAAGAGTCTTCTTTGTACCAAATATAGAGGCCAATGTTGAAGGATCAACATAGAAGGAAGGTATTGGGAATTCATCATTTTTGGGAACTTTGAGCACCTTGTAGTACTTCTCCTCCATGCTTTTGTAGTAATAAAATGGTTCTGGATCTCCATGAATTGTGATTTCTTTAAATTAATAGGGAAACTTGATACATTGATGGTACATTGAAGCCATGACCTTCATGGCATGAATTTATGGACAATCAAGGATAATGTTATAAGGTAATTCAAGATCTAGAACCTGACAAGTGGTCTCTGCATTTGTGGGTCCCACTTGTATTAGTATCTTGATTTTTCCTTGTGAACTCCATTCATTATCATCATAAGCATGGATTGTGACCCCTTTTATCTTTTCAATCACATCATTTGAATAAACTAACTTTTTGATCAACTGGAGGGTACAAATATTTAATTCTGCACCTTCATCTATCAACACTCTCTTCACCTTGTTTTTTATGGACATATACCTTAAGATGAAGTGCACAGTTATAAAAGGTTTGAGATGGAAGATCATATTGTGTGAAGAGTAATCTATATGTAGATGAAATTTTCCCTACCATGGCTTGAAATTGGTCAGTATCAATATCGGTAGGAATTGTCGATGATAAAAGGGCATTGTCTAGAACTTTCTTATGGGTAGGTGAAATCTTCAATAGTTCCAAAATAGAGATTTGGGTAGGGGTCTTTTTAAGTTTATCGTGTAAGTTATAGTCATTGAAATTATCTGTTAGTGGTACTCTGGATGGTAGAGGGCCTCCTTGTATGGTAACTTTCCTTCATTGTGTGGTGAATCCACACTCAAGATTTGACCCTTGAATTGTGATAATGAAAACATGTTGGTCATAAGAATGTAGGCTACTTACAATATTATGATAGGTATGGTTAACTTTATTGTATGTTTTTCCTTTTCCACCATAATTTCCTTTCCCATGGTCATACATTGGATTTTTATATATACCTAGATCCTTGTTTCAAGAAATTTTGAGTTGTTGATGAAATTTTACTTTATTGTTGTCTATGAGATCTTGTATGAAATTTTTCAATTTCATACAATTGGATGTTCTATGTCCCTTTGTACAATGATAGCTTCAATAATATTCATACTTATACCATGAGGGTTTAACTTGTGGCTCTCCATATTGCATGTATTATGGAATTTTTAAGATGTTTTCTTGTACGGACTTGTTCAAGACTATTTTTATGGGCTCCCCTAAGGGAGTGTATTTTCATCTTGGTGGGAAATTGTCTTGTCTTGGTTGTTGTCCTTGTTGATTGTTAACATTATTGACATTATTTAAATTATTGACATGTTGTGTACCTCCTTGTTGCATGTTTGGTTTGGAAGGTGCATTGATGAAAACCTTCGCATCTACAACCCCATCATTAGTGGTGTTCTTATTCTTGGCCCATATGTGGGGTTTGTCGCTGAAACTAGATGATGGATGTTTGTATTTGTAGATTTGTATAGCTCCTTTTAAAATGAGGTCTCTTTCAATGTTGAGTCCTTTAGGTATGAGTTCCTCAAAATTTGATACATAGTGCATCTTTAATTGGAAAGAAAGATTTGTGTTCAAGTTTCCTATGAGGATCTCAATTTGTTGTTTCTCATAAATAGGCCACTTGCATTTACTAGCCTTATGTCTCCATCATTGCAAGAAAGGTGCAAAGGCTTCTCCTTGATTTTGTTTTAAGGTATAGAGCTCTTCCAAGGTGACATCTATGTCAATATTGTATGAGAAATGTGCTACAAATTGATCAATTATTTCTTGAAAGGTTCTAATCTCTGGAGGTAAGTGAGAAAACCATTCTATTTCTTGTCCATTTAAGCTTCATTGAAAGAGTCTCATGAGGTATGTGTAGTTTTAAGATACTTCCATGCATGCTACATATAACTCTCTTATATGTTCGTGTAGATTACCATGTCCCTTATATTTATCAAACTTTGGGATTTCAAAGTTTGGAGGGAATGGAACCATCATGATACTCCTATCAAATAGATAGGGACATATATCTTGTACTGTGTATGATTTATTTCTCTTTCCTACTTGAATATCTTGGATCTGTTGTGCTAAATTTTCTATTTGATTTGATATGTCTAATGGTCCAATGCTTGGTGATGTATCATATATATTGTATTGTGGATATGGTAAATTTGTATTGTATTTGATCATATGAAGGATTGTTCAAATTATGCAAGGTGGTGTGAAAGCATTGTATTGACCATATTGATTTTGATTCACAATATTTTGAGAACTTGGTTGCAAATTTTCTTGTGCAAAGACTTGTTGTTGTGCTTGCAGTTTTATTTGCACTTGCAACTATTTTTATTGTTATTGTGTTTGTTGATATGAAAAACCTTGTTGTGGTGATGACACATGTTGTTGATGTTGATGATTTTGTGAAGTGAATGCTATATGACCTTGTTGTTGTTGATATTGTGGATGTATAATTTGATGGTGCATGTTATGGTTTTGAGGAGATGATTGGTATTGATATTATTGATGAAATTATTGACCTTATTATTGTAGATTTTGTTGTTGATGTTGGTGATTTGGTTGATGTTGATTTTGTGGAGGTGGATTTAATTGTTGTTGTTGATATTGGATATATTGAGATTGTTGATATTGAGGTCGTGGATTTGGTTGTAGTGGTTGATTTTGATATTGAGGTGGATGATTTTATGATTGATTTTGATGTGATGTTGGATGTTGTGATTGATTTTGATGTGATGTTGGATATTGTGATTTATTTTGATGTTGTGGTGGTGTATGTTGATATTGTTGATTGTTAACACCACTCATTCTCAAGTTTTGTTGATATTTTTGATTTATAATGTTTGTACCATGAGTATTAAAATTTGGTGGTTGTTGATGTTGTTGATTGTTAGGATCATTTAAGATCAAGTTTTGTGGAGGTACATTTACCCTATGACTTGTCATGTTTGAACCTTGAGCTATGAAAGTTGGTGGTATATTTGTATTTTGATAACCTTGGTTTGTATTGATGTTTCCTTGATTTTGAGTATTTACCAAGGGGTTTACATGTTGATTTGAAGAGTTATTTTGACCTACCCCTTGCAAGGTAACTGTTGGTTGACTTGATACATTGAATGAAGGAGATTGTGGAATTGGTTGTGTCACTTGTTTTTCCAAAGTTTCACTAGCATGGGGTCAAGTTTTTACTATTAGGTATACAAATATTTGATCCAAAGGTTGTTCTTTAAGTGTATTGAAATAAAAATCTGAGGGAAGTTTAGCCCCCACTTTGTGCTAGTTTCAAAATATACAAGTTAGGATCCAAATTCATCATGGTTTCTAAGACATAAGTTAGAGTTGGGTCTTGTGAAATTTCAAGAATCTCATCAAGGGTGATTTTTGGAAGTTCGATGAGATTGTCATTGATGATGCTTGTTGGCAACATGAGCATGGAGAATATACATAACAATATAATATTGTGCTTTCATTAATGTCAACATTGTTGTGTACTATTTTGATTAATTATAAAAAAAATTGAGGTGTTCAGGAAATTATATGTACAATAATATTTGGTTTGAAATGTTCAATGGTATGAAAATTTGACTAAGTATCAAAACTACCAATTTAGGGTCACAGTGTATCAATTTTTGGGTCTACACCACTCC
Source organism: Sequoiadendron giganteum (assembly GCA_007115665.2). Classification (NCBI taxonomy): domain Eukaryota; kingdom Viridiplantae; phylum Streptophyta; class Pinopsida; order Cupressales; family Cupressaceae; genus Sequoiadendron; species Sequoiadendron giganteum. Next base: position 94,506,396 of record CM021102.1, read on the forward strand.
ACAAATGAATTTTTTACTCTACACTTCTAACCTAAATTTACACAAATATATACACATATATACACACATATATACATATATGTATATACATGCATACATACTATAGACACTCAAAATATCCTAATTGATATCATACACTCAATCCCGATTCACTAACACTAATTCTTCCTTAATCATTTTTTTACTAACCATTTAATTGAATAATCTTTATTTAATTAAATTCATCAAAATTCCTCTTAAAATCAGAAAATGAACCTATCAGATTATTTCATCATTTGCCTCTTTTAATTAAATAAATCAACTTTATTTAATTAAATCCCAATGTCTTATTTTAATTAAATAAATCAACTTTATTTAATTGAATGCTAATGTCATCTCTTTTAATTGAATAAATCATTTTATTTAATTAAATTATGAATATCTCAAATATCTAAATCAAATGTCAAATCAACTAACTTCATCTAAGTCAATTAATCTTAGATTAATTAGCTCCTAACACTAATTCTCCATTCCTCTAGCTTTTGCAAGTTGCACATGTAAATCAATTTATTTGATTTATTAATTAGCCTATTTTTATTCAGATATGGCATATTCTTGGAATATTCCACTTATTTGAATTCTCCCTCCCAAAGGACTTTTGTCCTCCAACTTGGCATTAAAGGCTCTTACATGTCCTCTCCTTGAGCCAACTTGGCATTAATTCCTCTTTCATCCCCTCTTACACAAGTCACCTCTTCAAATTCAAATTTCACCTACATGCATTCAACATGCACATTGTTCAAAATGTGCTCCACTATCCTTCATTAGCATGTTGACAAGTGGCACAATGCCATTGGTCCCTTCTTTAATCCCACATTCATCTTATTCTTCATTCTTCCAACCTTATTCATTATAAATAGAGGCCTTCTCTATTGTATTTGGATACACAATCTTAGCCATTTTTGAAGACACAAGTTTATGCAAGCTCATTATCCACAATCATCCATATTTTCATCCAATTTAGCATAGAAGTTCATCATCCATAGCAAGGTTATTGGCATTTTGCATCAAGAATCTCATATCATCATCAAGCTTATCAAGGAATTGGGAAAGGGCTTCTTTCCACATCAAAGAAGCACCAGTTCCCCTATGGGATGCTGTTTTGAGCATTCGAATGAGATTTCATTAGCTTTTATTTGATATTCATGTTGTTTTCTTGTTCTTATGCTTGAATGAATTTCATAGGGAACGTTTGGTTTAAACTTGTTTGAGGACTAATGTTTGTTTGTTTGTCCATGTTTGAACAAGTCTAGGTTGTATAGACACATAAAAATGACCTAGGCCTGGAAGCTCTATTTTACCACTTTTGTCCTAGCATAACTATGACATTTAATTATGTCTTTGATCCACATTCGACTATTAATTAAGTAATTCATTATTATTCAATTAATTCATGTTTATTGTATTCTTCATGATTATTAAATAAATAAATTATATTTATTTATTCAATACGTCATTAATTGTCTATTGTCTTCTTACAATTAAATAGATTTATTAATTTATTTAATTATTGGTCATAATCCTCTAAATTAAATAATTATGTTAATTATTTAATTACCTAATTTAACATTTCCCTCATTTTTAATAAATGAAATTATTTAAAATGATTTTGTTTTATTAACTGTCACTTCATTTTAGTAAATAATCGGAAAAAAGATTATTTATTGTCACATAAAATCATTATTTTGAATTGATTTAATTCAAAATGGTAATCTTCTTCTAAAAATCAAGTAATTGAGCAAATTCTTGATTTTCCAACAATCTGCTTTTCAGTTCAACTCTTATCTTCTTGATTTTTCAAATCTTACAAATCAAATAGTCTTTATCTTCTTGATTTTTGAAAATCTTTATCTTTTTGACTAATTATCACATTTATTCTCGACCGCCAATTTGATTTTATCAAATGAAATCTTGACCACTCATTTAAAAATCTTGCCCTAACCCTAATTAGGGATTGTCACATGAAATCTCATCCATTGATTTTAGGCTTTGTCAGCTTTTAATCTCGTCCATTCATCCAAAATTGCATTTTTTATAAAATGTCAATTTTGTTCACAATTTAGGGATGACTTCATTATTAAAAGACCTAAAATACCACTTCATTAATATAGAAATTTTATGTTTAGAATTTACTTTGCATAGGCATAGTCATTTGTCATAGTCTTTTGTCATTCAAATCCTTCAAAACTTGCATAAGACATGGTCACAATCATTTGCTCACACACACAAATCTGAGGGCAACAATCATTCGCTGCAAGCTAGGAGGTGCTATGGAAATGAATCATGGAAGCTTTGATGGAAATATCTGGTATAATCGTTTATTATTTTCTTTATTTGTATTCCATAGCTTCTTTGGGTTTTTATTTAATCTAATCCACTAAAACTTTACCTGAAAAAAATAACCCATTGATACATTGGTGAACTCGACGCATTTTATTTTTTTGTAGTTTTCGTACAGTTTTCGATTTTTCTTTTTTTTTTTTTGTAGGTATAGGTACGGAAAACTGTAATTAATTGAAGAAACGACGCATCTGTTCTAGCGAATTGCATCTGATACATCTCGCGACTCATCCAAAAACACAAACCGCATCCGACTGTCAACATTCTGCACTGCATCCGACTGTCAACATCACACCACATCCAACTGCCAACATCAAACCCCATATGCCTATCAAACTCGCAACGCATCTATGGGTTCAAAAGCCACATCTTCTTGGTAATATGATTTTCCATTTTTTCATTAACTTCCGTACTTTCGTGTTTTGATTTGTCATTTTTGTCTTGTTTTGTTTTCACTAATGTTTTGTTTGCAGTTGTGTTTATGGGGATAACTTAGTTTTTGCAGGATGAAGCGTAGAAGACCAAAGATAAAAACCAAAAACATCTTCTTTTTCTACAGGACGAAATCCAAAGACACAAAGGAAACTACTAATCATTTGCATGCAGGACCTTATGAAGACATTGATTTGTTTAGTTTATTTTAAAAATCTTTTTGTTTGGTAGTTAAAAAAAAATTCATTTGGGTTTAAAAATTAACCAGTATTTTTTGTGTTTGTTCATGTTAGTTTAGAACCCCACGATTCGGTATATCAAAGTATCCTCTCCCCTTGCGCATTTGTGCGATCCTGGGTGTAAGAGAAACAATTGTTGACTCTAGAACTTGAGCCTATCTTGGTGGGAAAAAGTACTCACCCCAAGACGACCCAGACCGGTAACACACTAAAGCCAAGTGACTTCCAGCCGGTATATAAAAGTGGATTTTTGGGGGGAACCCCAAAAATGATGCTCATTGTTCTGATGAGAAGGGCATAAATGGTCTCTCATCATACTAGATGGTGCCCCATGAATGGAATTACCTTACTAAAAGCCATGTATTTTTTCCAAAATCCATTCTATTTGTTGGTGTAGCAGGTTCAATCCTATGAAGTCGTCTTACATATTTACAGTTCATGTGTGGAGATGAGATGTATGCCATGGGAGTTTCATGGGTACAGTAGCTTGGCTGCCCTGTATAAGTGAGTGTCATGGAGGGGAGCCAGTGGGGTCAAGGTACTAGTCATCCGCCTTGAATATGTGTAGCTAGATTTATCCAAGTAAGAACTCAGTAAATATTGTCCAACACAACCTAGGGTGTAATTATTCTCTGATTTTAATAGATCCATCACTACAAACTAAAAACACATTGTATTATGTGCTTGTTTTTTGTTGTATTCATCAAACAACTTGACCATCAAACTGAGTCAATCGTAACATCTTCATCAGAGAACCACAACTGACAACTTGAGTTGCATCTACAATAAATTAGACCGCATCTATCCAAAAACCACATTCGCCTGTCTTGAAATGCATTTGCCTTCTGTAAAGTTGCATCTAAAATATTGAAATGCATTTTCCTTGTATAAAGCCACATCTGAAATACTAAAATGCATTTGCCTTTTGTAAAGCCATATCTAAAATACTGAAACACATTTCCCTTATGTAAAGCCTCATCTGCAATACTGAACCGCATTTGACATTTCCAGCGTCGCAACGCATTTTCTGCCTGTAGCGACACAATCGCCTAACAAAAAACCAAACACTATCTCAAACCAGAATTCAAGTCCAGACATCTTAGCCTACTATCAAATATCTTTTTCAGAAAGTCTTTGTTAGAAACCAGAATTGAAATTGCTCAAAACATCCATCATTTACATTCATTAGCTTGCATTTTAACCATAGGTTTAAAATTTCCAAATTTTAGTTGCATTCCCTAGGTATCATAATCATCATTTTTAGCATAAATTTTTCCTTAGGTTTCATCTTGGAAAACTTTGGATTAGGCCAAATCTCCACACTTTGCAAAAACTATTGTTTTCAACACTAGGTTATCTTGGGACTTGGTCATTATTCCTCTTTTCAGTCATTGTCCTTTTTGTGAGAACCTCCAACTCAACAGTCTAGTTAGGCAGGCTCACTCATCATTTCAACCTTGTCATTAAGTCCCTTTAGCAAGCCCCTTTGATAACCAAAATTGAGACATAAGTCAAGCTTAGAGTGGTTAGGCAAACCTTTATCCAAATATTGTCCAAACTTAGTCATCATTTTAAACTTAGACTTTGCATTGTCCACCTCTAGTCCTCATTTTGAACCTAGACTTTGCATTAATCATCTTAGTCCTTCATCAACATTATCATCTTAGTCCTCATTTGATTACTTTGGCTTTGACAACCTTGTCATCTTGCATCAATCTTTTCCTTAGAAAAACGTCATCATAATTCTTGCATTAGCATCCTTTATCAAAAATCCAAAAACATAAGCCTTGCATTAGCATCCTTTATGGAAAATCCAAAAACATAGTCTTGCATTGTCATCCTTTATCCAAAAAAACAAAAACACAGGCTAGTGTCATCCTTGCATTTAGTTGCCATTTTCATCACTCTCATTTGAGCAATTACCTTTTATGGTGGAAACTAGACTCCAAAGAAAGAAAATACAAATGGAAAACTTTGGACAAGATTCTGATTCCAATGTCACCAAACATACTTACAACCCAAATTGGACTTTTGATGACCCATTTAGCACCACAACTACTCAATTGCTTATGACCATACCATCCTCATCAAACAACACTTTTGAATCATTCTTAAGTAAGGATGAATATGGAAAACTACTTGAGGAAAACCTAGAGGAAGCAGCACAAGATCCAAAGGCGGCCTACTTTGTAGAACAAATGGTCTTATATGAAAGAGACAAATATTTAGCCATACTTTTAAGTCAAGGAGCTAAATTACTTCGTGGGTTCAACATTAATACTTTGAGGCCACCATCTCCTGAACCTAATGTCACCAATATGAATAACATGTCCAATAGTGGTCAACCTCCAAACAACACAAACAATACCTTTTTTGATGCTACCTCACAAACTGTCACACCGACCATGAGTGCTACCTCCAACATTCCAAACAATTCCAATTCAATCAATGCTACATCCATTGGAGGAACACAATCCATCACATTTCCTACACTATCCACAACATTGTCACAATTTGCTGGAGCCACCTTTGGGTCCTCTGCAATGTGGGAAAGTTATGCCAATCCTCTATTTACCACTTCGGTAAATGCCTTGGGGGAAACATCAAGCCATACAAATCCTCCATTGACGACTACATCTAGTTCCATGAGTGCATCCTCATCATATCCTCTCATTGGTACCTCGACAAATCCTTCAGGTGGAGGTAAACGACATCTCATTATTCAAGGACCACAACCAAATGTTAACACGTCAACATAGTTTGATACCAACCCCTCCCAAGGAAAAAACATGAATATCCCTCCAAGATAGTTCCAACAACCTCGACAAGGCAATCAAAACACACAACCTATGGCATCTATTGGACACAAAATATTTTTGGTCACCATATTCCCCAAATATCGACCCAAATGGCTGGGGGACACATTCTGACATATTCATCCCATATTCAGACCCATCAATGCATCCCCGATCCAAACTTTCTATACCAACACAAACCAAAACACATCATACATATCACAAAAACATATCCCTCGGCAACACACCAACATCCACTCACAACAAATGGGGACCTAGGGTGTACCAATCAATCCTATGTATGGGGCCACAAATGACCCTACAATCGATGCCTTGCAAGCTAGGCTAATGGGTAGAGCGAAGACTATAGAAAACATACAAATATTCGGCATGAAATCAGAGGTGTCATATGATTTATCCATATATCCCTTTGGCATAAACTTATACATGCCACCATTTCCTCCGAGATATGTGTCGCCTAAGTTTACAAAATATAGAGGAAAGACAAACCCTATCAAACATGTCCAAGAATTTGTGACCAACTATATGGATTTTGCCTATGAACAAACAAACTTGATGAGACTCTTTTCTAAAAGTCTTGCAGGTCCTGCCCTTGAATGGTTCTCCACTCAAAAGGATATCCAAACATGGGATGAACTTAAATGCAAATTCATAAAAAATTACGCGTACAACATTGACATGGACACCTGTATTACTAGTTTATGTAATCTCACGCAAGAGGACGCTGGTGAAACACTCATCCCATTCTTCCAAAAATGGAGAAGTCTAGCTAGTCATTGTCACATTGACATACCAAAAAAGGAAAAGGTTGACATGTTCGTACAAACACTTCTAGGTCCACTATAATATGTAGTGCAGGTGCATTGTTGCACAAATTTCATGGACCTAGTTGAAAAAGGTGTCCAGATTGAGAAAGCCCTTATTGCAAAGGGAGAGCTAAAATACGGTCCTAAAAACATAAACGCAAATCCTCCCATTGACAAAAATAAGTACTGGGTCAACAACAAACACATCGCCAATGACAGTGTGGTCGATCCCAAAACCGTTAATGCAAGAGTTCATGTACTCACCATCAAAGGAGTTCAAAATCACAATACACCTGTGACCACACCCACACCAACTGCCAATGCTATATAAAATAATCCTGCTCAATTTAATGAAAGGCAGCCACGTCAACCACGAAAATTTCAAAAACACACATACACTCCCTTGGGTGAGCCTATCAAAATTGTCTTAAAGAAACTTATCCAAAATGGTGTCATAACTTCGAAAGACCCTAAACCATATGACCCTAGTCAGTTCAATCCATCATGGTGGGATGATAATGCATTTTTTTATTACCACCATGTCAAAGGGCACAAAACTCCTTCTTACCGTCAATTATGAAATCTTGTGCAAGACCTTATTGAAAACCACACTATTGAGATAGGAGGTCAACCGTTTGCATCTAATTCGGATCATATGATCCACAAGAATCCATTACAGGATCATGGTTCTGGTAATCCCTCCTCATCTGGCATGAAGAATAACAATCACCAAGCCAATCATGTCTGTCCTGCCTACAATAACATCTATCCTGCCTATAATTATTTCGGTGGCACCATCATTAACCATCTTCGCACTGCTGATGAAGATAAATGTGTCAATACTATTACCATTAAAAAATCCTTAGAATGCAATGTCACCACATGTAAAGGAAAGGTCACTATCCTAGGTCCCTCTGCTCGTCAGCCTAAAATTACCATACATGGTCCATTTGCCAAGACGTCAAACCCTAAACCAGAGTTCAACCTTATTGAGCAATTGAATAAAACACCCGCTCAAATATCCATTCTTGAATTGCTCTGCATCTCACCCGTACATAAGGCCATCTTGGATAAAGTCTTGCAAGAGTCTTCTATCCCAAACAACATTGATGTCAATAATTTTGAAACCATGGTCGGATATTTGATTTTGCCTCACCACATTTCATTTATGGACACTGACTATTCCTCACCTAAACCGTCTCATAATGATGCCCTTCATATCGAGTTTTTTGTCCATAAACATAATGTTAGACGAGTCTTAGTAGATGGCAAAGCAAGATTGAACATCTTCTCTTTAAAATTGGTTAAAGCTCTTGGATTCTCTGATGCATGTGTGGATACTACCAAGAGCATTGTCATCAAGGCATATGGTGATGAAGAACACGCTTCTAAAGGCGTCATTACAATTCCACTTTGTGTGGGACCAATTATTATCAATACAACATGCCAGGTCTTGGATCATGACATACATTACAATATCTTACTTGGTTGCCCATGGATTCATGCCTTGAAGGCCATTCCTTCCACATACTACCAATGCCTGAAGTTACCTTTTGATGGTACTGAAATTACTATCCCAGGAGATCTTGATCCATTCCAATACTGCACCAATCTAAGAGCCACTATTGAACACCAGGTACCCATTAACCGAGAGGCCTCAACTTCCACCTCTTCCAAATATATTGACCCGTCTACACTCACCAAATCATCCATATCCATTCCATCGACTTCTGCCACCCCGTCCTCCTCGGCCTCAATACCAAGTAATGATCTAAAGATCCAGGACCTTGGCTATGAAGAATTCAAACTGAATATAGCTTATTGTAACACCACAATAATTAAGCCGCCTAAAGTCTATGGTAGACTGTGTTTTGCAGTTGACCCTAAAACAACTTTCAATGTTCCACAAAAAATAGTATTCACCCTATGGGGAGATTTGGGTAATGAATTCATTATCGACATAGCTAATTGGATCTACACAGACCCAGAAGGATTACCTCCACTACTAGTGCATCTCTATGGAAAATGCTATGACATATGCAAGGCACTAGGTTTTGACAGCACAAGTGGCCTTGGAAAAACCAACAATGGAAGGTGAGAACCTATTATTATTTCTGCATCACCAAGGTACATGGGCTAGGTTTTGACCAACTCAAAACTGATGATTGATGTACCTATGAACTTTCAAGTGAGGACGTAATGGCTACAGAAAGTGTCGAGACACGTGAAGACTCCCTTACTGAAACTGACTCTAATGAATGGGAATGGGGATCTGAGAAAACCCTTAGAAACTATGATATTGATGAACTATACCTGGCACCTAGCCAACCCCCCTTTGAAGAAAGATTCTAACAAGAATACAACATCGATCCTATTGACCGTCATTCTAATGATAAGGAATGGGTAATTATTCCTTGGGATCCCAAAAGAACATAAATTATCGTTGGCAACATCTGAATCATCCCGCCCCATTCCCGAGCCCACCCAAGAACCTAACATGTCTGAACCTACTATGCATGCCTCTTAAATTCCAACCACTAGTCATGATGCTGATAATTTTATCCCCTATTATGACTATGAATTTGACTCATTTGAATCTGAATATGGTTCATCCATTGCATCTGACATGGAAGTTGAAATTGACAACTTTTCCTTCACACTTGAGGCTTCAATTTGCACACTTTTCGTATCTTCCCCATATTTTACTAGCAATGATTATGGGATTTCCCTTGTTTACTCACAACTGATTGAATGGGACCAACAAGAACCACCAATGATGGATATCTTTCAGAATGATGAGGCAATAGTAGAATTCATGGGGCTCCAAGAAGGCATACCATGGGGTAATCACAAAGCTGGATTCTCTTTTGACCTAGATTATGCAGCCTACTTCAGGGAGACTATGCAATCCTCCAGTCGCAAAAGTATAAGGAATAAAATAAAAAAGAAATGTCTTTAGGTGAAAACCACAAGGCACCTTCTGACAACAAAATAGTAAAAACAAAGGATGTATCTGAAGGTGAAAACCTCTCTGAGGCGCCTAAGGATGGAGGATTGAAATTTCTTCCTGTCACATAGGAAAAATAAGCTATGCTTATCAAAGACACAATGGAAGTTAACATAGCTATGCCAGAGAATCCTAAAATGGTTCTCTTGGCCGCATAATTGTCAGAGGAAGAAAAACTTGACTTTCAACAATTTTTCACAGACACAAAAATTAACTTTGCATGGTCATTTGCTAACATGTTAGGCCTTGATCCAAAATTGGTATTGCATCATCTTCCTCTAATGCCAGGAATCAAGCCAGTCAAGCAAAAATTATGGAAAATGCATCCATAGATTGCACTACTTGTCAAGGCTGAGTTAAAGAAGTTACTAGATGTTGGATTCATAATATCAATAGACTATGTCGATTGGATATCTAACATTGTACCTGTCACAAATCCAAATGGACAAATTTGTATCTATATGGATTTCAGAGATTTAAATAAGGCTTGTCCAAAAGATGATTTCTCGTTTTCGAACATAGACATGATTGTTGATCTCACCGTAGGGTACGAGATGTTGTCTCTCATGGATGGTTTCTTGGGCTATAACCAAATCCGCATAGCAACTGAAGATTAGCACAAAACAGCATTCACATGCCCATGGGGAACATATTGTTGGAATGTCATGCCTTTTGGCTTAAACAATGTAGGCGCCACATACCAGAGAGCTATGACAACAATATTTCATGACATGATGCATATCCTAATGGAGGATTATGTGGATGACCTTTTGGCCAAATCGTTGACACGGGAAGACCATCTTAGGGTCCTAGATAAAAATTCTAGACGGCTACAAGATTACAAGGCTCGTTTGAACCCAAAAAAATATGTCTCTGGGGTCACTTCGAGAAAACTGTTGGGCTACATAGTTTCACGAAGAGGCATAGGAGTTGATCCTACTAAAGTGAAAGAAATTCTAGACATGTCACCACCAAAAGGAATTAGTGAGTTGAGAACACTTCAAGGCAAACTGCAGTCCATCTGATGCTTCATCGGATAGTTGGCAGACAAGTGTCAACCATTTCAATATCTGTTATGCAAAATTATTCCCTTTGTATGGATAGAAAAATGCCACACAGCCTTTGAAAAAATTAAATAATATCTATTGACACCACCGGTCCTGATGCTACCCATTGAAAGCAAGCCATTGATCTTGTATGTCTCTGCAACTACAAATGCACTGGGGGCATTATTAGCACAAAATGACTATGAGGAAAAAGAAAGATCCATATACTATATCAGTCACACACTGATAGGATATGAATTGAACTATACAACCATTGAACATGCATGCCTAGAAGCTATCTTTGCAACACAAAAAATTAGACATTACATGTTGAATCACCAAACGCACCTGGTAGCTAAGATTGATCCATTAAAGTATCTTCTAAGTCGGGCAGCATTGGCAGGCCGGTTAGCAAAGTGGGTCATGATTTTAAGTGAATATGACATACAATATGTTGATCACAAGGCAATAAAAGGATAGGTAATAGCGAATCAACTTGTAGACGCACCCATCCAAGGCACTCATCCATTGATAATTGATTTTCCCGATGAGTCTATTTTTCATGCAGAGCCTACGTCACCATGGAAACTATATTTTGATGGGTCTCATAATGGTCATGGCTTAAGGGATGGTATCTTTTTCATCACACCATAAGGGGATTCCATTCCTAAGTCATTCTGGATCACCTTCCCTTGTACTAATATCATTGCAGAATACGAAGCATTGATCATAGGACTCAAAATTGCAATTAAATAGAAAATTCAGACATTGCTAGTATTCGGGGATTCTCAGTTAGTTATCAACCAAGTGAATGATTATTATGACATGAAAGATGAAAAGTTGCTCCCTTACAAGTGAATGGTGGATAGCTTCATGACATATTTCAAAATCATTTATTTTGAACAAATCCCAAGGACACAAAATAAGGCAACCGATGCAATGGCTACTATTGGATCTCTCTTAGACATCCCCAAAAATGTGTCACAATTTGAGTTCTTAGTGGAATAGTTGTTGATGCCTGCATATGAAATCCCAGAGTTAGAAATGGTTTGCGAAATTGTTGGTCCCAGTTTTCCTTGGTACCAGGACATCTATGATTATCTTAAGTGCCAAACCCTACCACCCAACCTTTCCAATAACCAAAGAAATTCCTTTATCCAAAAAGCCGCTCGACACACCATCGTTAGTGACACCCTATACCGTTGTGGCTTTGATAATACCCTTCTTCATTATCTCAACACTAATGAAGCCCAACAACTTTACGTGAAGTACATGAGGGTATATGCGGATCTCATTTGAGTGGTCCAACTTTAGCTAGGATAGTCACCAGACTTGGATACTATTGGTCGACACTAGAAAAAGATGCTCTTTTGTTTGTTAGAACATGTCAGAAATGCCAAGTGCACAATGACCTAATCCATGCACCCGCATCGAAGTTGAAGCTAATTACTTCTCCATGGCCCTTCGCACAATGGGGATTTGACCTCGTGGGCAAGATCCATCCATCCTCCTCTAACGTCCATAAATTCATAATCACTTCCACTAAGTACTTTACTAAGTGAATTGAAGTCATCCCCCTCACTTAAATCATCGAAAAGAAAATATCCAAGTTTATCCTTAATTACATCATCTGTCAGTATGGTGTTCCACAATCCATCATCACATATAATGGGAGTCCATTCAAAAATCAAGATGTTCGTGAACTCTGTGAGCAATACCACATCCAACATCACTTCTCCATCCCATATTATCCACAACGTAACAATCAAGCTGAGCCGCCAAATAAAACAATTCTTTGCATTCTTAAGAATATTGTCAATGGTACTGGTCGAGATTGGCATTTACAACTCAATCTTGACTTATGGGCCTACCATACCAGCATTCGTACACCCATCAGAGCCACTCCATTTTCCCTTGTCTACGGATCTAAGGCCATATTGCCCATCGAGGTTGAAACTCCTTCTCTCCAAGTCTCCTTGAAGGGAATGATTGATGATGAAGAGTACAGACAATCTCACCTACATGAGTTAGAAATATTACAAGAAAGATGACAAAATGCCTTGAATCACTTACAGGCATATCAAAATTGTCTCTGCCGGAGCTATAACAAAAGAGTGATGGTGAGAAAATTTGAAATTGGTGACTTGGTCCTCATGCAGAACCCAAGAAATCAAGCTAACCATGAAAAACCTAGAAAGTTTGAAGCTAATTGGCTCGAGCCTTATATTATTACCGCAGCATTCGGTTCTAGAGCTTATCAATTGGCCACACCTGATGGAGAATAGTTGAGAAAACCCATCAACAACCTACATCTATGAAATTTTTACACATAGCATCAGAGGGCTTGGCTAAAAACCTAAAAATACAAAAAAAAAAATAGAAAAATAGAAAAAAAATCGTCCCTTGATGAAAACCTGTCAAATAGGCATCTTGGTGACACCAAAAAAAAAAAAAATTGTTTTTTGAAAAATAGCAAAAATAGTAAAAAAAAATGAATTCGTCCAATAGTGAAAACCTAAAAAATAGGCGCTTTGGATAGATACCATGGTGAAAACCTAGAAAATAGGCGCCATGTGCAGTCGATCGTTACTTCGCCATCTACTGTCACTCTAATCGACCCTTATCCACTTTCCATAATCACAACAACCTGACACATTCACAACCTTCGTCATACGTCCTGTCCATTCTAGCCATGGCTAGCATAGGTTGACATCACCCCTTGCATATCCTTGCCTTTTATCTCGTATCTTCCTATGTCCATATTACTCGACCCATCCCAGGGCAAGACCTTTATCATGTAACTACAGTGGGTGTCGCACATGATCTTACATTCGTAAAAAGTCCTGAAAAATTCCTTAAAATATGAAAAAGTCCTGAAAAACGTCATAAAAATCTGAAAAAGTCTTGAAAAAAAAAAATCCTAAAAATTTGAAAAGGTCCTCAGAAACATCATAAAAATCTGAAAAAGTCTTGAAAAAAATCCTAAAAATTTGAAAAATTCTTGAAAAGAATCCTAAAAATTTGAAAAAGTCCTGAAAAAAATCCTAAAAATTTGAAAATGTCCTGAGAAAACACAAAAACATCCAAATCAATGTCAAAATCCCAAAAATAGAGTCAAATTCAATGTTTGTCTTGTTAATTCAATCAGTCATGTCAATCAATATTTTGTCCATTTCCAAACTACGTTGTCTCTGTGCATTTGCTATGTAGGCAAGATTCATCTTTGAATCCCCAAGAATTTAGGTCAGTCTTTCTAGGTTTGTCAAAATAAAATCATGATTCAAACTTCTACCCTTTGGACAAGGTCATTGGTCGTGTCGAACTATGAGGTCTTTGAGTGCACGACGTAGGCAAGGACATCTATCGATGAGCCCCCGAGGCTGCACTAGGTCAGTCCATTAGGGTTCATAGCATTACACTGGCACACACATCAAAAGTCTTCAAGTAAGGACAAGTCATTTCCAAACATGGAAACCTCCTAAAAATGAATCATGGCAGTCACTTATTCAACATGACAATCACACCAGCATGTCCACATCAACATGTAGTCAACACAAGTCAACTTCAGTCAAACTTAGTCAAAACAAGTCAAATTGTCACAACCGGTCAAACTGTCCATTCTTGGTTATCTTTCAGATGTGTCCTTCTGAAGAATAGCCTCCATCATTTATGCTTTAGGATGTGTCCTTCCTAGGCATCGTCACCATCATTTGACATTTTGAGGGATCCTCTCAACATCTAAGGATCATTCCTCTTGACATCAATTTACTTTCAGATGTGTCCTTCTGAGAACAACCTTTGTCATTTATGCCTTAGTATGTGTCCTTCCTAGGCATTGTCACTATCACCTAGCATTTTGAGGGATTCCTTTTGGCATTTAGGGATCAATCATCTTGACATCAACATTATTCAGGATGTTTCCTCCCTGAATTTGGCAACCTTGACACCCTGGCATCTTGACGTCATCAAACCAAACATCTTGACATTAAAAACACTTGGCATTCAAACACTTGGAAAACACTTGGCATTTATCTTTTGACACTCATGTTACTAGTTTTTCAATGAGATCCAAACAATAGGATTTAGAGAAACAGCGATGTCTCATGATGTTTGTCTTGTCTTTTGACACTCATGTTACTAGTTTTTCAACGAGATGCAGACAAGAATATTTGGAGAAACAACGATGTCTCATGACATTTGTCTTGTCTTTTGACACTCATGTTACTAGTTTTTCAGCGAGATCCCGACAACAGGATTTAGAGAAACAACGACATATCATGACATTTGTCTTGTCTTTTGACACTCATGTTACTAGTTTTTTAGCAAGATCCCGACAACAGGATTTAGAGAAATAGCGATGTCTTCATGACGTTCGTCTTGTCTTTTGACACTCATGTTACTAGTTTTTTAGTGAGATCCCGACAACAGGATTTAGAGAAACAATGACATCTCATGATGTTTGTCTTGTCTTTTGACACTCATGTTACTAGTTTCTCAGCGATGTCCTGACTAAGATATTTAGAAAACCAGCATCGTATCATGAGAATGGCTTTATTTTGTTCTTTTGGCAATCATGTTGCTAGTTTCTCAAGGATGTCCTGGAAACAGATTTAGAGAAGCAACAACGTTTCATGGCTTGTCCTTCTTGTCTTTTTTTGCTTGCAGTTGGTTATGACAAAAAGACTAGGGAAATTGCGCTTTTAGTATGAGTCATGATCACCTTTGTCTGCAACTGCTTGTCTTAGGTGATGGTACGGCCTTGCACACCTTGATTTATGTCATATCATGGTGTTTGTTGGCCATTACAATAATCTGCCCAATCATGATTAAGAGCAATAAATATTGAATTCCTATGGTAATATGTTGAAGGATTTGGTTTAGGAACTAACATGCATCTCCTCTCTGTCTTGTCATCTTCTCTTGCTCATCTCATATAGGCATTGCATCCATATCATCATCCATATTTTTGCACTAACACTTTCTTGTCTTGATGTCTTCTAATCTTCTCGTCCATTTTTGAGAGCACACTCGTATCCTCAGAACCCAATTGTCCTCTTAAGGGGGCATACCGCAACCCTCCTCGTCATTCTTCCTCATTCTATTTTGCACTGGGGCATATTTTTGACTTATTTTCTTTGCCACAATGTGACAGGTTGCATTATGACAAAGAGGGGCAAATGTAGACACATAAAAATGACCTAGGCCTGCAAGCTTTATTTTACCACTTTCGTCCTAGCATAATTATGACATTTAATTATGTCTTTGATCCACATTCGACTATTAATTAAGTAATTCATTATTATTCAATTAATTCATGTCTATTGTATTCTTCATGATTATTAAATAAATAAATTATATTCATTTATTCAATACGTCATTAATTGTCTATTGTCTTCTTACAATTAAATAAATTTATTAATTTATTTAATTACCTTTATTCATTTATTTAATTACCTTTATTCATTTATTCTTCCTCATTATTAAATAAATGAATTTCATTTATTTATTTAATATGTCACTAATTCTCATAATTAAATTTGAATTTATTAATTTATTTAATTATCGATTATAATCCCCTAAACTAAATAATTATGTTAATTATTTAATTACCTAATTTAACATTTCTCTCATTTTTAATAAATGAAATTATTTAAAATGATTTTGTTTTATTAACTGTCACTTCATTTTAGTAAATAATCTGAAAAAGATTCTTTATTGTCACATAAAATCATTATTTTGAATTGATTTAATTCAAAATGGTAATCTTCTTCCAAAAATCAAGTAATTGAGCAAATTCTTGATTTTCCAACAATCTGCTTTCTAGTTCAACTCTTATCTTCTTGATATTTTGAATCTTACAAATCAAATAGTCTTTATCTTCTTGATTTTTGAAAATCTTTATCTTTTTGATTAATTATCACATTTATTCTTGACCGTCGATTTGATTTTATCAAATGAAATCTTGACCACTCATTTAACAATATTTCCCTAACCCTAATTAAGGATTGTGACATGAAATCTCGTCCACAAATTTTAGGCTTTGTCAGCTTTTAATCTCGTTCATTAATCCAAAATTGCATTTTTTATAAAATGTCAATTTTGCTCACAATTTAGGGATGACTTCATTATTAAAAGACCACTTCATTATAAGACCAGTTCATTATTAAAAAAAAACCACTTCATTAATATAGACATTTTATGTTTAGAATTTACTTTGCATAGGCATAGTCATTTGTCATAGTCTTTTGTCATTCAAATCCTTCAAAACTTGCATAGGACATGGTCACAATCATTTGCTCACACACAAAAATCTAAGGGCAACAATCATACACTGCAAGCTAGGAGGTGTTATGGAAGTGAATCATGGAAGCTTCAACTGATATCTGGTATAATCTTTTATTATTTGCTTTCTTTGTAATCCATAGTTTCTTTGGGTTTTTATTTAATCTAATCCACTAAAACCTTTACTTGAAAAATAACCCATTGATACAAGATGAAGTGTTCACAAATACATATAGTGTATACAAACACGCACACACACACACATATACATACATACATATAGATAGATATATGTATATAATAGATAGATACATAGATAGATAGATAGATAAATAGATCCAATCAATGGTGTCAATATACATATTATGTATACTAATATAGGATAAGTTTTATTTTTGCACATAGAATGTTGAATGTTCATCATTCCATTGTGATAACTCTACATTTTCAAAGAACAATTGATGCAGGAGCACACGAGCATATGTGCAATCCTCCTTTATCAAGAAAATTATTAATTCAATTTTGGTTTGCTCTTCATTTAGGATGTTTCAGTTGTCTTTTTGTTGGTGTGTCATGGCAAAATGTTGGTGAATTTTTTTATTTTACCATATGTTTTTGTAGTGTTTCAGAAACATTATGTATTTTTTGGAAAAGCATATGAAGTTGGAAGGGCACGTTGACTCTATAAGAGTCTACCCATATTTGTGTTTCATTTTTTTTTTAAACTCATTTAATTTTCCTTTTGTGAAAGGAAATGCCTCATTTGGTGTTTGTATTCCCTGAAATGAAGAGACACGGTATCGAAAGGGTTATTGGAGTGGGGTGACCAGAGGAGTTTAGCAATTTTTTTTAAAAATGAAAATTAATTGGAAAAGGAAAAGCCATGACTAGGTAGCTAGAATGGGCCAATTCATACTTGGGATTACAAGAGGTCAAATATCCTCCAAAATTGTGTGGGTTCCAACTCTTTATTGTTGATTACATTTTAAAATTCAAATATTTTTTATAATATTTGCAATGCATTATATTTATGGAGGGGTTGGTTCATGTGAAAGAGGCAACCACTCAATGTTGGTGTGGGGTTTTTGACAACATAAAAATGTTAGATTACATTTACAATGCATGAGACTACTGAGGGGCATTGATTCATTGTGGGGAAGACCATTCGATGGTTTTTGGGGATCTTTCAATAATATAAAAGAGATAATGAAACAAAAGTAAGGTTCAACCAGCAAAGGGGGAAAATGGTGTTGAACACATGAAATACTAAGAGGGGGGTGAATCATTATTCCATGAAATTCAATGACATAAAAGTGCATTACAAAGCATCTCATTAAACTTGTAGAAATAAAAAGAAACAAGTAAATCATACACCACAATGATCAACAAAAGAACACCAGATTTTACATGGAAAACCCTTGAAAGGGAAAAACCACAGTGAAGATTAACTCACTATATGTCATAACTCGTTACAATAGATCACAGTGTAAAGGACTCACTGTCCATAAAATAGGAGGGCTCATTGCCCAATGAATATCACTTCTTCCTAAGCTACAAATGTAATACAAAAATGGCTCACTACTAGATTTTGAACTATTTATAGTGCATCTATTATATGTTAAAGACACAATTCCTTGTTCTGCTTAGAAAAACGACTTTACACACTTTATCCTTCATAGTCACTCTTATGCGGATGCACGAGATTACCACTATCACCTTGTGTTATTATCTCTACATCATACAAGTAATGAATTTTTCTTCTCTCTCTTTCTCTCTCTCTCTATATATATATAAAATCTTCTGCAAATAGTCATACCATCAACTAGGTCAGCCTAAATGGATGAAACATGTCACCCCAAAACCTAACAGCTCAAAAATCCAACATACATGCCTTGTGAAAGTAACCAAAGTGTGTTCTTCACCAAAATAGGTCAGCATGACCTATATATACTCCTATGATTCTAATCCATATTTAATTCAATCTCGCATGACCCCAAAACTCTTAGGTCAACACTGCACAATCAAACTAATAAAGCAACACCAAACCACTTGAAACTCAGAATGCACACACATCTAAAATCTCCAAGAACTTTCTAAAATATGCAACACATCATGATCATCCATGATGGAATGCATAGCATTCCAATATGAACTCTACAATTGTAACTTTGTCACCACTTATTCTAATACTTTGTTATCAATATCTTCTATTGTGGAAGATAAAACCATAAAAATTTGGATATACAATCCTTCAATATGCACCATTATTAACTCAAAACCATATGAAAAGATAATGAAAAATGGAAAAATGCGGACCACAAAATTATTCCCCGGTTACATTAAAAATACACTATCTCAATCTAGGACTTAGCCAGTTTCTAAAACAATTGGTTTTCTCTAGATTGTATTCATACTAATACACCATAAATTCTATAATGGGTTGACATAAATGACACAACATACACCATCATGCTCATGTTGCCAAAAATCACCTGCTTTGTCATTGATGGCAATACACTTCTCTGCTTCACTCCCCCTTTGACATTAAGGGAAAAGGGTAGTAAATCTGCATTACTTCCCCTTACTAATATATCTTAGTTGGATAAGGTTAATATACCCTAATTTGTTGCTTTTAATTTTTCAAGGTGTGCCTCCCAATCCTTCTTGGTGAAAGCAAGCATCTAGCTATGGTTTTCAAATTGTACATGGAGGTTTTCTCCTTCTAGAGAGCTAGGCATTGTTTTCTTTTGTACAACCTTTTCTACATTGGGAAAAGCTTCATCTAAAGATGTAAGTCTTAGAATTACCATATTTTAGAGTTGATTGTATTGCATTATGATTTTTTCTCTTTGTTCCTACAATAAAAGAATTGATTGTGTGGATTTTTAATGATCACCCTTGTTACTCCATCCCCATCACTCATTGGGTCATACACACCTGAGGCTTGAGAAATTTGGGACTCAATTGAGTCCATTTGATCCTTTATAATTTTTGTAGACAATGGCCATTTCAAACAAAATTAGAACAATAGTTGGATTTCTCCGAAATCTTTTGAACATCCTACAAGTTTCCTTACAACTTGGTATGTGTAGTAGCACATTTATCTGAGGCATCATTTAGCCTCTTATCATTCAACTTCTTTGCTACTTCCTTCTCTATCTTCTCTCCAGACTTGTAGAGTACTCCCGAAATGAATCTAGTAGTAGTTTCAACTATTATTTACCTAATAAAGAATTATTAATGGATACTCTAGGAAGGCCTTGTTGCAAAACCTTGACCACCTCATCAACTAACTTTGTGCCTTTTCAGTGAGTTTTTAGTATCTCCTTTCTTATGGAGGGATGAAAAAAATCACCAAGCTACAACTTATGAAGAGATGAAATCTTCTGCATGTCCACTTGACCTTGTTGCTTAGGAATTTACAGCAGTTCTACAGACACCATTGGTTGGAACTGCATTTGCATATTTGGAAGATCTTTGAATGAATCTTTAGATGGTGCAGAGGATTCATATCCTATTTTTTTGCTTTCTTTTATATTTTTATCATTCGTATCCTTCTCTCCATTGACAAAACACTTTTTTGTAATCTTCTCAACTTTCAAAGGAGTCATAGTTTGTTCCTTTTGATCTTTTGTCTTCTTCAAGGCTCCTTGCTCATCTTCTTTGCTCTGCTTAGAAATTGTCTACCCATTCGGAGGGGTGTTATCTGTCGTCATTTCTTCTTTCTCATTCTCATATTTCTCTATTGCTAGCTCATTACTTTACGAGAGGAGTGTGTCTTGCTGCATTTTATCTTCATCACCCATAGAGGCTCCCTATTCTTTAAGAAGTGTTGATTTTATAATTTCTTCCCTTAACTTCTCTAAATCACTCTTATCTTTTCCCATAAGAGCATTTACTCTTTTCTTTATCTTGAATTCTTAGACTTGCAACTGAGACAACTTAACTTTTTCCTCATGATTTAATGAGGAACCAATCTTCTCCAAGGCAAAAGATTTAACCTTTGCATCTTCTACAACTGCTTCTTGTCTTATTGCACTCAATACACCTTTCAACTCATCTTCCAACTGATCCATTATCTAGCCTAGACTAACATTAAATGTCACCATGTATTTGAAAATGGCCTCTTCAATTGTTGCCTTATCTGCAGTATTGGCATTTAGATACAATTTGGTTGTATCCTTCAAGATTTCAAACTCTGTTATAGCACTATATAGTGCATCAAGCTTCATGGGACTATGCTCACAGACTGGAGGGGTCTCCTGTTTCTCCTTTCCCTTTTTTGCATTGGCCTCTTCCTAAGATACTTTTGATTTCCTTTTATGAACCAATTTTACTTCTTCCTCTTCTTCTTCTTCTTCTTCTTCTTCTTCTTCTTCTTCTTCTAAACTAATATACTTATCTCTTTCTTATCTTTCTTTATTTATTCTCTTTTGAGCCTTTTGTTGCATAGGGGGATATATGTGTCTACCTTCTTAGAGCCACTTGTTGGTTTTATTGCAAAGGACTCAGAAATAATAGATGTGGAAGCTGGGGTTATGTCTGGCCTTCTTGTTCTCGATGAAATTTGTGCAGGAGCAGATGTGTCTATGGAATTTTTTGCAGCATCCATAGGGGTACCAAACTCCCTTTCCAACTCACCTTTCATATGTCCAACCTTTTCTTCAATATCCTTCTTTTTCTTTTATAGGTTCTCTTTCTTTGTTATCTCTTCATACATACCAAACCTATCAATTGTAGGATCGCTAGGCTTGCTCAATACAAACTCTAAAAGGCCAATCCAATCAGATTCAACTACCTCATAAGGAAGTTATGGAACCTAAAAAAAATTGGGTTTAATTGCTTCCATGTAGAAGTTATCTCTGATAACCATAAATTTTATCATTTTTATACTCTTTCACAACTTTATCTAGAATTATTTCTCTCTTGCATTTGTGCTTGAAAAGTTTTGAATAATCCCACAATATTGATTCACAAGACTTACTATTTGGAAATCTCCTCAATTGATCTCTAATTTGAACAACTATAGGGATATTGTCTTGCCATACTACATTCTTCACTCTAGGAAACTCATTGAGAAAGTAAAACATTAAGAAATAATGAGAGTATCATACCTGAAAGGGCACATTTTCTCCTTTATCATCTACAAATTTTCCAACAACTAAAATCATAGGAGCTCACATAGATCAAAATATTTACCCTCTTTCACCATTTAATATGTGCGTGAATCATGGTGGCAGTGGCAAAGCCTTCTTTGTTTGTGTATAATATCTTGTAAGTAATCATCATTGAGGCATATTTAACCGTTAGATCTTTTATATCATCCATTGTTAGGTAATTCTTTTCAAACTTATCTTCGATAAGCTTCATCACCACTTCATTCTTTATCACCTCCATTTCTGAGATAAGTCTTATGGAGCTCAAACTGGTAACAACCCTTATTGCTTTTTTGTTATCATATATGACATGTCCAACCACATAATTTCATTGTGTATTCTGCTCATAACAAACTTCACCCATTCATCTTCAAAATAGAAGTTGGGAAACTCTATCCATACATCCAACTTCTTCTATGACAAGCTGGCATACACTAGTTTAGTTTCAACTTTCATCGCCAGTTAGCACTTTATCCATAAACCTTGACATATTTAGATGATTATATTTATCCATCTTCGAATGATTATAAATTCACACATCTTCTATGTGCATCACATTTATAGGAACCCTAGAGAATGCACCTTCTTTATCTGTTTCCATTGATTTGTGTGGGTGCTTCTTAAACTTAGGCCTTGGCCTCTCAGCCACATCAACAACTTGAGGAGTAAACATTATGAACTTCTCTAAACTAGGGTTTGTAAGAGATTGTAAATACCTTGTGGAATTTTTCTAGTAGGGTTTCATTCAACACTCCAAAATTGCTTTAGATTGTGTTTTCTCTGCTCTCCTCTTTTAATTTCTTGAACACAAGTACCTTTAGAATATGAAAAATGAAATATAAACACTTTACTCATGACCTAAAATGTGCATTAAATGCAACAACAAAAATTTAGGTCAAAATATTGTCAGGCACTTCTAAACGCTCGAAAAATCTTTGCATCAAGAGATTTCTCACTAGATTTTTCATGAATGGATCAAGCATATCAAACAATTCATGTACTAGTATGTTGAAGACACCAACATCTCATCTTTGGTAGGTGTCTAGAAAGTTTTCTATTAAAACTCCCCCTGAGCCAGTGCTTTCTATCTAGTTTTCGGAGGAAACATTTGCATCTAAATTTGTCACATATTCATTCTTCACATCATTCTCTTATTTTTTCTTCTGTATCTTATTCATCTTCTTCTTTTCATCAACTGAATCAATCTTCTTTTGTGAAACAAAGGGTTTCACATTTTTTCCTCTACAAAACTTAGCTATATGTTCTTGTTTATTACATTTATAGGATATGACACCTTTTGGAGAAAATTTACCTCTTGCCATTTTAGATTTTCATTCAAAATCCTTATGCCCAAACCCATTGCATGAGTAATAGTAACCATGAAATGATTGAAACACCATGCCATTATTGTAACCATTCATCATCTATCTTCTACATTCACTAGCCTTGTGACCAAATATATTGCATGCATAGCATTGACCAAAAAATGATTGAAAATTTTGATTCATCCTGCTTTTACATTCTACACCTCTATGCCCAAATTTATTGTAAGAATAAAAATGACCTTTAAAAGACAAATAACTTTGTGTAGCTGATTGTCTAAGAGGAGGTCTCTTGAAATCTTTCTTCTAGTTTTAGACATGTTTGATATTTCTCTTCTTATCTCCAGTCTCCTTTTGTTCATTCTTCTTCTTCTCAACATTGTTTGGAGACTGATTTTCCTTTGAGCTTTCTCCTTTTCAAACCCTAATCCTTATTTGTCCTTATAAGACTTTTGACTAGCAAGGATATCATCAAGAAAGGTGGAGCTCTTCTTGACTCTTTTTTTCTCTAGATATTTCCTTGGAGACACAATCTCTTCAAGTTTTGAGTATTTTGCAGATTTATCTTTCAATTTTACATTCAAATAGTCTTCAACCCTTTTTCCTTCTTCAACTCGCACTTTCAGATTAGTGATTATATCATTTGATTGTTTGAGTTTCTCATTTGTTTCCTTGCGTTGATCTTTAACTTTCTTGACTTAATTCCTCAACTTCTTGATGCAATCATCTGCTTCCTTAAGATTTTCTTTCAGATATTTATTCTCACACTCTACTTTATCCAAGTCATCAAGAGCAGATTTGAGTTCTCCTTCCTTATCAACTTCACAGTCTACTTCAGTAAATCCTTCCATTATAAGTTATTTTGGAGGGATAGGATACTTCCTAGTTTCCATGTGTTCAATCTCCAAGATCTACCTCAGATATTAAGCAAATTGAAAGAACCTTTCTCTGATACCAATTGTTGAAAACCTAGAATACTGAGAGGGGGGTGAATCATTATTCCATAAAATTCAATGAATTAAAAGTGCATTACAAATTATCTCATTAAAATTTCAAAAATGGAAATAAACAAGTAAAAAATGCACCATAATAATCGATAGAAGAACACCATATTTTGCATGGAAAACCCTTGAAAGGGAAAAACCATGGTGAGAATTAACTCACTATATGTCATAACTGGTTACAATAGATCATAGTTTAAAGGACTCACTATCCAAAAAATAGGAGGGCTCACTGCCCAAGGAAGATCACTTCTTCCTAAGTTACAAATGTACATACAAAAATGGCTCATTGCCAAAGTTTGAACTATTTATAGTGCATCGGCTATATGTTGAAGACACAGTTCCTTGTTCTTCTCAAAAAACTGACTTTACACTCTTCATCCTTCATTGTCACTCTTATGCAAATACATGAGATTACCATTATCGCCTTATGCTCTTCTCTCTATATCATACAAGTAATGAATTGTCCTATATATATATATATATATTTAAAAAATAATCATACCATCAACTACGTCAGCCTAAATAGATGAAAGGTGTGACCCCAAAACCTATCAACTCAAAACTCCAACAGACATGCCTTGCAGAAGTAACCAAAGTGTGTTCTTCACCAAAATAGTTTGGCATGACCTATAGATACTCCTATGAATCTGTTCCATACACAATTCAGTCCCGCACAACCCCAAAACCCTTAGGATGACACCATACGACCAAACTGATAAAGCAACAACTAAATGAACCAACTGTTCATCCAAAAATTAACACATGGAAGACCAAACCACTTGAAACTTAGAATGCACACACATTTGAAATCTCCAAGAACTTCCTGAAATCTACAACACACAATGATCATTCACAATGGAATGAGGAGCATTGGAACATGAACTCTTCAACTATAACTTTGTCACCACTTAGTCTCATACTCTATCATTAATATCTGACGTAGGGGCATCAGGAGCCTCATAAGCATATTTTTTGTTATTTTTGTGTTTTAGGTTGTTGGTGTATTTTTGTGTCTAATAAGGTCATCTAGGACCATGTGGGGTCATATTAATCCATTTTTGGTGTATTATAGGGTCCTTGGTTTTAAAATGTAAAAAGTTGCTAATGTTGTCAAAAGTTGCTAAAAGTTGTCATGCAACTTTAGCAAGGTGGTAAAAAATCAGGAAAATGGTTACATGCAAGAAAAAAAAGGCTAGAAACCATTGGAAATGATTGTAAATTCATAGATATGTACTCCTAACTTGAATTGGAGGGTTGGGGAGAAGTTTGAATGAAATATGCTTCATCTTGCACATCTATTCTTGCATTTTCTATGAAAATTAATTGTAATTTTCATTGTACGGATTGGTAAAATTTGTTACAATCCTAAAACCAATTGGAGAAGGTGGATAATTCTTCTATATTTCTAATGATTTTGATTTGGTTGAATTTCATCAATTTTTATGCAAGTTATGATAATTTCATTAAGGACAGTTTTTTAAAGTTCATTTTTCTAAAACATAGTAGTCTAAGAAAACACGTTGTAAGGCCTGGTACGACCTAGTACGACCTTTATGGTGAATTAGGAAGTTGAATAAATTTCTTAGCCTCCAAATTCTCTTTTTTTCATCAGATTTCATTGTATTTTATAAAATATATGGCTTTTTTGGTGAAAACGGTCCAAACCCTAGCCAGCATTTCCAATTTTGAGAAAAAAATCAGTTCTCTTGATTGGCATGGTGGAAAATTCTATAAACTTGTAGAAAAAAAAACCATTTATTCTTCCATATTCCCAAGCCCTAGGTTGATATTTCATGGGCTACAAGGTGAAATAGTTGACAGTTTTCTCTCATTTGTTTGAAAAATAGTAAAAAATCCTAGTTCAATGAAGGCTTGATGAAATCTATGCACTATGTGATGAAGGTTGGATAGGAAATCATTGTGGCATGTTGTAAGGATTCTACACAATTTTGTTAATCATATGACTAATGCTCTTTTCCTTTGTTTGAAGTCATCACCTTGTATGCTCCTAGTGGCAACACTGCTTAATTTTGCATAGACCATTGCTTTGATCACTTGGTTGAGTCATGAATGCTTGGAAACCCCATAAAAGGTGTTGTAACAAGTCTGTACAAGTTAATAACATCATTTTACATGTTTTCCCATTGTTTTTTTCTTGGTGGTGTGCCATTAGGCTTATGAGCAAGTTACCAAATATGAACAAAATAGTACTTTTGCCTTAGTTGCATTGAAACATTGTTGGAAGTGTGTCAAGGTGTTTGTTATAGAGTCCTCCTCTACATCATTTTGGTATTAGAGCTAGAAGACCCTGAGAGTTCAAGGTATGCACCAGGACAAGAGATTTGTGGGCAAAATTTTTTTGCAGGTATGAAAGAGATCCGGTGACTTATATCCTCCAATAGTGATGAAACTGGGTAGGTGTGCAAATTTCTTCCACTAAGAGAAAGTGGGTAGAAGAGGTCCTGGAGAGTGCATCTTCCAGAATCTTGTTGGGTAGAGGATAGTTGTGTGTGTGAATGTATTTGGATACCAAAAGAATGGAAGTGTTGATGAGAATAATCCATGAAGACTTGAATAGTAAGAATTTTTCAAGCAAGCAACAAGAGATGAGAAGAGAAAGGAGTGAAATGAAGAAGAAATATGAGAAGGTAAAATAAATAAATATTTAGCAAGAGATAACAACGATGAGACAAGATTTGGAACCAATGCAAAAAAAATTGAAGAAAGAATATGAAGTATAGTAACAAGTGTGTGGAGTTGGAACATCACCATTCACAAAGTTTTCAAGTGGCCAATAAAGGAAATTGCAGAAAGAAGAAAGATAAAACAAATTAATCAAGATGATGGCAGAACCAAAGCCATCCAAGGAAGAGGAAAAAGATGAAGAAAATGAGTCCATTGAGACTCAAAATTTTGTTTCTAACAATATTTGTGAGTATTTGTTTACAGGTGCAGTAGATGAAGATGAATATGGAAAATAGTATAAAGAAGAAGTGAATGCAATGTATGAAGATTGTTATGCAAATGTAGCACAATATGGTGAAGAAGATATTACAAAAACAATAGAGGTACTGGTTGTATTTTTTGATTTTATGGATGATGAATATGCTGAAAAATTGTATTCAAATGATGAAGATGATCTATCGATAGTCGTAATGCGACATATGAAAAAGAAGAAGAAGAAAGATCTAGGGAAATTCTGGAATGTAGAACATACTAAAGGGTGTAAGGAGCATCAGCTTTTGGAAATGAATTCCTAGTTGAATGACAAGTGGCAGAGAAGTGGAAGACCTAAAGTAAAAATGAAACATGCATTTGAATGTTTTCAAGTAGAGAAAGATTCCACATATCAAATTTGCAAGTTGAATAAGTCCATGATGGAATACATTGACAAATTTGTAGATCACATCTCAAATGGAACTAATATTTGTCTTTCCTTGGGAGTATGATGCAGGGGCATCAGGAGCCTCATAAGCATATTTTTTGTTATTTTTTAGTTTAGGTTGCTGGTGTTTTTTGGTGTCTAATAAGGTCATTTGACCATGTTGGATCATATCAATCCATTTATGGTGTGTTAGAGGTTTGTTGGTTTTAAAATGTCAAAAGTTGCTAATGTTGTCAAAAGTTGCTAGAAGTTGTCATGCAATTTTAGCAAGGTGGCAAAAAACCAAGAAAATGGTTACATGCAAGAAAGAAACAATTAAAAACCATTTTAAATGATTCTAAATGCATATATATTTACTCCTAACTCGAATTCGAGGGTTAGAGAGAATTTTGAATGAAAGATGCTTCATTTTGCAAGTCTATTCTTGCATTTTTCTATGAAAATGGACTGTAATTTGCATTTTATGGATTGGTACAAATTGGTACAGTCCTAAAACCAATTAGAGAAGGTGGATAAGGCTTCTATATTTCTAATTATTTTTATTTTTTTGAATTTCATCAATTTTTGTGCAAGTTATGACAATTTCATTGAGGGTAGGTTTGTAAAGTTCATTTTTTTGAAAAGTAGCAGTCTGAGAAAACATGTTGTACAGATTGGTAAAACCTATTAAGGCCTTGCTGGTAAATTATTAAGTTGAATAAGTTTATTATCCTCCAAATTCTTTTTGTTTGATCAGATTTTATTGCATTTTGTAAAAGATATGGCATTTTTGGTGAAAACAGTCCAAACCCTAGCCAAGGTTTCTAGTTTTGAGGAAAAAAATCATTTCTCCTAATTGGCAAGGTGGAAACTTCTATAAACTTGTAGAAAATTATTTTTTCATGTATTTTTCCATATTGCCAATCCCTAGGTCAAGATTTGATAGGCTACAAGGTGAAATAGTTGATAGTTTGCTCTCATTTATTTGAAAAACAGTCAAAAATCCTAGTTCAATGAAGGATTTATGAAATCTATGCACTGTGTGATGAAGGTTGGATGGGAAATCATTTTGGTTTGTTTTTAAGGAGTCTACACAAGTCTGGTAATCATATTACTAATGATATTTTCCTTTTTTTAATTCATCACCTTGTATGCTCCTAGTGGCAACAATGCTTAATTTTGCATAGACTGTTGCTTTGATCACTTGGTTGAGTCATGAATGCTTGTAAACCCCATAAAAGGTGTCGTAATAGGTCTAAAAAATTTAATAACATCATGTCACATGTTATCCCATTGTTTTTTCCTTGGTGGTGTGCCATTACGCTTATGAAAAAGTTGCCAAATATGAACAAAATAACACTTTTGCCTTAGTTGCAATGAAACCCTATTGGAAGTGTGTCAAGATGTTTGTTATAGAGTCCTTCTCTGCATCAATATCTTCTGTTGTAGAAGATATAAAATCTTGAAATTTTGGATATGGACTCCAATACACACCGTTATTACCTCAAAACCATATGACAAGATAATGCAAAGTGGAACAATGCAAACCACAAAACTATTCCCTGTTACATTTAAAATACACTATCTCAGTCTAGGACTTAGCCAATTTCTAAAAACTCTTGGTTTTCTTCAGGTTGTATTCATACTAATACACCGTCAATTTTATAATGGGCTGATATTAATGGAAAAACCATACACCATCATTTGAAGAGGAATTGCAAATAATTTGATAGCTATGGAAATGTATTGTATAATGAAATGTTTTCCAATTGTAATAACTCATATTTGATTATACAACCTTTCCTATGAATTATGATTGCATCTATGAACAAAAAATTTATGCTTGTGACATTTAATACAAATTTAAATTTGAAATTATGCTAAATTGTTTGGTGGAATTGGTTTAAATTTTATTATTTTAATTAGCAATCCCACAGGACTCCTAATTGCTATCTTCACCAAATTGTATCAAAGAAGGTATAGTGTTGTGTTGGGAGAAGAACCCTATGGATATTTTAGTGGGTGTGTGAAAAGACAATCAAACCTGCAATTACAGAGGGTTATGAGCATGACACAAAGAGGGAATGGGTGAAGAGGACCATAGAATATAGACCTTGAGGTCTTTAGAGATATGATAAAAAGCTTTGAAGCCAAGATAGGAGCAAGGTTGGAGGTAATATAATTGATGTAGTCAAGAGGAATTTTGGTGGTGGATGTTAGTGAGGATGAAGCCGAAGAAGAAGCACTAGAATTAGATGGCGAAAGATGATCATAGAGATGAGGTGGAAGGTAGATTTTTGAAAGCAATGGCTAGGCTTTCTAGAAATCCTAGGTTGGACCCCCAAAGTTTCAATGGTACTTTGAATCTAGAACAGTTATTAGATTGGATATCAGAAATGGAAAAATATTTTGATGTGGAGTCAATTGAGGACCCAAAACATGTGAAATATGCAGGGATAAAGCTACAAGGACACACTTTCATGTGGTGGGAGTATGTGCAGCTTGAAATATGACAAAGAGGTAAAGATAAAATTAAAACATCAGAGAGTATGGTGATGAAGTTAAAGGAAAAAAAAAATCCTATAGATTACCAACTCAATTTGTTTAAGAGGCTGCAAAATTTGAAGCAAAGAGAGAAGAATGTACAAGAGTACACCAAAGAGCTCTATTGATTGAGAGTCTAGGCTAGACATGTAGATTACAATGCAAAAAAAGTATCAAGATATGTAAATGGCCTTCATAATTCCATTTAATATGAAACGAGTATGCTTCAAGTGACTAGTATAGAAGAGGCATATCAATATTTCTTGAAGGTGGAAGAGAAACTTGCAAGAAAATGACAACATAATTCCTGTGGTAGAGGTAGTTTTTTTAGAGGAAGAGGGAAAAACAACAGTGGTAGAGGTTACCAAAACAAACAAGATAAGGCCTCATGTGGGTGTGCAAGAAAATAAAAGAAGAGGAGATTATTCTCTTGGTAGAGGATACTTTGGTAGAGGTATAGGAAGAAGGTTTGGAGGTACATGCTTCTAATGTGGAGATCCCGAGCATAGGGGATTTGAATGCCCAAAAATATAACAAAATAATGGCAAAGGGAAGGAGTCTAGAATTCAAGCAGTACATGCTGAAAATAAAAGTGTGGTTGCACCAAATCCTGGGGAAGGAACCAAAGATTGAGAGTCTCTCATGCTACAAATAGTTTTGATAAATCCAAAAAAGGAGAAGTTAGAGCCAATGCAAAGAAGGAAATTTTTTAGAAAAATATGCAAAGTGGGTGGCAAGTGTGTTGAAAGAACACCAATACACTAAGAGGGGCTAAATCATTGTATGTCAATTTTTACCAAATTAAAATAACAAACAAGAAATGAGATCACACACAAAGAAGACACCAGATACGTGGAAAACCCAATATGGGAAAAACCACAATGAGAATAGCTACTAAGATCTACTATCCTAATCCAACCTCACAATAAAAGATATTTTATATGCTTTGTAAGCACCAACTTACAGGTGCATTGACATCTAAGACCATATTTTGAGGAACCAACCTCCAGTTACACTACACACTTAAGACAATGTTTTGAGGAACCAACCTCAAGGTACACTACACACTTAATTGAGGCACCAACCTCTACAACATTACAAGTTCATATATGTTGATAATGGCTCTTCTTCAACCTTAAATGTACCTTTTCAATTCATTAGTATGGACTCTCTTCCTCTACTCTTCACCTCTCTCTTTTCACTCTTACAAGGATCATCAAACTGATAGTTTTTAGTCTCTCCCAATATACTTTTCCACACCTAAAACACATTTAATTTAGTAACCTCTGTGAATTTGAATGATCTAAATTTATGCCTCCACTATCCATATGAAATGATAAAATTATGTATTCAACAACCACTCATGCTACCATTTTGAGCATGACAATAACTCTTTTTAATAGTTACACAAACCCTAACTGCTTCGCAGTCCCTTGAAACCATCTCTTTTATGATTTTTAAGAAACACATTTAAATTGAATTCAACTTTGTAATTGCCCATAAAATTTTATCTTCAGGAAATAGTCGTTTGCACACTTTGAATATCGGTCATTGATCTTACCTTTTTCGCCATGATCCGATGGTCTTCGTTGATATGTCTCAACTTTAAAGCACAACTATTAGATCAGTCTCTCTTTAAATCTATTTTTTTGATCTCTATTGCATACCATATTCTTAGAACATTTTTTATTTGCACTTGAAGAATGAAATATGTGATGCATAGTGTCTTTGTGCTACAATCATCTTTAGACACTTGTCCTCATTTTGCACTATTGCAAATAATACTGTGTCAAAATGAATTGGAAATGTGATGTTGTGTCAGCCATTGATCTCTAACATCTTTCATGTGGTCTGCCAATCTTAGCTAAGCAATGAGAATTGTTCTTGGTCCCACTAAACACATGGTGTAACTTCGTGCTTCCATGATCAGAAGGATTTGGGCCCACCAAAGGGCTTGGGGACAAGCATAAATATTCCATTTGTTTTGTTGATTTCATAATATACACATGGATCCATTTTGTGATGTCGCACTTTTAACCACGTTAGAGTGAATCACAAATTCTTTGTGAATATCAAGTGCATTGCAACAAAATCCATTGATCTCTACTATCTTTGATCACCACCGTTGATCAAGCTAGGATAAAGAATTAGGCACTGGACTTAGGAAAATTTAAGATCTTCAAAAAATTTGTTGAGCTGATAATTACTAGGATGAAGGGGTCAGTAACATAATGACCCATAAAGCTTAATTTATAACTTAAGCAACTTGTTATCGTCAATTCTTGGTCAATGCAAAAATAGAAACACCATGTGATGACATGACTAAAACCATTAGGGTTTTACTGAGAAACCTTAGTAATGGTCTAGATCAAAGATAGTTCATTTATGAGTTCATCTCTTATCATCTGAACCTACGGACCATACATCTAAGATGTACTCGAAAAACCCATATCATATCTACAATCTAATTCCTTCGCAAACCTCCAAAACTACCTACATCAAGAATTTGCAACATCTATGCAACTTTTGCAATGTTGCTTGACAACATTTACAACTTTTTAGGACCTAAACTAAGCAATTGTAAACAATCTTCCTAAGCTAGTCCACTTACATCAATGACCATCATGACTACCCTTTGACATCAATGACAACAATTCCAACAATCTCCCTCTTTTTCATTGATGACAACACCTGAAAAAATTTGAAAGATGCTAACATCATTCATACTCCCCATTTTTGTACCATTTCATCATTCACCCTACATTCTCTCTGCATACCAATTTTTCTTATACGCCGCTGGAATAAAAATTATTGATTTAATTCACTATTCTCCTTAACAACACATTGCATAATATACTCTCCCCCTAACACCAATTACAAAAACATACCTCTACATACGTTTCTCCTATTTTAAATACTCTCCCCTTTGACATCAATTAGAAAGGGATTGACCAAGGATAAAGAATCACTATGTTATGCTCCCCCTAGATGGATACTTTCTATTTTCAAGGAGATATAGGAGAAAGAAAAACTCCTAAATTCTCCCTAAGTTGTTCAAATGACTCCTTTGGAAGGGGTTTTGTAAATATATTTTCCAATTGATCTTTTGTAGCCACATCTTCTAATTTGACTTCTTGTGCAACAAATTTTTCCCTGAGAAAATGATACTTGATGGATATGTACTTGGTTCTTGAATGCATAATAAGATTCTTTGAGATATTTATTGTACTAGTATTATCACAACAAATAATAGCTAGCTCATCAAAATTCACCTTAATATCTTACAATGTTTGTTTCATCCACAAAACTTATGTACAACAAGATACAGTAGTGATATATTTAGCTTCAATAGTGGATAAAGAAACTAACTCTTGTTTCTTACTTAACCATGCTACCAATCTATCTCCTATAAAGAATACACCACCACTAGTGCTCTTTCTATCATCCCCACAACCAACCTAATCTACATCAGTATATGTAGTTAAAGTGAAATCATTACCAACAGGATACCATAGACCATATTCTAAAGTACTCTTCAAGTATTTGAAAATCCTCTTCACAACTTTGACATATGTCTCCTTAGGGGTAGCTTGAAATATAGAAACCATGTAAACAAACTGTATGATATCAAGCCTTTTTTTGTAAGATATAAGAGATCCAATAATGGATTTGTAAAATGATTGATCTACTGAATCAAACAAATCATTTTTGTTGAGCTTACATCCAGTGATCATAGGTGTGCTAACTAGCTTGCAATCTTCAATTTTGTATTTCTTCAAAATTTCATGTTGTCTTCTGTAATTACACCCTAGCTAAGCTTCAATATTTGACAAGTTAAGCTATAGGACTTAGCTTTCCAGAAAAAAACATGGGAAAACCTCTAAAGTTGTGGGTCACTTATAAGCAGAGGTCAACCTCTAGAGAAGGTCAGCTTCCTTTTGGTTCTCACCTAAATCTAACTCTTTTACTGGGAAAAGGGTAAGAAGGATTACTTGAAATGAAACCTAACTCTACGGAGATAAACCAAATTTACCAAGAAGACATATACCACAGTTCACATACACAATTTCAGTTAGTGACAAAAGCTTTATCATACACAACTCAATCACATACATTTTCTACATAAACATTTCATGAAAACGCTCATATGGCTACACTCCTAGAAGTAAGAAAGACTTCGCAACTAGAGAATACTACATTTTAAACACATCTCACAACCTGCAAAAATACATATTTATCTGTAGAGAGGTGCTAGGATAAGACATGACTACAAGGAATCATACAATTTCACAAGCAGTTTCATCAATTATACAATGCACATAATTTAACAGAGAGATTGAAAAGGTAAAGTGCTTCTACTCATTGATTTCAAAGGTGAACACTGATATACATGCCTATCATGAGTTACAAAATGTAGTCTCTCTTCTGCAAAGGACTCCAAAAGTCACAAAATAGAAAAGTATCAAGTGCGAACTCAAAAAAATATAAGCCAAAAAATGACTATATGCATCAACTTCCTTCCAAAACCCACCAAAGGAGGAACTGAAAACTGATTGGGGTCAGATGCCCCCAAAAAGCCTAAAATTTAGCAACTAGAACTTCTCCAAAAATACTCCAAAGGGGTGAAAAAGTCAAAACTGACCTTGTCAAAGATAAAAGCATCATAAAACACCCCCAATGCTCTCCAAATGTCTCAAAAACCGAGTAAACATACCTATATCTTCTCCATGTGTTTCAAAATAGTCATAACCTCCTCCAACTTACTCCTAGATGTTTGGGAAAAAACTCAAAACAATCCTAAAAGCTCTCCTCAAGCAACTAAAGTTAACCATCTTCATCTCCATACATTGAAACTTCTACCACTTTTTTTTTTTTTTGCATTTTAAAATAATAAGAAAACTTGAAGACTTATAACAACATCTTCCAAGTTACTTGTTTCATATTTAAAATCAATGCAAAAAACAAACCCATCGATGATGTGGGTCAAGGTAAAAGAATTAGTCAAAAGATTAAAAAGTCATAATGCCTAAATCAGAGATGATAACTACTTTACACCTTGATTTCACTTTGCAAGGCATAAAAATTGTTTAACGCATGCAACACTTCTCTTGGGACCTTAGGCTACACTTTAATTGGTATTTTGACTTTTTGTAAATCAAAGGCAAAAAATTACTTTCATTCTGTCGGCATATTTAGGGTTTCAAACCCTAATATCAAAAGGGAAAAAATGAAACAAAAACATTTCATTTTTTAAAAGCTTCTAGAAGAAGCTCCCAGCGCCACCAAGGGTTTCAGACAGAGCTCGAGCCATGAAGGATTATGATTCAATGGAATTTCCTCAACATTCTTTGTAAGAAACAAAGCATACAAGCTTGGGTGAGCTTCCTGTGAGTACATTTTATGCATTTTTTTTCATTTGGTTCCACGGTTTCGATGACATTCTTTCCTTTTTTTGTCATTGCTTCATGGCTATGGTTGTGTGTATCTTGAACATTTACTTTACCATTGAAAAATATAGGTATAACTCAAATATTCTATGCATCCTTTCCATTCCTTCATGAACACTATCCTTTTCCCACCTAATTGTGTTTGTAGTAAATATATAGAATGAAGTGTCATGGCCTGGGGTTTTAATACGAATTCCTATATCTTTGCATTTGTAACTTCCCTTCTTGTTGTGTCTTATACACCTTGGAAAGGACTAACATTTGGGATTTCCTTCTCACTAAATTTCATCCATCCAATTTACTCTTTATTTTCCCTTTTGGTGGCTACCACTAATAGGCATGTATTGTGCACTCCATAAGAAACTAGTCACAATTCTTTAGACCATCACAAATTCCTTTGCTTGACTGTCCTAAAGGATTGGTCTGTCTTTCTTATTGCAGTTCATGATATTTGTTTTGTGTAATGTATCTTCTACGTGGCTATTCTCAATACTATCATAAAACATCATGGACATAAAAGCTTCGAATCCCTATTATGATGTCTCTTCCCTTTAGCACTTCCATCTTTTCAATATTCCACTATTGCTTGTAAATTCTTACATCCTTGATGCAACTTGACATTAACCTCTTGATTTGAATAACCAATGACTCACATTAGCTCTACACATTCATGATTCCTCATGACTATCATAAAATCTTCATGTACTCATCTTTTATCCTCATTCAGTGTGATTAGCAATAATGGTAGCTATTCTCCTTACATCCCTGTTGTGAGATTTTAATAAGCACTATATAAGGAATTGTTTTCATTCCTATAGGCATTCTCCATAGCACTGTAATATGGATATTTTGTTTTTCATGACTGCCTCCCCATTGATTGAATTCATCCCACTTAGTCCTTCAAATAGCAATTCCTTTGCCTTAATGGTTTGCCTCATTTTTGATATATCCCAATAAAGTCCTCAAGAAATAAGGATGGGTGTCTTGAACTCACAGAAGACCATCATCTTCATGAGATCGATAACTACATAAGGAAATCTCATCTCATTGTGACTTTGTATAGAGACTCTCCCTCAAATGGACAGTACTGCCTTAACACTTTGCTAGCTTCTTTTGTGGCCACTATCATTTCTAATCTATTCCTATGAAAGCTCCAATGTTTGTGCCTAGATTTTATGATTGCCATTGCTAACGAAGGGTAGATTTATTATCTTGACTGTAGTAAAATTTGTGACATCTCATTATGATATATAACTATTGGATCTTTATGTCTTTGATCTTGTAATTCATTGTTGTGAACTTGGATCTTCCATTGGTCCATGATCATTGCTTTTACTCACTGAATTTGTATTGAACAGATATTGATTGTTTGTAACAATGAATTCCTTAATTCACTATTATGAATGATAAGTATCTAGTCAAGGAAACTACAGTCATGTTGGGCTCAACCCTTGTGGGAGACTCAATTAACCCACATGTTGTAATTTGATAAAATAGTAACATTTATTTTCCTCTATCTGCACATGAAGCAAACAAGTTAGAAAACAAAATGCTTGATTTAAGTGTGAATGTTGACCTGATGGTTTTCCTAGACACCTAAGGATTACATGCTTGTTTAATGCACAAGGAGATTAGATTATTCATAAATAGGTGAATTTGTATGTATTTTTTGTGACTTTTCATTGCTTAGAGAATTTCTCTAACATATTGCTATGATAAAATGCAGGAACTAGGAGCACTAAGGAGCTAGGACAAGCAACTTGGGCAGCAACAAGAAAACACAGCTCTGTACCAATCATTTAGGCAATGACTAGTCACCCCGCTTATATGAACATTTCTTTAATTTACTTATTCATGTATACTCTTTTCTTTATTTTGCATTGAATAAGTTGTCAGTCTCACGTCTTGTGTGAGACAATGAACACTCTTACATTCAATAAATATTACTTTTTTAGAAAGATTTGTGTAAATATTTTCTCTGTTACATGCATTTATATAAATGCAATGATCTGTTACAATAATATTGTAATCTTCTTCTGATTTTAATATTTATACAATTGAATGTAATGTAGGAAATTTAATAAAAATGTACCTCATTTCCTCAGTTTAAAATCAACAACTCCACCTGATTGAGCCTAAGTGAAAATCTGGTAACATTTTTGGTGACCTATGTGGAGTGTTTGCTTGCTAAACATTGTTGACTAGCTACCTAGACCTATCCTTGGTCACGAAGTCACTCATAAACTAGGCTTATGACTTAGGGAACACACTCAAAACTTCTATAGCTCAATAGAATGATATGAATGACACCTTGGAACTTATTGAAAGCAAAATAGCAGAAAAGAAACTATCTAGTTGTGTAAAAATAGCACTTAGGCAATTGAAACTAAAACATTAAACCTAGAAACCTACCCTAACCAACACAAAATCTGGTCAAACAAAACCATTCACAGGATGACTTAAATAACTACCTTTTCTAAGCAATATGCAGTGATTTGCATGCATGATGGTAGCTAAGTAAAAATGGGACACAGAGAAATATTCAACAAGATGATGCATTGCCTCAAAAAAGAGAAAAACAAGTTCACTTACCTCACTAAACTGATCATGTATATAGTTGTTCAAAGGAGCGTAAGTGATTTGAACATACTCTTGTTTAGCTGCAAGTATGTCCTTGATGATATTTTTAGTTGTACCTTCATGTGTAAGTGCATGATTGGTCATTCATGCTTCATCGGACTCCATCTGAGTTAAGTATCTAATTGGATAGCCTCTTGAACGAATACAACTTGGGCTTTCCTTGTTGGTTGCCTCTCCTTCTGGTTTCACATGGCGAACTTGCTTCAAAACCAAGTCTGAAAGACAATCTGATTACTCAAAAACAACAATAATACCTCCATCTTGCTTAATAAGTTTCTAGGTAAGCTCCTCCTCCATCATGAGTGGACAATCCTCTTCCACTAAGGTAGCTAATAACTCATCAAAGCTATCAGCTCTTGGAAGGGTCTTACAAACAGCTTGTTTAACTTCAAAAACCTTGTTATCACTCAAAGAAACATAGTCTAACACAGGTTGCTTCTCTTTAATGAAGGCAAGAAAGTCCTCAATTACTGAAGCAACCTCCTGAAACAAGATTTCATCTGATAAATCAGCTTCAAACTCTGTTGTATAGTAGAAAGGAAGCTCTTCCAACCAAACAAGATCTTGCAAAATAGGTTCTTGAGAAGTTTCTTGTTCAAACCTATGAACCTATTGTTGAATTTCAGCATGAATGTCAACCTCCTCAAACAGAGTTGATTCCTTCTCATCAATATTTGAACAAAAATGTTCAATTATGTTCATGCATACCTCTTCATAAAGCTCAACATTAGCTTCTTCCTCTATAATATGTTCAAAAATATCATAGCTCATACCTTGGAGAATGGTATCAAGTTTAGTTTCATGCTCCTCATCATGGTCCAGGGCTCTATTTTCTTGTTGATCATCATAAATCAGCAACTCATTAGCTAGTTTGATGTCTTCCTATTGTCCTAGAATAGTTTCTTTGGCTTGGAGATCTCTTTGTGCTAGCCAATAATGCTACATAGCTAGATGTAATAGATTTGGAGTTCTAATCTCCTCCATAGGGAATGATCTATTTTGATCAAGGGTCTACTCCACTTCCATTTTCTAGCTATTAGTGCATGATTCCATTTATATGATAGGTGAAGGAACCTCACAACGTGGAAAATATGGGTTTTTCCAACTTGGAATTTCAAGGGTAGAAGTCTTAGCAGTAGGTTCACTTGAAAACCAGAAGATTTTTCTTGTTTGAAATTTTGAAACTCATACTTATGGGCCTCCTCTACTTCCTCTTCTTTAACTGCAACTCTCTGCCTTTCAAAACTCTCTTCAAACTGCTTCCTTCAAACCTCCTCATGCAACTTGCATTGATATTCTAGGTAAGCCTGATTGCCCTTCACCCGAGCTGACAAAAGCTTCATTTTCCCCTCCTTAGCAGCTATCTCATGTTCAAGACCTTCTTCAAACTGCATCCTTTGCATCCTCAACTCCTAATCATAACAATAGGCATGTTCAACCATTTCTTGTTGCTGCATAATGGTCCTTTTCTACCTCTTAATGCAAACCAACATTCTAGATATGCATGCAAACACCTTACTAATATCATCAATCTTCAAGTTGCGAAGACCTTAACTTAGATCCCACAACGTATGGTCAACCTGTTGGATCAAATCTAGTACATTCTGGTAAGGGTGCTCCAGAGGTTGATTATGTGGATAATCATCTGCAGGCTAGTATGAAGGCTTGGCAGGGTTGGGTGAGTGGTATTCATAGTGGATATGTTGGTTTTCCTAGAAAAAATGGGGATTTAAACTATAACCAGCTACATGCTCAGCTTGAAAAGGTTGATAAGGATGTTCATAAGCAGCATT
Organism: Sequoiadendron giganteum; assembly: GCA_007115665.2. NCBI lineage: Eukaryota > Viridiplantae > Streptophyta > Pinopsida > Cupressales > Cupressaceae > Sequoiadendron > Sequoiadendron giganteum. The sequence continues at coordinate 94,546,673 of CM021102.1, forward strand.
CTCATGGTATGGAGGGTAATAGTAAGCATTTTCATGAAAATTTGACATCTTTTTTCATTGAAAAAGCTGGAAAATCATAACTAATAGATTCTTTTGAGACATACCAACACTTGTGTCTATGAAACTAGAAGATTTGAGCTCAGATTTTTGAGGGTGTTATTTGTGTTGCCTCCAAAGGAAAATAATACTAAGAAAACACCTAAACTTCTCAATAGTTTGATATTCTCAATGCTGATTGCACTATTTTTTCTGCTACTTCCACACATATAGCCACCATATATGTTGTTTTAAGCCTCTGTAATGTCGAAGATTTGTTGGCAGCATATCAAAACCAACAATATGCAGTAATAAAAACATTGTTCTGAGTCGAATAGTCCCACCGGGCATGCCAAAAATTGTTGTCTCTTGAAATTGCACCCTAGCTAAGCAGCAAGATTTGACAAGTTAAGCTGTAGGACTTAGCTTTCCAAAAAAAACACGAGAAAACCTCTAAATTTGTGGGTCACTTATAAGCAGAGGTAAACCTCCGAAGAAGACCGGCTTCCTTTTGGTTCTCACCTAAATCTAGCTCTTTTATTGGGAAAAGGGTAAAAAGTATTACTTGAAATGAAACCTAACTCTATAGTGATACACCAAATTTACCAAGAAGACATATAACACAGTTCACACACACAATTTTAGTTACTGACAAAAGATTAATCATACACAACTCAATCACATACATTTTCTACATAAACATTTCATGAAAAGGCTCATATGGCTACACTCCTATAAGGAAGAAAGACTTCACAACTAGAGAATACTACATTTTAAACACATCTCGCAACCTGCAAAAATACATATTGCTCTATAGAACGGTGCTAGGATAAGACATAACTACAAGGAATCATACAATTTCACAAGCAGTTTCATCAATTAAACAAATGCACACAATTTAACAGAGAGATTGAAAAGGTAAAGTACTTATACTCATTGATTTCAAAGGTGAACACTGATATACATTCCTTTCAAGAGTTACAAAATGTAGTCTCTCTTCTGCAAAGGATTCCAAAAGTCACAACACAGAAAAGTATCAAGTAAGAACTGAAAAAAAATATAAGTCAAAAAATGACTATGTGCATCAACTTCCTTCCAAAACCCACCAAAGGAGGAACTGAAAACTGATTGGGGTCAGATGCCCCCAAAAATCCTAAAATTTAGCAACTATATCTTCTCCAAAAATACTCCAAAGGGGTGAAAAAGTCAAAACTAACCTTGTCAAAGATAAAAGAATCATAAAACACCCCCTAGATGCTCTCCAAATGTCTCAAAAACCGAGTCAACATACCTATATCTTCTCCATGTTTTTCAAAATAGTCATAACCTCTTCCAACTTACTCCTAGATGTTTGGTAACAAACTCAAAACAATCCTAAAATCTCTCCTCAAACAACTAAAGTTAACCATCTTCTTCTCCATAAGTTGAAACTTCTACCACTTTCTTTCTTTTTTGCATTTTAAAATAACAAGAAAACTTGAAGACTTATAACAAAATCTTCCAAGTCACTTGTTTCATATTTAAAATCAATGCAAAAAACAAACCCATTAATGATTTGGGTCAAGGTAAAATAATTAGTCAAAAGATTAAAAAGGCATAATGCCTAGATCAGAGATGATAACTACTTTACACCTTGATTTCACTTTGCAAGGCATAAAAATTCCTAATGCATGCAAAACGTCTCTTGGGGCCACGAGCTACACATTAATTGGTATTTTGATTTTTTTGTAAATCAAAGAAAAAAAATGCCTTTCATTTTGTCGGCATATTTAGGGTTTCAAACCCTAATATCAAAAGGGAAAAAATGAAACAAAAACATTTCATTTTTTTAAAGCTTCTGGAAGAAGCTCCCAACACCACCAAGGGTTTCATACTAAGCTCAAGCCATGAAGGATTATGATGCAATGGAATTTCCTCAACATTCTTTGTAAGAAACAAAGCATACAAGCTTGGGTGAGCTTCCTGTGAGTACATTTTTTACATTTTTTTCATTTGGTTCCACTGTTTTGATGACATTCTTACTTATTTTCTATCATCCATTCATGGCCGCGGTTGTGTGTATCTTTAACATTTACTTTACCATTGCACAATACAGGTATAACTTGAAGAGTCTACGAATCCTTTCCATTCCTTCAAGAACATTATTCTTTCCCCACCTAATTGTGTTTGTAGTAAATATGTATAATGAAGAGTCATGACCTGGGGTTTTAATACAAATTCCTATATCTTTGCATTTGTAACTGCCCTTCTTGTTGTGTCCTATACACCTTTGAAAGGACTAAAATTTGGGATTGCCTTCTCACTAATTTTCATCCATCCAATTTACTCTTTATTTTCCCTTTTGGTGGCTACCACTAATAGGCATGTACTATGCACTCCATAAGAAACTAGTCACCATTCTTTAGACCATCACAAATTCCTTTGCTTGACTGTCCTAAAGGACTGGTCTGTCTTTCTTAGTGAATTTCATGATATTTTCTTTGTGGGCTATATCTTCTACATGAATATTCTCAATACTATCATAAAACATCATAGACATAAAAGCTTTGAATCCCTGTTATGATGTCTCTTCCCTTTAGCACTATCATCTTTTGAATATTCCATTATTACTTTTAAATTCTTGCATCCTTGATGCTACTTGACATTAACCTCTTTATTTGAATAACCAATGACTCACATTAGCTCTACACATTCATGATCCTCATGACTATCATATAATCTTCATGTACTCATATTTTATCCCCATTCAGTGTGATTAGCAACAATGGTAGCTACTCTCCTTACATCCCTGTTATGAAATTTTAATAAGCACTATATAAGGAATTGTTTTCATTTCTATAGGCATTCTCCACAGCACTGTAATATGGATATTTTTCTTTTCATGACTGCCTCCCCATTGATTGAATTCATCCCACTTAGTCCTTCTCATAGCAATGTTTCCTTTGCCTGAATGGTTCGACTCATTTTTGATATATCCCAATAAAGTCCTCAAGAAATAAGGATGGGTGTCTTGAACTCACAGAAGACCATCATCCTCATGAGATTGATAACTACATAAGGAAATCTCATCTCATTATGACTTTGTACAGAGACTATCCCTCATATAGATAGTACTGCCTTAACACTTTCCTTGCTTCTTTCGTGGCCACTGTCATTTCTAATCTGTTCTTGTGAAAGCTCCAATGTCTGTGCCTAGCTTTTATGATTTTCATTGCTAACAGAGGGTAGATTTATTATCATGACTGTAATAAAATTTGTGACAGCTCATTATGTTATATAACTGTTGGAACTTTATGTCTTTGATCTTGTAATTCATTGTTGTGAACGTGGATCTACCATTGGTCCATGATCATTGCTTTTACTCACTGAAGTTGTATTGAACAGATATTGATTGTTTGTAACAATGAATTCCTCAATTCACTATAATGAATGATAAATATCTGGTCAAGTAAACTACAGTCATGTTGGGCTCAACCCTTGTGGGAGACTCAATTAACCCACATGTTGTAATTTGATAAAACAGTAACATTGATTTTCTTGTATCTGCACATGAAGCAAATGAGTTAGAAAACAAAATGCTTGATTTAAGTGTGAATATTGACCCGATGGTTGTCCTAGACACCTAAGGATTACATGCTTTTTTAGTGCCCATGGAGATTAGATTATGCATACATAGGTGAATGTGTATGTAAGGTTTGTGACTTCGCATTGCTTAGAGCATTTCTCTAACATATTGCTATGATAAAATGCAGGAACTAGGAGCACTAAGGAGCTAGGACAAGTAGCTTGGGCAGAAACAAGACAACACAACTTTGTACCAATCATTCAGGCAATGACTGGTCACCCCCCTTATATGAACATTTCTTTAATTTACTTATTCATGTATACTCTTTCCTTTATTTTGCATTGTATAAGTTATGTCAATCTCACGGATTGTGTGAGACAATGAACACTCTTACATTCAATAAAGATTACTTTTTTAGAAAGATTTGTGTAAATCTTTTCTCTGTTACATGAATTTATATAAATGCAATGATCTGTTACAATAATCTTGTAATATTCTTCTGATTTTTATATTTATACAATTGAATGTAATGTAGGAAAGTTAATAAAAATATACCTTATTTCCTCAATTTAAAATCAACAACTCCACTTGATTGAGCCTAAGTGAAAATTTGGTAACATTTCCTTCACATACTTAGTCTGACAAATGAAAATCCATGTATCTAATGGATTGAATTGTAAACCAGTGAAAAATGTTAATTCTCCTAGCATGGACATCTAAAACTCTTTTTATATTACAATATCAAAAACTTTGCACATCTCATCATAGTTGCTACAAAAAATGATATCATCAATATAGACAATAACAACTAGTATATGTTCACCCTCACATTTGAAATATAAATTATTGTCAGCAATACCTTTATTATACCCTTGTTGTTGGAGATATTTTTCCAACCTAGAGTATCAAGCCCTAGGGGCCTATTTTAAACCATATAGAGCCCGTTTTAGTCTATATACATAATATTTGTTTTTTGTCATAGTAAAACCTTCAGGTTGCTCCATATAAACTTCCTCATCCAGATAACCATTAAGAAATGCATATTTTAAATCCATTTGTATACTTTGAATTTTTTATGAAATAAATATGCAAGAAACATTTTAATAGCTTCAAGCCTAGCTACAGGTGCAATTGTCTTATAAAAATCTATACCCTCAACATGAGCATAGCCCTTGCAAACTAATCTATCTTTATTTCTTGTTATATTTCCATCTTCATTCAGTTTATTCCTAAACACCCATTTTTATCCTATGGAATTCTTATCAACAGGCCTAGGAATAAGTTCCCAAGTTTGATTTTTCTTTATTTAACTAATTTCTTCTTTCATAGCTTCAATCCAACTTTCATCCTTACTAGCTTCTTCATAATATTTAGGCTCTATTTTAGAGAGTAAACAATAGTTTACCTATTCTTGTTGTGAAACAGAAACACCTCACAAGTCCCTAAACACCTCCACTAACACATAAAGCAGGTGCCAAGTGTGATGTGAATAGAGGGATTAAGTGGAATTAAGCCTCCACCTTAAGTTTTCTAAAGTGCAAGGGGGGTAAAGGGGAATTCGGGTTAGGGGTGAAAATTCACACCTATACATTTTTTCCCACTTTAGTGACCAAGAGTATTGATGATTGCTTCAGTAAAGTAGAGTAGTAAGAAGTAACAAGGTAAGAGATGTATACCTGAACCGACAAGGCAGTAGAGCACAGTCTAGCAAACTCGGAAGTGCAGGAAAAGGACTTCATCGTTCCATGGAACTATAAAGCTGAAGAATGAAAGCACCTAACAGGCTCATGGTCCTACAAGGGAGGTATCCTTCAAGAATTCTCACATGAATAAGAGTGAGCAAAGGGGATTCCATAGAGTCAAAGATGGTGACATTTTTACCCACGGACATAACACATCAGAAAGTGGTTGCTCAAGCCAGTGAACGAAAAGTCATGTAGACCATCGCTAAGTTGTAAGACTTTCAAAGGGGTATGTCAAGAACCCTTCAAGAGGAAATAGGGTCCACTCAAGGGATGTGCTATTTGAAAAGTGAAGTCTAGTCGCGCTTCCCCCAAGCTAGACGTAAGGATGTGAAGTAGGTCTAGTCAGGTTTCCCCCGGACTAGACGAAAAGAAGTGAAATCAGTCTAGTTGAGTTGCCCCCAAGCTAGACACCATAGAACTTGTTGAAAATTTTCCAAGGGCACCCTCGGGAACCCAATGTGAAAAAGAGGGTTCCACTCAAGGGACTCACTATTCAAAAGTTAATTTCTTCTTTCTCGAGTTGAGTCATCATCAAGGAATCCTTCTAAAAGATGTTCACTTCATCAAGGAATTTGAAAGGAAGGATATGTGCCCATGTGAGGGGAAGGTCAAGACTGTTCCTGCTTCAGAGGAAGGTTCCCAAGTCCTTTCTTTGTGAACCCATGATGAAGGAAACCTGTTCCATTAGGGTTTCAAGTAGATAATACAACTCTAAAGAAGAAGCATGGAGGGTCTTTGAGAAAAGATTCATTTGGCAACAAATGAGTTTTCTAAAGACCAAGAAATGTAGAAGTGGCATTGTCACACATGAAAGGGACAACTCAATCAAATAAGAGAGAAATATAAAGAGAAAGCAAAGGACAAGATAACACAAACAAGGGGCATAGGGGGATGTGGTTTTGCGGGGTCACATCTGCCTTTATTTATATATAGTAGGTAATCGCAATGCGAGGTGAAATATCATCAATCCCTAATCAGATCAGGAAGAATGCACGGAAGACAAAGTAAAAATAAAAAATTGGGTCAACATGGAAGGAAGCCTAAATGCTCCCGACGCTTTTCATCATCCGCAATTTACCGAAAGTAATCACAAACATGGAAGAATGATGATACATAGAGAGGAAGGTTTACAACAAAAACACCACACCTATATCCAAGCACCAACAGGGGTGATGAGGGTCAACGAGGCACATATAGCATGATCACGAGGGGAATCACATCACAACACACACACATCTAATCTAAAGATCAAGAAGAGGGTCTCCCCCTAACATTGGTCAACCAAGAGGTCGTTAGCTTCCCACTCTAGATCATCATAGGGGGAAGGATCATGAGCGTGCAATGGTGTAATGTGAAGAGGAGGAGCTTCTGATCCTCCCACAACAAGGGCCAAGGTAGAGGGACATGTGAGGTCTTTTTCACTCAACTCTTGTGGGTCTAAGGTCAATGAATTGGTGAAGATCGCTGACAAGGTTGAAACTTCATCCACCGAGTTAAACATAAACTTAATGGGAGTGCCATGTTTCACCTCGGTGGATAGTGGATTTTGCACCCGAGGTTGACTACTAGGCTCACCGAAAAACTCAGGAGCGGTGAAAAAAAATTAGGGGAGGTCAGAACTGGTTCCATTACTAGGATAGAACAAGTCAGCGTGGGGCCACTTTTCAAAGAAGGTGGGCTCTTCTTACGTCCTCCATTGCTAGAGGGATGACACTCTACCTTCTTCTTCATTGGAGGAGGTGAACTTCCCATAGATGAAGAAAGGAGGGTCAAGGGAGAGGAGGAAATAACTGCAATGGATACAACCAAAGTATTAACCATATCCACGGGCTTCATGAAAGGTGAGACATCCGAAACGGAAGTCAACAGAGGCGACTCAACAGAAGGAGTGATAAAGACCTACACCTTTCCAGGCACATGTGCACTTACAGCGGAAGTCAGAAGAGATTCAGAACTAGTTTGGACAAAGGAAGAAGGGGGGAGAGAGGAGGACCCCACAAGAGGTGTTTTTATCTCTTCTTCCTTCTTTTGTAAGCAGGCTTCATCGGCCAGGAGAGCCTTTTTTCGGCGCTTACACTCACGTGCAAGGAAATTTCTATGACTCTTCAAACCAAAATATGGAGCTTGCAAAGGGATGGAAGGCTTCTACTCAGCCATGGGAGTGTCCTCCATAGCTATTTCCAGTGGAAGGATAGAAACTTGAATGGGAGCAGGAGGAGCAGGTTCAAAAATGACAGTAGGAATCGACTCCAACACCTTAGCAGTGGGCCTCTTCCCATTTGTGGGAACGGTAAGAGGTCGCGGGGTGAATTATCTTCACGAGCCTTTCTTTCTACCATATAGATAGTACCAAGGTCTAGGAGACCCATTAGGTAGATCCGATATCCTAATCTTGGGTTTTCGCCAAGGAGGAATCATTAGACTCAACGAGTAGAGACTAGGCTTGTTCATCCAATACTCCTCCCAAGAAAGGGGAGTAGACGATTCAGCCCAAGAGGGAGCAAGCTTCTCCTTTCCTTTTCAGGAGGAGGAGGCAACTAGTGGATCTGTTGCAGGAAGGGTCAACTTTGGTTGTCCCTTGCCTCCATTTTTATACTTCACATAGTTCTTTTAAAGTAGATTTGTTCTTTGTGGGAGTGGACTAACAAGAGTGGGCCAAAAGTGATCCAATGAGTATCCCCCATGAGATACCATGGGCTAGTATCCAGTATCATGTGCTACGTGCATGACACCTTCATGGGAAAACTTAAGACACTTATGAATTACAGAGGTGATCCCATTCATGGAAGCTAGCCAAGGTATACCTAGCTTCACTCTGAATAGGTCTAACTTGGGAATAACATTGAAGACCATGTCTACATTCCTAGGTCCAACCAGGATGGACATCGTTATCAACCCATAAGGTTTAAGAGAAAGACCATCATGCGTATGGATGATGGATTTTGTTTTTTCGTATTCATCCCTTTGCAGGGAGTTCAAGAGTAATGTCTCCTCTATGATAACATTCACTCTACTTGAGGGGTCAACTAAGACTCCTGTCACAATGTTTCCATTGAGGCGAGCGAGAATGTAAACTGCAAAAGGTTTGTCATTTGTTGTACACCTTGTGAAGTGAATGCTATATCCGATGAACCGGTCATAAGACGAGGAGAGGGAGTAACAGTAACCATGTTAACATACACCTTAGGGTAAGAAACAGAATCAGAGGGATCAATAATCATTTTAGCAGATTCTGAAGAAAATTGGTTCGTGTATATTTGCAATTCACTATTAGCTTTCACCATTAATTTGTTCGTATTTTGTTTGTTCTCATCAAGATTAATAGTACCATCCTCAATGTGATCCTATATCTCATGATGCAAGCACATGCAGCATTCGATATCGTGTCTGTTAACTCGATGGTATTGACAATAGGTATTTTCTTTATACCAGCTAGGATATGGTTCCCTAACTAGTTTAGGGGTCGGCAAGCTAATGATCTTATCCTCCAACAACTTTTATAAGATGGAAGAATAAGATTCTGATAACTTTGTAAAATTTTGGTTGCGTCTAAGGCCATTGTTATCCACAACGACTACTACATTCGCAACGGCTTTACCTTTTCTAGAGATCAATATGATAGACCTCCCTTCAGGACAGGAGCACAAGGAAGAACCCCCAAACTAAACCACCATCTATCGGTACTCCCATAAAGTTGTACATAGATACACAAAAGAAGGGTATTTCATAAGGGCGAACTCTTTCCAAGGCCTTTGTAAGTTCCCTATGAACACCTTTTGCACATCGGAGTCAGGTAACAGGTATGATATTTGTGAAAAGAGTGTATGATATCATGCTATAAAGTTTGTAATCTTCTCATTATCCCCTTGATTACATCAAACAAGGTCAGAGAAGGTCATCTTTAGTTCGATGTTGGCTTGGAACTGTTGTAGGAACTGGTTCACAAGCTAATCAAACATAAATATGGAATTGTCAAGAAAGGAACAGTACCACTCGAGTGTTGTACCCTTGAGGGATCGAGGAAACAATTTTTCCATCAACACATCATGATGGAAAAAATCTATGCATAAGGCATTAAAGGTGAACACATGTGTCTATGGATCCCCTTTACAACCATATTTCTCAAATTTAGGAATCTCCATCCCTTACGGGAAAGGAGTGTTTAGGATTGCTATCAACAAAAGGTTGTGTCAGAAGAAGGGCTGGAAAATAGGCTGGGTTGATGCCTGTGAAAGGTTTGCCAACTGATTATGCATCTTACCCATATTCTGAAAAAGAGTATTTAGAATAGGGTCATTAGGAGGCATAGGACCACTGGATCCACCACTAGAGCCACCGTCGTGACTACCGCCAGAGCCACCACCAATGCCACCACCACCAATGTGACCTCCGCCGAAGCCACCACCATGACCTCCATCGGAACCACTCCCACCAATACCACCTCCACTTCAAAATTTTCCACCACCAAAGCCTCCACCAATCATCCTGCCAAATCCTCCACCACTGGAGGTGGCAGAAGGGGTGAAGTGGAAACCTAGAGGGTTTTTGTTTATTTTGATAGTTTTAGGATTTTTGAAAGTAGTGGGCACACTGATCGAAGGGATCACATCAACCATGTACACTGACGTAGGAGGCATCAACATTTCCAATTGTCTCTCACATTCTTCGAAGGGGCCACCTCGTACCATGTGACTATGGTCTGAAGGAGCACACACTTCAGCTAAACCAGTGAGACTAGCTAGGAGTTCTACGCCTATTTGGTCTTTTCCTACCATGTATCTTATTTCACTGATAACTTTAGCAACCCTAGCCAGCTTTTGGTTCCTTTCCAGGTGATTTTCCAATACACCCAACCCTTTACTAAGACTAGTGACGTATTTAGAAGGGATATGGATAGCCTCATGCGCGTCTATGGATGAGGAGTTCATTGATGTAGGAGGGGTAGGGATGCAATTAGTTTCATCAAGGAATCTAGATTTTCCCCACAATACGTGCTCCTGCATGGACAGACCATCCACAGAACCAGAGAAAAGGTTGGTAGTGTAACTAGAAGAAAGCTTTGTCTTCTCCATCAGAAGGTTTCATAAAATTCTCCTAACAATATGCCCAGAAGTCATAGACTGTGTGGTGAAGCTCATAAACCTTCACAACACACAAGGGTACAACAACCAAGAGGTATAAGAGTAAAAGCTCAAAACACCAACAAATGGGTAGACGTTGCTTCATGTCGGGTTCACAAAAAATGTAAGAGAGGGGGACCAACCACTTCAAGGTCCCAGGTCACAAAAGGCCAAGAGAAATATGGCTGCCCTAACTTACCTTAGTTTAAAGGAAGGTTAGGATAGGTGGGATTAAATTGATGAGAACTATGGGTTCTTCGATCACTCTGCAAGCCTAAGAGTTGGAGGGAGACTAGGCGAGTTGATCTTTAGAGTCAACTTTGCATCTCAGGTAGCTCTCTATTAGAGGACAAAAGCACAATTCTAGGACGACAACATGGCGTGCTAGCGTCCGTACAGCCAGAAAACCAGAGAGACAAGGTTTAAGCTCTAAAAGAGGCACTAGCAGCCTAGTTTAAGAGTTTTGAGAAGTATAGAATAAGACTAAGAAGAGTGAAACATAAAGACAAATGTGATAAAGGAAATAGATTATTACAAGGGTGAAGAAGACGATTTTGCACAACAATCTATTCGTCAGCTTTCTCCAAGATCTCTCCACCACCTTTGTCCAAAGCACTCAAGGCTAGTGGAGGAGAAACTAAGAGGAACTCAAGCCTCTATTGCAATAATTTTTGTCATGTGCTCGCACTATCGAAGTGATGGAGTGGTAGATTGCTGCTATGAAGTGTGAAGTGTTGCTACAAAGCTTGAGATGAATGCTTGAAGTGTGGAGAGAGTGTGTAGACTTGTGAAGAAGATCAACCAACTTGAAAATAGAAGAAAGGATGAAGAATATGAAGGAAAGGTGAATAAAATGGCCATATTCGGGTCGACCAGCCGAAGGGATGCATTACACTTCGACTTTGAATAAGTAGTGTAACGTCTCTGCAGTCTCCAGCTGTAGGAATCTTCCAGGGACATAAGTGTTGGTGTGAATAAGTCTTGTACCTATTTTATTCTCTTACTAGGGACTTAGGGGACTTAGTTCACATGTTAAGTTTACTTAGGATAAAAGATTCTTTCTAGAAGTCTTAGTTGTCTCATCTAGACTTTACACTTTCCTATGTAGTTATGAGTTAGTTGTCTCATGTGATGGGATTAAGAAACTTCTCATGATCTTATCTTATCCTATCTCTCATTCTTTCCTTTATAAACAAGGCATCTCTATCATGTTTTGCATCTTGTGTATTGCATTGTATTCTATTGCATAGCATATTGATCATTGTATCATATTGCAATTCTTGTTTGGTGAAATAGCATATTTTATTGTTTCTTCTCTTTATTTCTTGTGGAGGTTATTTGGTGTTGCAGATTGAAGATCTTGGGTTGCTCACTTTAACATGGTATCAGAGCTTTGAATCTGCCAAGCCCCTTCCATTTTTTCATTTGAGAGTTTTCATCAAGCTTTATTGTAATTTGAGTTTCTTGTATCCTATATTCCATGTATTCCTTTTGGTGAAATCTAGTGATTGCAACACTTTTGGCTATAGTGGCAGTATTTTTGGTTGTCTCATAGCGTCCAAGAGGCTCGAGAAAGTCAGATTTGGCTTTTGTTTCACTCAATTTGGTCACCATTTGCATTTTTGGAAAACAAGGGTTTGTTGCAAGCTATTTTTTATTGAAGTCGTCATCAATTTTGCTTCAGAAATCTAGCTTTCATTCATTTGTAGGAAAAATGGTTTATGGGTTTTGTAGCCAGTGTCGAAATCTGAACTAGGTATCTTTTAGATTTTGCAAATCTTTCATAGATCTAAAGAAAATCGTTGTCCAAAAAGTGTCGTGCGTCATATTTTCACCGATTGAAGGTTAGAAAAAAAAATCATCTTTTGCTTCTTGGATCAAAAAATGATTTATGGGTTTTATTCTCAGCATCAAAATATTTATGGGTTTTCGTTATTGTCTACAAACAATGAGTAGATTTTTCAAAAATCAAATCAGAAGTAAACTTTTTTTTGCTAGAAAACCTAATTGCCTACAAACTAAATTCAGTTTTTTTTTTTAAATCATAACTTTTGGCCACGATGTCCGTTTTTGGCAAACGAGATATTGACAGAAAGCTAGTTTCAACGAACTTCACAGTGGTGTAGGCTATTTTTTTAGATTTTGTCATCTACACAAATTTGAGGTTATTTTTCATCATGGAGGCAAATGTGAACATGTATCAATGCATGCACTATGTCCTTTTTTGTGTGCATTAGGTTTGTATTTTCTCTACACTTGGACAGTTTTATATGTATTTTTTGTATTTTTCCCTTTCTGGGCATTTTGAACATCATTTGCAAGCAATTTATTATATGTAAATGCACTAAGATAAAGTGCCACACCATTGTACATGTATTTTGGGGATTTTACACATAAGGTTGTGTCATATTTTGTATTCGCACGATATTATAAAGTGTCATGGGGGGTTGTGTAGTGCCTTTGTTATTTGCCATTACATCTTTGTCAAGTGAGTGTCCCTCCAAGACAACAATGAATCCAAGTGATTCAAGCCTCATGCATGTGTGTTTTATTTTGTACACCTTTTTCAATTGCAGGTACATTCTTGTGCACTTTCAGATGTTGTTTCTTCTCCTTCATCCACTACATGGCCAAACACAAAGTTTTAGTGGATTTTTCAAACCTCTCCCAAATTAGAATTATAGGGGCGATATTATATTGTTCGTGCTAATGCTTCCTTGGTTTCACTTTGGAGTGAACTATGTATCTAGTATTTGTTCCTATGTACTAGGCGGATGAATCGGTTGGTTACCCATGTATTTCGGTGACATGGAGAATTTACCATATAGACACTTTTCCATTCCTATTTTATGGAGGCAACCTTTCATCCTCATTTGATCAATGTTCTTCAGACTATTGGCACATGTATTTTCAACTTGCATTGGTTGAGTAGTTTCATTGGGGTCACTCATACAGATTCATGTGCCATCTGTATTTTTTATTGACAGATGTTTTCCCTTTGTTTTTCATCTGATCATTGTTCGAGTAGTGTCATTGGGGGCACTCATGCAGATTGTTGTCCTCTTGATCCTAATCATCCTATTTTCAGGGGAGGTTCTTCAGTTTCAACACTATAGCATTCATCATTCGACAGTTGTTTGCAGCTTCAACCTGCTTCAATGATGTTCTAGTGTTTCTCTCTTTTAGAGAGGATTTTTCTCCCACAAGGTTTTTCTCCTTATCTCTGCTTGTGAGATATTTCCTTTTGTTTTGTACATGGGTACCTAATCAGACCTTGTTGTTGGGACCCATCTTTTTCATATTTGAATTGGTTTGTTCTCCCCTGAGTTGCACTTAAGAAGGCATGTTGTTGTGAATAAGTCTTGTACCTAGTTTATTCTCTTACTAGGGACTTAGGGGACTTAGTTCACATGTTAATTTTACTTAGGATAAAAGATTCTTTCTAGAAGTCTTAGTTGTCTCATCTAGACTTTACACTTTCCTAGGTAGTTATGAGTTAGTTGTCTCATGTGATAGGATTAAGACATTTTTCATGATCTTGTCTTATCCTATCCCTCATTCCTTCCTTTATATACAAGGCATCTCTAGCATGTTTTGCATCTTGTGTATTGCATTGTATTCTATTGCATAGAATATTGATCATTGTATCATATTGCAATTCTTGTTTGGTGAAATAGCATCTTCTATTGTTACTTCTCTCTATTTCTTGTGGAGGTTATTTGGTGTTGCAGATTGAAGATCTTGGGTTGCTCACTTCAATAGTCATATAACTAAAGCAACCACTATCAATCACCCAAGGATTGCCTTGTCCTTTGGCATGAAAATTTGTTTGTAAAATCAATGATTCTTCATTCTTCATCTCAATCTTCTCTCTCTAATATATTTTTGGATTTTTCTACTTTTCCTCAGAACTCTGTGTAGATTGTTTCTTCTATGCAGAGGGTGCAAATTATTTCTTTCAACTTGCATGAACATGAGTTGATTTGTCTTTACTTGAGAAAATAAATTTATTTTTTTCTTGTCTAGGGGGATTTGCAAACACACTTCTACAAAATTTGGCTATATGTCTATAATTGTTACAATTATAATAGACATCATTTAGACTAGCTAAAGGAGTAAAAATATTCTTGCTTCCAAAATTATGTCTATCATTTCTAAAAGGTCCAATCCTACAATAAATAGCTTTATTTCCATACTGAATCTCCTAAACCTAGTTTGTCTTACATGTTGGCCTTTGAATCAACTTGGATTATGCACTTTGATGATTCCATCGTCCATTTTCATGTGCTCTTTAGTCTTCTTATTCTTCATGAACTCTTTAGACTTCTTGGAATTGGTTGCATTTTTTTTAGAGACAACATCCTTGAAACTCTTGTCTTCCTCATATCCTTAACCAACAAACTTGTTGAAAATAGATCTTTGACTACCAATTATTTCATCAAGGAATTTAAAAATTTTTCCAAGCTTGATACTCCTATTTAATTTCAAATTTATCTTCTCTAATTCCTTCCTTAAAGAGACAACTTCAACCTCTATTTTATGATTCTTCTAGTTTTTTCTTCAAATCCAAACTAGTTACCTCTACAATTCTGTTTGATTCTTCCAAAGGTAGCTTTAGGTCAATGAGAAGTTTCTCACATTCTTCAATCCTTAACTTGTACTTCTCATTTTGTTTTCTTTCATCTCTCGAGTATTGTAAAGTACAGACCAATTCACCTTCCAAGTCTACCTCACCTTCTTCTTCCTCTTCAAAATCTTCACATTCTTTAACTTCTTCAACCATAAATGTTGTTTCACCTACTTCATCAACTTCACTTGTAGAATATTAATCATCTAAAGAATTAATTTCTTTATCTACATAAAGAATTTTCTTCTTTTTACCATAGTTTCTCCTTTTATATTTGGAAATTTCTTAACTCCTAGAACTATCTCCCTTTTCATTTTCATTTAAAGGACATTTTGAGAAATAATGACCTATTTTACCACAGTTAAAAAATTTGAAAGGAAGCTTACCTTTATATTTTCTATTGTCCTTATTCAATCTTTTGACAAAATTTGCTTCTTCTTCATTTGAACTAGTATTAGTTTCTAAATCATCTTCAATCTTCTTGATTTTGGAAGTCTTGAATTTTGCTTCACTCTTTGTTGAGCTGGTATTTTCATTTCTCATTTCATATGTAGTTAGAGACCCAAAAAATTCATCCATAGAAAACTTATCCAGATCTTTAGCTTCTTCTATTGCAGAGACCTTAGAATCAAATCTTTGTGGGAGAGATCTCAAAACCTTCTTTACAATGACCTTATCTTCAATATTCTCACTGAGACATCTGATTGCATTCATTACCTCATCTACCCTGAGCAAGTATGCTATAATATTTTCTCCATCCTTCATCGTAAGAGTCTCAAACTTTTCTCTATCAGTTTGTGATTTTGCTTGTTTTACTTTTTCATCACCCTCATAGATAGTGTGTAGTTTCTCCCATATATCTTTGGAAGATTTATAATGCATGACTTTTACCAATTTACATTGGTTGAACCACATAGAATAGAATTTTTATCTTTGACATTATTTTCACAAGATTTCTTCTTAGTAGAGTTAGTGCGAGGATTTTCTAGTGCTTTGTAGCCATCTACAATACACTGCCATACATCATATCCAAGATAAGTCAAGTAAGTCTCCATTCTAATTTTCTAAAAATCATAATTAGTTCCATCAAACAAAGGTGCTTTGTTTGAGTAAGATCCTTCTTGTCCAACCATAGTGTTCTTGAAATTAGATCTACCTCAAGTTGTTAAACTTTCTTCAAGGAACCTTGTGCTCTGATACCAATTATTGAAAGGACACCAATACACTAAGAGGGGGGTGAATCAGTGTATGCAAATTTTTACCAAATTAAAACAATAGATAGGAAATAAGATCACACAAAAACATCACACACAAAGAAGACACCATATATACATGAAAAATCTAATGTGGGAAAACCACTATGAGAATATTTGCTAGGATCTATTATCCTAATCTAGCCTCACAATAAAAGATATTACATATGTTTTGTAAGCACCAACTTATAGGTAAATTGACACCCGAGAAAATGTTTTCAGGAACCAACCTCTATATACCTGTATAGGAGTGAATTTTCACCCCTAATGCAAATTCCCATTTACCCCCTTACACTTTAGAAAACCTAAGGCGAAGGCTTAATTCTACTTAATCTCACTGCTCACATCCCACTTGGTGCCTATTTTGTGTGTCTGTGGGGGTGTTTCTGTCGGGGACGCACGCGCAGCGCATAGACATCCACACGACCCACTTACGTCCCTGGCAGATACCTATGGCTGGAGTCTACAAAGACGTTACACTTCCTATTGGAAGTCAAAGTGTAATGCCCCTCTTCAACTGGACGACGTGAATATGGCCATTTTTCATATTCTTCACTCTCATCCATTCTCAATTTTTTGGAAGAAGTTTTGAAAGATCATTTGAGCACTCTCTCCATTCCATTCATTCACTTCAAGCTTTGTAGCAACACTTCACACTTCATAGCAGCAATCCACTACTCCATCACTCTGATAGTGCAAGCACAGGACAAACACCATAACAGCAGAGGCTTGAGTTCCTCTCATTTTCTCCTCCATAAGCCTTGATCGCTTTGGACGGAGGTGGTAAGCTCCTCTTATCTTCTCTATCATTTTGGTTGAGTAAGAACATGTTGTTTCATGGTGTCTTTTGTTTTCGTAGCTTGTATTCTCTTCTTTATCATTATTTCTATCGTTTCAAACTTGGTTGTCCATGAAGGTGGAAACACCAAAGTGAAACATCCCTTCAATATTTTCCCTCTTTATTATGTGCAAGTGGAGAGATCTTGGAGCAAGCTAGCGAGAATATTGTTGTACAAGATCATCTTTATCACCCCTGTGGTAATACATTTCCTTTATCACTTTCATCTATACATTTCACTCTTCTTACTCTTGTTCTATGTTTCTTGAAACTCTTAAACTAGGTTGTTAGCCCTTTTTTTGATCTTAAACCTCATCTCTCTGGTTTTCTAGTCGTACTAATGCCAATGCACCTATGAGACGCTAGCATGTCGTGTTGTCATCCTAGAACCACGATTCTATCCTTTGACAGAAAGTCACCTAAGACGTAGAGTTGAATCTGAAGAACGACTCACCTAGTCTCCTTTCAACTCTAAGGTTTGTAGATTGATCAAAGGACCCCACAGTTCTCATCATCCTCATCCCACCTATGCTAACCTTCCTTTAAATTTAGGTAAGCTAGGGAAGCCTTATCGCTCTTGGCCTTTCATGACCTAGGGCCTTGTAGTGGTTGGTCCCCCTCTCTTACATTTTTTGTGAACCCGACATGAACCAACGTCTACCCGTTTGTCAGTGTCCTAAGCCTTTTCTCCTATACCTTTTGGTCTTTAAAAATTTGTGTGTTGTGAGGGTTTACGAGTGTCACAACACTTTCTATGACCTTTGGGCACATAGTTAGAAGAATTTTGTGACACCTTCTGATGGAGAAGATGAAGGTCTCTTCTAGTTTCACTACTAACCTTTTCTTTAGTTCTACGATTGGCATGTCTGCTCAGGAGCATGTATCACGAGGTGAATCTAGATTCCTTGATGAAACTAATCGCATCCCTACCCCTCCTGCATCACCGACCTCCTCATTCATAGATAAGCATCAATTCATCCATATCCCTTTCAAATACATCATTAGCCTTAGTAAAGGGTTGGGTGCATTAGAAAATCACCTAGAAGGAAACCTGAAGCTGGCTAGGGCTGCTAAAGTGATCAATGAAATAAGATATATGGTAGGAACGGGCAGGCGTAGAACTCCTAGCTAGTTTCAGTGGTCTAGCTGAGGTATGTGCCCCTTCGAACCATAGTCACATGGTACGAGGTGGCCTCTTTGAGGAACATGAGAGACAATTGGAAATGTCGATGCCTCCTACATCCATATACATGGCTGACGTGGTCCCTTCATTCAATGTACCTACTGCTTCTAAAAACTCTAAAATTGTCACAGTAAACATAAACCCTTTAGGTTTTCATTTCACCCCTTTTGTCGCCTCTAGTGGTGGAGGATATGGTGGGATGATTGGTGGGAGATTTGGTGGTGGAAAGTTCAGAAGTGGAGGTGGTATAGGCAAAGGTGGTTCCAGCGAAGGTCATGGTGGTGGCCTTGGAAGTGGCGGTGGCTCTAGCGGAGGTCACACTGGTGGCGGTGGCATCGGTGGTGGCTCTGGTGGTAGTCACGATGGTGGTCTAGTCGGTGGCTCTGGTGGTGGTTGTAGTAGTCCTATGTCTTCTAATGACCCTATTCTGAATACCATTCTTCAGAATATGGGAAAGATGTAGAATCAGTTGGCGAACCTTTCAAGGCCTCAACCCAACCTATTTTCTAGCCCTTCTTCCAACACAGCCTGTTGTCAGTTTCAATTATAAACACTCCTTTCTCACAAGGGATGGAGATTCCTAAGTTTGAGAAATATAGTGGTAAAGGGGACTCGCAAACACATGTGTCCACCTTTAACACCTTGTGCACAGATTTCTTCCATCATGATGCGTTGATGGAAAAATTGTCTCCTCAATCCCTAAAAGATACAACACTTGACTAGTAATGTTCTTTACTTGAAAATTCCATATTTATGTTTGATCAACTTGTGAACTAGTTGCTATGATAGTTCCAAGCCAATATTAAACCAAAGATGACCTTCTCTGACCTTGTTTGGTGCAAACAAGGGGAAAATGAGAAGACTACAGACTTCATAGCGTGATATCAGGTGCTCTTTTAACAAATATTGTACCCATTACCTGACTCCGGTGTGTAGAAGGTATTCATAGGAAACTTACAAAGGCCTTGGAAAGAGAATTTTTCCCTTATGAAATACCCTTATTTTGTGCATCGTTGTGTAGCTTTACGAGAGTACCAATAGATGATCGTTCAATTCTAGGGTCCTCCCTCATGCTCCCATCCTGAAGGGAGGTCTGTCATAAAAATCTCTGGAAGAGGTAAAGCTGTTGTGAATGTAGTAGCCATTGTGGATAACAATGGCCTCAGACGCGATCGAAAGTTTACAAAGCTATCAGAATCTTATTCTTCCATCTTGCAAAAGTTGTTGAAAGATAAGATTCTTAGCATGCCACCCCCTAAACTAGTTAGGGAACCATATCCTAATTGGTATGAAGAAAATACATATTGTCAGTACCATCGAGTCAATAGACATCATACCGAACGCTGCATGTGCCTGCATCATGATATATAGGATCATATCAAGGATGGTACTATTCATCTTGATGGGAACAAACAAAACATGAATAAATAAGTGGTGAAAGCTAATAGTGAATTGCAGATATACACAGACTCATTTACATTGAATTCTACTAACATGATTATCGATCCTTCTGATTTTGTTTCTTACCTCGAGGTGTATGTTAACATGGTTACTGTTACTCCCTCTCCTTTTCTTGTGATCAGTTCACCGGATGTGACATTGACTTTGCAAGATGTTATCATGGAGGAGACATTACTCTTGAACTCCCTACAAAGGGAGGAGTACGAATAAAAAAATCCATCATCCGTACACATGATGGAATTTCTCTTAAACCTTATGGATTGATAACATTATTCGTCTTGGTCAGACCTAGGAACATAGACACAATCTTTGATGTCATTCCTGAGTTGGACCTATTCAGAGTGAAACTAGGCATACCTTGGCTAGCTTCCATGAATGGGATCCCCTTCATGATTCATAAATGCCTTAAGTTTTCCCATGAAGGTTTCATGCAAGTGGTGCATGATACTCGATATCAGTCGGTGGTATCTTGTGGGGGATAATCGTTGGATCACTTTTGGCCCACTCCAATCAGTCCGCTCCCACAAAGAATGGACCTACTTTACAAGAACTATGTGAAATATAAGACTAGAGGCAAGGGACAGCCGAAGTAAATCCTTCTTGTAGTTGTGCAGCCAATTGCTTCCTCCTCCTGAAAGGGAAAGGAGAAGCTCACTCCCTCTCGAGTTGACTCGTATACTCCCCTTTCTTGGGAGGATAATTGGATGAACAAGCTCGAGCTTTACCCATTCATTCTGATGATGCCTCCTTGGTGAAAGCCCAAGATTAGGATATTGGATCTCCCTAATGGGTCCCCTAGACCTTGGTACTATTTCTATGGTAGAAAGAGAGGCTTGTGAAGAGAATTTTCCCCATAGCCTCTTCTCATTCCCCCAAAGGGAAAGAGGCCCACCACTAAGGTGTTCAAGTCAATTCCTCTTGCCATTTCCGAACATGCTCCTTCTACTCCCATCTAGAAGTTTGTCCTTTTGCTGGAAACAGCTATGGAAGACACTCCCATGGCTGAGTATAAGCCTTTTGTCCCTTCGCAAGTGTAAACGTCGGTGAAAGGATCTCCTAGTTGAGCAAGCCTCCCTATAGAAGGAGGAGGAGGAGATGACCACACCTCCTGTTGTGTCCTCCTCTCTCCCCCCTCCTGTCTCTATACAAACTAACTTTGTATTGCTTCTAGCTTCCGCTACAAGCGCACATGCACTTGGAAAGGTGCAAGTGTTTATCATTCCTTTTACGAAGCTGCCTCTTCTAACTTTCATTCTGAATGTCTCACCTTTCCTAAAGCCCATGGATATGGTTAATACTTCAGTTGTGTCCACTTTGGTCCTTTCCTCTTCTCCCTTGACCCTTCTTATTTCTTTTGTGGGGAATTTACCTCCTCTTGTGAAGAAGAAGGTAGAACGTGGTCCCTCCAGCAATGGAGGACATAATAAGATCCCACCTTCTCTAAAAGGTGGCCCCGAGTTGACTTGTTCTGCCCTAGTAATGGAACTAGTCCTGACCTCTCTTGAGTTTGTCACCACTCTTGAGTCTCTTGATGAGCCTAGCAGTGAACCTTGGGTGCAAACTCCTCCGTCCACCGAAGTGAAGCATGGTACTCCCATTAAGTGCATGTTTAACTCAGTGGATAAAGTTTTGACCTTGTCAGTGATCTTCGCGAAGTTGTTGACCTTAGACCCACAAGAGTTGAGCGACCGAGACCTCACAAGTCCCTTTGCCTTGGCCCTTGTTGCGAGAGGATCAAAATATCCTCCCCTTAACATTACACCATTATAGGCCCATCAACCTTCCCCCTACAATGATCTAGAGTGGGAAGCTAATGACCTCCTGGTTGACCAATGTTAGGGGAAACTCTCTTCTTGATCTTTAGATTAGATGTGTGTGTGTGCGTTGTGACATGTTCCCCCGTGATTGTGCTATATGTGCCTGGATAACCCTCATCACCCCTATTGGCACTTGGATATAGGTGTGGTGTATGTGTTGTAAAACTTCCTCTATATGTATCTTCATTCTTCCATGTTTGTGATTGACTTTCGATAAATTAGGGACGATGCAAAGCATCAGGAGCATTTAGGCCTCCTTCATGTTCACCCAATTTTTTATTTTACTTTGTCTTTCATGCATTCTTCCTGATCTAGTTGGGGATTGATGATCTTTCACCTCACACCATGGTTACCTATTACATATATAAATAAAGGCAGATCTAACCCCGCGAGACCAGATCCCCCTATGCCCTTTGTTTGTATTCTCTTTTCCTTTGCTTTCTCTTCATCTTTCTCTCTTCTTTGCTTGAGTTGTCCCTTTCATGTGTGACAATGTTACTTCTACATTACTTACTCTTTAGAATATGCATTTGTTGCCAAATGAATCCTTTCTCGAAGACCCTTCACACACTTCTTCTTTAGAATTGCATTCTCAACTTAAAACCCTAATGGAACATGTTTCCTTCATCATGGGTTTGCAAAGAAAGGACTTGGAAACCTTCCTCCGAAGCGGGAACGGTCTTAGTCTTCCCCTTGCGTGGGTGCATATCCTTCCTTTTGAATTCCTTGATGAATTGAACATCTTTTGAAAGGATTCCTTGATGATGAATTGATTCGAGAAAGAAGACATTAGCTTTTGAACAACACGTCCCTTGAGTGGACCCCTTCCTTTCATGTTGGGTTCCCAAGGGACCCCTTCGAAAGTTCTCAGCAAAATTCTATGGTGTCTAGCCTGGGGGCAGCCTAGCTAGACTAGTTTCACATCCTTGTGTCTAGCTCGGGGGCAGCCAGATTAGACGAGTCTTACTTCTTCGTGTCTAGTCCAGGGGTAGCCCGACTAGACCTACTTTTCATCCTTACGTCTAGCTTGGGGGCAGCCCGACTAGACTTTTCTTTTCAAAAAATACATC
Organism: Sequoiadendron giganteum; assembly: GCA_007115665.2. Taxonomy (NCBI): domain Eukaryota; kingdom Viridiplantae; phylum Streptophyta; class Pinopsida; order Cupressales; family Cupressaceae; genus Sequoiadendron; species Sequoiadendron giganteum. The sequence continues at coordinate 94,569,388 of CM021102.1, forward strand.
CCTTGAGTGGAACCTCCTTTTTGAAGGGTTCCCGAGGGATCCCTTTGAAATTCTTACAACTTAGTGATGGTTTGCATGATTGTCTATTCACTAGCCTACATCGCCACTTCCTAACATGTTCTATCTATGAGTAAACATGTCACCATCTTTGACTCTGTGGTGTCCCCTTTTCTTGGTCTCCTTCATGTGAGAGTTCTTGAAGGATACCTCCCTTCCAGAACCGTGAGCCTGTGAGGCTATTTCGTTCTTTAGCTTTATAGTTCCACAGAACTATGAAGTCTTTTCCTACACTTCCGAGTTTTCCAGACCTTTCTCTGCTTCCTCCTCAGTTCAAGTATACATCTTTTACCTTGTTACTTCCTTACTACTCTACTTTATCGAAGCACTCATCAGTACTCATGCTCGCTAAAGTGGGGACTCTACAGAGTCAGAGAGGAGGCTTAATTCCACTAAAACCCGCTGCTCACATCCCACTTGGCGCCTTTTTTTTGTGTCGGCGGGGGTCTTTTTGTTGGGGATGCCCGCGTGGTGCATAGATATCTGCACGGCGTGCTTATGTCCCTCGCAAATTCCTATGGCTAGATTCTGCAGAGACGTTACACTTCCTATTGGAAGTCAAAGTGTAATGCCCCTCTTCAGCTGGCTGACCCGAATATGGTCATTTTTCATACTCTTCCTTAATATTCTTCACTCTCTCATCCATTCTCAATTTTTTGGAAGAAATTTTGTAAGATCGTTTGAGCACTCTCTCCATTCCATTCATTCACTTCAAGCTTTTTAGAAGCACTTCACACTCCATAAAAGCAATCCACTACTCCATCACTCTGATAGTGCAAGCACAAGACAAACACCATAGCAGTAGAGGCTTGAGTTCCTCTCATTTTCTCCTCCACAAGCCTTGATCACTTTGGACGGAGGTGGTAAGCTCCTCTTATCTTCTCTATCATTTTGGTTGAGTAAGCACGTAATTTTTCATAGTGCCTTTTGTTTATGTAGCTTGTATTCTCTTTTTTATCATTATTTCTATCATTTCAAACTCAGTTCTCTATGGAGGTGGAAACACCAAAGCGGGGGTCTAATTGAGGCAGACCCCTAAATATCCCCCCAAAATTTTCCCTCTTTGTTGTGTGCAAGTGGAGAGATCTTGGAGCAAGCTGGTGAGAAGATTGTTGTACGAGATCATCTTTGTCACCCTTGTGGTATTAAATTTCCTTTATCATGTTCGTCTATACATTTCACTCTTCTTATTCTTGTTCTACACTTCCCAAACTCTTAAACTAGGTCGTTAGGCCTTTTTCAGAGCTTAAATCTCATCTCTCTAGTTTTTTGGTCGTATGGGCACCGACACACCTATGAGATGCCAGCACGTTGCGTTGTTGTCCCAGAACCACACTTCTATCCTCAGATAGAAAGTTACCTAAGACGTAGAGTTGACTTTGAAGATCGACTCAACTATTTTCCTTTTAACTCTCGGGTTTGCAAATTGATCGAAGGACCCCACAATTCAAATCATTCTCATCCTACCTATCCTAACCTTCCTTTAAACTGAGGTAAGTTAGGGCAGCCTTACTGCTCTTGGCCTTTCATGACCTGGGGCCTTGCAGTGGTTGGTCCCCCTCTCTTATAATCACTACACACCTAAGACAATATTTTGAGGCACTAACCTCAAGATACACTGCACACCTAATTGAGCACCAACTCAAACTTTCTAAAGCACCAACCTCTACAACATTACAAGTTCATATATTTTGATACTTGTTCTTCTTCAACGTGAAATGCACATTTTCAATTCATTAATTTGGACTCTCTTCTTCTGCTCTTCACCTCTCTCTTTTCACTTTTACAAGGATCATCACACTGATAGCTTTTTGTCTCTCCCAATATACTCTACCACACCTAAAACACATTCAATTCAGTAACCTTTGTGAATTCAAATGATCTATATTTATGTCTTTACTATCCACATGAAATGAAAAAATTATATATTCTGTGACTACTCATGCCACCATTATGACCATGATAGAAACTATTTTCTATAGTTACACTAACCCTGACTACTTTGCAGTCCCTTGAAACTGTCGCTTTTATGATTTTTTAGAAATACATTTAAATCGGCTTCAACTTTGTAGTTGTCTATCAAATTTTATCTTTAGGAAGTAGTCTTTGTACACTTTGAATATCAACCATTGATCTTTCCTTTCACACCATGATCTAATGGTCTTTTTTGATATGTCTCAACTTTAAAGCACAAGCGTTAGATCAATCTCTCTTTAAATATGTGCCATTGATCTCTATCACATACCATATGATTAGTGCATTTTTTCTTTGTTCTTGAAGAATGAAATATGTAATGCATAGTTTCTTTGTGTTGCAATCACCTTTAGACACTTGTCCTCATTTTTTACTATAGTAAATAATATTGTGTCAGAACAAATTGGAATTGCCATGTTGCATCAGCCATCGATCTTAGCTAATAAAATATCATTGTGCTTGGTTTCATTGAACACGTCGTGTGATTTTGTGCTTTCATAATTAGAAGGATTTGGGCCCTCCAAAGGAATTGCATACAAGCATAAATATTCCATCTGTCTTGCTGACATCATATTGTACATGTGGACCCATTTCATTTTTCACAATTTTACCCATGTCAAAGTGAATCACAAATGCACTATGAATATCAAGTGTGATGCAACAACCATTGATATCAACTATCTCTTATCACCACCATTGCTTAAGCTAGGCTACATAATTAGGTGTCAGACTTAGGAAAATTTAAGATCTTCAAAAAAATTGTTGAGTCGGTAATTACTGGGAGGAAGGGGCCAGTAACACAACAAACCATAAGGCTTAAGTCATAACTTAAGCAACTTGTTACCATCAATTTCTACTCAATGTAAAAATAGAAACATTATGTGATGACATGACTGAAACCCTTAGGGTTTTACCGAGAAACCCTAGTAATGGTTGAGAGCAAAGATAATTTATTTTTGAGCTCATCTCTTATCATCTGAAATTGCAGACCATACATCTGAGATGTACTCCAAAAACCCATATCGTATCTACTATTTGATTCCTTTGTAAACCTCTAAAACTACCTACATCAAGACTATGCAATATTTGTGCAACTTTTGCAATGTCGCTTGACAATATTTGTAACCTTTCAGGACCTGAACTAAGCAACTGCAAAAAACCTTCTTGAGCTAGTCCACTGATATCAATGACCATCATGACTAACCTTTAACATCAATGACAACAATTCCAACAAAGTGTTGCAAAGGTATAGTGGACAACAGTATCACAAAAAATAATATATCCGAAGAGATGGTGGAAAAACTGAATTTGAAAAGATTGAAACATCCTAACCCATATCAGGTTTCATGGTTGGAAAGTGATCATAGTTTGAAATTATGTGAGTAATTCCTTGTGAGTTTCCAAATTGAAAAATATATGGATGAATTAATTTGTGATGTGATTCCAATGGATGCATTCCATCTACTTTTGGGAAGGCCTTGGCAATTTGATCAAAGAGTTACTCATGATGGGTGGACAAACACATACTAAATCAAGAAAGATGGAAAATAATACACTCTAACACCAATTCAAGAACGAGAATAAGAAGTGGAGGACAACTCCAAGGAAGATGTTTTTCCATTGTTCTAAAGCTTGCAACAGTTGGGACAATGAAAGAAAAGGAATAAATACCAATGGAAATTCAAAAAAAATTAAAAGAATATGAAGACATAATGATGAAGGAACTACCTAATGGATTACCACCAATTATGAGCATAAGTCATTGTATGTATTTGATTCCCTGTGCAAGCTTTCCTAACAAAGCAACATATAGAATGATGCCTATGGAGAATGTAGAAATAAATAGGCAAGTACAAGAGTTGTTGTATAAGGGGTTGATTAGAGATATTGTGCGTTCATGTGTTGTTCCAACAGTGTTAACACCAAAGAAGGATGGAGAGTGGTGGATGTGTATGGACTCAAGAGCTATAAATAAGATAACTATCAATTACCAATTTACCTTGCCACAAATGAACAATATGATGGATTATTTGAGTGGGAATAAGTATTTCACCAAAATTAATTTGAAGAGTGGGTACCATCAAATTTTCATAAGAGAAGGGGGTGAATGGAAGACCACTTTCAAAACAAAGGATAGATTGTATGAATGGAGGTTGATGTCATTTGGTTTGACAAATGAGCTAAGTACCTTCATGAGGTTGATGAACAAAGTGTTGAAATCATACCTTGGTAAGTTTTTCATAGTGTATTTGGATGATATTTTGGTTTTTATAAAAATAAAAGAAGGGAATTTGTAGCATGGTAGGGAAATTTTGCAAAGACTCAAGGAAGATAAGTTGTTAGTGAATGTGAAAAAGTGGAGCTTCATGAAAGAGGAGCTAGTGTATTTGGGTTTTATTGTTTTCAGTAGTGATCTGAAAATAGACCAAGAAAAAGTAAAAGCAATTATAGGTTGGCCTTCGCCAAGGAGTATATTTGAAGCAAGAAGCTTCCATGGACTAGCAAGTTTCTATAGGAATTTCATACAAAATTTTAGAGTGATTTTTTCTCCTATTACAGAAACTATGAAGGGTAATAGGAAAGAATTTGTGTGGAAAACAATAGCTAAGAGAAGATTCAAACTTTTAAACTCCAAAGTAATCGAACGACCCATGTTAGAACTCCCCGATTTTGGTAAAGTGTTCCAAGGTGATTGTGATGCAAGTGGGATAGAAAGTGGAGGAGTCTTGAGTCAAGAGGGTAGACCAATAGCATATTTCAGTGATAAGTTGAATGAAGAAAAAATAAAATCTCTCATGTATGATCAAGAGTTTTATGCCATTGTGTAAGCTTTTAAGAAGTGGTGACACTACTTGCTACTAAAGGATTTTTTTGTATACTGGCCATCATGCATTGCAGTTCATAAATAACCAAGGTAGGATTAGTCAAAAGCATGTGAAGTGGGTTGAATTACTTCAAAGTTATTTCTTTGTATTTGACGAAGAGAAAACTCTCCCTTTCAAATCTAAAACCAAACACACATACAACATTGTGCAAGAAGGTTGCAAATAAACATTAACAACAAAATATGGAAGAGAAATTTGCAACACATATTGATTTCAAAATCTGAAAATGAATTATATAATCATGGAGCTCATATGCTCCGATACATCATGGGATTTTTTACACACAAAAATCTACAACTCAACATTCTAGCTTCATTCCATCAACATTTGAGTATGAAAAACGCTTCTTCTCCAAAGCTCCCCTTCACCAAATTGCAAGCATCAATATATAGAAATTGTGTGAGAAGAAACCACTATTGGTTTCTCAAAACAACCTCCACTAAACCACCAGGAAAACCCATCACTTTCTACCTATCAATGCTCTATCATCCGTCATAATTTCCTTAAACGGATTTTGGGTTTGGTGCACCTCATTCCCAGCTTTCCAAATCATTTTAAAAATCTTGATTTCGTTATCATATGAGAAAGATGGCCATTCTACTAAGACTAGGTCTCATAGTCATGACCCCCGACAATATTTTCTCTCTCCCCAAAAATAATAATATGCCAATCAAGCCTCCAAAATGCTCATTACTCCTTCCTAGCATGTATTTCCTCTTCTTGGCATGTGCATTCAATGTGCAATTCAAATTTTCCTTCCTACTCTCCAACCCACTATCTCCACTCTCCCTCAACACCCTACCCATCTTGCAACAAAATACAAATTCAAATTTCGAAGTGGAGTTATAGAGCATATTAAATTCCCACTCCAAGCTTGGGTGTGAGATTTTTCTTTTTGTAAAATTAACATCTTTTAAAACAATTTAAAATTCAATCAATTAATAAGTTATTTTTTCCACAATTCTGCTATGTTGGAGGAGTTGGGAATTTCAATAATTCGAGCTTGCAACCAAAAGTCCAAACAAAACACAAGTACAACTTTAAAATATTTTTAGTTTTGCAGGATTGCTTGGTACCCCTAGATGCTCTTGCATCAGTATCGAAACATAGAAGTGGTAAATCCAATAGAGAAGTTGATGAATTAATCCAAAGGCATTTGTTGTTGAATGAAATGAGAGTGAATATTGTTGGTTTGTATTGTATGTGGGAGTTGTATGATGAGGATGTTGATTTCAAAGAGGCTTGGATAGCGTGTAATAATCCCGTGGAGATGGATAGAACTCCATCGCTGGAGTATTTTTTGCAACAAGGTTTATTGTTAAAAGGGAAGAGATTGTGTGTACCTTGTGCTTCAATGAGGGAAAATTTGATAAGGGATAACATAGTGGATGTTTCAGTGGTAATTTTGGAGTGGACAAAATTTGGCACAACTGAATGAGAGTTATTATTGGTCGAGTATGAGTGCAGATGTAAAAAATATGGTGAAAGGTTGTCGGGTGTGTCAATATGCTAAAGGAGTGAGGTAAAATACAGGGTTGTATTACCCATTGTCGATACCAGAAAGATCGTGGGAACATATAAGCATGGATTTTGTTTTGGGGTTAACACAAACACAAAGAGTTAATGATTTTTTTTTTTGTGGTGGATAGATTTTTTAAAATGGCTCATTTTATCTCATGTAAAAAGTGCAATGATGCTTCCCACACAACTACTTTTTTTCAAGGAAATAGTCAAATTGCATGGCTTTCCGAAGAGTATTATTTTAGGTTGAGATATCAAGTTTGTTGGTCATTTTTGGCACACCTAATGGAAGAAAATGGGAAAACAATTAAGGTTTAGTTCAACCTACCATCCATAAACTGATGGTCAAACTGAAGTTGTGAATAAAAGCTTGGGAAATTTATTGAGATGCTTGGTAGGTGACAAACCAAATAAATGAGATTTGAGTGGCATGAGAAGAATTTTCTTACAATAATTTGATCAATAGAAGTGTGGGCAAGAGTCAATTTTAAAGTGTGTATGGGTACAACCTTAGGGGTATGGATGATTTGAGGGATAGTGTAGATTTGGGTAGAAAGAGTGTTGTAGTGAAATACTTTTCGGAGTATATCCATGATTTGCACAAAGAAGTGAAAGAAAATTTGGAGAAAAGTGTCATCAAATACAAGGAGTATGTTGATAAACATCAAAGGGGGCATGAATTTCAGATTAGATAATTAGTGATGGCACACTTGAGGATGGAGACATTCCCATAAGGAACTTATAATAAATTGAAAACCAAGAAGATAGTCCCATGTAATATTTTCCAAAAAAATCATCAAATGCCTATGAATTGGAACTTCTTGTTGGTTGTTTTTTAAGAACCAAGTTGATCTTCAATAAGCCTATGGAATTTCCAATTCTTAGCAACCTAAAGGGATTGGCCAATGAATGAGTGAAAGTAGCAATACTTTCCTTCTGGACTTTGAGCTTTGCAAAATCTGAGAGGGTGATCTCACAATGTACCTATAAATTTATGCACCTAGTGACCAAATACATTATAAATAATAGATGCATTCTCACAACCAAAGCTCAATAGATGAAATATTTCAATAATTTGGAAGATCCTTTACACATTTAACATCTAGAGTGAAGAATGAAGAACATGACATGAAATACTAACAATCACAACTCAATAGAAAGTTTAATTATGAATTTGCATTTGTTGATGAAAAATTAACATTTGCTTCACAAATACAAAACCCAAACCAGTTCCATAACCCAGGAAATGGAGTCAATCTCAATACAAGTATAATTGGATAACAGGTTAACACTTAACATTACAAAGCTTCCATGAAACTGCATTGCAGCATCACACCATTGTATCCTAAACCAAAACTTCTTATAAGGATCTTGATACTCAAATTATATGGACCTATAGCTTCATCCAAGAAATTTAATTAATTATTTTAATAAAAACAACGACAAAACCATACATTCATTGGAACACAAAGAAGATTAACAAAATAACCCATGATCTTTTTATTAATAATTCATATACTGAATACACCAAGAGAGAAATGGATTTAAATTTGCACCATCTTCTATTCAAATGATAGTACTATTATCAAAAATTACATTTGCATATCAACTAGACTCAAAACCCTAAGAAAAAACTCTGAACTTATATTCTCTGTATTTTCAATTACAAAATTTGCTTTGTGATCAATCAACAATTTGTGCATTTGGTCGTGAATTCCTTCTTATAGAAATGACGGAGAAAACAAGCTTTAGACTAAAATGCATACATGTCCTCATCTCATTGGACTAATACAAAATATTCCCCAATGTAGTTATATTTGAAACTCAAAGGAGGGAAAACATCACATGGGATAAAACCCTTTACATTTATCGATGAATATTTTTCTTGCCTTCCAAAAGGCACCATTTAGTCATTGCAACACTTATATCCACATGCTTCCAAAATTCTATCTGCGTACACCAAGCCTTAAAGGAGAAAATCATGGAATGAAGAAAGAGGAAGAATACAAAATACCACTAGGTCTGCAACCTTATCATCAATTTCAAACTTGGAAAGAATACAATATTTTAACATTATTCTATCAAAGGCATAATCATATTAGTTCCAGGCCATGTATTGTATTCTCCTTACTATAATTATCTATTATTGCAGACTTCAAACCAAAATTCCAATCATCACAATAGCAGCCTAACCCTCCAAGACATCAAGATATGTGTCCTTCCAAAGATGAAACTCCTCCTCGGAAGGCTAATTGAATCCAATAACACTATCATCTTTTTCTCTTTATGGAGCATATTTGGTCACAACCTGGTTGGCCTCCTTGTAAAATCTTCAAGAGAAATCCTTGCTTGAGCAAGCATATCCATGCTACTCTTCAACATTCACATGTTAGCCCCTTCACAAATTAGGGTTTCGTGAGATGTAATTATCTCACTTGCTTGATCCTCCCAATCCTGTAGGGACTTCACCTCACCATTCTCATTCAAGATATCAGGGAGAATACCAAAATTCAACTAATCAAACCTTCTAACCAATAACCTTATCTTGGCATCCAAAGGCTCAACATTTCCTTGGAATTCTTGAATTCCACTTACAAGCTAGAGGGTAGGTTGAATGTTGTATGGCTTGTTTATATCATGCTTTGATCCAATAGCCATAAGTCTAAGATCCTAATATCTAGGAGTCAATTTCTCCATAAGTGGAATAGCCACTTCCTTATCCCTATCAAAATTCTTTAGTGCATCAAACATGGAGGAATAGTTAGCATGGATGCTAATCAATATCTTGTCAATTCCTTTGTTTATATGCTCCAACACTATTGTCACAATCTTTAGATTGTTGGAAAGGATCAATCTACCCTATTGTTTGCATCTCTCTTCATATATTTTCAACTTCTCAACCAATTCTTCTTTGTTGACCTCCTCAGTCTGATGTGCACCTGAAATGCTCAGTTCTTCAACTGCTAAGGAAAATTTCCCATGTTATATGGCATAATTTCCAATGAAAGTTTTGGGGGAGGAGCAAGGATAGATGGCTCGTTCTCTTGAGGTGAATAAGGAGAGGTAAAGTATATTTGTCTTGGAAAATTGGATTGCAAATTCTACATATTTTCTTTTAATAGTGGCATTTCTATTTGTAGCTCTTCAATTATTTGTTAACCTTTGTTGTATTCAACCAGCAAGTCATTATAAATTTTTCTAAACTTATCTTTCTCTGCATTGATAGACTCTATTGTTGCCTTTGTAAATTGGGAAAAATTTACATACATTGTGGCCACTTCAATTATAGAGGTATCTAATACCCTCTTTATGATTAGTCCTCCCCTATACTTTTCAGATGGCTTTGCAACTTTCGGCTTCTTTGTGTTTGGGAATAGGGCCCAAATTGCCAAAATGTCCCATTACTCACTGAAGTTTGACCCCTGTAATGCAATTTTGTCTTCCTCCTCTGAATTGTATAAGGGCCTGCCATATCACCTAACCATATCAAAAGCTATGGCAGAGGTTAGGTCCCATTCTGGCAGCAAGAGGAGACTACTTTTTCTTACTAATTCTCTACCTTTCACTGCTATGATATTTTGAAAACTATCTTTCATTTCTTGCATAACTTGAGATTGTATAGCTTTATCAGGCAATTGAGGGTTTAATCTTCTCTTCTTAGAAATATTATTAACATATTCATCCTTTTTTTCTCTCCATGCAAATTCCATGAAAGAAGATGACTTGACAAATGAGTCATCATCCATAAACTATTTGCAAGCCTCTTCCCTGATATCATCCATTTTATTAATGCTAATTAGATCCACCTTGCTTAGTTTGAGGCCCAACTCTTGTGATACCATATCCCCAAGGGGAGAAGGCATGCCTTGTTGTATTTCCTCTTCAATGACAATAATATCATCCTTAGAGTCCTTAGCATAGTCCACCAAGCCACTTCATTCTACCTTTTGTTTCTTTGGAGGTGGTTGGCTCAGTGGTGATGATACCCTTGGTGGTGAATTGACCTCAATAATTTTAGGAACAGTAGACCTTTGGGGAGATAATGGTGGAATTTCATGTGTAGGGAAAGGCATTCTTGGCTCCTCTTGTTGAGGAGGGGTGACCATTTTCTTTTCCCTTTTCTTGTCCTTCCTCCTTTTAAATACAATTATTTTCTTTTGGGGTTGGTAGGTTTGTCTTTCTTCCATCAAAAGGGCCTTGCCCTTATCTTGTTTCTCTTCTACCACAATTTTCTCGGTGTCTTGAATTATTCTTTCTTCTTTCAACCTCCCCACTACTTGCTCAAAAATTTTAAAAACATGTTCAACTCTCTGAATGACATCACTTGTATTCCCAAGAGCCAAAAACTATGGGTCCTTTAACTGCATTTCCCTTTCCAGCTTATTGAACGTAATACATTTCATTTTTCTATCGTCTTGTCATTGGAAATAAAAAATGTTCTTGATTACATCCTTACGAAAGAAGAAATTATAGGTGAATCAAGAGCTTCAAATCCTAGATTCAATTTCTAACATGAAACCTTTAGGATTTTTAATCCTTTCTCTAACTCTTTCCATCTCCAATGGTTTGAGCACATCAGCATTTTTTCTCCATCCTCCATCCTTCATGACAATGTTAGAGAAAAAAATGTACATAAGGAAAAAGGTTCCCTTCCTCTGATCTTTCAAGTGGTTGTCCTCTACATCTCCTAGCTACCACATCACTTCAAAAAAACCAACCCTCAATGGCACATCCCTCAGCAGTATATGAGGTGACACACTTGTGCCATAAACTCCATAATCCAAAGTCATGAATCCTTTCAGCCAAGTATGATCCAAAGTCCTAGAGGGTATTGCAAGTGGGGTGTTGGATGTGAATAGCCATATACATTTTGGCCATGGGAATACTTGTAGCTAGGTCAAAACCTAAGATTTTTCATAAGGAATAGAAATTCCTTTGGAAATATGTCACAAAATAATCAATACAGAAAGGCTCTTTATCTGATGGGCCCAGAATGATCTTCCCTTGAGCTTTAACAGATACCAAAAAGTGTTGTAATACTAAAATATTGAAAGTATGCCTTATTTTCTCATACTCAGCTCTAAGTTCCTTCTCATCAATCTTTACCATATCTTCACTCCATTCAGTCAAATTGAAGACCTCAGCAATTTCCTCCCTATTGACTTTAACCATTTCAATTCCATCATATGTTCTTACAACCCTAGAGATTGGGTCATAATTTGCTGCCACAGATTTTAAGACATCAACATCCATGTATACATTTGGCACAACAAATTTTCCCATGTCTAATCTCTAAGGGTTACCAATGGGTATGCTAAGTTTACAAAACCAACAGTTGAATTGTGCCCATCCAATATAGGGTAATGTGGCACCTTTGATATTACATTGTTTGTCAATGAGACCGTCTATAATTCGGGTCCCTCAAAACAACAGTTGACCCTTGGTTTTGTTAGATGTAGATGGCTTTAACTAGTCAACAAGGTCTTGGGAAAGGGGCCTTTTCTTCTCCTTTGAGGTTTGGTCCTGTGGAGGTGCCATGGTTTTAGGGTATCTTGCAAACTAGGGTTTTAATTCCCAAGGAATTAGAGACCTACAACTAGTGCATGGGTTTGATGCAATGGAATAGTAAACCTTAAAAGAAATACAAGCAACTATGAAATCTATTGAAAATATGACAAAAAGAGCATTCCCAGCAAATTTGCAAGCAATTGAAAGCGGGATGTCAATTGTACCTACTATTTTGTAGACACCTTGAAAATCCTAATTTCTAGATGCAAATGAGCTTGAAATGTGCATCAAGAAATCCTTAGATGTGTTGAAAGCTTTAACAAATTGTAATTATCTTTTAAAAAAAGTTTTATGACTTTAAAGTAGACCAATTTGGTATTTCAGCGTCATATCCACCATTACTGTTAGCTCGCATGAACTAGAACGGTTCACTTGACCTCAATCTCGAACTTTGAATTTCAATTGTTGATCTTGCGGTGAGATGGTCTGACGAATGGTCTAGATCAAGTCAAAATAGTTTGAAAAATCCAACCATAGATGACTATCATCATTGACCAATCAAAATACACCATGTGGGTTTGTCTCCAAGTCATCTTGTGGGATCCACCATCTCTATAAGCTTTGAAAGTGGATGCATGTCATTCCCCCGCTTACCTACTTATTTTAACCCATGTGTTGTTATGACAACAAGGAGGCGGGGAGCAACCCTGACTAAATATGGCACCTTCAACTTGCAAGCCTTTTATCCTTCAAACCATCTACCTTCATGCATATCCTTTGGACCTAACGGACGACCATGATCATAAAATCTTGTTCTATAATTTAGCATGTGCTCAAAAGAACCCTTTAGTAGCACAGGTATTAATGATTCACAACACTATGTCAAAATATTTCTAAAATATTCCATGCCTTTTAATAGTCACTTGACAGCTCAGATCACTCCATGTGGTGCCTCCCCACTTCCATGTTGAGCGATGAGAAGTGTTGGTGGGTCCCTCGTGGGCAAGAGGGGAATGGTCAGGATCAACCCACAACATCTCATCATAACCATTGATCAATCAAAGCTCGATGATCACTATTGTTAATGGATGATGGGCCCCACCTAGAAAGGGACGCATGTCACCTACCTGCTAGCCCATTGGAATATTCTAATGAATATTAAAACACAACGAGGGAGCAGGGAATGGTCAGGATCGAATCATTTAGATCCAACCACCCATATTGAAAGTTTAAATCTACACATGCACAATGTTAGCAACTTAAAAGGGGGGACTCGACCAGGTCAACAAGAGATGGGGACATAAACTTATAGCCAAGACTTTAGACCAATGACAAAATATTAAACCCGGACCTAGGGACCTTGGCATATAGTAAATATTTTGAACTTGTATTAGCATAAGACCGAATTAAAATGATTCAATGGGTAACAACAAGGAATACTAGGTTCAAGGGGCAAGTACAACCAGATGGGTTTAATGGCTCAAGTGGCAACTTAGGAGATTGGAAAATCGTGATTTCTAGTAGACAGTAAAATAGAACCCACATGCAAAGATTTAACATTTAGGAATTTAAAAGGTTTAGGGCAAAACTAAAACCCTAGAATAAGGGTAAAACCAAAACCCTAAGCCATAAGACCAATTTCAAAATAAGAAAGGTACCCAAACCTACAACAATCACCAATGGAACGTAAAAAATTTAGGGTTTCCACTAGTGGCTCCAGTTGGGGACGCATGCCTCACAACAAGCGTTGTGAGATCTCAGACATCTCCTAGAAGAGAAAACCAATATAGAGAACCAAAAATCAGGAAACTACCTAGACAAGGTAGTCAAACTAGACCAGACCCAACCAAAGCAAACCAAACCTATATACATAACCTACAAAATTTACAATCCACATGGACAAAAGCATATTTCAAGTGAAATATGGCTTCAAGAATTATCCATGTACTGGCAGTTCAAGGAGTTCACCAATTAAATCTTGTAAAAAGTAGGAGTCCTCACCATGGGTGTTGCTGATTAGATAAGGACCCAACCATAGTGCATCAAACTTCCCATGTTTTCCTTTATCTTTAGACCTAGAATTCCACCTTAATACCATATCTCCTACTTGAAATTTTCACAAAGATGCTTTCTTGTCATACAAGCTCTTGACCTACAATTGTAACAACACTTTTCTTCTGAGCATCTCTCCTCATCTCATCCACCTCCATCAAGACATCAATTTTGTGTTGCATTTCATCACATACATCTTCATTATATTCCTAGATAAATTTGTACATCTTCATAAGATTATTCTAAGGTAATCTAGCTACAATTCCATAAATAAAATCAAATGGAGCATATCCAGTTGCTTTCTTGACTGTTACCCTATCCGTCCACAGACCTAACTTCAACTTGGAGTCCCAAGCTCTCTTTTTTTTCTCAATGATCCTTTTAATAATCTTCATCAAGCTCTTATTACTTGATTTTTTGTGACCATTTCCCTATGGATGATATGGTGAAGAATAGGAGACCCAAATCCCATGCTTAGAATAGGAAGCTATGAACTCTTCTGGCCTAAAGCACATTGCATTGTCTGAAACAATTTTCTCGGGCACTCCAAACTTGGTTAAAATGTTATCCATCAAGAAATAAATGACCACCTTACTTGTTTCCATTTTTGTTGGAATAGCTTCCACCTATTTAGTAAAGTAATTTGTAGCAACTAGGATCCAAGAGTGAACTCCACTAGACTTATCTGATATTTCTCCAATAAAATCAATGCCCCACTACTGGAAAGGTGCTTAAACTGCAACTGGTCTAATTGGTAAATTACTTGAGAATTTGAGCTTCCCAGAGAACCTATGACATGAATCATATGTTCTCACAAGTTTATGATCATCCTTGAAGACTATTGGCCACCAAAATCAATCTCTTAAGACTTTTTGAGCAGTAGTCTTATCCATATAGTCCCCTCCACATACTTCATTATGCATTTTAGTTAGCAACTCTAAAGCTTTGGAATTGTCAACACATTTCAACATGAATCCATCCAGATTTCTCCACCATAGTTCACCATTGATGATTACATATTTGATAGCCTTCATCTTGAGGGTCCTCTTTTCACTATCTTTCAACCCTTTAGGGCATTAAATATTTTGCAAGTAATAGACCACATTCGTGTAACAATCATAGTCTTGCATATCACAAATATGTGACCCATCAAAATAATCCCCTTGATTTATTTGATTGGCATCCAAATTTTCTTTAGCTATCAGCTTGGCTAACCCTTGACCTCTCACCAACTTGGTGATCTGGATTTCAATGTTAAACTCTTGTATCATATTTATCCACCTGCACCTTCTACCTATGACTTCGTGTTGGGTTAAAATGTCTTTAACATCAACACTAGGGACATAAGCAATAACTGTAGCTCCAACAAGATAGGTTCTGAAATTTTTAAAAGCCTTAACCAATGCTTATGCTTTTTTTTCAATCAAATCATATTTTAATTATGCAGCCTAAAGGGACTTGCTAAAAAATTGATGGGCTGCTCAAAACCTTCTTGATTCTTTTGTAATGAGATTGCAGAAATAGTGTGGAATGATGCAAATGAGAAGATTTGTAGTGGCTTGGAAAAATCAGAAGTTTTAGGACTAGGGCCTCTTTGATTGCTTACTTACTTTCCTGAAAATATTTGCTTGTCTCTTTAGTCCACTCACTTTCTCACCCTTCTTCAACATCTTTGATATAGGGTGGGTGATTTCTATAAAATTAGTAACAAACCTTCTTAAAAAATTAATCTACCTAAATAATGATTAAATTCCTTTCACATTCTTTAGCTATGGAATTTTTTCAATGGTAGATACCCTCTCAGGGTCAATTCTCACTTCTCCCTTTGACATAATGTACCCCAATAACTTTCCTTCAGTAACCCCAAAGGCACACTTCTTTGGGTTAAGTGAGATTCCATATTTTAGGGCCTTAATAAAAATATTCTCCAAGTGCATACAATGATCTTCTTCTTTCTTGGAGTATGATGTCAGATAATTTTGATAGATTGCCAAGAACAAGTCAATAAAATCATAAAAGGCAACATCCATGGCCCTCTGAAAAGTTGCACCTAAATTGGTCAAGCCAGATGACATTCTAACATAAACATAGGTGCCCCATGGATTAGTAAATGTAGTCTTATACTGCTTAGAATCCTTCACTTTAACTTGGTTGTAACCAGAGAAACCATCCATCATGGATAAGAGCTCGCAGCCAGTCACCTTCTGTAACATGGCTTCCATGTTAGGCAGGGGATAGTTGTCTTTTAACGATGACACATTGAGATTCCTAAAATCAACGCATAATTGGATGTCACCATTTTTTTTTACTGGCACTAGATTTGATACCCAAGATGAGTGTCTAATTGGCTTGATTATGCCATTGTCCCTTAGCTTCATTAGCTCTTCTTGCATCTTTGGTGGTAAGGTGACATTGATAGGTCTTTGCTTTTTCCTAAAAGGCTTTACATTTTCTTTTAAAGCTATTTCATTTTGAAACAATTCCTCCCTATATGCTTTCAAGTCATCATAGGACCAAGCAAATACATGCATGTACTTTCTCAGCAAAGTAATCAGCATTGCTTTGATCTTTGGCTTCATCCTTTTTCCCACATAAACTTTCAAAGGAGAATTCGCATCCCCTAAGTTCACCTCTTCTAAATCTTTTGGATGGGTGGCAAATATCTTGACATTGCTCTTATCTTGGTTATCAAAGACTCTTTCCAAGGCTACAAGGACTTTAGGAATCTTGTTCATCTTTAACTGAATGACTTCATTACCAAAAATTGTGTCCTTTCCATCCACTGTCTCAACAAAAGCTCCAAAATCAATCTCTTGACTTTCATACTCATCTACACATTAAAAAATATTAGGATATCTTCATCATCATTGAAGACTGGCCAATTTTGTATGTTATCAAGGATTGAAGGCCTTTTTTTCACCTCCTTTTTGGAGATGCTAGCAAAAGTTATATCATCAGGCCTTAGTGCAATATTTTCCAATAAATCTACCACTCTATTTTGGCCTCTTTCCATCCAATCAATTCCAAGTGCATCAAATTGTTCAATGAAATCTCAAACAACATTCTTGTTTTGCTTCAATCTCTTATTCTTTAATGCAAATCTAGACCTAACTTGGGATATCACTAATTTTGAATTACCAACCACTTTTTGCTTCTTTATCCCATGTTTTTTTATTAACCCCAACCCTAGCAGCAAGGCCTCATACTCTGGAATTTTGTTTGTACAAAAAAATGACAAGGTGAAAGAAAACTTGAATGTATTGCCACTGGGTGAAACCAATAATATCCCTGCACCTGATCCTTCCTTGGAGCTTGCACCATCAAAATACATGGTCCAAAGATCTTCATTATTACATAATTTTGTAATCTCTTTCTTAATAGGTTCAGGTTGCCTATCATTTTCCCTTGGTAACTCTTCTATCCTGAAATCATTGATGTTAGTATCAACAAAGTGGATTGTATCATCATCAGGAACATGTTCAATCATGTGTGGAACTCTTGATTCCCTAACCAGTTTGATGTCTTTGCCATCAATTAGGAAGGTGGAAAAGACATATCACACTGCATACTACCCCCATGGAAGCACTCCATCTTCTTGACAACAACATTCCATAATTTGGTGGAATGTCCACCACTGTCACACTCACTTTGAATTCATTCTCTAGAAATGCAGCTAGTCTATATGGGAGTTCATTGATAACACCAATTACAGAGACTTCTCTAGAATCCATAGCATAACACTTGCCATGGGTACTATCAAATTTCAATCCCATCTCCTTCATGATTCTAACTAGCATAATGTTACTAGAGGCTCCTGAGTCAATCATACAATTCTTCAAGAGCTTTCCATCAATAATGAGAGTTACAAAAAAATGGGTCTATTTTGTCGAGACAAGCAGTTATAGCATTTCCTAGGTATATGTGAGGGATCTCAGTAATGGTTCCCTCAACCTCCTTGTATTTCAATTGTTTTCCACTCACTTTGGGTGGAGTAGTCACCACTAATTCATTCTAGGTTGTAGTAGCACCATTGATAAGGGCTACTGCATTTTGTTTATGCTTGTGTGGTTTTAAAAAGTGTTATTGAGAGTAATTAATAAACCTAAACACACACATCTATGAAATGTATTACATAAAAGGAATTGAAATAACAAAACTGAAATGCTATCACTATCCTTCGAAAGCATTCCATGGTTCTCTAGTCTGAAGGACCTTTTAATTCATGCTCTTAGATCTATTTAAATATTGCACATGAATCTGCAAAGATGACAACCTAAGAAACGAGAAGATGCTATGCAATGCAAACTACATGCCTACATCACTATATTTTTGTATTTTTGATGCTTGAATGTTGAATGATCTATGAAGTAATGTTGTTGTAATTGAAATGATGCTAAGATGAATACTATGATTGAAGATTAAATTCTAATGTAATGCTATGAAAAAAAAGGAAATCTAATGCAATACTAAATTGTTCCAAAGTAAAAATGCCATGATGACTATGCTTTATGAAAATGAAAACTCTCAATTGCTTTCAATTGCTCTTAATTTCTCCAACACAAGTTTATCTCAATTCTCCTTATGAAAATCTATAGAAATGCCCTATATTTATAGATTTTCCAAGCTTGAGATGATGTGGCAAAGATGGATGATTGAGATCGTGATCCTGAGATATCAACGGTTGATCATAAAGAGGTTAGAGGAATCCATGGAGGCTGCTCCATTTGGAAGGGAAAATATTCCAAGTGTCCAAGAGCATCAATTAACAGAAGGAGCCATGTGTCTCCAAGGAAGTTAGGAGGTTGGGAGGTTGGAGTGGATATTCCAAATTTAAAAATTAGGAATAAATGAAATTATGACATGTGATGAGGTGGAGGATGAGTTGGAGGTGGTTAGAAGATTATGGAGAAATGTGCTAGATTTGAATTAAAAATTCAAATTTAAATGAAGAAGGGGAAAATCAACTAAATGACAAATTATTTAAATTTGTGCATTTAATTAATTTAAGAGAAAAATGTTTTTTGGATAGAAGAATTAAGGGATTAACCATATAAATAAATTTATAAATTTATTTATAATAGTAGAAGAATTAGGATTTATTAATTAAATAACAAGTATTTAATTAATTTGTGCTCAGACCATTTTTAATGTGTATACATTTTTCCCCTCTTTGAAGTGATGTGTTTACACCTTGCTTCAAAGAAATTTTTTGACATGCCCCAGGCATTGATTTTTCTCCAGTGATGATTGATAGATGCCCCCTCAGGAGATAAATTAGGGATTTTTGAATTTTAAATTATTTTTGAATTTTTGAAAATTTTGATGATTAAATTATTTTCTAATGATATTCTGATGAGTTGAAAATTTGATGATTATAACCTGATTTATCTCCCACAAATTGATATTAGTCCCACCACATTGGTGAATAGTTGATTAAAGACCCATTTTGAAAACAATTAAATGAATGCCACCAAAATTACCCCCTTTAATTACCCTTTAAAAGGTCAAAATGGGTAAAAGAAAGCTCATTTGTAACTTTGCATTGTGAAAATTGACAAACTGAAGAGAGCCAAGATGGAAAGCATTTCATGCCACACCCACATATTCGAGTGATTCTGCCACCACCACGTCCAGCCGCATACAGACCTTTGATACGTAACCCAAGAACCACCCTTTTTCCCGATTTTGAATTTAAATTTTCTCACTTTTTTTCATTTTAAAAACTTGGATTTAGACATGTTATAGTGCATAAGGCAGAAATAGCGCATAGGGTACCCAATATAGTGCATAGGATGACTGTAATAGCACATAAGGTTATCTTTTAGGCCTCAAGGTAGATTAGCGCATGTAGTCACCACTTTAGTGCATTAGGTTGATGAATTAGCACATAGATAGGATAAGGTAGCGCATAGGATAGTTCAATTAGCACACCGAAGAAATGGCCCATCAGGACCTTGTTCCGATGCATGGAGTCCATTTTCTAGTGCATCCAAGAATTGGCGCATAGAAACTCTATTATAGCGCATATGGTAACTTTTCTAGCGAATCCAGTAGATTAGCACATAAAAACTTTGTTTTAGCACATTGAGCAAAAAATGATGATTTTGAATGATTCCTCCTAGTTTTTTATGGTTGATGATCACATCATCCGATCATATGACGATGTTGATTGATAAGGTTGATGATCGTCCTCATGATAGGTGAGGATCGATAATAAGATAGATAATGATGATTGATTGATTGACCTCATGATAAATGAGAGTCAGAGATAGGTTGATTGATGATGATCGATCTCATGACGAATGAGAGTCGATGATAGGATAGGTGCTCCTCGAGATTTGATCAAAATATCACGTGAGCTAATTTGATTGATTGAGATGTTGATTGATAGGTTGATCTGATTGATGTGTTGACTTGATAATTTGATCATAGGAGGGTGGCCTAGGAGTGCTACAGGTTTGAGAGTGCTTTCCTCGGACATGGGACATGATCCCACAACTGACCTCGGTAGACTTAGTTATCATTGACCAGTGTGGATTGACGTCATTGATTGACATGCCCTAGTATTGGATTCACCAGGGGCTTTTGATGGCACTTGGAAAGCGGTGGCATAGCGACCACAACACCTTCCATTTGGCAACCAGTGAGATTATAGTGATACCCGAGGACGTCTACCGGATTTTGTGAATACCAGTCATGGGGGACCTAGTGATTTATGAACATGAGGAGAAGAGAGGGACAGAGGCTCTTCAGAGGATCTTTTAGGATGGTCAGCGGGAGTTGATTGCGACTCATCATCCATTACCATATGTCTTAGCAGGATTTATTGGTGGTTTTCTCTGCCCCGACCCTAGGTTGAAGGGCTTTTCTATATTGGCTAGGGTCGGGTATTGGAGGGCATGATTTCCCATGGGACTAGATACGGCTAGGGTTCATGCATGCTCTCACACTTATATCATGACTTGCATCAGGTTGTATATATTGGTTCCAGCAGTCTTGCAGTAGGATGCACATTGTTACAACTTTGGACCTAGGAGCATATTGTAGTGACATGGCCAGTGGTAGGGAGGACTTGACTAGTAGGAAGACCCTATGTTTTTGGATATACAGGGCCACTTGTCCAACATAAGCTAGAAAATTTAGAGTATTGGAGGAGAGTCCTTGATGATTTGGACACAATTATATGGTTGTCATACCTTGACTATGAGGTATGGGCAAAGGACGATGCAGAGATTCCATATGTGTTCAGTACGAGATACTTGATCTGTAGGACTCCATTTATTATTGAGAGATTTCTTCTAGGCCGAGTACACAGGCAGTTTGGCAGAGTACAGGGTATGCTGCAAGGAGTGGCACATTATGCCCGATAGAGACAGGACATTCCATAGTGGGGGCCTACCTTGGATTATGATGTTGCATGCATAAAGTATTATAGTTTACAGCCAGTGATTTGGTAGTATCATCTAGAGATTATTGATACATAGATGACAGCAGATTATGCAGAGCACTTTTATACACATCCTTTTCCATGGATCTCAAGTCTTGATGAGCTAGCACCTATTTTGGAGGTTGAGAGGAGGCTAGGGTAGGTAGTATAGAGGAGGGGAGATGGAGGAGAGGAGGAGGTAGAGGAGGTGGAGGGGGGTGATGGGGATGATGACAGGGGAGATGGTGGAGAAGATGGAGGGCGGGGAGGGGATGGGTGAGTGGTGCCAGATTTTGGGGCAATCCCCAAGAGGAGGAGGTCAGCACCTAGCGGACAATGACCAATTGTATTTAGGATTCCCTCCTAGAGATAGAAAACATAGATCATTGGACTATAGGTGTAGGTGCAAACATTTTAGGGGTAGGTTCAGGCACTATAGGAAGAGGCTAGCGCAGGCTCAAGGATAGGTGCAGACCTTACAAAGATAGTTAGCCTAGGCCCAAACATAGTTACAAACACAGACACTAGCACAGATGTAGGTACAGTTGTAGGCATAGGTTGCCACCCTCACAGTAGAGAGAGATGCAGCCCGATGAAAGGGGGAGCAGGCGGTGGTCATGGCTGATAGGATCTAGACAATAGCTAAGGGAGATGGTACAGGGGACTTGCTTAGAGAGCTTTGTGAGTCTTCCAAGAAGGTAAAGTATTACAGAGGTAGATACCATGAGGCAATTCCTGCAGAGTGATGGGTTAGTTATGCTCAGTCGAGATCAGGCGGACCCATTCCAAGACCACCAGCAGGAGCATTACACAACCACTCCCAGGGGGCCCACCAGGCGGAGTTCCACCAGGAGGAGGTCCAGGAGCAGGGCCATCAGAGGCAGGAGGTGTTGGAGGGTCAGAGAGGCCTGCAACCTCTAGGGGTAGTACCACAGGATCTCGGGGTCATGCCTGACATATTGTATTTTGATTCAGAGATATGATTTTGCCACATTTTTGTATCATCTCTCCCTTCTTGATATCATTGTATACTTTGACATTATTATTTTGAGGTTATATATGATATGCAACGATGATTTAGTGATCTACATGTTGTTTATGCTTTCATTATGGATGTTTATGATGGATGCATTTATTTTATGTGTCATATGGTATGTGATGTTCTATATGATTATGTATCGATGCATTAATGTGATGATGATGCCATGAGTTTATTTCATGTATTGATGAATGATGCATTTATTATGATGGATGAGATGGATGCGATTATGCAAATGATATGAGATGCATTTTATTTTTGTATTTTCCACATGTATATATCAATGATATGGATGAATGAATGAAAACATGGTTTATTATGGAACGCAAATGCATGATTTTATGCATGGATATGGATGATTTAATGTATTCTAAATGTATTATAAATGAATGAATTGTTTTTGGATATGATGGGTATATGATAATGCATGGAGGTATGATGAATGAAAATATATAGATGAATGTATGTTGTGCCCCAATGCTACATGGATTATGATTTTATATGCAATGAATGTTATTATGTTCAATGGAATGCAATGCACTTTTCTCTATGTTTTTGGTATTTTCTAATGCACATATGACTTAGATGTATGAATGCGAATGAATGATGATGATTTAAGGATTACGATGTTATTATGAATGATGGCCATGATGAATGCATATATGAATGGATTTATTATGGTATCTATGTATGATATGTATTATAAATGATGATGTTATTATGGAAAATGCTTTATTTTTATGGATTTTTCATGATGCAAATATTATGATAAATGAATGCATAATTGATTCATGATAGTGGATGTTTCGAATGCATAATATGATAATGATAGATCTATGATAATGCTTCCTAATGATATGATATGCAAATGCCAATGCAGATGAATTATTTTTTGTTTTCTCAAGTGTAATCAATCTTTTAGTGAGAGATAACATCATGTTGAGAGTGACCAGCCTTGGAAAAAATCTATAATGCAAATGCAGAACTAAAATGAATGCAATCTTATCTATGCAATGTTGTCATCTTATTCATTGTGCTTGGTATCATCATTGAGCATTTTATTATGTCGAAAGTTAGTACAAAAATTGATGGTATAATTAGACCATGATGACCCGAGTACAGCTTCCATACAACTTCCGTTGAGATTTGATAGTGCAAGATAACACAAGCATCTAGGTATAATTGGACCAAGATGACCTAAGCATCACTTGTGTAAAGAGACAAGATTTAATCATATTCCCATGCAAACTCGGAATGTCATCAATGATACTTTGTAGAGCATGTCTCACGATAATTTGTATAGTAGTAATGATTGACTCATAGACAACAGACAAAGAAAATATCATTCTCAATCATAGCCCCTCTAGTTTGTGACATCATCGAGGTACTCTAGAGAAATGATAACAACAATCAAGATATAACAATTGAACATATATTTTAAAGGGATCCAACCATGATTCAGAAGATGATCATCCAATGAGGATTGATTTGATTTGGTCTTGATATTTGATTGGTATGGTTGATTATTTGATTGATTAATTTGATGGTTAGAGTGATTGTTTTTTTCACGAGGTTGCCTTGTTGTTTGCTTGTCTATTTTTTTAAGCTCAATGGTTATTTGCCCCCAATGAGATCAGGATTTTGCCCCTAGTGAGAACAATGATAACCAAGCCAAGGTGGGATGTAACCGTAGCAACCGGATATGATCATGAATCTCATCTTATGATAGGCATGAATGCGTGATGATAGAAAAATGCAGATGATCAACACATGCCCAAATAGATGGAGAAGTCGACTTACCACAAATAGTGCATGTTTCTAGGTTTTCACCATTTCTTTTTATTGCACTTTTCATATTTTAGGATTTTTTTTTGTTGTTACCAAGATTCCTGTTTGCCAGGTTTTCATGAAGGCAACGATTTTTTTTATTTTTCACTTTTTTTTCTATTTTTTATTTTTATGATATTTTTTTCTTTTTTTCATCTTTTTTGTTTTTTTGTTTTTTTAGGACTTTTTCTTATTTTTATGATGTTTTCAAGACTTTTAAGCATGCACGAGATGCATTATATGTAGAACTTCTTCAGATGAAGGCTTCTCATCGGCTCTTCAAATAGATCCCCTTCTGGTGTAGACAGTTGATATGCCCTTGATCAAAAGACAGATACAATAACAAAAAGACCTAACCAATTTGGCTCAAATTTTCCTTTATTTTCTTGATCCTGCTGATTACAAGGATTTTCTTTCAGTACTAAATCACCTACTTGAAATTTCCTTGGTTTAACCTTGTGATTATAGCTTTTAGACATTCTCTGCTGATATGCTTTTAGGTGATCTACTGCCAGCTAACAACGTTCATCCAATAGTTCGAACTCTTATAGTCTAGACACACAATAATCTTCATCTAAAATGAGACCTTTCAAGGACACACAGAGTGAGGGTATCTCAACCTCAATAGGAAAGATGGCTTCAGATCCATAGATGAGGGCATATGGTGTGGCTCATGTGGGAGTGTGTATACTTGTACGATAGGCCCACAAAGTAGAATTCAATTGGATATGCCAGTCACATCTAGCATCATTGATGGTTTTCTTTAGGATCATTAGGATAGTTTTGTTTCAGGCCTCTGCTTGGTCATTTCCTTAAGGGTAAAATAGCGTAGAAAACTGATGTTGGATATGGAACCTTTCACAGAGTTCTTGTATGTCATGATTCTTAAAAGGTCTGTCATTGTCAGTGACAATGGATTGGGGGATACCGTACCTATAGATGATTTAGTTCAAGATGAATGATGAGATGATTTCCTGTGATGGTGGTTAGAGGCACAACTTCGACCCACTTTGTAAAATACTCTTTGGTTGTGATGATGAACTTGTGTCCATTAGACAAAGATAGGTGAATTTTACCTACAAGATCCAACCCCCATTGAAAAAATGGCCATGTTGATGTGAAGGGCTACAGCTCTTGTCTTGGTGCATGGATAACATTACCATGGATCTGGAATTTCTAACATTTCTTGAAAAATTGGAAGGACTCTCTCTCCATAGTCGGCCAGTAGTATCCCAAACAAAGGAGTTTCTTAGTGAGGGTTAGACCACTTGAATGAGTACCGCAAATACCCTCACAGAATTCTTGTAAATCCATTTCAGACTTTTCACGTTCTAGACATCGTAAGAGAGTTCCATCAAGACCTTGTCGATAAAGTACATCCACTATAAGGGTATGGTGAGTGGCTTGATGGATGAAGTTTCATTTTTGGTTTCAGGAAAGATCGGGAGGTAGGGTATTATCATTTAGGTAAGTGTATATATTCTTGTAGATCGAGGTATCAGCATCAACTAGGTGACATATGAGTTGGGACTTAGGATCGTCACAGGTAGGGGTAAACAGTGTTCCACCATGAACTCATAATGACTACATTTTTCTAGAATTGGTAGCAAGGAAGCAATGGTAGCCATAGCATCGGTAACTTTGTTTTCAATCCTTGGGATTTGATCAAATTTAATATCAACAAAATATTTCTTGAATTCATCAATCATTCTCTTATAGGGCATCAGTTTATCATCCTTGGTTTGGTAATCATCGTTGACATGATTAATGACTAGTTGAGAATCCCTATATACTTGTAGCTCTGTAATTTTCCATTCTACTGCTATCTTGATGTCGATGATAAGTGCTTCATATTTTGTTGTGTTGTTGG
This sequence comes from Sequoiadendron giganteum, assembly GCA_007115665.2. Lineage (NCBI taxonomy): Eukaryota > Viridiplantae > Streptophyta > Pinopsida > Cupressales > Cupressaceae > Sequoiadendron > Sequoiadendron giganteum. Next base: position 94,595,547 of record CM021102.1, read on the forward strand.
TGCAAGAAAACATCAGGCAATAAGATTTTGGAATAGTATTCCCTAGGGGAGTGATGAATAGAATTCTTACTCCTGATCCATGTTGAGTATATGAGCCATCAAAATATAATACCCACTGCTTGGTTGTTATAGTTAGAACATTTGCATCTGGAAATTTGACATGTAGGGGATGATCATCATGAATCGGTGCTTTAACTAGTTGGTCGGTGATGGCTTTCCCTTTGATTGCTTTTCTATCAACATATTGGATGCCAAATTCGCTTAGGATCATGACCCATTTGTCTAATCTTCCTGTTAGATTTTCTTTGCTAAGGAGATATTTTAGCGGATCTATCTTGGCTATGAGTTTGATTGTGTGAGTCAACATATAGTGTCATGATTATTGTGTATAAAACACTACAGCTAAATAGACTTTCTCAATGGATGTATAGTTGATTTCATAACCATTTAGAGTTCTACTGATGTAATAGATTTCTCTCTCCTTTCTTGTTGAATCTTCCTGTGCTAACAAAACTCCCAATGATCTATCAGTTGTGGCTATGTATAATAGGATTTGTTTCCCTTTTTTTGGTGGTGTTAGGATGGGTGGACTCATTAGTTATTACTTTAGTTGATTGAAGGTTGCCTCACATTTCTCATCCCATCGAAAGGAAACTTTTTTGTGTAGAAAATGGGTAAAAGGATGGGTCTTATAGGCCAATTGTGATATGAATCTTTTGATTGACTAAAATCTACCTTAAAGAGACCTTAACTAACTGATATTATTTAGAGGTGGCATTTCCATGATGGCTTTTACTTTTGCAGGCTCCACCTCAATGCCTTTTTCTGACACTATGTATCCCAGTAGCTTTGTTAATGTTACCCCAAACACACATTTTTCAAGCGGACATTGAACTTCTCTAGTCAGGTGAGAATTTTGTCTCGTATCTCCAAGTGTCCTTCTCTAGTGTAATATTTGGCCAACAAGTCATCTGCATAATCTTCCATAAAGGTATGCATCATGCAATGAAAGATGGTTGTCATGGCTCTCTAATATGTGGCTCCTGCATTCTTCAATCCAAAGGGCATAACATTCCAGTAAAAGGTACCCCATGGGCAAGTGAAAGTTATCTTATCCTGGTCATCACATGCTATCTTGAACTGGTTGTAGCTAGAAAAACCATCCATGAGTGAAAACATGCCATGACCTGTTGTTAAGTCTACAATGATATCAATGTTTGGTAAGGGAAAATCTTCTTTTGGGTAAGCCTTATTGAGGTCCTTAAAGTCCGTACAAATCTATATGTTGCCATCAAGATTTGAAATAGGTACAATGTTGGATATCCATTCAGCATAATCAATGGGTCTAAAGACTCCTACATCCAATAATTTTTTTAGTTTCGCCTTCACCAACAAGGCAATGTGGGGATGCATTTTTCTAAACTTTTACTTGACTAGTTTGATTCCTGGAGGGAGGGATAAGTGGTGCATGATGAGATCTGGGTCTATCCCTGGCATGTCAGAATATGACCAGGTGAAGTTGATTTTTCGCTCCTCAAAGAATTTGACAAAGTTAGGATTCTCTTGTTCTGTCAATGATTTTGCTAGGTGGAGAGTTTTAACTGTTTCTACATTGTTGATATTGATGGACTGCATTGGCTCAATTAGAACTTTGGATCTTTCTTGGAAATGCTCTGGAAGAGTGTCAAATTTCCCATCCTTCGATGCCTTGGAGAGGTTTTCACCATTGGATGCACTCTTTATTTTTGTTCTTTCTTGATTTGATACTGCCATGGAATGGTTTTCACCATCAGATCTTTCTTTTGTTTTACTTATTTTGCAGCTGGGAAATTTGGCACTCCCCTATCTGAAAGCTTCATTATGACATTCAATGGTGGAATATGTTTCAAGATCTGCAGTGCAAAGGAAGTTAACGATGGCCTCATCATTTGAAAAGGTGGGGATATCAATAGGTTCAGTTTGGTCTCAATCTATGAGTTTAGGGTGAACCAATGGAAGGGGATCGTCTGATGGGTTAAAGTCAGAGGATGTAAGGTTCCTAATGGAGACATCATCATTGAACAAAACTATGGCAAGATCAAGGTCTATGATGTTACTCTCTTCCGAGTGATCCGTCTCACTAGGAGTTTGATCGTCTTCACTCGAGCCATCAATATTTTACGATCCTAATTCAAGTGGTCTTAACCCTAAGCTTTATCCCTCCTTGAGTGTGGGAGTATACTTGTGTACCACATAAATCTCCTTATCATGATAGGACTCTTCTGATAGTGAATCCCACTCATATTCATTGGAATTATTTTCATACTGATCACTTGCTTGGAGTTGTAGGATCCATTCAACAAACTTCTATTTTAGGTCCTCCTTTGTTTCTTCGTCCTTTTGATGCTCTTTATATCACAACCCTGTCTTGTCTTTTGGATTTTTTATAATGGGTTGGATGGGTTCCAAAATACCTTCTTTCATTTTACCAATAGGTCCTTGTCCCTCATATCCTATATTTTCCAAGATTGAGAATCCCTTACCATATTGAGTGGTTTGGACATTAGCCATTGCTTCTTGAGAATCAATTTCATCCTTGTAGAGTCAATTTAGAATATCCTTGTCATCAGATTCTTTGAATTGAGTGCTTACTTTTATGAATCGACCATCAAAAAGTGTGACTGGTTGTGAGGATGGTTGTGACAAGGTTGATGGTTGACCATAGGATTTTGACGAAGTTAACTGTGAGAGGCAAAGGGATCGTTCAATGGAGTATTCACCCACACCTTTGTCTTTGACTTGGACTTTCTTCTCAAATTGGTTGGCCAAGGTATTAAGCTGGACTTTAGGGTTGGTGGATAAAGAAGGGGTGGCTTTCTCCTCTTTCTCTGGCTGTTTGGATGAGGAACTTGAATTATTGGGGATATTACATGTGGAATGAGGAGCTTCGCGGTTGTGAGGTACAAATACATCTTGGACGGCCTTAAGCGTATTGCAATTTTGAGGACTATTAGAATCAGTAGGAATGGTAATCTCTTTCCCATTGCAAGTAAATTTCAGACACTGGTGGTATGTTGAAGGGACAACCTACATCTCATGGATCCAAGGATGATCCAAGAGTATATTATATGTCAAATCTTTATCCAAACCTGGTAAACCACATATTTTTGAATTGGACCCACCTGAATTAGCAATATAATCAATCCCTTTGAAGCTCTTTCCTCATCATCATAAGCCTTAATGGTAATCTTTTTTCTTGGATCTATTGCATTTTCAGAGAATCCTAGTGCATAGATGAGCTTTAAAGTACATATATTCAGCCCAGATCCTCCATCTATTAGGACGTGTTTGACTCGACTTTTATGGATTAGGACCTCGATGTGAAGAGTTGTATTATGAGGATGGTTGAGGGATACATCATCATTTTCCAAAAAGGATAAGCAATGAGGCGTAACTAGATGTCCCACCATGGCTTGGAAAGTGCATACTTCCAAATTATTTGGTACTATTGTATCAACTAGGGCTTTTTCCAAGATCTCCTTGTGGGCGGGTGAGATTTTAAGGAGCTCCAATATTGATATTTGTGCGGGAATTTTCTGGATCTAATCAACAATGTTATATTTATGAGATGGAGTAGCAAGTGTTTTAGAAGTGTTTCCTTTTAAAAAATATTTGGTTTGTGCCCTTGTGGTCACATTTACATTCACACTTTCTTGTTTTCCCTTGATCTTGATGACATTAATTTTATTGTCTATTGCAACCCTATCTTGTTGGATATTATGGACTTGATTAGAGGGAATTTTGGCATCATTGATTGGATGGTTGGTTGCAACAAGATCTCATGTGTGATTGATCTCAATTTCCTTTTTATGATCTTCAATGGCTGAAATATGATAGATGGTAGTGTCATGAACATAGTTCACACTTTTTCCTTTGTCATTCATGGTTGAAGATTCCCATTTATCATAATTTGGCAAGGGGTTTTTGAATACCCCATGATCAGTGTTGGTTTGGGGTTCTTCTATTTGTATGATCTTGTTATCAATCAAGTATTGTATCTTGTGTTTCAGTTGCATGCAACTATTGGTTAGGTGACCTTTGCATCAGTGAAATTCACAAAAGTGGGCCTCGTTCCACCATGACAATTTTATTTTGGGTTCAAAACCTTGGGTGTCGGGTAGAGTGATGAGATTTTCTGTAAGAAGTTCCTTCAATGCAGATTCATATGATTGACCCAAAGTTGTAAACTTTATGAGGTCGTTTGATGTTTGATATGGTAGTCTAGGTGGAGGATTGTTATTATTCTGATTATTGTTTTGATTCATTTTGTGATTGGTGTTGTTATGATTCGTATTCTGATTGGGGGTTTGATTGGTCTTGGGTGTAATTCCTGATAGATTGAAAATCGGTTTGGCATTATGCGTTTCGGTTGAATTATCATTGCCATTATTCTTGTATTTTTTCCAAAACTTTGGTTTGTCATTGTTGGAGGAATTGGTTGGATTGTTTTCCTTGCAAATTTTCAAAATGCCCCTCTTGACCAAAGCTTCCTCAATTTTGATCCCATTTTAAATTAATTTTTCAAAAGTTTTAGGGCATTGTAATTCAAGCCTATAAGTCATGTCATCATTTAAGTTGTCAATAAACACCTCCATATTTTCTTTTTTTGGTATGGAATGGGGATACCATGTGAATAACCTTATCCACCTTTGTAAAAATACTAGAAATGATTCCCCCTTCTTTTGTTTGACATTGCAAAGGTCCTTCATTCTCATCTCATATTGAATGTTATAGGAGTATTGGGTAATGAATTTGTTAACTAACTCCTCAAAATATTTGATCCCTGGAGGTAATTTTGAGAACCATTGCATGCATTGCCCTCCCAAAATACGTGGGAATAATCTCATTAAGTATGTTTCCTCATGGGAAAATTCAAGACTCATTGTTCGTAATTCCCTTACGTGATCTATTGGATCAGTTTTTCCATTGTATTTATCAAATTTAGGGAATTCACAATGTTTGGGAAATGGTATCATATTGACACTTGGATCAAAATGGTAGGGACATATATCTTGTATCGAGTACCTCTTGGTGGTTCCAGTTTTCATTTTTTCATTTATTATTGGAGGGTTTGGATTTTTTGTTTTAGAGTATCCATGGGTCATTGGTTTTTGTTTCATTTCTTGTTTCAGCTTGTGTTTTGATTTCTATCTTCCTAGGATTTTTTTGCAATTTTGTGATATCAAAATCTTTGGGTAGTTTGACTCCTTTGTTTGCTAACATCAAAAGGTATTTCTCGCCCTCCTTTTCAAAGATCCTTTCCAAGAATTTATGAAAATTGGGGTCTTGTTGGGCTTGTTCTATGGTTTCATCCGTTATTTCCTCTACCTCATCTTGATGAATTCCAAAAAAGGATTTTCCTATCTTTCAACCATGGTGTTTTGGTTTTCGATTTCCTTTTGCTCAAGTTTTTTCTTTTGCAATATCGTTAAAACGGGAATACAAGTGATGAAAATGTTCTGAGTTTTTTATCAAAGTTTTGGGTAGTGCCAAAGACTAAGGTTAAACTTTGATTTAGCAAAGTTTGTTTCAGGATGGAGGATGGTGAACCCTAATAAAGGATGATAAATCCTGATGGTGAAACTTAGTTGATAAATCAAAAAATAGGTGTGATGAGGAGGCACTTTTAGATGTTTGATCAAGGTTTAGTTGAGGGATTTTCACTTGAGAATGCTAGTTTTGACAATTTTATGACTCTGGTATGACTGAGGAAAGGTTCTGGACTGAAAATGATCCTAAGTTGTGAGGTTAAAATTCAGACAAATAGGGAAATTTAGCTCTCTGGTTTCAAATTTTATGGATGTGCTAGAACAGTGCACGAATACGCTAAAAGGAAGATGCGCTAAGGAATGCCCTGGATGTGCTAAAAGATAGTAGGCATGCACCAAAACAAGCAAGGTATGCACTAGAACAGTAAATGGATGGGCTATAGGATTCAAAAGATGCGCTAAGACAGTGGATGGATGCGTAAAGGTATATGTTGGGATATGACCAAGACGCACCAAAACAATAAATGAGTGCACTAAAATATGCAAGGTATGTGCTGGGGTAGTTAATGGATACACTAACATATGATAGGGATGTGCCAAAATAGTAGACGGATGCACTAAAAGATGCAAGGTATGCGCTAGGGCAGTCAATGGATGCGCTGAACTGGAAAATGTTTTCTAGTTTTTTACAATTTGACAGATTTTCTTGGTTTTTGGTAGTGAATTTGGACTGTTTGGTTGGATAATCTTCTGAATCAATGGTTGAATATTTCAGAGTGTAGTGTTTGTTTGAATTTTTGTTTGAAAACACATAGGTAAGGCACATCAGACAAGTACAATCCTAGGTTGTGTAAGACAATATCTACCGGATCCCACTTGGATTGCTCCAGTTGTGCTACTTATAGTAGATGACTAAAGGCTTGACCACACTAGCTCCCCTCCATGACACTCACTTCTCAGGTCATCCAAGCCTCAGTCCTCATGAATCTCCCATGACAGACTTCTCATCTCTACATATAAGCCACAAGAATGTGGGACGACTTCAAAATGAGCATTCTTGCACTGGTAAATAGTAAAGGTATTTTTGGCTTACTACAACAAAGGGTTTTAGTAGGGGAATTAGGTTTGTGGGGGATCATCCATTCAGCAAGAGACCATTATTGCCATTCTTGTCAGAAAAATCCTCATGATACTTAAACTTTCCTCAAGTACCCACACTTATATACTGGCTAGAAGTCGCTTGAATTTAGCGTGTTACCGGTTGGGTCATTCCTGGGGTGATTACTTTTTCCCACTAGGCAGGCTCTCTAAGGATCAAAATGCAATAAAAAGAATGGGTATGGCTTTCTGATCACTCAGTTAAGGGGAGAGCATACACGCTTACCACTCCAAACGCAGCAGACATGGTGTTTATTCATCCCTATAATTAAGCTATATTCCTAACCTAATTAAAAGAAAGAACAAGTAAATCCCTGCAACCAAATGTTAGTAGTTTCAACTTTGAATTCTTTGACAACATTCTTTATGGTTTCAGTAGAGTCTCTGACTACATGTAAGGTTCCTACAAATCAGAAAAACACAGATCAGTTTCTAGAATTTGGAAAATTTATCATAAAAACTAGATGCGCCATTAGAGTAACCAAATACGCTAAAACTCATATCGAATGCGCTAAAATACCAAATGAGCTAAAAGAGAGATCGAACACACTAAATAACGGACCAAATGCACTAAACTAGAAAAGCACAGAGTAAAAAGTAAAACTCTCGGATGTGCTAGAAGAACAACTGGGTGCATTGAAACAATGAATCAATGCACGAGAACATGAACCAAATGCATCGGAAGAACTACCAAATGCGACGAAATAGTAACCCTATGCGTTGAAAAATCTGCTAGATGCACCAGAGAAAAATTCCTATCCGCTATTTCGGAACTTTCGACGGAACCTACGAAAAAGAACTCAACAGAAAAATATATTAAAACTGGGGTTGCACCCCATGGTGGGTGCCAATTTATGTGTGGTTTTAAAAAGTGTTAGTGATATTAATTAGTAAAACTAAACACACACATCCATGAAATGTATTACATAAAAGGAATTGAAATAAAAAAATTGAAATGTTATCACTATCCTTCCAAATCATTCCATGGTTCTCTAGTATTAAGGACCTTTGAATTCATGCTCTCGGATCTATTTAAATGTTGCACATGGATCTACAAAGATGACAATCTAAGAAACGAGAAGATGATATGCAATGCAAACTACATGCCTACATCACTATATTTTTGTATTTTTGATGCTTGAATGTTGAATGATCTATGAAGTAATGTTGTTGTAATTGAAATGATGCTAAGATGAATACTATGATTGAAGATGCAATTCTAATGTAATGCTATGAAAAAAAAGGAAATCTAATGTAATGCTAAATTGATCCAAATTAAAAATGTCATGATGACTATGCTATATGAAAATGAAAACTCTCAATTGCTCTCAATTGCTCTTAATTTCTACAGCATAAGTTTATCTCAATTCTCCTTATGAAAAGTTGTAGAAATTCCCTCTATTTATAGATTTTTCTAGGCTTGAGATGATGTGGCAAAGATGGGCGGTTGAGATCGTGATCCTGAGATATCAACGGTTGAGCACAAAGAGGTTAGAGGAATTCATGGAAGCTGGTCCATTTGGAAGGGAAAATCTTCCAAGTGTCCAACAACATCAATTCACAAAAGGAGCCATGTGTCTCCAAGGAAGTTAAGAGGTTGGGAGGTTAGAGTGGATATTCCAAATTTAAAAATTAGGAATAAAAGAAATTGTGGCATGTGATGAGGTGGAGGATGAGTTGGAGGTGGTTAGAAGATTATGGAGAAATGTGTTAAATTTGAATTAATTTAAATGAAGGGGAAAATTAACTAAATGAAAAATTATTTAAATTTGTGCATTTAATTAATTTAAGAGAAAAATGATTTTTGGATAGAAGAATTAAAGGATGAACCATATAAATAAATTTATCAATTTATTTATAACAGTAGAAGAATTAGGATTTATTAATTAAATAACAAGTATTTAATTAATGTGTGCTCAGACCATTTTTATGTGTATACAATGCTCATCAATCCTCACATTTCAAGTAAGGGGACAAAAACCTTCACTTATGAAAGCAATTGAAACATATCAACAAGAGTATACTTATGTAGGTCAATTGGTGTCATACCTTGTTCAATTTTTTTATACTTCTATTATTCACCTTTCACTTCAACTTAAGGCTTGGATTCCTTCTTCTCAAGCTCTGAAGTTTACTTTTGTGTCTTTACTTTCACAACAAGAGACATGAATTCTCCATCAGCCTTTTACTTTTTAGTTCTCTTTGCCCAAATTATTTCTCCCTTTCCTTCCTTGGCTTTAGCCCCATCCACTTTACTATCAGCCTTTGATTCTTTTCCTTTTTCATTATGATCCTTGATGAAGAAGCTACTAGCCTTGCCTTGGTCTCCACCCACCATTTTATTTCTTAGGTGGTAGGAACCTCTTGCCTATGCGGTCAGGACTAATATCAATTTTGTAATTTCTTCATTTGAGGGCCTCCTTAAAGACACCTCATCCTCAGCCATTTCCAATGTGCACACTTCATGATCATCATCATTGTCTTCATCAGGGGGAACTTGCTAGTGATACACATTGGCTCTTTGCCTCTAACTATCTACATCAAGTTCATGAGACTCCTCGTCAGCTGAGCAATCATCATTAGAAAAATAAGACCTACTCATAATCACATTAACTTCAACATCATCATCATGAGACTGGTCATAATCCTCTGGTGTACCTTGTTCCACTTCCATCAATTTTTCAATTGCACATTGGTGAGGAGAATGGGGCAACTAAAAAACCATACACCAAGGAGCTTCATTAGTGAAATTTGTAGTTTTTTTTACAAAGGATTAGGTGTGACCTGATCTTTTGTATTTTTCTGATTATTTTGGATTGGCTTTCCATTTTACCAAAAAAAATTGTAAGGATAATCCTGGAGCCTTGGGGGCTTTTCATTCTTTTGGAACTATTGCTTGTCATTTCCAAGTCTCTTTTCATTTTGCAACAGTATATTTGATATCTTTGAGGGTACTCATCACTTTATCCCATCTATCATCATAGGTAGGATTTGAGCCAAAGGATTTTTCTTGTTTATCCTTGGGATTCTTCAAGCTTTTATCATCATATCTCCTTCACACCTTCCCTGAAACTTTCTTATTCCTTTCAATGTGCAGGGAAATTTTGAATGCATCCCTCAACCTTTGAGGGTCTTTATCTCTCAGGAGGTGACTCATTTTAGCATCAAATACATTGCAATAAGTAACAAGGCACACTAGATCATTCAATCTCACAATGTGGTGGTATTCTATTCATAGCCTTCTGAAATTTGATGTTAAAATTAGATACCATTTCATTTTATCCTTTGGTAATATTATTCAATTAATTGAGCATAAACCTGGGGTCTATTTTATCTCCATATTGTTCTCTAAAAACCCTCTTAAATTCATCCTATAAGCCAATACTACCATCAGATAAACCCCTATACCAATCCCTTGCATCCTCTATCAATGACTGCATAAACAATTTCATAACAACATTTGCATGCTCTACTTCATAATCATCAAGCAGATTGAGGAAGGCTCTCAAGTGATCCTCACCGGATATTACATTATTTCTAGTTAACTTTCTCAATAGAACCCTAATATCATTGTCAATGGGATTTGGTCATCCATGTATCCCATCAAAGCATAGTTTTCTATACCTTTCCAATTGCATAGGTCACCTATAAAATTGATTTTCCCTGTCCTCATTACTTCTATTAGCTTCTCCACCTCCTCTCTTATCATCCATGTTTCTATTAGTAAATTGATTGCGGGTACAATCAGTGTTGTGTTTAGAGACTTGAAATTAGGGGTGGATTGTGTTGGATGTTTTGGTTGTGTTGCTGCTAGGTGGTTGTCATTGATGTCAACACTATTAGAATTGATGATTTTGAAGGTTGTATATGTCGAGGATATTGAGAAAATTATAATAAATATGTTGCAAGCAGTCTATGAAGATGTGAATATCACAGTGGTGGAAATTTTTGTAAGTTGGTATTCATAAGTCGCACATTAAAGGTTTTTTGTTGAGCCTATCTAGCATGTTCTCCGAAAGTTTCAGAGGTGAGCATCAAGATTGGAGTGAGCTATGAGTTTATGAGTTCCTACAGTTATTTTGTTACTATAGCAAGTGTTTATGGAAGAAGAGAATACAATTCTGGTAAATTAAGTTGTTGTGTATGCTCTTGAGATGTTCAGTAATGTTTCTATATCATGCTCTATCATCTTGGTACATTTGCGTTGATCGAGGTGTTCGTGATCGAATATTTTTCCTTTGTGTGTTTGAGTTTTCATGTTCTTGGTTGACATGGTGGTTGTAGCGTGTTGCAGATCCTTGTGGATTAATTTTTGAATTCTTAGTGTGTTCAAGGATGTTGATTTAGGTCTTCATTATGTTGTGGCCGACTGAGGTTGGTACACATTGATATTTTCTAATGAATTGAGCCGACAGTTTGTATTCATATATTCTTTATTTGTGGCTGACAGAGTTGTTGATGTAAATCCATGTTGCGGATATATAAGAGAGATTGTTTCCCCATTTTGAAGTATGCTCGGTGAATGTATGTGAAGTGTGTGCAAGATACGTGTGAATAAAGACCAGATCATTCGATTATAGAGCAAAGTGTGAACGATTTTGAGTGAAGTCTGAAGAATTGCATCTATGCCTAACCGAAACTGTCATCAAGCTTTTGAAGAAGCTAATTTCCTAGTTCAACCTCATCAGATGGATTTAATCTGATTATTTTATGTAAGGTAGTGAGCCTTCCCTTTTGAGTAGTGAGCTCTAGGCAGTGTGCCTGAATGCATGTGTATTCCTTATTCATTTATTTTATACTTTTAACAGGGTATAAATTGTGGATTAACCTCCATCGTGGTTTTTCCCCTAACATGGTTTCCATGCAAAAATCTTGGTGTTGTGTGTTTTTGATGTGTTGTTGATTCATGCTTTCATTGTTAATTATCAAATATGAGATTAAAGGTTTATAAGTTTAAATTTTGTAACAACTGATTCACCCCCCTCTCAATTGTCTATCCTTGTTTTTCCAACAATTGGTATCAAAGCAGGTTCCTCTAAAGAATTTTAATAGCTTGAGGTGATCCGAGATGGAAACATACAAGAAGGATAGTCCTAGATTTGATGGTACAAATTACTATTTGTGGAAGGTCGGAATGGAGTGTCATCTAAAGTGCATTGGTGAACCTTTCTGGAAGATTACAAAGAACAGATATAATATTCCTCAGAATGGTCCCACTACTCTTGATGAGACCAAAGAAGCTGAAACTAATATTAGGGCTATTGAATCATTATTTGTTGGTGTAATTAATTATTTAATTACACTTTATTAAGTTTACTTAGCTAATAATTAGTTTACTTAATTAATAAGTAAGCTTTATTTAGTTGAGCCTTTTAGGTCAAAATTAGGTTTTACCTTTAGGGTTTTGCATACTTTGCTTTTATAAAGCAATTCATCTCATTGTAATTTCTTAATTCCTAAATACAATTCATTTGCGCATCTTCATGCAAATTGCTTTGTTTTTTCTATTTTTCCCTTGTGGAAGGTTTTTTTTGGTTTGCATGTCTGATCTTGGTTTATAACATCATATCAGAGCCTTGATATGCAACCCCTTCTCAAATTTTGGAGAAAATTATTACAGAGCACGTTCGAAGTTCCTCGAGGGTATCATGCCTTGATATTATTGATGCAGAATTTTGGATCAGATTGGGC
>CM021102.1:94608023-94804131 GCA_007115665.2 Sequoiadendron giganteum
TACTTTAATTTCTTAAAGGAGATTTAGTTGATTTAGGGACAGGATGTGGAGCACACTTGTATTTTCATCCTTTTGTATCCATGAATTCTTAGGATTCTTTTGAAGCTCACCCTCCAGCTTTTCTTCTAGGTGTTTCTTCATATGAGCTCTGGATTTCCTCATCTTTCTTCTGCACTTGTTCTTCTTCAAAAATTTCTTTATTTCTTCAAATAATGCACACTATTGCAGAGACTTCAGAGTTTCCACCCAGAATGATTGGGAATTAATAATAATGATATCACTTGTGCGGATCTTTAGAGAATTATAAGGATTTGCAAACATAGAGAACTCTTGGACCAACCTTTAACAATTTAGATGGAGGATTTACAAGGACACACAAAGACTTGACAAAACCTTATGCAAATGACCTCAGAATGATAAATGGGCAAAATTTAACAAGCTCTTGCAAATTTTGAAACCCCGTTATGAACTTATATGACTCTAATTGTAATTCAGCAATGCTTAGACAAAGCATACTAGGACATGAACACTTTTCACAAATATTCCCCAGCAAAGTTGCCAATCTATTGGTTGTTTTATAAGAACCAAGCTAATCTTCAAGAAGCCTATGGAATTTCCATTTCCAATTCTTAGCAACCTGAAGGGATTGACCAACGAACGATTGAAAGCGACAATGCTTTCCTCCCACACTTTGGGCTGTGCAAAACTTGGGAGGGTGATCCCACAATGTACCTATAAATTTTTGTTCTTAGTGATCAAATACATTGCAAATAACAAATACATTCTCACAAGAAAAGCTTGATAGATGAAATATTTCAAGAATTTGGCAGATCCTTTACACATTTAACAACAAGAGCAGAGAATGAACATCACATGAAATACTAACAATCACAACTCAATACAAAGTTTAATTATGAATGTACATTTGCTGATGAAAAATCAAGAGTAGCTTCACAAATACAAAACCTAGACCAGTGCCTTAACCCAGGAAATAGAGTCAACCTCAATACAATCATAATTGGATAACAGGTTAACACTTAGCATTACAAAGCTTCCATGAAATTGCATTACAACATCACACCATTATATCCTAAACCAATACTTCTTATATGGATCCTAATACTCAAATTACATGGACCTATAGCTTCATCCAAGAAATTTAGTTAATTATTTGAATTAAAACAAGGACAAAACCATACATTCATTGGAATACAATGAAGACTAAAGAAATAACCCATGATCATTTTATTAATAGTTCATATAATTAATACACCAGGAGAGAAATGGCTTTGAATTTGTACCATCTTCTATTCAAATGCTAGTATCGTTATCAAAAATTACATTTGCATATCAACTAAACTCAAAATCCTAAGACAAAACTCTGAATTGTTCTTTGTATTTTCAATTACAAAATTTACTCTATGATCAATCAACAACTTGTGCATTTGGCCATGAATTGTTTCTTATAGAAGGAGAAAACAAGCTTTAGGCCAGAATGCACACATGTCCTCATCTCATTGGACCAATACAAAATATTCCCCAATGCAGTTATATTCACAACTCAAAGGATGGAAAACATCATGTGGGACAAAACCCTTTACATTTGTCTATGAAGATATGTCCTACCTTCCAAAAGGAACTATTTAGTTGTTGCAACACTTATATCCATATGCTTCCAAAATTCTATCCACGTACACCAATCCTTAAAGGAGAAAATCATATAATGAAGAAAGAGTCCTAAGAAGACAAAATACCTCCACGTTTGAAACCCTGTCATCAATTTCAAACCTAGGAAGAATACAATATGTTAAAATTACTATATCAAAGACCTAATCCGTATTAGTTTCAGGCCATGCATTGTATTCTCCTTAGTGGAATTATCCATTGTTGTATACTTCAAACCAAGATTGCAATCATCATAGCAACAACCTAATCCTCCAAGACATGAAGATATTTATCCTTCAAAAGATGAAACTCCTCCTTAGAAGGCCAACTAAACCCAATAACACTGTCAGCATTTAAATTTTATGGAGCATATTTGGTCACAACCCGGTTGGCCTCCTTGTCAAATTCTTCAAGAGTAATCCATGTTTGAGTAAACATATCCATGCTACTCTTCAACATTTTCATGTTAGCCCCTTCACAAATTAGGGTTGCTTGAGATGCAATTATCTCACTTGCTTGATCCTTCCAATCCTATAGGGACTTCACCTCACCATTCTCATTCAATATATCAGGGAGAAGATCAAAATTTAACTTATCAAACCTTCTAACCAATTCCCTTATCTTGGCCTCCAATGGCTCAATTTTTCCTTGGAATTCTTGAATTCCACTTACAAGCTTGAGGGTAGGCTGAATGTTGTTTGGCTTGTTTATATCATTCTTTGATCCAATAGACATAAGCCTAAGATCTTGATATCTAGGAGTCTTTCTCCATAAGTGGAATAGCCACTTTCGTGTCCCTATAAAAATTCTTTATTGCATCAAACATGGAGGAATAGTTAGCATGGATGCTAATCAATCTCTTGTCAATTCCTTTGTTTAGATGTTCCAACACTATTGTCATAATCTTCAAATTGTTGGAAAGGATCAATCTGCCATGTTTTTTACATTTCTCTTCATATATTTTCAACTTCTCAACCAATTCTTCTCTATTGACCTACTCAGTCTGATGTGCACCTGAAGTGCTTGGTTCTTCAACTTCTATACGCACATTTCCCATCTTATATGGTATAATTTCCAATGGAACTTATGGGGGAGGAGCAAGGACAGATGGCTAATGCTCGTGAGGTGAAGAACGAGAGGTAGAGTATGTTTGTGTTGGCACATTGGCTTGCATATTCTGTATCTTTTCTTTTAATAGTGTCATTTCTTTTTGTAGCTCTTCAATATTTTGTTGACCTTTGTTGTATTCAAACAGCAAGTCATTATACATTTTTCTAAATTTCTCTTTCTCTACAGTGACAGACTCTACCATTGCCTTTGTAAATTAGGCAACATTCATAGAAATTGTGGCCATTTCAATTACATATGTATCTAATACCCTCTTGATGATTAGCCCTCCCTTGTAATCTCCAGATAGCTCTGCAACTTTTGGCTTCTTTGTGTTTGGGGCTAGGGCCCAAATTTCCAAAGTGTCCCATTGCTCACTGAAGGTTGACCCCTATAATGCAATTATTTCTTCCTCCTCTGAATTATATAAGGACCTGTCATATCTCCTCATTGTATCAAAAGCTATGGAAAATGCTAGGTCCCACTTTGGCAGGAAGAGGAGACCACTTTTTCTTACTAATTCTCTACCTTTCGTTGCTGTGATATTTTGAAAACTTTCATTTCTTGCATAACTTGAGCTTGTATAACTTTATTAGACAGTTGAGGTTTTAAGCTTCTCTTCTTGGCAATATTATTAACATATTCATCCTTTTTTTCTCTCCATGAAAATTCCATGAAAGAAAATGACTTGACTTATGAGTCATCATCCACAAACTATTTGCAAGCCTCTTCCTTGACATCATTCGTGTTATTCATGCCAGTTAGATCTACCTTGCTTAGTCTGAGGCCCAAATTTTTTAATATAGTCTCCCTAGGGGGAGAAGGCATGCCTTTTTGTATTTCCTCTTTAGTGACAAGAATATCATCCTTAGAGTCCTCATCATATTTCACCAAGCCACTTGATTCTACCTTTTGTTTCTTTAGAGGTGGTTACCTTGGTGGTGATGACACCCTTGGTGGTGAATCAACCTCAATAATTTTAGGAACAATTGACCTTTGGGGAGATAAAGGTGACATTTCATGTGTAGGGGAAGGCATTCTCGGCCCCTCTTGTTGAGAAGGAGGGGTGACTGTTTTCTTTTCCTTTTTCTTTTCCTTCCTCCTTTTAAATACAATTATTTTCT
This sequence comes from Sequoiadendron giganteum, assembly GCA_007115665.2. Taxonomy (NCBI): domain Eukaryota; kingdom Viridiplantae; phylum Streptophyta; class Pinopsida; order Cupressales; family Cupressaceae; genus Sequoiadendron; species Sequoiadendron giganteum. Next base: position 94,611,920 of record CM021102.1, read on the forward strand.
TTGGGGGCTAGTAGGTTTGTCTTTATTCCATCATAGGGGCCTTGCCCTTATCTTGTTTCTCTTCTACCATAGTTTTCCCTTTGTCTTGAATTATTCTTTCTTCTTTCAACCTCCCCACTACTCGCTCAAAATTTTGAAAAACATGTTCAGCTCTTTGAATGACATCAATTATATTCACAAGAGCCAAAAATTGTGGGTCCTTTAACTGCATTTCCCTTTTCATCTTATTGAACACAATACATTTCATTTTTCTATCGTCTTGTTGTTGGAAATCAAAAACGTTCCTGATTACATCCTCAAGAAAGAAGAAATTATGGATGAATCAAGAGCTTCAAATCCTAGCTTTAAAACTTGCCATGAAACCTTCAAGATCATGATTCCTTTCTCTAACTCTTTTCATCTCCAATGGTTTGAGCACATCAACAATTTTTGCCCATCCTCCATCCTTCATGATAAAGTTAGAGAAAATAGTGTATGTAGGGAAAAAGGTTCCCTTCCTCTGATCTTTCAAGTGGTTGTCCTCTAGATCTCCTAATTGCCACATCACTTCAAGAAAACCAACCCTCAATGGCACATCCATCGGCAACATATGACGTGACACACTTGTTCCATAAACTCTCAGAATTGTGTAACTTTGGTAGGGAATAACATCTCCCCAATTATGATCAATGTTCAAATCAAGCCTCCTATCTTTAGGCCTCACGAAATCATGTAATATTGTAGGGATTCTTGGCATATTCAAAATAAAAACCCTCCTCAATTTGGAATCAAAAATATTCTCAAACACCATAAAACTAGACTGGCTTCATTACTATCAAGGAGTCTGGTCTAACATTGGATAGGAAAGTCAATATTATCCTCCTTTCTAACCAATGTTTTATCCTTTCCAAAGTAACTAGCTCCCTTTAAAAGAAACATATGCATGAATAAAGAATACTTGTAGAATCTTACCCCATTCTCACCATTTTTTAGTGCAACCAACCCCTCATGAATCCTTTTAGCCAAGTATGATCCAAATTCATATAGGGTATTGCAGGTGGGGTGTTGGATGTGAGTAGCCATATACATTTTGGCCATGGGCATACTTGTAGCTGGGTCAAAACCTAAGATCTAGCATAAGGAATGGAAATTCCTTTGGAAATATTGCACAAAATAATCAATACAGAAAGGCTCTTTATCTTATGGGCCCAGAATGATCTTCCCTTGAGCTTTAATAGATGCCAAAAAGTGTTCCAATACTGAAATCTTGAAGATATGCCTTATTTTCTCATACTCAGCTTTGAGTGCCTTCTCATCAATCTTTACTATATCTTCACTCCATTCAGTCAAATTGAAGACCTTATCAATTTCCTTCGATGACCTTAACCATTTCAATTCCATCATATGTTCTTACAACCCTAGAGATTGGGTTGTAATTTGTTGCCACATATCTCAAGAGATCAACATCCATGTATACATTTGGCAGAACCAATTTTCCCATGTCTAATCTCCAAGGGTTACCAATGGGTATGCCACAATTTCTATTACCAAACCAACAATTTAATTGTGCCCATCTAGGATAGGGTAATGTGGCATCTTTGGTATTACAATGTTTTTCAATAAGACCATCTACAATTTAGGTGCCTCGGAACAATAGTTGACCCTTTGTGTTTGTCAGATGTGGAGGGTTTTAAATGGTCGGCAAGGTTCTGGGAAAGGGGCCTTTTCTTCTCCTCTAAGGTTTGGGCTCATGGAGGTTCCATGATTTTAAGGTATCTTACAAACTAGGGTTTTAATTCCCAAGGAATTAGAGACCTATAGCTAGAGAATGGGTTTGACACAAAGGAATAACAAGACTCAACACGCTATTCATTCAATTTGAACGTTAAACCTTAAAATAAATGTAAGAAACTATGAAATCTATTGAAAATATGACAAAAAGAGCATTCCCAACAAATTTGCAAGCAATTAAAAGTGGGATGTTGATTGTACTTACTATTTTTCAAGCACCTTGAAAACCCTAATTTCTAGATGTAAACAAGCTTGAAATGTGTAGCGATAAATCCTTAGATGCATTGAAAGCTTTAACGAATTGCAATTATGCTTTAAAACATGTTTTTATGGCTTTAAAGCAGGCCAATTTGGTAGTTCGGCATCATATCCGCCATTACTATTCGCTCGAATGAACCAAAATAGTTCACTTGACCTCAATCTCAAACTTTGAATTTCAACTGTTGATCTTATAGTGAGATGGCCTGATGAACGACCCAAATCAAGTCAAACTAGTTTGAAAAATCTGATCATAGATGACTATCATCATCAAAAAATCAAAATACACCATGTGGATTTGTCTCCAAGTCATGTTATGGGCTCCACCATCTCCATAAGCTTTGAAAGTGACTACGTGTCATTCCCTTACTTGCCTGTTGGGTTTAACCCATGCACATCTTACAGCAGAGGGGAGGCAGGGAATGACCCAGATTGAAATTGGCACCTTCAACTTACAAGCCTTTTATCCTTCAAACCATCTGCCTTCATGCATATCCTTCAGACCTAATGGGCGACCATGATCATAACATCTTGTTCTGCAATTTACCATGTGCTCAAAATAAACCTTTAGTAGCGCGGGTGTTAATGCTTCATAACACTATGTCAAAATATTTCCAAAATATTTCATGCCTTTAAATAGTCCCTTGATGGCTTGGATCACTCCATGTGGCACCTCCCCGCTTCCTCATTGAGCAATGAGAAGTGTTGGTGGGTCCCCATGGGAAAGTAGGGAATGGTTAGGATCCACCCATGACATCTCATCATAACCATTGATTAGTTAAAGCTCGATGTTCGCTGCTACTAAAGGATGATGGGCCCCACCCAGAAAGGGACACGTGTCACCCACCTGCCAACCCATTGGAATATTTTAATGAATATCAAAACACAATGGGGGAGCAGGGAATGAGGGAGCAGGGAATGATCAAGATCTAATCATTTAGATCCAGCTACCTATATTAAAATTTCAAATCTGCATGTACACAATGTTAGCAACTTAAAAGGGGGGACTTGGCTAGGTCAACGAGAGACGAGGACATAACTAATGGCCAAGAATTTAGACCAACAATAAAATATTAAACCTGTATCTAGGGACCTTGGGATATATTAAATATTTTGAACTCGCATTAGCATAAGACCAAATTAAAATGATTCGATGGGTAACGATAGGGAATACTAGGTTCAAGGGTTTAGTAACCAGATGGGTTTAATGGCTCAAGTGGCAACTTAGAAAATTGGAAATGGGTGATTTCCAGTCAATAGTGAAAGAGAATCCACATGCAAAGGTTTAACATTTAGGTATTTAAAAGGTTTAGGGCACAACTAAAACCCTAGAACAAGGGTAAAACCGAAATCCTAAGCCATAAGACCAATTTTGAACCAGGAAAGGTAGCCAAACCTGCAACAATCACCAGTAGAACGTGAAAATTTTAGGGGTTCCACCACTTCCAATAGGTATTGATATCTCCCCAATATTTAATGTTTATGGGAGGGACAAGTGGACATGGGATTGCACATTCAAATTTGCAAGATGACTATGAATAGGTTCAACAGTTGCTTATGAAGAAACTTGAAGAGATAGATCAAATCATTGATTCACATGTAGTCAATAAAACAAGAAGGAAGGAATATTTGGAATATTTGGTCCATTGGAAGAACCAAGCAGCTGATGAGGCTTCATGGGTCAATGCTGTAGATTTAGTGAAATTTTGGATTTTAGTCCTAGATTTATCGAAATGCTCATTAGTTTCCCACACATGGAGCATTTTCCTACCTGGCGTGTTTGATGCAGGATCACCCGGGTATATGTGCAATCTTGCATCACCCAAAAAATGATTAATTTAGTTTTTGTTTTCTCTTCATTTGTGATGTTTTTGTTATGTTTTTTTTGGTGTGCCATGGTGGAGTGTCGATGATGAAATTTATTTTGTCATATGTTTGTGTAGTGTTTCAAAAACATTATGTAATTTTTGGCAAAGCATTTGAAGTTGGAAGGGATTGTTGAATCCATAAGTGTTTTCCCATATTTATAATTCATTAAAAACTCATTTAATTTTCCTTTGTGAAAGGAAATGCCTCATTTTGGTGTTTGTATTCCCTAAAAAGAAGAGACACAACGATAGGAGGGTCATTGGAGTGGGGTGACCAAAGGAGTTTAGCAATTGATTTCAAAAATGAAAATTAATTGGAAAAGGAAAAGCCACGATTGGGCAGCTAGAATGGGGTGATTCATACCTGAGATTACAACACTGGTACATAAACAACAATATATGACTGAAAAACTACTAAAAATTGCTTATAAATGACTGAACTTGGTCACGTGACCATTAGTAGTTTATTGCCAGTCATATATAACGTGACCAAATTGATGACAAAACAATTTTTAGTCATTTATTGGTTGTTTTGATTGATCGATTTAGTAGTATATTTAGTCGTTGATTTAGTCATTCATTGTTGTAATTTGGTCACTTATTTAGTCATTTTTTTCCGCTGATATATTTAGTCATTGATTGTTGTAATCTGGTCACTTATTTAGTCATTTTTTATTCACTGATATATTTAACTGGTAACTTATTTAGTTGTTGATTTAGTCATTGATTGTTGTAATCTGGTCACTTATTTAGTCATTTTTTTATTCATTGATATATTTAGTCATTGATTGTTGTTAACTGGTCATTTATTTAGTCATTTTTATTCATTGTTCACTAATTTCTATCAATTGGTAATATATTTAGTCAATTTAATTATTAATTGATGTTAGTTAGTAGTATAGTTAGTCATTTTAATTGACTGATATTTGAGGATTTAAGCATAAAACACAAAAATACACATCAATCATCAATTGCACACAATAAGACAACCACTAAGAAGGAAAAATCGGTGAACTTTATTAATAAAAGAAAGGTGTTCTAATTACAGCTTAGAAATAGAGTATTATAATTGTTATTTTCAGTCACAAGACTAAAAATCTGAGTTGCAATATTGCATAGAAATGACTGAAAGAAAAAACTTCTCCAAAAAATTTCTATAATGATGGAAACACATGCTTGAATCCATTCAATGCGAGAACATGCCCCTTTCATCTCTTAAAACTATTGCAAGGTGTGTGCCCTTGGTCTCCTTGGTTGTTCAATGCAACGCTCGAGATTCATGACATGGTCTCACCGCCTCTCGTAGATCTTAACTCTGGCTTGTATCAAGCATTGACAGGTCAATCTTTTGGTGCAACGGCAAGGCCAAAAATTGGTATTAGAGCTAGTCACAGGTTTGAATCCATCACTTATGCTAGGGGGATATTATTGCAAGGTGTGCGCCCTTGGTCTCCTTGGTTGTTTAGCACGGCACTTGGGATTCATGACATGGTTTAACTACCTCTCGTGGATCTTAACTTTGGCTTGTATCGGGCATTGACAGGTCGATCTTTTGGTACAAAGGCAAGGCCAACAAAATCTTCTACAACATGGGAAATCTTCCTGGAGCAAGTTGTAATGTGTAGAATCCAAGAAGGAGAGTGTTGATCGTGTCCCATATATGAAGCTCTCTCCTTCAATCCAGTTAACAATAGCCCAGCTAGAATCTTTCCTCCTTTATATGCAACGTGCCATCTAATATGAGCAACAAGGTGCTACCTTTTTTTCCATTAATGAAGCTATGCCTCAATACAACCAAAAAATTTACTACTAGTCTCAATTTAGAAAGAATAAAAGTGCATTGTATATTGCAAGTTTACAAAAGTAAGTCCAAACACAATAGAAAATAAATCAATTAAAAAATTGTAGGAGACAAATCACATCCACAAACATGGGAGAGTTATGTAAAATTGGAGAAATTGGCTTGGAAAATGAAGGCAGTAGGGTATTTCCAGATTCAAGAATTTTACTTAATGTTGTGGAATAGAAGAAAAAAGAATCATTTATCTACCACCATATTGAAAGGTTATCAATTGCATTTGGTTTGTTAAACATGGCCCCTAGTACAACTATTAGAGTTGTTAAGAACCTTTGGGTATGTTCTGATTTTCACACTACATCTAAATTTATCTCCAATATTGTTGCAAGAGAAATTGTTCTGAGAGATGTGAACTATTTCCATCATTTTAAATAGGGACAATGTTCTTGTGGAGAATATTGGTGATGCTAAATGAAACAATCTGAAAAATAGGCTTGCACTATAATAATGTGCACTACATCAGATATCTGAAGGGACATCCATCAAAGCATAATAACAGAGATTTTTTTTTCATATGTTGTAGTTACAAGTGCCCTACTAGACATACATGAAAATATAAGGGATTTTTTTTATGGCTAGACTAATAAAATCCTATTCTAGGGGATACTCCAAGTACATATGGCCCAATTCTAATGACAATTGTTATTAAAGCTAAAAAATAGCTTTGAATGTTATTAGTATGTTATTGATATTGAATCGTGGACTGGACCATTTGATACCTTATGACTAAAGATATTGTATCAATGGGGAGATATGGATCTTGTTTCCGTTAATCTACCCAATGAAAGCCATATTCTATTATTTGACTTCTGAAATATACTTAGATATTTGATTTCTTGTTTCATGTGCCTCCAAATAGGTGCACCAGATCCTTGAATGGGATTAACACAGATTTATTCAGCAGGAAAAAGAGACTGATTCTATATGGTTTTTCTTTATAATTCATCCCAATGCTGATAACAATCAATCTTAGCTTTGCAAAATACATAGCATCATTAACTAATAAGTTCTTAAAAAAATGTTAGGATGTACCCTTCCAAGGGATAGACCTCTCCAAATTTTCAAAATAATTGCAATTCTTTTGAAAATTTGGAGAGGTCTATCCCTTTGAAGGGTGCATCCTAACATCTTTTTAAGAACTTATTAGCTAATGATGTTGTGTATTTTGCAAAGTTGAGATTGATCGTTATCAATATTGGGATGAATTATAAAGAAAAATCATATAGAATCAGTCTCTTTTGCTTGTTGAATAAATCTGTGTTAATCTCATTTAAGGATTCGGTGCACCTATTTGGAGGCACATGAAACAAGAAATCAAATATGTAAGAAAATGAAACCAATGGGTGTAAATCCCAACTCCTCAACCTTTGAAAGCATCCTTCTTGCCTGTGTGTGAATTGGAGCTTTGGATGAGGAAGTTCTTTCAAAGCCAATAGAATAATCATTACAAGTCATCAAAGCCAACAAAAATGGACCAATATATAAATGATTAAAACAAAAGAATACAATCAAAATACTAAAAGCAATAAGTAAAATCTTATTACACAACATCCATCTTGTAGATTCCATTGCATCATTAACTGTTTAACCATCAATAACTCACTATCTCGCCAAAGACATCCAGTCATCCACCGCCCACCATTGCACCACTATACACAAACTATCCCATCACGGTATGGTGGTGTCTACCACTTTACCGCACCAAGCCTCGTACACCGTTGTGGTGTGGTGGTGACTATACCGCACCACTACAGGATACCTTCGACCATCGTCACAGGGTAGCCGTAACCACCGCTATATTGCACTAGTCAACATGGAAGCACTATAAGGTGGTGGGAACACTGCACTACCGCAAGCTCAATCTAACACCTCTACAAGGTAGCGATAAGTACCACTCAACTACCAGTCACTCCATGAGACATTGTAGTATGGCGATAAAGGCTTGAAATATCACTTGATCTGACTTGATGATGACCAAGTTGGGGGTCCACTAGTGAATTTGAGGAACATAATTCTAATAGGTAAATGCAATAAATTTTCCAAAACAAATACACATGTATCAGACTCAAGTCACTTAGGCAAATAGGGCATGTGAGACTTCCCACTTAACCAATTCAAAATTAATAAGGTGTAAATATATGGCTTTTATAGCACTGCAATTAAGGTTTAAATCACAAATATATAAGCAAGATGTGGCATAGCTTCCAACAATTGCAATCGATAAATCAAACACTACTAAAAAGATAACAAAAAGAGAGATTACAGTAGAAATCTTGGCCGAAAGATAAGCCTGTTATTTAAAAATCAACAAAAGGAAAAGCATAAACTTGTATAACACTATAGAACACCTAACCACCCAATATACAAAGCAACCATTTTATATAGATCTTATTAATGGGACATCCATCAAAGTATAACAACAAGGATTTTTTAATCATATATTGTAGTTATAAGTGCCCTGCTAGACATACATGAAAATGTGGAAGCATAGACAATTTATATCAAGCCAAATGTTAAAAAGTATAATTAAAAAGATAAATCCTTACAATTGAACCTCAAATTGGACCAAGCAGATTTATGATTTTATCTTTAGAATGTAGTAACTTTATCAAAGCTTCACGGCCTCAAATTGGATCTCCAATTGGATCAACAAATTTATGATTTTATCTTTAGAATGTAGGAACTTTCTCTATTCGATATTCACGGCCTCAAATTCGATCAAAAATTGGATAAGCATATTTATGATTATCTTTGTCCACCAACATTTGTATTCCTATACTTAGGTTCTGCTTCTGAGCGAAAACACTCGAAACTATTTCAAACCAGCTGAAAGTACTCTCCAACCTGGTTATGTCACTGATAGCAATCCAAGTTTCCTGAACCATCCATACCTAAATGTTTCATCATAATCTATTCTTTTTGCACATAAAAATTCCATGTATTAACCCCTTCTAAATAAAACATTTAATCATCATAAAACCATAATTAATAAATCATTTCAGTTTCAGAAAGAATCCGATGTCATTTACTATAAAAAAAAAGTTGTATAAACCACAAAAAATCCATGAAGCCTCCTAAATGTAGCTTAAAGCAAGTTTACATGATGGGTTTCAGCATAAGAAGCTTTCTACTACAACTCTTAATGAATTTATTATAAGCAAAAAACAAAATTCTTCACACTTGAAGTAATGTAATCAAACATTTATTCCAAAAGTATGTTAGTAGGAGTTAACTAAAAATATAATGATTTTTTGCTTGGTTTCTTTTATCAATATGCCACATGGAGATGGAATAATCACTAAGAAACCCTAACAATAAAAAATGAAGAAAGGTTCAAGAAAGGAAATTCCAATGTACTATTGTGTAATGGTGACGAAGGCACTTATATGAGCATGACCTGCATACAAATCCCTGCCATTGAATTGGCATCCATCTAAAGAGAAAATAAGCAATGTAAGGATTTAAGTAACATAAGTCCAAAGGGTTATGTTGTAACGGTAATGGAATCACCATAAGAGCACAACTAAGGAATAAATTCTTGTGACTGTAATTATGTGATCCATAACTCTATTGGTCATGTGGCACAGTTGTGCCATAACAAATATAGGATGCATTCATGTGTGACCCAAGTTTAATGTGGCTATGTTGTGATAGAAATGGAGGCACTCATATGAGCACAATTTATGTACAAATTAATCATTTTCATCACAATTAGGTGTCAATCATCATTGGGTGCATTCAGGTTGACTCAATTTTAATAGGTTACAATGTAATGATAGCATGATCTCCAAGAGCGATTACCTATTGCTACAATAAAGAGCCTATAACTCTGGTTGATATGTAGAGTGGTTGTGTTATATCATGTAGTGCATTCAAGCACAACCCATGTTTAATGGGCTATTCTAGAGAGTGATCAAGATTTTCTAAACCTTATGAATGTTACTTAAAAGTGTATAGCTTAAACTACATACCAAGTTTGTTACATACTTGAATGCAGTCTTGGGTTACCACAAACTATAATAATGTGATCTGTTAATAACCATTATGGGAAGTATTAAAGCAAGACCCATGTTATATAGGATACATTTCCCTAATCATGTTTACATACCTTAATGATCAAACACAAGCTTTCCACACACTCTAGGATACAATCCAAGATCATACCACACCCTATCAAAACAACTAATTTTCTGACCCAAGATTTAAGGTTTTTTTTAATACCAACAAAAGCATTGGTAAGAGCATGACTAGGGTACAAACCCTAGACCTCCGTAGAAACATAAATTGTAACTCTAGTAGATTAGTAAGGTTGCAATACCATAAAGATTGATACATTGTAGCCAATAACAAAATCTTGAAATCTAAAGATTGTAGCCAATAACAAGCACACTATGTAGCTTAGTGACATTTTTAAATGCAATCTATGGTAAGAAGAATGACATTCACTTGAGGTGTGATAGTCAAAAAGAGGCTGAGCGGCGACAAGATAATAAAGCTCAAACCTTGCATAGTAAAGTGGAGATTTTAATGGTGAGTTTCCTTACCCCCTTGCTGACCTTAAGGGTTTTTCAAATGCTATTGACAGTATTAGGCAAGGCAAATGAAATTAGGGAATGACCATCCAAATGAATTAATAGTGGTAATCACAAGTTCAATGTTTCTTCTTAGCCATTGTATAATAGAGGTAGTGGATTACATGTTTGAGAAGTGTTTTGAGACTCATCAAAGATGGGACAATAGTGAATAATACCTTGTGGACTGTGAAGTAGTGACAATAAGGTTGAAGGATCTTAAGACCCACAATACCATGAAACATTGAGTCCCGTGTAGTAAATAAGTAGGCAGTCTATAAGGCATAGTTTGATTTTATAAAAGGATGCTCATGAAAGGAATCTTCAAGTGACAGTGAGTGAGTTGTTTGAGATTGTAGTTGAGGATGCAATATCCAATCTTAAAGGCATTTAGCAAAGCAGTAAATGTGCAAGAAAATCAAACTCTACACAACAAACAATTCACAATGTTATCTTGCATAATGCCTTAAGTTTGAAGACAAAAATCTCATTGTATCTTGATGAAATTAGTGACCTTAATGGTCAATCACTGGCAACCATGAGTTTAAAACATGATATCATGCTTATGGAGGAAGCATTTTAAGAAAGGTAGTGAGTGGCGGTTTGGAATAATGGTAGGTATGAAGGACTTGCTTTATATGCATAATATGTAGTCTAGCTTAAGATAACGTTCTTAGAAGAGATTGAAGGTGGATTATGGAACTCAAGAACTATCGTGATAAAGATTAAAGCAAAGACTGAGATCTATTTAAAAGCCACTATCATGAAGATATTAATGATGTCACATGCAAAACCCTAGCAGTTGGAGTAATGAATATAGTGCCAAAGAGGACAGTGAGCTAGGGCATATTTAGGAGATCTCCACATTATCTAATCATAGGAAAATACATCATTTATTTATTTTTTTGAATTAAAAGAAATAATTCTAAACCCTATATAGGATACATCGATACGTCAAAATCATCTGAAGGAATTTGAGATTATGCAAATATATGTCAATTAAATACCTAGATTACAAACAGTAGCACGAACAATGTAACCCTTGTTGAGCAGAGTAGGAATGAGATAAGCAGTAATGAATCGTATGCCTCCTATCATGCACATCTCCTTACCATTCTCTGTCATTCTATATTGAAACGCTTCTCCATTTTGGTGGGCTATGCCTGAAAATAAGGTTTCGACGAAGGTTTTCTAGAGCATGTTTATTAAAATAAAAACTCCATTTTGGCAGGCTACACCTGAAAAATAAGATTTCGATGAAATTTCTAGAGTATGTTTATTAGATTATTTTGGTGGGCCATTGATTCTTGATTCCTTAAATGATTTTCTAAATAAATGACTAACTATTTAGTCATTTTTATTTGTGTGACTTAATAATTTTTTAGTCAATGACCAAATTAGTCATTTATCTACTCATTTATAGCTGAGTTGCAAAAAATTAGTAGAATTTAGTCATTTTTAGTTGTTGTGACTAAAAGTTATAGTCACCTAGTCATTTATTTTCCAAATTCTACTAGTGGAAGAGGTCGACTATCCTCCAAAAGTGTGTGTGGTCCAGCTCTTTATTGTTGATTACATTTGAAAATTGAGATATTTTTTAAAACATTTGCAACACCTTACATCTATATAGGGTTTATTCATGTGAAAGAGGGAACCACTCAATGTTGGTGTGGGGTTTTGGACAACATAAAAATGCTAGATTACATTTCCAATGTATGAGACTGTTGAGGGGGCATCAATTCATTTTGGGGAAGACCATTTGATGGTTTTTGGGGATATTTGAATAATAGAAAAGAGATAAATGAAACATAAGTAAGTTTTGGCCAGCAAAGGGGGAAAATAGAAGTATGAAATTTGTGGCTAAAAAAAACATAGAGAAATTGTGAACAGGGGATAGCAGGGTGATTTGAGGAGGAATTACAGATAATTTGATAATTGTGGCAATGAATTGTATAATTAAATTGTTTCCAATTAGAAGAACTTGGAGTTGATTGTATTAGAACCTTGCCTGTGAATTATGATTGCATCTATGAACAATAAATTTATTCTTGTGACATTTAATACAAATTTAAATTTGAAATTGTGTTAAATTGTTTGGTGGAATTGGTTTAAATTTTGTTGCTTGAATTAGTAGTCCCATAAGACCCCTAATTCTTGTATGCACCAACAATCAATTTGACAAAGATAAAAAATTAGTTCATATTTTCTAATTATAAAAACTTAAAAATCTACTATTTACAAATATATTTTTTAAATTCTAATTCTAGAAATCAAAACTTAATTAATACTTAAAATTGTTTTCTCCTCAATCTTATTAAATAAAACAAAACTTAAAAATGGTTCTCCAATACGCCATATGAGATCTATTATCAAAATATTGGTAAGAACTAGTCACTACAAAAGCTTTTTTGTATTTAGTATTTTTTCACTCCTATTTATAATAAAATGAACTAAATTTTACAACATAAATTTAGAATAAATTAAATTAATAATATTTTTTTAGACAACTTATGTGAATTATCATTTTTTCTTTTTTTAGATTGCAAGAATCGGTGATCCCCCTATAACCTAGAATGTGCATGGTAAAATTTTTACCATGACCGGTGACACTGGTGCCACACACCCTCTAGTACCACAGGGATAGGGGGACTGGACCTCATGAAATCTTTCCTATAACAAGATGCTTTAGCCAATACAACCAGGGTCCCTGTCCTTATCTGAATTATCAATTTGACCTTTTAGAATGTGTTGACTGCACAAGACAACTAAGAGGGGGGTGGTGAATCATTTTTACATCAAAACCATCATTAACATTCAAATTTGTATTAGTCCTTAAACCCTTAATAGCCATTAAACCCTTATCATGCATTAGCAGAATATAAACATGAGAAACAATAATGGAAACACATCTAAACACATGAGAACACCAGATTTACGTGGAAAATGCAAGAAGGGAAAAACCACGATGAGGATTATCTCATAATATAAAGTAATTGCAATATCGAATACAATAGGCTCAATTTCAGAGGACTCACTACCCAACAGAAAGAAGGGATCATTACCAATGGCTCACTGCCAGATTAGAAAGAAGAAGATAGAAGATTGTTACAATGATAAATCCATCTCAAAGCAATAAAAAAGATCCACCACTACATCACCAGATCATTCGCAATCTCTTTGAAGAATGTAGACACTTTCTGCTCACTACTTCCAGTAGTCTTAGGCATTAAAGCTTGCACTACATTTCACACTTTTGTACTTCACATCTAAACACTTTGCACCACACACATCACACTCGCATCCTCCATCAATTCATCACATATATACCATCCTCAACCTTGAAAACAATCTACAAGGTCAACTATGCACCTCAAACATGCAAATTCAAATTAGGTCGGCACCAAAATATTTCTATGATGGAGTGGAATGAAGGAAAACCACATCACACCTTAACTCAGACCTAAATCTATACACACATTCCATGCCATGCTTCCACAAACATAGAAGCACATCCACAATTAGTGTAAACACCCAAGATCAGTCAAACCTATGTTAAAACCATTAAACATTTAAGTACATGCTTCCTTTGATCCAAAGATGACTCACATATCACACACAAAACTTAAACATAATCTAGAATATTCCATCAACACCCTAAAATCCAACAAATCCTTCACAATAAAAAACACCTGAAAGATATATTCATTCTATACACCCAATTAGCCTTCTACATACTGTAACTCATGAATCCAACCTTACAAAGCACCAAAACTCAAACAACTTAGATTGAGGATAGATACAAACATTTTAAGAACACTCCCAGATCTGTAAGACCAAAACCCACATCGTGGAGAAATGTAGAGAAAAACCATTTCTCCCAAACAACACTACATCACAATTCACACACTAGTGAACATAACTTCTTCTATCAAATGATCTAGAACATGAAACTTTGGATGTAACACCTCTGAACACCTTTTATCAACATATCCAAACCACACAAGAAGATCTTCAACCATGAATAAATGCAGAGAAAAATAATAAACATTACTCTGCCACACTAAACACTTTTCACCACACTATTTCCTCTTTTATTCAAATTTTCTCAAAAGAACTTGGAAACCAAGCAACACAAACACCAACTCAATATTTACAACACTCATCTCATCATCTCAACCATACAAGAGTTTGAACATCCACAAACACATGCTTATCAAAGCAACACTAGAGGTTGACATCAGTGTGACTACTAATGATAACATAATGCAACCAATCAAAGCATCTCCATATGTTGGCATCAATGCAACAACAACATAGATCTGTTGGTATCAATGAAAACACAAACTTCCAACAATCACCCCCTTTGACATTGATGGAAAAACATGATATGAAAAACCATCAACAACAACCAACAACTCTGGTCAACAACATATACTGCACATTGATCCCTCTTACACAAGCATCTAATCTTTCCAACACTTTCTCTTTTACAAGACTTCTCTCCCCCTTTTTCCATATGGTTTTTCACCTAACTTTCTCTCCCCCTTTGAATTCAATGGCAAAGGGCAACACATTTTCTTTTATGTTCTTCCCCTTTGACATCAATCACACATACACCTTCTCTGCAACTTCCTTTTCAATTCACTTCTCTGCACACTCCCCCTTAGGAGTACACGATATGCTGCATCAACCAACAACCATTGCAACCCACACTTTTCCTTGTTCTACTCATATCCTTTGACACAAATGACAAAGGACAACATCTACATGCTTACTCTCTTCCAACACAATGAAAAAACTTACTCCCCTGACTGCAATGACCAACAATGCCACTACCTACTCCCCCTAAGAGGTAGCCACCAACATCAATCTAGAACAAGGAATGAATCTTGGAATCCAATGGACTAATGCATAACCTTATGCATCTAATTGAAAGGAGGGGAAATAACCCCTAACTTCTCCTAGAGATACTCAAAAGTATCCTTAGGAAGATTCGGTGTGAAGATATCAGCAATTTGATCCTTAGTAGGCACATATTCCAACTTTACCTCATTCTTTGTAACTTTTCTCTCAAAAAGTGATACCAGATTGAAATATGCTTTGTCCTTGAATGCATTACCAGATTCTTTGAAATATTGATAGCACTTGTGTTATAACATAAGATAGGAATTGTTTTATCATATGACACTTTGATATCCTTCAATGTTTGTTTCATCCACAACACCTATGTACAACATGATGCTACAATAATGTACTTTGCCTCTATAGTAAATAAAGACATTGAATCCAGCTTCTTGCTTAGCCATGAAACCAACCTACTTCCAAGAAAGAAAGCACTACCACTTGTACTTCTTCTATCATCCACACAACCTATCCAATCTACATCTGTATAAGCACTTAGAGAGAAATCAATATCCTTTGGATACTATAAACCATGTTTCAGAGTGCCCTTCAAGTATCTGAATATTCTCTTTACTACTGCTACATGTGACTCTCTAGGATCTTTTTGAAATCTAACCACAAGAAAAACTACATGCATGATATCTGGAATAGTAACAGTTAAATAAAGCAGTCCTCCAATCATTGATATGTACTTTCTTTGATCAGCCTTAGGAGATTCATTATCCTTACTCAACTTGCAACCAGTAACCATGGGAGTACATACCGATTTAGAGTCTTCCATTCCAAACTTCTTTAGCATCTCCTTGACATACTTGGACTATGATATGAATATTCCTTTTTCTATTTGATTGATTTATAGCCCAAGGAAGAAATTCATCTCCCCAAACATTGAAATTTAAAACTCATTCTACATTTGTTCTGCAAATCTCTTGCACATTGCTTCATTTCCTCCAAAGATTATATCATCAACATACACAACCACAATCAAGATTTGATCTTTCTCAACTTTGAAATAAAGATTGCTATCTTCGGTACCTTTATTGAATCCCTGTTGCAACAAGTACCTATCCAATATTGCATACCAAGCTCTAGGAGCTTGATTGAGTCCATATAATGCCTTCTTCAATCTATAGACTATTGTGTGGTCTCACAACACACCTCAAGACTATAAGACTTGGGGACCCAAGTGAAAATTAATTCTTATGGCAGGTGTTGGCTAGCTGAAAAGGATCACAAAAAATTAAAGGTAAAATAAAAAATTTGGAGTAATTTGTCATTCGAGTGCATCGAGTACTGGGTACCGAAAGGCCAAAAATATTAAAATCTTAATGAAAGGTTTTGGTGAACTATTCTTGTCCAAGATTGAAGGTTTGGGAAAGTGTGGAGGTTCTGGTAGAATCCAATATCTAGGAAAATTTTATTCCGGTAAAAGCTGAAGTGTCGGGTACCGGGTACCAGGTAATAGTGTTAAGTTTAAAGCTAAATGTTTAATTTTTCCCGAGGGATCCAAAAGGTCTGGTAACCCTCCTAAAAGATAATTGTGCAAGAATGTATTTTAAAGTGTGATATTTATGATTTGTTTGAAATGGTTATTTTAATGATGGTTTTGTTTTCATGAGAATTTTATGAATGTTTTTAAAAAGGGATTAATATGTGGAATTTGTTCTTGCAGGAGGAACAAATTGTGATGCAATATTTGAGTATGGACTGTCAAGAAAACTTGGGTTGCAAATAGATCTGATGATTTTTCCAGGTTCAGTAGTACGCTATGTAATTTCATGCGGGAACAAAGTTCGTTGCAAAGAAGCACTGGATATCGGGAATCCGGGAATCTTGGTATTATGCATGCAATGAAAGAGTGTGCTCAGCCCCGAGGTGATTCACTTAGAAGAGTATTAAGCCCAGGTTCGAACTTGAATGTAGGATAAAGTGTCCACTTGATCATTCTAAATGTATGGAAGTTCCTACATTCAGTTGGCGGATTTATTTGATTCAAGTTATTATCCTGGCTATCATTTTAAAGATGAAGATCCCGAAGGGTTTTAACACGTTGAGGAAGGTTGACTTTGTTAGAAATTCTCTTGCTAGTTGTCATATTCCACGTGCCTTATCATGATTCATCCCTTGGATTTCCTCTCATGTATTTGTTGAATTTCCCAATTGTATTGTTCTTACAAAAGGTCGGGAGATGTTTCATTTTGAGTTAAGTTTAAAATTTGTGGATGTTGAAGAAACAAAACTTTTTCAAGTTTTGTTCTTTTTCATGTTTTTTGTTCCATTCCATATTAAAAACTTGTATGCACGTAGAACCTAATCAATATCAGAGCCAATTTAAAAGCTATTTCCTGATATGAAATCTTACATAGCTGATTATTTGTTCTTCTTGGACAAGACTGTGTGTTGTGTCGTTTGAGGGTGCATACAAACCCTATCCAATGTCAAATAATCCCCCTCTCTTTAATATATTGCATCATTTTTTGCTTAGTTTTGAAGCAATATGGCGATGTATGGAATAGTTTTCTTTGGTTTGGTTAATTCTTGAGGCATGCGTGAATAACACCTGGGAGACACTTTACTTTTTCAATACTTTTGATGCTTTATTTTAAAATAGATGTTTAAATTTTAGAAAATGTTTCAAAAAAGAGATAAATGAATGGAAATTTTATTGCAAATCTTTTGGTTCCATGATATTGTTGAATTCTTAAAGCTAAATCTACTTAAGTGAAAACAAGTTATTTGAAGTTCATGAAATGTTATTACAAATTTGTCGATTTCATGAAGTTGTTAAATGATTGGATTGAGATTATCTTTGACCTATCCCTATGATTCCTTTGAGAACTGAAACAAAATACCATTTATCCCTCATGGTTAACATCATTATCACAACAAACCTTGATTCAAACCTAGTATGGTCAAGACCTGACATAAACGAGCCTTAGGATTAAGCTAAGTCAGCCTAAGATTTAGGTTGTCCTAGTTAGATCTTTCAAGTAAAGATAGGTTGCCGCAGTCTGTCTTTGAGAAAAATTTTGCATTGTTGGTGTGTGACTAACATCATGATCAACACAGACCATATTAGGATTATTTGATAACTGAAAACCTTCTAGTTGTTTAATGTATGCCTCTTCTTCCAACTTACCATTCAAGAATGCACACTTCACATTTATTTGATAAAATTTGAAATCCTTATGTGCTACAAAATCCAAAAACATCCTAATAGCCTCCATCCTTGCCATGGGATCAAATGTCTCATCAAATTATATTCCTTCTACTTGTGAGTAGCCTTTACACACAAGCCTTTCCTTATTCCTAACAACTTCTCCATTCTCATTCAACTTGTTTTGAAACACCCATTTATTTCCAATCACATTCTTGTTCACTGGTCTTGGGACAAGTTCTTAGGTCTGATTCTTCTCAATCTGCATCAATTCTTCTTCCATAGCCTTAATCCAAAATTAATTTTTGCATGCCTCAATCATTGTTTTAGGTTCAAATTTGGAGAGTAAACATAAATTTACCTATTCTTCTATCATAGTAGCCTTTCTTCTTGTCAAAACACCTTTGATTTTGTCACCAATGATCTGATCTTCAAAATGATTCTTCTGCACATACTTATGGATCTTAGGGATATTAGGGATCCTTTATGAAGCTTCTTCCTCTTCAACCTACACTTCTTTTTCCTTAGCATCATCTTTCTCTTCTTTTCTACAAGAGGACTCGTCCGATTCACACCCTTCTATCAACCCTGAGATTTTATGTAAGTCTTCATCCACTTTGACATTTGCACTTTCAACAATCATTTTTAGCCTCTTGTTATAGCACCAATAAGACTTTCTCTTTGTAGAGTATCCAAGGAAGATTCCTTCATCAAAACTTGCATCAAATTTTCCTAAGTTTTCTTCATATCTTCTGATATAGCACTTGCTTCCAAAAAATCTGAAGTATTTGATAGTAGTTCTTCCGTCCCATAACTCATAGTGAGTCTTTGAACTATATATCCTTGCTTGTGCTTTGTTAAGTATGTAGACCGCAGTATGAATTGCTTCTCTCCAGTAGACATCCGATGGATTTTCTTCCTTCATAATTGTCCTTGTTGCTTCCTGAACAATCCTATTCTTCCTTTCCACCACTTCATTCTATTGAGGAGTCCTAGGAGCTGACAAATGTCTCTTTATTTCATGATCTTCACAAAAATTGTTAAACTCATTGGAGGTGAACTATCCACCTTTTTCAAATCTAAAATATTTAATTTTGATATCCATTTCATTCTCAACCATAGATTTAAATGCCTTAAACTTATTTAGAGCTTCTAATTTTTCTTTGACAAAGGTTACCCAAGTCATTCTAGATTAATCATCAATCAACACGAAATACCTATCACCTTGAAAACTTCTTGTTCTTGTAGGTCTACAAAGGTCTATATGCACCAACTCCAAAGGTCCTATGGTAGAATATTCTTTGAAAGTGAACCTTTTTATTGTTTTTATTCCCAACCTAGTATTCCTACAAACTACATTTATAAGCTTTGTAATCTTTAGCAGATCTCTCATGGCATGAGCAGAGTTGACCCTCACTAGGCTATCAAAATTGACATGACATATTATTTTATGCCATAGCCAAATTTCATTAATTTGAGTCATAAAGCATATACCATTAGCACCCTTAAGCTGATAAACATTTCCATTTGTATTTCTTCCTACAACAACCAGAGTTTCAAATCCTTTTCTAATCTCACAACCACCATTTTGAAATACAAGATTATATCCTTTGGTACAAATTTTTCCTACACTTAGAAGATTATGTTGAAGACCCTTAACATAAACAACATCACCTGTATTATGCTTTCCATGAAAACTGATTGAACATTTTCCACGTATCTTAGCAAATGTATTATCACCAAACTTAACAAGACCACCTTCATAATTCTCAAGTTCAAAAAACTTACTCTTATCACCTGTCATATGATTTGAGTATCTATTGTCAATAATCCAGTAGTTTTTGTCCTCTCTTGCATGAAAAGAAGTTACCATAGTCCCTCTAACATTATGACCTACTTCCAGAGCAACCTCCTTCATACATCTCTCAAAGTTAGTAGAATTAGTTCCAATATTTAGATCCATGAACAAGAATTCATCATTTTCATCATCTGGGTAATCAAATTCATCATCAGATATACTGGCATCTTCTTTAACATAATAGCTTCTCTTAATTGATTTACCTTTATTCTCCTTAAATTTTTTATTTAAAGCTTTGACTAGACATCTTGAAGCATAATGGCATATCTTTCCACAATTAAAACATTTGAAAGGTAACTTACCTTTGTATTTTCCAGTGCCCTTTTTCAATCTCCTCGCAAAGTTTACTTCTAACTCATCAAACTCATCCGGATTTGATTCATCATTCTTCTCTACTTTGCTAACTTTAAAAGTAGTCTCTTTTCTTAAATCACTTGGACCAAACTCTCTCAATTAAAAAGTAGTTAAAGCACCAAACAACTAATTTCTAGAATAATGAGATAAATTATGAGCTTCTTCAAAATCAGAAACCTTATGACCATAAGATTTAGGAAGAGTTCTTAATAAATTCCTTACCACCTCATCTTCTTCAAGTTTTCCACCAAGGCCTCTGATGGAATTGACAACTTCGTCTACTCTATGCATGTAGCTTGTAATATCTTCATCCTTTGACATCTTTAGGGTTTCAAACTTAGTCTTTAGATTTTGCATCTTTGCTTGCTTGACCTTATCATTTCCTTCATAGATACTTTCCAACTTCTTCTAGATTTCTTTAGTAGATTTGTAGTTCATAACCTTCACAAGTTCTGAATTAGAAAGACCACTCAAGAGAGCATACCTTTCTTTTCTATTGTTATCCTAAGCCTTGATCTCATCATCATTTGATGGTCCATTAGTAGGCATTATATATCCATCTTCAATTGACTTCCAAACTCCAAACCCTAGGGAAACAAGGAAACCTTCCATCTTGATCTTCCAAAATGCATAATCAAATCCATTAAATAGAGGAGCCTCTTTCTTGTGCGCCATTGAATCTACCTCAAGCGGTTAAGCTTTCTTCTAAGGAACCAAGATCTAATACCAATTTTTGAAAGCACAAGACAACTGAGAGGGGGGGTTAATTAGTTGTATATTAAAACATAAAAACCCTCATTAACATTCAAATCTGCATTAGTCCTTAAACCCTTAACAACCATTAAACCCTTATCATGCATTAGCAAAATATAAACATGAGAAACAGTAATGAAAACACATCCAAACACATGAGAACACCAGATTTATGTGGAAAACCCAAGAAGGGAAAAACCACAGTAAGGATTATCTCACAATATAAATTAATTGCAACATCAAATACAATAGGCTCAATGGCCAAAAGAAAGAAGGGCTCAATGACAATGGGTCACTACCAAATTAGAAAGAAGAAGATAGAAGATTGTTACAATGAGAAATCCATCTCAAATCAACAGAAAATATCCACCATTACATCACTAGATCATTCACACTCTCTTTGAAGAATGTAGACACCTTCTGCTCACTACTTCTAGCAATCTTAGGCATTAAAGCTTGCACTACATTTCACACTTTCACACTTCACATCTCAACACTTCACATGACACACATCACACTCTCATCCTCCATCAATTCATCACACATATATACCATTCTCAACCTTGAAAACAATCTACAAGGTCGGCTATGCACCTCAAATGTGTAAATTCAAATTAGGTCGGCACCAAAACATTCTTGCAATGGAGAGGAATGAAGGTAGACCACATCACAGGTGCCTTAACTCAGACCTAAATCTACACACACATGCCACACGATGCTTCCACAAACATCGAAGCACATCCACAATTAGTGTAAACACCCAAGGTCAAATGAACCTATGTTAACACCATTAAATATTTAAGTACACGCTTCCTTTGATCAAAATATGACTCACAAATCACACACAACACTTAAACATAATCTAGAATATTCCATCAACACCTTGAAATCCAACAAATCCTTCACAATAAAAAACACTTGAAAGATATATTCATTTTGTACACCCAGTTAACCTTCTACATACTGTAACTCATGAATTCAACCTTGTAGAGAACCAAAAATCTAACTCAGATTGAGGATAGATACAAACATTTTAAGAATACTCCCAGATATGTAAGACTAGAAACCACATCATGGAGAAATACAGAGCAAAACCATTTCTCCCAGACAACACTACATCACAGTTCACACAACTTCTTTTTTCGAATGATCTAGAACATGAAACTCTAGATGTAACACCTCTGATCAACATATCCAAACCAAACAAGAAAATCTTCAACCATGAAGAAATGTGGAGAAAAATACTGAATACTACTCTACCACACTAACCACTCTTCACCACACTATTTCCTCTTTTATTCATTTTTTCTCAAAAGCACTTGGAAACCAAGCACCACAAATACCAACTCAAAATCTACAACACTCCTCTCATCATCTCAACCATACAAGAATTTGAACATCCAAAAACACATGCTTATCAAAGTAACACTAGTGGTTGACATTAGTGAGACTACTAATGACAACATAATGCAAGCACATAGGTTGACATCAGTGCAACAACATAGATCTATTGACATTAATGAGAACACAAACTTCCAACATAATGTACATATTTTAAATGGTAAAATTTGTATACTCATGTTATTTATCATTTAGTTTTGTGTCCATTTTGAGGAAATGTATTGATACATGTGCACATCAACTAATGACATACTCTTGTATGAAGTTGGACCTATTACCTTAACCTTTATCTATCCATATATACATATATTTCCCCACACAATTAGCTCCTAATTTATCCCTACATACACATACTATGAATGATCCCATATCAATCTAGAAGCACTCAAGTGGTATTTTCATAGCCGAAGATGAAAAATAAAAATAATAAATAGTATTTTCTAATTTTCTATAATTTTCTTTTGGAAGGCCTTTGGAGAGGAATTGTCCTAGAGGACTTTCACTGGTTTCTTAGGAAGGATTTCATGGGTTTCATTCCAAGAAACTCAAACTATTTATCTTGGATATCTTTCCAATGATTCTGAGAAGTCCAATTTTCGCCCAATGGGCTAGGAGTTATGATCCCACCAAGTTGGGGTACCAAAATTAAGTAACTTTTTTTTGTAAATTTCAACGTTTGTATTTAATTGTGTCCCCATCCAATTGTCCATTTCAACTTTCAAAAATGGCATGGATGTGGTGACATTTTCTCTTCTTGAAAATATATAAATGACTCGTTTCAAAGATAATAAAGACAATTTTCAAAGGCATACATCTTTGATAGCAAGCTTTCCAATTTATGCTTATTTTCATATTGTTTTTTGTACAATACCACCATTTTCTCTCTAGGTATTGTCCCCCAAATTCTCAAATAAATTTATATCAATGATACATTCATACTATCTATACTTTTCTTACATTTATTTGTACACCTACCTTAATATATTTGTTAACTAACTAGATCTGACTATTTAACCACTTGAAGTATTTCTATGATTGTAGACTTGACCCTTTATTTTTAATTCAAATTTAAATTTTGGTTGATTGGATTCCTTTATTTTTCCACTTGAGTCCACTAAGTACATGTTTTGTAAAATTTTCTGATATGTACTAATATTTAAAGGAATTCCATGCATTCATTTTCAATAGTTAGAACTGATAAGTCCTCTCTCATTTTAAGGAGTTGAACATTTGGATTTGACGCACACTGAAAATAATATAAATTTTCCTGATCACCTTAGGAGCATATTAAATGTTTGAAGAGTGATGTTTTCAAAAATTTACACACTTTTACAAGTTGACCTAGGAGAAAATGACTTCTAGTGACACAATAACCCTTCCAAGGTATTTCTAAATACTATAAATCTGTAGACATCATAAGGGATCAAAGAAAACAAGAACAATTTAAGAGAGCAATATAACAGTCTTACATTAGATAGTGTTGAACCCATATTCAAAGAATGAATTCATTGTCGTGAACTTGATCCTAGACATAACATAAATTATAAATTTAATGTATATTTGAAATCATTTCACTAACAAAAAGAAAATATTTTTCTTTATAATCATCAACAAGAACAATTAATATTTAATCACAAAATAAACATTTTTAATTTTTACACAAGTGCATTCTTAAAATAATTATTATAACCATTAAATGTATGGTATATATCACTTGCATAGAGGTATCATACAAAATCAAAGTAATCATTTATAAGAGAAGAAATTGAACAATTTGTTGATTGTAGCTAAAAATTGGAATGGTGTGCACTATTTCATATCCTATTTTATTGTGCTTGTTTAGAAAAGTATGGACAAAATCTTATAGCACTCATTAACATATTTTTTTTTACAATGGCTTGATAATTTCTTTTCACACTCACATAGATTAACTTTTATAGCCCTCTAAACTTATAATGGTGTTGAAAACTATGCATCCCTCCAATAGGGGTTTAACTCACAATAATGAATTTTATTGGATTTTTTATACCATAAAAAGATCATATATGGGGATGAAGACAAACATGAATATAATATAATAAAGAATTACTTTAAACCAACTTAGATGTGAAATCGATAGAAATATGACACTCCATGAAGAGTAATGGGAAGAGAATATGTTTTGGTGGCGGTAGATACATAATGATATACATTTTAGATTGAACTACTTAATGTGACATTCAAGGAATTATTGGTTAATAAGCTTTATATGTGGGCTTTTTAAGTTTGTAGAATTTAGTTGTTTTATTTTGTGTTCAAGAAAAAAATATATTAAAAAATATTTTTATTGTTAAAATTGAAAGTGAAGAAGTGGATAAGTTTCATAAAAATATTATTTAAATAATGATCAATTTTCAAATCATAATATATAAATTAGTATTATAGTAAAAAATAAATAAAATTTACACAAAAAAATTAAGATTGAATTGTTTTATTGTTTTGAAATATTAAATTTAAAAGGATCTCATTCTTATTTGTTTAATAATTTTTGTTGAGAATTAGTCTCAATATCAATATATATAAAATTAATTATAAATTATTAATATATTTAAATTACAATTTAAAATTTATATAATAATTAATAATATTTTTTTAATAATAAATTTGTATATCTCTATCATTTTATTTTATTTTGTTCATATTAAATGAAGGTCTTTATAAATGTACATATCAACAAATGACAAAATCTTGTGCAAAGTTAGACTTATTCCCCTAGCTTTTTACTCATCCCTTTATACACACATCACCACAAATTTTATCCATACTTTAACCACCTTCACATATATTCTCTTTTATCTATTTATTAGGCCTATCCATACACGTATCCCTAGATATTTCATCTCCACCTTAATCTTGTCACCTTTTTGTCTTGATGGTGGAAAGATAGTTGTCCACTATTTTGATCGTAACTTTGAACCATATCTCAAATTTTCAAATTCTTATATGAATTGGAAGCGAAAAAATGGTATTTGAAATAGATTTCTCTCAAAATTTGATGACTTAAGTCTACGCTCATGAAATCAACCCCTAACCTATGGGTTTGACCTCTAACATTTTATAATTTAAATTTAAATTTTGGCTGACTCCCACCCATTCTTTTCTTGCCTAGAATAGACTAAATACACACTTGTGTAGTTTATTGCTATGTACTTGTATTTAAATATATTCAATTACATTCATTGAGGGTCTACGCATTTATTCAAATATCATTCACATTTACTGAAGGTCACACTTTTATTGATGTTCTAAAATAAATCTAGATGAATATCCAAATTTGTATATTCATTTTAGGGGCAAGTGCATAGATGAAGAGTATTATTATCGATACCTTATCTAAGTTTTATAGGGTTTACCTAAGAGAATATGTCCCTTTATGACATAATGAAAATCCCTTAAAGGTGTTTTTAAATACCACTAGTCCCAAATATATTAAAAAAGATAAAATAAAAGGTTAATTAAACAAAGTAGAGGTGAATTGAGCAAAGAAAAAATAGACTTGTGCAAACTACCATATCACTTCTATAGGTGCAAAATATTTTTGCTAGTGTGAATTTGATCAAAATTTGTGGACTTGAACCTCCACTTTACAACCAATAATTTCTAATTTAGAAGCGTTGCAAACTATCATGAACCCTTCTTAATCTTGAGACATCAATATTTTAACACTAACATTAGAGTTTGCTCATTCTTTGGTCATAAAACTAAATAATTTTATTTATTTCCATATTTCTAATATTTATTTTCAAAAAAATATGACCATAACTCATTGAATTAAACTAGTTTAATTGTTGCTTATATATTTATTTCATTTGATTAGCCTAGATTACACTTGAAGAAAAAACATTTTTCTTTATAATATTATACATATTAAATATTAATGTAATATATTATTATCTATAATAATTTATAAATTAATTAATTAATTATAATAATAATTAATATATATTATATCATTGATTAAAGTGTTAAACGTATACAAAATTAATAACATATATTGTAAATAACCAATCAATATTTAATATATTAGATATTTGAATAAAAATAACATGGAAAAGTCATTCATGGCATAATGTGATAGTTAAATCATGGCATTTTTATTTTAGCCACCAAGGTTCAAACCTTCGTTGGGCCACTATGATTTAGGGTATTGTGTCCTTGCTAATCCAATGTGCTCATAGGCTTGAACCTTCATGTTGAAGCTATAGGTGTTTGTGCCCATATCTTCATGCTTCAAACCCTTGTTGGGCCAATGTGCTCATGAGATTTGCACTCCTATTGGACTATTGAGCTTGCATGTTTGGAGTATTTGTGTTAATTCATTGCATTCATGTTATGGATGAGGTCCCTCATTTGTGGCCTCACCTAGCTTGGACCAAGCTAAAATTTATTGTGTTATCAATACAAAACCATCTCAGAGTTGTATATTTATATTTTCAATAAAGATATTGATTTAATAACACATCCATAATATGTGTATGTGCACCAAGTCTCTAATTTTCCTATTAACTCATCATTTGCACCTCCTAAAGGTGCAAGTGCCAACACTAGTGTTTTGAGGATTGGTCAATTATAAAAATATGCAATGTCTAATAACAAAATTATTACCCTTTAAAGAAAACCCACTACACAAATTTGATTATAGCACCCTTAATTTGCACTTTGTATATTTATACTAGTTTATACTATGATTTTGGGTAGTTATTCAAACATTGTTAACAAGAGCTTTGAGCCTAAATTGCATTTTCCAAAAGGGATTTTAGGGTGTATTAGTGTATGAAAAAATAAGTAATAGCGAAGTTATGTTAAAAATATATATAAATTTTAAATATTTTAATAAAATAAAATTAATAGTACATAAATGAGCGTAATATATACTTAAAAAAAATCTTGTAGGAAAAAAATGAATAAAAATATCACTACTTGATATATT
The DNA here is from genome assembly GCA_007115665.2 of Sequoiadendron giganteum. NCBI lineage: Eukaryota > Viridiplantae > Streptophyta > Pinopsida > Cupressales > Cupressaceae > Sequoiadendron > Sequoiadendron giganteum. The sequence goes on from CM021102.1 coordinate 94,639,639, forward strand.
ATCAAATAAGTGATTACAATACATAAAGGTTTTACTAGTGTTGATCTAATGTCTTTAATTTTTTTCTCGACTCAATTCTAACAACATGTATCTAACCCTGTAAATGTCTTTAATTTTTGGCTCGACTCAATTACTAGTGTTAATCTAATGTCTTTAATTTTTTTCTTGACTCAATTCTAACAACATTTATCTAATGTCCGTAGTCTATGTTTTGTTTTTTGGCTAGTTTCTATGTTATTTGGACTTGATCTTTTTGGCCCTTGTGGCTCGTTGTGTTAGGGGTACAACACCCTGTAAATGTTGCTTATCTTATCAAAAACATGTATCTATCATCAATTATTTCATTTAATCACAATTTCAAATACTTATTTTATAGGAAAATAACAAATCACTTAGGTCAATTGATTGAACCATGAGTTTCAAAGCCTTGGTCAAATTATTCTAACCAAACCAATGCACCCTACCTCATGAATGTGATTCCAACATTACATGATGATCCCCTTAATTTGTACAAACAAGGAGTCTAAGTAGCCAAAATAAATGCTCCATTTGATACAAATTTTATACCTTACAAGGTGCCCTTACATTATTTATTTTAGTCAACAAAGATATCTTCTTTCAATGCACTATGTAACTCCCTCAATGTAATTTCTAGTTAAATGTAACTCCCATTTCATATATGATATTTCAAGTGATGAGATCATTATTGCAAGGGAAATCCCAAGATTCTTATGTAGGTTTGGTACCTTGTTCTACAAGAGGCCAAAATTATAATTTAATATTAAAATATTATTATGTAAGTGTGCAAAACACCTTCCAAACAATCTCTTATTTGTATAAATTGCATATGGGGGCCCAAAAACCATAAACTAGTAGTTAGGGGTAGAAATATCATAAATTTATTGTACCAACACAATTTCTCAATTTTTATTAGCATTGTCAAAGAATCTATAACATTCACTAGTGTCGATCTTTTCTATTTGTTCACATTCTTTTCTTCCACCATGTCTTAAACAAAATGATACTACACATCAATTTTCTTTTTATAAGCATGATAAGTAGGATTCTTGGTTGTACTGATTAGACTCTAATAACTACACCATATCCTTAGAGTCTTCTATAAGAGACCAACATCTAAATATGGTCTCTAAAACTACACTACTTCCTTACATGTATTATTAGTTTTCATAGTCAACGGAGAACAACTACTTGCCTATTATTCATCCAACTAACAAATCCACCAAATACGAAAAATACATAGCAAGCGGATCTCCTACTATCAATGTCTCCATTTTAGTTTGTGTTCAAATCCCCATGCATCTATAATAATTTCCCTCTAAAACCTTCCATGATGGTCAAATAATAGTCTAAAGTGCCATGTATTTATTTAAGACTTTCTTGATTATTGTTCAATAATGTTTACTTAGATTAAACATATACCTACTAAAAAATTACATTGCATGGGAAAAACATATTCTAATACAAACCATGGCATACATAAGGCTTCCAATTGCACTCATATAAGGAACATGACTCATGTCCTCAACATCCTCCCATGTCTTGGGATATTATTTCACTAAAAAAATTGTAGCAATAAGAATATGAGCATTCATTGTACTTTGTAATCTTACATCATGAACCTCTATAAAATATAATAAAAATATTTTGAATCAACCAAAGTTTTTTGTTAGCATGAACTCTTCTAATTTTCATGTCTAAAGTAATATTTTGAGCATCTATATATTTCATATCATGATATAATGAAAGCTAGGATTTTAGTTCGTTAAACATATCCCTAGTGTTTCTAATAAGCAACATACCATCAACATATAAAATAATGATAACGAAACTGATTATTATTCCATTTAAAACACACTAAATTATCATATTTATTACAAACAAAACCAAACTTCAAATATATAGGTAACAAATTTATGATACCACATCCTCAACGATTGCTTTAGGCTATAGATATACTTATTCAATCTATAAACCAAACCCTCATTTCCCTTGACCATAAAATGTTCCAGCTATGACATAGATATTTTCTCATTAAGATCTACATTCAAGAATGTTGCGTCAACATTTTTTTGTTAAATTTAAGATCAAAAGAAATGACATATGAAATAGATCTTATGGAATAAAACTTAGTAATCAAGGAAAAAATATCACCTAAATTAATTATATAAACCTAAGGATAATCTCTTACCACCAATCCAAGCCTTGTATTTTTCTAACATACCATCTAAATTGAACTTCTTTTTGAACACATGTTTGTAACGAATAATTTTCCTTCCTATAGGAAACTTGACCAAATCCCAATTCTTGTTCTTATCCACTATCTTCATTTCTTCATTTATGGTAATCTTCTAGGACTTATTTTCCTTTGACTCAACTAAATACTAGTTTTAGGATCATCTTCATTAGTATATAAAATAAAAATACACTAAAAATTAGGTGGCTTATACTTACCCAATTTCCTTCTTTCCTAAATATACCTTCTCCAGAGCAAGGTATGGGGTTATTCTTATTTTAATTTCTTTTGGATCACATCCTTCTTATGTTCCACCTTCTACATGTTAGATTCATCCTCAAATGTAGTACCATCATTATTGGTCTCAAATTTTACCTCCTTTTTTCTTTTCTTCTATTGGTTGTTCTTGTTTTGTAGATTTATGACCTCCTTGAAAATCATAGTATGACTATAATTTGTCTTCTTTGTGACTAGCTTCCAAAAATCATACCTGTGAAGTAGGAAAAGTGATCCTAGATCCAACTAAGATTAACCTCTTTTTACTTAACATCACATTTAGACACAAGACCAACTAGAGTTGATGATTGGCTTGCTGCCACAATGGAGAGCCAATCTTCTAGGGTCTTGTGTATGTTTTTGTGTTGTGAAGATGATAAATTTTGTGAGTGTTTTAATAAGCCTATTTGACATATAATCCTATATCTAAAAATGTAATTTATCGCACAAATGAAAATGGAAAGTAACAAAACGACTTCAGATATGAGAATCAAATATAGAGAGGAACATGTGACTAAAATCTAAGCTTGAATTACAAGTACAAGGGTGTTGGGTGCCCTATACTAAGATGCTTCTTTCTAGGATCTAAAAATTCTAAACTGTAGGTTACTGTCTGCTATATGTCTTATGTAGATGTCTCCCATTGAAACTTCCAAATATGAACTGCACACACATGAAAAGAGGGGGAAAGGTTGTGTTGTATAGGGGATTTCCTAAGTCAAACCCCATTTTGGTTCTACCTCCACATACAATAAATGATGATGATTAAGAGGTCATAACCTAGGTCAGCCATAGGCTAAAATAACAATAATTGACTAAAATGATAAATGATAAATGGAAATGTTACCTTGATGTGAAATCCTTTATGAAGTGATATCACACCACAAATTGTCACAAATATTGATTGATGGATGCCCTGATTGCTTGATAGACCTGCAAAATTTTAGTTCCCAAAACATAATAGATTTTTGTATCTAGCTTATAGAGGATAACTCAATACATTTCCATAATTTTGCATGGTTGTTCATAATAGCTTCTTACATATAATTTGCTTCATTCTTCTTGATATCTTGCAAGCTTGATCTTGATTGATAAAAGCATTGTAATAGTGCTACTAACTCTACCCTTGAATTGCCTTGATTGATTTTTAGGATCTTCAATTCGCTCTCCAAATTTGCTAGCTTTTGTTAGAATTAAAATGATAAAATTACTTGTATTTATATGCAATCTTTTAATTTACCACTAATTAATTATTGATAGCTAACAAATAAAATTGGATTTTTAAATGTTAAAATTTTGACACTGACATACTCAAAATTGGGCCAAAATAGGTTGGACAAGGGCGTAGGGCGCCCTAGTCCAAGCCTATTTTGGAGCTTTTTGCATTGTTAAATAAATAATTATTAATTTCTAGTTTCAATATAATTTATAAAAAATGATAATAAACGGGAAAATTATAAGCATAGTTAGGTCCTAGCACATAGGGGGAGCTAAACCTAGTGTGAAATTGTCAAGGGTGACAATTTTCAAAGCTACATTTAGCCCCCACTTTAGCAAGAGTATGAACTTATGCTCAGACATAAGTAATAATAAGCCAAGAAGGGTTCAATTATCCAAACATTGAAGAGATAGGATGACATCAAATCTAGGGGACGTGCTAGCCCCCAAGTTCAAGGTCCTATGGAAAAACAAAAACAATGTAAGGATAAAGGAACACACATAAACATTAGGTGCAATGCAACATGCCAAATATGAAGCATACATAAAAAAGACATAAGAGCAAACATAATGAAGACACAAAGAAAACATAAGACAATACATGAATAAAACATGTGAAAGACACAAGGAAAACATGATACCATACACAAAGTAAACATGCCAAAGACACAAAGAAAACACATAATAAACACAATGCAAACATGATAAAAATAAATATAAACACAAGGTTAATACTAAAAAAGATTCGAGTCAATAAGATAAAGAGATCTCAATCTTGAATTTGTCTCAAATACCAAACATTATCCATCAAATGTGTTAGACAAAATGGTGCTCTCATAAGGATTATCAAGTTGCATTATGCTAAATCACTAATGAAACACATGGCCCCACTAGCAAAAAAGTTGTGGTATTCTAGGTGGCCATGTTAAAATGCTCAAGTACATGAATCAACAAGCTCCATTATGCCAAATCCATGAACTATTTTTCCAATCACACCTCAGGGAGCACACAAAAGTTTAATGTTCCGGGGAACAAATCAATGCTAAACATCATAGGGTATGAATTGATAACCACACCTCAAGGGGCATTATAAATAACATTACCACCAAGGGGTATTTCAATAAGTCAAATCTCACAAGATGCCAGTGAAATAGATAGCATAATATGCCCCCCGTTAAAATGTCAACATACTTTCTATGTTGGTATTCTGAGGAAAATAAGGGGAAGAGGGGATCCTTGAAAAGAACACAAACCTCCCAAAACTAGTTATCCTTTCCCCCCAAGTGTAAATACAAGGACAACCAAGTTGGATACTATCGTGTTGCTACCATATAATGAATATGGTTGCATGCAAGATTGTACCACCATGAATGGCAATGAGAAAACCCATGAAGCTACAAATGCCACATAGTGAGGAGCAACACCATAGAAGAGATACCATTATTTAGAATTATTAGGAGCATAAACACATGGAAAAGAAGCACAATAAATAAGTTGTTGTATTTTACTACTCAAGGCCTGATATTCATTGGTAGAATGACCATAAACTCGATCATATGCACAAAAAGAACTATTTTTATAATATTTCTTGTGTGTTGGAGGAGGAAGAGTAATCAAGTGGGCTTTTGGAAGCCTCAAAAAAATATGCTCTTGCTTTGATAAAGGACAAGGAGTAGGAGAAAATCCTTTCTCTCGTGAAGAAAAGTTTTCTCGCTTACCACAAGATGTTACAAAGAGAGTAGATGATGGAGTATGAGATGAAGATGGAGAAACGGTTGGAAACCTAAACCTCTTTTAGAATGGTATGGTGTAGACTTCACATGATTCTTAACTCCTTGTTCCAGGTTTTCATTATATCTATTTTTAGAAATAATTTTAAATCCAAGCCCATAACATTTTTCCAACTCAGATGTAGAAGTCTTGTCTAAATGCTTATGCGAAGAATTAATTCTTTTGCAAGAATGCAAATCCTTTTTAGATGTTTAAATGTTAAGGTCAAACATCATCAATACATGAGGGATGAAAGTTAAGATCCCCCATCACCATCATGAGATGATGTGTTTGGATTTGTTGATGTGGAACAAAATGAAACATAAGACTCCTTAGATTTAGATTGTGAGATTTTAACTTTGCCTACAAAAGAGGGTCTAAAGTATAATGAACCCCAATCAAAACATGTATTTGAAGAGGAATCCATATTGTGATCATTATTTAAAATTTGAGAAGAGGAATCACAATATTGTGTTGGAACAATCTCTAATTCCATAGGTTTTGATGGTGAGATTTTATACTCCCCAATGAAAGTGGATGCAAAATCTAATGATCCCCAATCATCACCCAAGAGTTCATTCATGGTATCATTATTATTGGAAGGTAATGGTTCCACTTTTGAAGATGGAATTAAAGTATTAAGAGAGTTGGAAGTGTTATGTTTAGCTTCAATTTGTGAATTATAACTGTTTGCATATGATTTTACCACATATATCTTGTTATTATATTCATACTTCATCTCACGGTGAAGAGTAAATGAGACTCCCTTCATGACATAAATCCATGGTCTACCCAGAAGAAGATTGGATGAGAGAGTATTCGGTGTGACATGAAGAAGAGTAGGTAAAACCCCAGGCTTTACCTTGATAGGTAATGTTATTGTTCCCAATGGTTTCCTACCAATATTATCAAAGCTGCTAATAGAAATATTATTCGGTTGTATGAGATTCTTATTCACACCAAGCTTATCTAGGAGATCAATGCTACAAAAATTAAGACCTTATCTATTTTCAATAAGAGTACATCTAACCCCAGTTTTATTTATGACCACAAATATCATTAGAGCCTCATGTTAGTTTTGGACCTTGAGTGAAGGTAACTCATGTTGAGGGAATATAATATCTAGCTTTTTTTCCTGCATACAATTAAACAAGGCCGCTACATCATTTAGTTTGACAGAAGATATAATATCAATATTTTACAAAGCCTCTTGGAGCATCTTGTGGTATGTAGGTGAATTTTGAATCAAGTCCCAAAGGGAGATCTTGGTTGGAGTATTATGAAGTTTCTCAACAAGGTTGTATTCTTTACCACTACGTTGAGGAAGGCTAGACGGGGGAGGAAGATATGGCTGAGGAAATGGAATAGAGGTTGTTGTTTGTTTTAGTTGCTTATTATTTCTAGTGTTATATGTGTGAGCAACTGCATGATAACTTGATTGTTGCAACACATCATGGTGCACATGATTACTTTGAGTGAGTTGCTTTGTAAAGTCTAGTATATGGCCATGAGGTTTTAGAGGTCCTATAATGAGAGGTGGTTTAGAGGGAGGTCCAATAATGAGAGGAGATCCAATAATCAATTGTAGGTTTACAATTTCAATTGAGTTAACTACTTGTTAATGATCTTTTATTAATGGAGGACCTAATGTCACTTTTGAACTTTCACTTATGCATGCAACTTTACTATAATTTTAAGGAGAACATGTATCAATGATTTCATACTCTTGCACCAAGATATCTTCCCAAGTAGGAGATTTATTGGGAGAGGAACAAACATGATTCTCATTATTCTCAATGATTGGATCCTCTTGCACCAAGATACATTCACAAGTGGGAGAAGAACAAACATGATTGTCATGATCCTCAATGATTGCACCCTCTTACACCATGATATCTTCCCAAGTAGGAGAGGTATTGGGAGAGAAACAAACATGATTTTCATGATTCTCAATGGTTGGATCCTCCTACACCAAGATACCCTCACAAGTACGAGAGATATTGGGAGAAGAACAAACATGATTCTCATGATCTTAATGATTGCATCCTCTTGCACCAATATACTCTCACAAGTAGGAAATATATTATGAGAGGGATCAAAGAAAAACAACAAAAGAGGAGAGAGAAACTCATTTTCACATTCTTGTAATAAAAATTCTTTAAATTGCTTAATAAAATTTGACAATAAAATATTAATTGTGACAAAATAAGATTTTTGCAAGGAAAACATTATGCTATGTGAATTTTTTTAACTCTACAATACCATTTTACATTGTCATTGTAGTTGGAAAAGATATAATTTATAGCTTATTGTCCAACATAGATCTATTCGCCTTAGGAACATGCATACATGCATCACACTCAAATACTCTAAGATACCAAAGAGAGGGATTCTTGCCCATCCAAACCACTTGTAAGGTTTTTTCCACAAGAGTTGATGTGGGAGATATATTATTCAAGAAATAAATAAATATTTACTATATCTACCTAGATTGAAGAGTTCTCCTATGCTTTTCCATTTGCTTCATATTTATGCTTTCTTCAACTTTGCTCTACTATGAGGTGTATGAAGTTGTCTTTTATATTTCTAATTTACATTGCTTACAAGATTGTTTAAATTCTATTGATTAAAACTCTCCACCATCGACCATTCTCAATACCTTTATATTTTCTCTTATTAGTTCTCAATAAGAGCCTAGAACTTGCTAAAAACCTCAATCTATTTGAGAAACAAAACCCTTATTTTTATGGAGAAGTCATTTATAAAGAAACATAATACATGGATTTCCCAAGTGAAGGAATATAAACTAGTCCAAAAATATCACTATGAATCAAAGATAAAATTATATTAGCTCTAGCAATACTAGCACGACAAACTTAACCTATTTTTTCTTACCATAGACACAATGTTCACAAAAACCAATTTCTATGGAACAATAAAAAATTCCATCATCTATATCTTGTGAATGCAATACTCATAAGAATTTCTCTATAATGTGTCCCATCCTCTCATTCCATAACGATGTCTTTTTATAAGTAACTTATTGATCTCAATCTCAAGAACCATGTAATTGTTGCATGCATCATGCATGATGGCATATCATTTAAATGGATTAACATAGAAAAATATAAGAAAGAAAATAATGTGGAAACAACTTTGTACATTAATATTGAAGGGAGAGATCTACAAATAACTTAAACTATGATCCAAAACAATGATAAGAAGTAGATAAACACATTCATAAATTGATAAATAATAAAAACATCACAATGACTTATGTGGGAAAAACCTTTTGAGGAAAACACCCACACTCCAAAACTTGCACAATGTATTACGAATTAAAAAAATATTACTATGTACAACATTGTTTACTATCCTAAAAGATGCAAAACACAAAGAAATGCAAGGAGAAACAACACAACACCACCTCGTGATTAGCCTAAGTTGAACTTGAATAAAAGAAAGATGAAACAAAAAATATACCTTATCCAAGTTGATCTTTTTGGTTGGCCCTTTGATGTAGTTTGAAAGTGTGCTCCTTGATGGCAAATATGATGAAAATGATATATAAAGTGATCTAGATTGCAATATGAATGCAATGAAAGATGTGGGTATTTTGGTAGATGAATGCAAATGGAAGTTTGATGAATGCAACAATGGAGGTTGAATGCAAGTATGGAAGTGCTTGAAATCTTGTGTGCTTGAGAGAGTAGAATGCTTGAATGCAAATTATGTTATGAATGTGATATCAAAAAATGAGACAAAATCTTCTATTTTAAGGGAAGAGTCTCTAGAGAATTCAATGGCTAGGATTTAGCCAACATGGGAAAGATGGAGGGATGTGGTGAGTTGAGGACTCACAAGCCCTTACATCTTGCCATGTGGAAGATGAGGTGTCAAAAGAACAGGTGATGTGGAAAGAGGACATGTGAGGTGGAGGTACTTGCAAGTACCTTGGGATTAGAGAAATATTTCCTCAAAAATGAAGTTTTTGTCCCCATATGAGGATGATGGTGACAAGTGAGGAATTTTATAAAGTCCTCTCTTATCATCATGGGAATGAGAGAAGTTGTTGGGGGAATAAATGTGAATTCTAAATTCACATGATTGGGGAGTACCTTGGGGATAAGACAAGGTCCTCATAAAGGAGTTCCTTGTCCCATGTGGCTGATGTGACTTATGAAGAAATTTAGAATTTCCCAACAACCTACATGGGGAAGAGAAATGCATTGAATGAATAAATATGAATTTTAAATTCACATGGGGAAGAGGTCAATGCTTAATAAAGAAAACACTTATGAAAGGTTGACCTGGAGGACATACCAGAAATGACAGTTGATTAGATTAAGGTTGTGCAAACATGTGATTAGGAAGATTAACGAAGGATTAAAGATAAGTGACCAAATATGGAGGATGTGACATTAATCTTGATTGAGGATGTGCACATCCTAATCATGGATTAATTAAACTAATCCAAATTAGAAAAAGATTATGGAGGATGTGACAAGGAGAGAGAAAAAAGGGAATTTAAAATTGATTTAAACTAAAAAATGTAAATGACTAAATTAAATAAATTGATATATTTATTTAATTTAGAGAAGAAATGATGAAATATAAAGTATTTAATTATTAAATTAAATACTTTAGAAACCTTAGAGGAATGAGAAATGTTAATTAAATAAGTCATTTAATTAATATTGATGAAATAGACGAATAAAGGATATGGATTTGATCATATGAGAGTGGTCAAATTTGGATGTCTACAATTACAACATGCTTGCATTGCAAGTCTTTATAGAAGTTGTTACCAATTTTTAGCGTCTGGCTTAAAATTAGTAATCATGAGAGCAATTACTTGTTGGGGTACAATTTTTTTTATTACAAGTCATTCAACCAAGCTTTGTACCAGTTCTACTGTATGGAATGACTTGCAAAATCATTCAACAGTTTAGGGAAAAACTGGTTGAACAGTTCAGCAAAGCACAAATCAAATAAAACTTCATTAAAGAAAACAATGTTAAGGCTTAGCCTCGTTTGCAGAAATTGTTTTTATTTTTAAGTACTGCAGTTTTGAAATAACAGGAGTGCAAGAAATCAATATTGATTTACAGGATAGATGCTTTAAACATTTGCAATTACATTGTTTCATTGTGCAAACAGAACGAATTCATCAGATAATGGAAGCCATTGCATATCATAAAAAAAATTCATTTATTGAGAGAATGTTCTGTAATCCCACACAAGTCGTGGGAGTAGCCTATTTTGTTTCTTTTCAAATGTTGAAAGAAAGAAAGAAAGAAACGCATTACACAAGTGAAAATAATGTAAGAGTAAGGGGAGAAGGTGATTTGTCATTGCCTGGAATGACGAATCATCGTTGCAGCCAACCGTCTCGACTTTATGTCCATCTTCAGCATCGGTGTCGGCTCCAACTTTAAGGTTTACCTGCAAGATGAGTGGTGTTAGAGCAATGAGGGATCACATTTCACCCTTTTCCTACATTACCAACATAAATGAAATGAACATTCTATCAATCATTCACCAGATAAAAGGAAAAGCAGAGCACCAAGAAGGACTATCATCTGCTGGTTTTACTAACTTGTTTGTGTTATGTGCAGGTACAAGAAACAAATCAAAAGGAAATCATTAGTTCATTGTTGTTTTTACTAACTATTTTTTTGTCATGTGCAAAAACAGGAAATGTAATCTTGTTGTTTATTCATTAGTTTCAATATGAGTGGAGTAAAATGTGGCTCTCACAAGGGTTGAGCCCAACTCATAGCCAAGATACAAGCAATATGAACATCATGAAAATCCATTTTGTGTTATGCAGATTTTTTGCAAAATTCATTACGATAAGTAGGTGAATTATAAATGACAACAGTGTTGCATATTAAGTACATTTTCAGAATGCTTTGTTTGCAAGAAAATCAAGGTGACTGCTTATCAATTTTCATCATCAAGATATCACATAATTCAAGGTATTTGTAGCCTTATGAATCATGATACAATAATCTACAAGGCAACAACATTACATGAAGACAACCAACATTCACTGATGTTATGATCAAAAAGTTTTTTTAGATTATAACAATATGGTATCGATACTGAAGGAAAATGGTAATAATGCTAGCAAGATCAAAATATTCTTGTAAAGAACAATTTTATTTCAAAACTTATGCTAATAACAGTGCAATTTAGAGCTATTATGCAGGAACAACGTTTGTAATCAACATTGTAAAGTATCAAATGAGAGAGTAATCGTCAGAAATTCATGGAGTTCGGCCTGTGGAAGCTTCAAGAGCTTTAGAAAAGGAAGAAGATACTTCCATATCTACAATACATTCAGACCCACTTGGGGTTCTTAAATTTCAAGATCAAAATGGTTATAAACAGAGATCAGCCATTGGTAAAATGCTGTTTTTTATGTCTGCAATGGGAGTAGAAGAGAACAACATGTATTCATGGTGCCAAAGTTAGGAGACTAACACAAAAAGAGAGCAAACTTTCATAGACAGAATATTAAAAAGAAACCAGATGGAGGATAAGCACAGCCAGGCCGTGGCCATTGACAAAATAGAAGGAAGGTTGGGACTCGTATGTTTACCAAGGTTGCTGGTGAAATGTGCTCAAAAGCCCTCTTGTTTCTTACAGAAAATGGTTTCAAAAGCTCAGACAAAGCTCTTAATGGCGGCCTTTTTCAAGGAATGCAAAAAGGAATGAGTATAATTGTGGCCTATCAGATGCGAGTATTGAGAGTAAAGACAATGCAAAGTTTCTGCAAAGATTAGAGTGAAGGAGATTTCCAATCTTAACTCACCCAGATTTCTTTATGGAAAGAGACTTAACAAAATCTCTAGGTTCAAGCTCAGCCAAAGGATGTACATGGCGGCCAACAAGAAACACCAATCATAAAACAAAAAACCTAGATAGAGGATAAGCTGCGGCCTGCTCATTTTAAATAATAGAGATGACGAGTTTCAGGCTCCGTGACTGAACAAAAGGCTCACAATGGCGGTATCAAATGAAGCAGAATGTTACCAAAGAGTAAAAGAATAGAGGAGTACAGGAAAATATGGTCATGTAGTTGCGGCCATAGAAACAAGAGTGCCACGAATTTCTTATCAAAAGCTTAAAAAGAAAAAATCTACAGGTGCTAAATCTTTTGGCTTATGCTCGAATTTGTGCTATCTTTCTCTTCAGAAAAATGCAACAGAGAATGTTAGATGCTTACCTTGGCATAAAGAGGTGTTGTTTGTCACATCTGAGAGAAGGAATACCTTTGAAACTGGAAAGGTCTACCATGAAATCCTGTGATAATAAGTTCCCTCAAACCCTCATGGCAGCGCTCTCTCCAGGCAGAGCAAAGTGAATTAGTGAAGTCTTCATTCACTTTAGGTTTTGTTTAACCCTAAAGTTCTTGGAATGGATATTTTCTTTTCGCCTTAGCTTTTATTAAAAGCTTTATTCATTTTCACAAGCCCTCGCATTTCATTATGCATTTCTTTTTTATTCTTTTGAGATTAAGTCGTATAGAGCCTTATTTGGCTTTATTAAGGCTTTTATTTTACATCTATTTACAAAATTAAATAAAGTTATCTTTTAAATGTAAAATAAAAGATAAGGACTTTATTTTTGCATTAAAGCCATTTGTAAATCTTTGTTTTAAATGATAACTATAAATCATTTAAAATATGAGATATTTTTAAAAAATGCAAAAATAAATAGTCTTGATGACTTTCTAAAATCATGGATATAGTGGAGAGATTTAGGCCAACATGTTAGAGATAAATCAGGAGTTTGAAGTCCAAAAATCAGGAGTTCTCTTTCAGTTTTGAGTTCCTATTGACTTGACTTGAGTCAAGGAGCAAAATGAGGCACAGTTATGGAGTTATCTTTCAGTTTTGAACCTGATTTGTGGGGGTTTCTTTTTGCATACGGCTCACCAGGTTGGTGATGTTTTGACAACTCTTCTTAGAGTTGGTTGGCATTGCATGCCTTATTTGGAGGAGAGTTTTGACAACACGTGGGATTTTGGAGCCAAATTTCAATTCTGAATTTGGAGACAATTTCTATAAGTCTTTCTCTTCTTGTAGATTAGGGGTTAGTTCTTAGTTTTTTGAAGATTGCAGAGGCAGATGCTTCAAACTTTGTAACTCATGATATTTTGGCCTTTGTAATGCAGATATCCATTTTTCCTCAATAGAAAGTTATTTTTCCTTCACAAATTTCTCTTTGTTTCTTGGCATTGGTTGTGGATTGCAAAATAGAATCCTATGTTATCCTTCATTTTATGAGATTCCTTCCATGCTGGATGCAAAAGATTTCATGTCATAGTGCAGGTCTATGTTAGTGATCTTGTTTTATGCTTTTATATTTGTGAAAACACTATTGTTTTCCTTGTGTTTAAGCATTAAAATAGTCAGAGCCTTACATAGAATCATTTTTGTAGACATCTTTTTTTGTGTTGTGAGATTGTTTATTTTTGTTGAGGTTTTTTGTGAGTTTCAGCAACTTTTGGGTCAAAATTCTTACCTTTGGTGTACCACCTGTTAGTGATAAATTTATATTTTCAAGTACATCCTTCTACCTTTTTCCTTCTCAAAATCAGTTTACAAGAAGATTCAAAGGGAACCAACCCATAATCTAGAGGTTCACTTCATACCCAGGTCACCCACAACCTCGAAGTGTTCCCATGTGTCAATAGGTTGCTACAGTTAAAAGCTTAGCAAGGGTGCAAACCTTATTTGACAACAGAAGTATTTCACTATCAATTAAATAGAAGAACCTTGGTATAATTCCAACAACACTTGTGCACCTGTAAACTCTCATAATAAATTCCACTCTCTCAAATATCATTTTTTTTTAAAATGAGAAAGATGAAAACCATAACTAGTAATACAAACCATGTGCTAAAATGTAACATGCCCATTGTTCTACACAGTAAATTTCCTATGTTTTAACCTCAACATTTATCCAATAAGAGCAATAATTTTTTTTCTTTAAAATATAAAAGATAGCATGCACATTTGAGATAAACATCTTTCCAAACTTTCCATTGCATTATATCAAAGCATTACAACTTTCCAAAGTAAAGATTACATAGTACACGATAACATGATATCATTTTTCTTTCTACATTCTTCCATTATAATGGATACAATATACAAATACATGGATCTAATGTGATTACTGGAAAAGGATGTATGAATAGTCCTAGAAGTCCTCCATTCAAAACCTTGGTCACCAACTAAAGAGGAGAAGCATCCCTCAAGCGCTTTTCCACCAACCATGGACTAACTACGGTCCCCCACACATTTATCTAACTGATAGATGGCCCTACCCTTTGACAAAGAGATTGGTTTGGTAATCTTATAATAATATGAACTTTTCTGAGCTTGGTGGAGTGTCCTAAACAATTCTATATTTGTCATACAATGGTTACAACCTATACATATGACATCCCCTATCTAGTACGTTAATTTGGAAACACAATGAACTGATAATGTAATCAGTGGCAACTTACACTACTTTGGCCAAAGTGTTCATCACTCTTAATTTTGGAGTGTACGTCACACACTCACTCACTTTCCTAGCTTGGTTTATACATTTGACTATTCACACCCTATGCATAGGCTATCCCCTTCATTGGATTATCTTAACCCCAGGAACAACCTATTACCTCTATGTTTATCTAATATGTCTATGAAGTAAATAAAGTAACTCTATGGATCCACTAGTTTAACCATTAGCTACATAAGCTATAACTGTTGGCAAAACAAGGATAAACAACTGAGAGGGGGGGGGGTGAATCAGTTGTCATAGATTATTCAAACTTATTAAACCTTACTCAACTTATTCTCAAATATGATAAAAGAACATTAAGCATAAACAATCACCACGTTAGAGACACAAAGAACACCAATATTTATACATGGAAACCCTGTTAGGGGAAAAACCATGGTGGATGTCAATCCACAATATTATACCCTGTTAAAAGTATATATATGAATAATGAGAATGCACATGCATTCAAGCACACTGCTTAGAGCTCACTACTCAAAGAAGACGCATTGTCTTACATAAATATTCAGATTAAAACCATATGAAGGATTTGAATTGAGAAATTAGCTTCTTCAAAATCTTGATTACAGTTTCGGTTAAGCACACAAACACTTCTTCACACTTCACTCAATCTTCCTCACACTCCGCTTTGCAATCGAATGATCTGATCTTTATTCACACATAGCACTTGCATATTTCACATTACACACATATACACCAAATGAAGAAGACAATCACTCTCATATACCCGCTACATGGAATTACATCAACAACTTTGTCAGCCAAAAATAAAATGATAAATGAATACAAATTGTCAGCCCAATTCATGAACAAATCTCAATGCACACCAACCGAAGTTGGTCACAACATAATGAAGACCTAAATCAACATCCTCGAATGTTCCAAACATTCAAAAAATAATCCACAAGGATCCACAACATGCTACAATCACCATGTTGACCAAGAACATGAAAACCCGAACATGCAAAGGAAAAATATTTGATCATGAGCACACCGATCAATGTGAATGTGCAACAAAAATAGAGCATGATCTAGAAACATCAACAAACATCACATGAGCATACACAATAACTCAAATTACCAGAGTCACGTTCTCTTCTTCCAGAAACACCAGCTACAATAACATAATAACTGTAGGAACACAAAAAATCACAACTTACTCAAATCTTGATGCACACCTCTGAAACTTCTAGCAGATAAACTAGATAGGCTCAACAACAAACCCTTTAATCCACAACTTCTGAATACCAACATACTGAACTTTCCAACACGCCGAACTTCACAATTTCATAGATAACCTTCAACATATTTATTATAATTTTCTCAATATCCTCGAGATATATAGCCTTCAAGACACCAATGCTAATAGTGTTGACATCAATGACAACCACATATCAACAACTCAACCACAAAATCCAACAATAACCCTATCATAATTTATATAATACCTTCTATATCCACCCATTTCCTTAATATAGAATATGTACAAACACATCAAGAAAAATAGATCTTTACTCTAAATATGACAAGCATCCTTTCTCTATCATAAAAGAATAGATCTAACTTTCCCTAATGAAGAAATAGAACTAATTTCCCAACAAAATAAGCAATGTCACACAATCTTATCAAAATTATAGAACAAAGAATAAAAGAGTAGGAATCCAACATTCCTTCATGAAATGCTCCGATTTGGTTGATTCAGATTCCCTAATGTAGCCTTCCCAAATAGCAAGCAACTTCCCAATATGACTCTCTCAAAAGCTCTCTTAACTCTCTCTCTCAACTCTCTCTCTCATAGCTCAAGAAAACAAAGAATAACAACTCAAAAAACTCTCAACAAAAATGTAGATAGGTGTGCTCTCAAATGAGGTAAATAGCTCCTCTATTTATAGACAAAAATCAACAACTAAAGGCTAAAAATAGGGCATGGAGATTGACACTTCTCAACACAATTCATTCGACTCAGCAAAGTAAATAAAAGGTGATAGCTTAATACGATGTACAATGAACACATACACAACTAAGTGAATGATTCATTCAACACAAAAGAACAACAAGAAAGACAATTAGAAATACAAGGTATATGTTTCCCTACAGGTCGAATTGCATAGACAACTGCACTCTTGACTAATTCCATATATTTCATATGCTTTGTAATCTGAAAATTCATATTGAGAATAGACTTCTATTCAATTCACTTATTTCCCATTTTGGTGCCACCTTATGCCATTCACGCCACATTATTTGGTCGATGGGTTGTTGTTTTACTCAATCGACTATTACCTGTGCATAAGCATTTGATATTATTTGTTTTGACAAAGTCTAAGCAACAAATGTTTTCACATTGGAAGGAACTGGTTAATATGCGCTTTATTTTTTTTCTGCATATATTTATATTGCCATGCACTTTAAATGTTTTAAACTCCATTCAAATGTATATATCATGCACTATCCTCTTTAGCACTATTTTACTTTATAATAAGCTGCACGCTATTTATCATAAGCTAAGCTTAGATTGCTATGCACTTTAAGATAATTCAATGCTAGAGAATAATTATATCTATTTATACATAACATATATATATTTATATACACCATGAGTTTCATGTATATAGGTATATATATGTGTATATATATATTCATAATTTACAAGTTAATAAAGTTGTATCATTCGATATATGGATACTAATATGTATCCTCATATTTCACATATAATAATGTATGTATATATATATGTAAATAAATATATATACATATATATATTAATATACTTGTATGGATGTTCCCATTACGTCAATACATACACGTATGTTAATATACATATTCTTATATATATATACTCATACTCAATATATATCATACTTTAATATTAACACATTCATATCGATCAAGATAGACACATGATATGTATATATATGTCATCTTGTTTGATTGATATTCCCATGCATATGGGCAACTTGTCCATGAGCATGTGTAGATACGTCTATCTATGTATACTCATGCGCATAATTACTCATGTGTATATGAGTTTATCGTTGACACATACATATATACATATATACATATATACATATATACATATATGTATCCCTATGGATTCAAATAGAAACACATAAATAAGAACTTACTCAACACAAAAAGACTCAACTTTAAAAACCTCTAAACAAGAACATTCACAAATAAACCTCAAGCAAGACTAAAGGTAACTTACTATTTCCCATCTAATATCCCGACTTGACCAAAATAGAAGTGTGTGTGTGTGTGAAAGCTTAGTTTGTCTTTATCAAAGGTCACCAGACCAAGTTCTTCTCCTTGAGTGATACGTCCCCTCCCTTTAGGAGGCTTGATAAAATTCCTGCATCCAACTTATCACAATGCAATAGTAGTCAATCTGAAAACAATACATATATTTGCATTAAATATTTTACAATTAGAATCATTTCATAACATCAAATTGAATCATCATTTATTCCTCATATTTTAGAAACACATAAAACATAAATACACTCATTTCAAGCATTTTCACCCAACTAGGTAAAAGTAAATAAGTAGCAACACAACGGTGTGTAACATAAAACCCCCAAAAGGATGACACCAAACTCGGGCATAATTTCTAATGTCATCCTCAAGGATTCATTATAATCTACTAAAAATAGTAAATAATTATTACACCACTAACCTCCAATTCAACCCACTTAGTATGGACACCCAAATTGTCATTATTCCCTATCCCAAAATGGGTGGTTAAAATCCCTATTATTGTCTCTTATACATCATAAGATCTCGTCATAGGTTGCCATGTATGATCCCACCAAAGTAGGAAACCCGCATATACTATAAATAAGAATTTTAAATACATCTCACAACGCTCCACAAAGTACCAATATGTGGCATATGATGCCAACTAAAAATCCCATGTCCTATTTTGATGGAGCATAATTAAATAATAATAAAATATGATATTATCTAATATTAAATACATAGAAATACCAATATTGAATAAGTAAAACCAGAAATTGTCAAGGTTGAGACACCTTAATTCTCCACACAAAATCACTTTATAAACAACAAATATCATCTAACCATCTTACAAATATCATTGCTAAAGACAATTACACATCCGCATTGGTCATATTGCTTACAAAAAATATATTTCTTGCTAAACCACGAATATAAAATCCTTAGATAGAGATTTAACCCTCCCATATCTAAATTTCATTTTGACCTTTCCATTACCGATGATATTGTGAGATGTATTATATTTCAAAAATGTTTCACCTCACAATACCTTTCATACAAATATAACAACTTCTTGTGAGGAGTCATATGTGACAAAGATCTTGAATCAATCGACCATGCATCATCACATGAACATTTATTCAAGAAGGTGCCAAGAACACATCTCTAGCTTCTTTAGTGGATGATTTTATATTTGATTGGGCAAGGAATCATCATATCCCTTATTTGTTTTCTTAACTCTACACTGCTTTAAATGTATAATTTTCCCAAAGTTCTAACATTTCCTTTTCAACTTTCTACGATATTTATAAATGTCTTTGGATTTAGATCTTCTATATCTTGTCTTGTTAATTCCCTTGTCTTTAGAATTCCCTCTCACAACTGCAACATCCTCTCTTGAGTCATCAATGGATTTCTACCTCATTTCTTTTCATAATAATCCTACAACAACCTCTTCAAGCCATAACTTAGTAGAGTACTATTGATTGCCACAACTAATTAATCCCATGAATATGGTAAAGAACATAACAAGGTTATGCACTTATCTTATTCTTTGTGCACATATAGAGGCTAACTAACTCACCATAATGTTAATGCATTTATGTATTATATCATAGAGTCACCATCACTCATTCTCAAGGAAAAAAGTTTTCTTATTGAGGAATATGTTTGATATAAATACGCTATCTACTCTCACAACTTATTAATAGAATCTTCTCCTAAAAATTCAACACTAAGTTAGAAAGGAATAAATGAATTATGCTTCTTTTATTTGTCAAGCTTGCTTTAATAATTTGTTGCCATAGTTGTAGGCTTTTTTCCAAACATAAGAAAAACAAGAAGATCATCCATCTTGAGCTTCTAAAGCTCAAGTTTATGTCCATTGAACTTCTCAACCTCTATCCTCAAAGTGCTTGCCATATTTTGTGTTTGATACTTGGAATTTAGCTATGTAGAGCTCCCACTCAAATATAGATTATCATAGGGCCAAAATTTCCCCCTCTCACAAATCTTAACAAACAAAGCTTTGATACCAAATGAAAGGAAATACAAATAACCAATAGAGAGAAGCAATGATAGACATATTAAAAATATAAACTATTTCAATAGACTGTAAATCAATACCATGCAAATGAACACAATTATATAACTTGAGAAACCATTTTAGGGAAATATCCAACAAGAAACACCACTTAATATGTTATCAAATAAGGGATTACAATACAAAGAGGTTTTATTTATGCTAATCTAATGTGCTTGATCCAATTCTTGTAGCATATAGTTGTCACTCAAAAACATTTGAACACAATGCTAAATGCTTGTTTTACAAGTAAACATGAAGCCACTTGGGTGAGTTAACCAAATCATGGGTCTTAAAACCTTGTTTGAATTCCTCTAGACAAACCCATGCACAATATAATTTTAATGCTCCATGAATATTCCCTTGACTTCTACAAACAAGGAGTCTAATTGGTCAAATAAAGTGCCCTATTTGGTGTATTCAATTCATCTTACAAGATACTCTTACATTAACTATTTTTAGTTGCACAAAGACTCCTTATTTTAATGCACTTTGCAATCTCAATATAATTGCTCTTTCATTATAATCCCATATCATAGACCACATTCCAAGTGGCAAGCTCACTATTACAAGAGGAATCCTAAGATTTTTCTCCAAGTTTGACTTCCCATTGCATGAGGGGCCAAGATTGTAATAATATTATATAGGTATACAACACACCTTCCTAGCAATTCCTAATGGATAACTTTAACTATGACAACTCATTTGTTATTTAAGGCCATTTATGTGCATAATCTAGTTATGACAATAAAATTAAATTACAACCATCATCCCTTTATTCATTACGACCATTCCTTGGTACATACAACATAAAGCATGATGTGATAACATTGAATCATAATCACTTCTTTATTTATTAAGGCCATTTATTGCTACACCACTCTGTAAGGAGTAAAAAAAGTGAAATATGGCAACTCCTCTGTTCATTAAGATCATTCATCACTACATTAGCTCATATGAGATCAATACATCAAGCTATGTACATTTTTTTATTTATTAACGCCATTCACTACTATACCACCTAATAGAAATTGAGGAAACCAAATCGCAATGATTATTTTTAATAATCAAAATTATATAATTTTTTACATGCCTCCTTATGGGTGTGATGCCTCAATATAATTGAACCTCCTATTAAAAGAGTATGCTTGCTTAATGTCCCTCTCTCTTCTTTTATTATTAAAAGGTGGAAAAAATCCTCTTTATACAAACTTTAAAAAATACCTCTCAAAATCAATTATGTGCAAAAAAAAAAAAAATACACATCTTAAAATTACTTATCCAACTAAAATAAAAAAATCTAAACATTTTATTTTTATAATTTTTTTTTATATTGAATAAAACAAAAGAATTTACAAGAACTACCAACAGTAATAAAACATGACTAGCCAAAATGCCAGACAAACAAGAGGCACGGTCTCGTGGACGCTAATAAAATCATTTGATTTGTTCATACGAGTCTAGGAAGTGCAATTGCACTTTCACCACCACCAAACCCCCATGGGACCATCAGGTGAGAGCACAGAATATAACACACAATCTAAGTAAATTCTTGGAAGCCCAAATGTGAACGAGGGTGAAGAAAAAAAGATTCACAAGTTGACAAACTCCGTACGATCTGACCAGGTGGGAAAACGAGAAATATATGTAGACCATAATCATTCCTCTTTTTCATGTAATTAAATTAACCACCTCCCAAAAACACACGTACGCACTGTATTACGAACAGAAATGAATGATATAGTAAATCACAATAAGATTTCGAACCGTAGGCCGTGATTCGAACCGCTAACAGTTGATATACAAAAAATGAAAAACTAAAAATTGCTGCTACACACAAACCCACACATCATAATTACTTGTATAAAGCAGACCCACATAGTAAAGAGAAAGATAGGTGATTTGTGACTCCGGATAGACCAGCCTAACAACACCAAAAGCTGGAGGAGGAAAAAAGAAATGATATATATAAACAACTACTCAAAAAAAATGAAAATTCAAAAACCATCTTGTTATTGATGACCCGATGATGTTACAGATTGCACAGATCATATAGATTTCAGCTTTTTACAACTTATTTGTTAGTGTACTAATTCTGCTGCATTGGGTACAGGTTACTGAATTCTTGCAGATCATTTAAGGCTTTCTCCAATTTGATATTTTTAATTTGGTGGGTCATTGTGGAATTCGTAGGAATGTGTTGGGTTTCTGTGTTTTTTGGCAGATTGATGGATTGGTTTTGTTGATTGATAAGTATTTTTTCGCAGATTATGAGCAGGGAAATTGGGTTGTTATGCATTATGAAAAGAGTGTAGAGAAGGTCATGGGGAAGATGGCATTGGATCCAGAGGAATCTTACCCTGAGAGAGTAGATGAGCCTGATTGTGCATATTACATGAGGACAGGTCTTTGTGGGTATGGCTCCAATTGTCGTTTCAACCATCCACCTCACATGAAACAGGTAGTAATACAACTACCCATTGCTTTCAATTGCATGCTTTTGTTTTTGGGAAAACAGGGGTTAATGAATTGAGGTTGAATTTGGGTTTTCTCGGGCAGGCTAATTCCGGTAAAGGCGAATTCCCTGAGAGAGTTGGACAGCCGGAATGCCAGGTATGGGGCTTGGTAATCTGTGAAATATGCATTTGGGAAGGGGAATTGGTGTAAAAGGTAGCTCAGCCTTGGATGATATCATGGCCCGTCTCAAATTGATTGAGGGGTTTTGCTAAGTTGTTTGTTTGATGC
This sequence comes from Sequoiadendron giganteum, assembly GCA_007115665.2. Lineage (NCBI taxonomy): Eukaryota > Viridiplantae > Streptophyta > Pinopsida > Cupressales > Cupressaceae > Sequoiadendron > Sequoiadendron giganteum. Next base: position 94,662,807 of record CM021102.1, read on the forward strand.
TCTTCATTTCTTATGTTTCCTGGATTGGATTAACAAAAAATGTCAGGTTTGATGTTTCTTTTAAGTTTGCCTTCACATCATGCATTGGTAAAAGAAAATTTGTGTCAGCCATGGTTATTTCTGAGGCAAGAGAAGCGTAGATCACAGATGCTGGTGATTTTGCAAGAAAAGAGCTCATTTGAAATGGGTTGAAGAAGTTCAGACCTGAAAATCATCTGTATAGAGACTGTGTTTGTTTGAAACCCTTGACTGAAGGTTGTTCTGATAATTTTCTTCTTGAATTGTGAGGGGAAGATGACCTAGTCGTATCTCGGCTTCTCGACACTCTGAGATGTTTCCTTATCTGATGTGTATATATTGTTTATCATAGTTCTACAGAGATGAAAATAGAACCATCTTTGACGATATGCGACGGTTTACACAAGTCTTTCTAGGGATTTGTTACAGCACTTATGTTTAGGTGGATCTTCTCCACGACCTTTGAGATGATCCAAAAAGGCTTTAGCTTCAGCGCACAGCTTCTCTCTAAATAATTATAGTACATATCTTATGCTTGGATTAAGGGTTGGTATCGTTCTACACTGTTGTCGGTTGTTCAATGCAAATGTGAACAGCTGTGATATGCCTTAGTGGGAACCGACGCCCCAGATTATAAGAACTTGATATCTTCTGTAGGTGTTTTCACTGATTTGTTTTATATGTATATTAGCTACACTAGTGCCAAAGGGAGTAGTCTTTAGGTTCACCGTCTTGATTATAGGTAACTGGTAAAGTAAATTTTCGATCACGAGTTGAACTTATAGCAAATCTTAATCCATCGTAAATAAGACATTGGCGTGTGTTCTGGTTCAGTAATTTTATCTTTTGTTCCTTAGTTACTTGCAAGAGGTGTTATTTTAGATTGGTGAAAACTGGAAAGTAGGGTTTTCAATCCATCTATATTCATTTTTCTAATATTTGTAATATATGCATTGGAGAAAAACCATAGCCTGAAATAGGCTTTTGCTGTTTTAGTTAGCTGTACGTATGCTAACATGCATGCGAAGAGTTTGGTACCATCTTGCTGGAGCTGCTAAGATCTCTGCTTTGTATTCCTTTCCGTCAATATAGTTTTCCTAGAGCCTTTATTTTGTCTTATTCCCTGTATTAAACTTTTATGCATAGTGCTATCGAAAGCTAGTTCATTATGTGAAAATCTCTTTCTGTTATATCTGCAATGCACTGTATGCCAGGTAGAAATTTGTCTGAATTATTGAAGCAAAATTTGTTTTGTGCAATATGGGCTTACTTGTCTTCAAATCGATACATCTAAATAAGTTACAATGGAATCTTCTTCACCTTTCTGCCCGTAGAGAACATCTAGATGGCTTTAGCATCGAAGATGGTTTTTTGCAGTGTTACACTGAGGAGTGCCATCAGTTCTCAATCATTTTGTTCTCAATGTTATACAATTATGCTTTTACTTTAGTTAATAGTAATTTTTATTCTATTTTAAAAGTTTGTAACTATAGCTGCATAAGTAGGGAATTTAGCTTTTGTGTGAAGTGTGCCCGTGTGGTAAGGCTCTATTGACCCTATCTGACATTTAGGTTTTGTGTGAATTGTGCCCTTGTGGTAAAGATCCATCGAGCCTCTCTGATTTTACTAATTGTTCAGTAGCTCTAACTTTTATCATATGCTTTCCCTTACTATATATGTTATCATAGCCTTAAGAGAATTGTTTCAATCTGACTTCATGGTTCATGTGTTCTTTTGTTCAAATATTATAGGGTTTTAGCGTTTACTACTTTCTACTAGATTTGGAGTTGAGTCCATTCTTCCCTTTTCCTTGTAATTGCCTTCCTGATAGTTTTGTACAAGCTCCTTAACTTTTGTACTGTATACCTGCATGACTAGTTGTTTGGGAAAAAAGCAATAAATTTTTTCTTTTTGCTAATTGCACCACTTGTTTCTAGATTGGCAGGGTTCACAAATATGCTGTAGATTTTGCAATGTGCTCAGAATTTCATAGTTGCAATGTTTATTTTCTCTAGGCTTCTGTAGTAGAAAGTCTTCAGGGTTGAGATATTGTTGCTGGTCAAATTTTTAGGTTAACAAGTTTATGGCACTGACAGCTACACTATGTTGAAATTTATTTCAGCAAAATGTTTTGGTTGAACTTGAAAGTATAGTGAATATGAAGCTCAGCTAAAGAATTTAGTCTACCACAGGCATTTCCAGTTGGAAAATGTGAAGGATCCATGTATTCAAGCGTGTGCTTAAGAAATAAAGATATTTATGTAATGAAAACTCCATACTCTTTCTTGTTTGAAATACTGTAATCATAGGCTGTAACTTAAGTAAAACATATGATTAAAGTTGCTGGGAAAAAATAATTAAATTGTATTTTTGATTGGTATGTTGCATTTTATTGAACAAAATGATTATTTTAACAGAGATTCTTGTTGTCCAGTATTAACTACTAAAGGTGGATAAATTTTGCAGTATTATCTTAAGACAGGAACTTGTAAGTTTGGCGCATCATGCAAATATCATCATCCACGTGACAGGAACACATTAGGAGGACAAGTGCCGATGAATTACTTAGGTTTTCCTATGCGTCAGGTGGACTATATAAACTTTAGGAAAGATATTCTTTGGAAGTATGCATTTGTTTTGTAAAATCAATGTTTGCAACATTTCTGGGAGGCTCAGACAGGTTCCATAAATTGAATGTTCAGCATCTATATGCTAAACAGAAAATTTGACTTTGTAGGGAGAAAAAGACTGTGCTTATTACATGCGCACTGGAACCTGCAAATTCGGAGCTCAATGCAAGTTTCATCATCCACAGCTCACAGCATTAGTACCTGTTTCAGGCTATGCAAGTGCAGGGTCGCCTACAACACCTGCTTCACCGTTCCATCCAGGGATTCTGTCTTGGCCTCTACAAAGGACACCTTATGTTGCCAGTCCCCGGTTGCAAGGATCTCCAGCTTACATGCCTGTCATCTTCTCGCCTTCCCAAGCTATGCTATCAATGCCAAATTGGAACAACTACCAAGTGAGTTCGGGTGATTTTATTAATGATTTTATTACCACAATATTGCCTCTCAATGGGGATTGTATTCCGTGTATTCTGCTTACTTTAGACTTGCTTGGTAATGATGGTTATTCATCCATGTTCCACACTTCAAAGCTGCTTCAATTCAGTTTAAAATTCCGATGATGTTGCAGGTTTAATTTTCAATTAGAATATGTATATTTATTTTTGAACAAGTTGGGGATGAACATTCAAAGTACTTTTCTTTTGTAAGCTATGCCTTTTTATTTGCTGCCTGATATGCTGCATGCTTTACCAATGAAAAAAACGTTTACTGATTGCTTGTGTTGTTATGTACTGCTTTTTGATTTCAAATTCCTACATTTGATGGCCAGGGGAAGCACATTCCCAAATACAAATTTTATCATTTCTTTCATACAAATCAGATTTAATGTTGGTAGTCCTGAATCCTCATTGCTTAACTTTACTTGTCCATTGTTTGGTAACTACAAGTAAGTTAAGTAAATCAAGTTGCAAAATATCCCTTTGACATCCTATGATGAAGGATTTTACTTTATAATAATTTTTCTTTTATGTCTTTATGCACTTTGCATATCAACAAGTTTGTGGAGTTTCATGAAGTTCCATGAATGATGAATCCAATATTGGAAATGAAAATAGTTAAGTGAAAAAAGATTTGACAGTATTTCTTTGTGCAAAAATCTTAGAAAGCTCTCCATTGTCATTGTAGATTACTAAAAGTCAATCTTTAGGGAATTCAGAGGTAAAAGTGGTATCCCAGATTGAACAGAATGTAAGGAAACATGGAATTATGCAGATGAACAATTAATTAACAAGATAAAAATGATGCTTTAAATCCATCATGGCCAACATAAGAACTTTAGCTATACGTTTTGTTGCTAAAGTAAAAGGTTTTTAAGGAGTTAAAACGATTTGACAAGATTTCTTTCTGCAAATATCTTAGATGAAAATAGTTAGAAAACTTTCCATTGTCAGTGTAGTGGATAAAGTGCATTACTGATTTAAAGCCATGGTCTTTAGGGAATTCAAAGGTAAAAGGTGGTATCCCAGATTGAATGGAATCTGGGGAAGCATGGAATTATTTAGATGAAAAAGTAATTAGCAAGGTAAGATCGGTGCTATAAATCCATTATGACCAACATGCCAATTATAATTACACCTTTTTGCTATAGTTTTAACACTTATTAGGAGGAAAGCATCATTCTTTTTCCATTAAAAGCATTTAGTGCTTTGTTTTGTGTATGATACAGTTGGCTATTTCCTCTGCGAATTGAATGTTTGGAGTGCATTGTAATTGTCTACATCCATTACTCTTATATATAAGTGCTAAATTCTTCTCAAGGGAAAACTACAAAGTAGAAACAAACTTAGTCCAATGTTGAAACCAAAAAATGAGGCCCTCGGTTTTTATCATCTTCTTGGTCCCATCCTGGTGTTGATTTTTGCTTAGGTGAAATGAATGTTATACCATCACCCATATTATACCATTCTTATTATTGTTTGTGTGTTGGAAACATGGTGAGAAATTCTGGAAAACTTGTTTTTAATTGGGGGGTTTTGGATAACCATGCCTGGCTCTTCATAGCTTGAGTTTGTTCCGTTGGCTTCTAAAATAGTTTCAAGTGGCATTAATCCTTTGTCTATTGTTTGCCAAACAGAAACAGAACTTCATTTTTAAGAAATTTTCTCCAAGTGTTACTAGTGCCTAACTGGAGATATTGATGGTCTCAAGTGGTATTTGGCCCTTGTTTATTGTTTTCCAAAGAGAAACTCAATTTCTTTTAAAATAAATTTTCTCTAAGTATTAGTAGTGCCTAACTAAATTATTCTCTCATTGCATGCACATAGAACTTTGATGGCAACTTTTCCTTTCTTGGTAGCTTCATTGTTGGGACTGTTATAGATAAAATGATACTTTTGGACTGCTACAGACAAGTTTGGAGGCTGGAAGGCCAAACCTAGTAAATCTTTCCATTTTGGTCAAGCCATAATGGATAAAGATTTTGTCAGAAAAAGCCTTTTTTGGAGTTTGCCATAATTTGTCATAGCTGCCCTTTGTAATGTGCAGGCATTTTGACTCTTTTTTGAGCCTCATTCAATCTATTATAGGCGGCCTCTTGAAAAAGCTTGCACGTGAGAAATGCATGAATTCTTAGAGAGCATTCCATAATGGACATCTTGACCAATTATCAAGGGGTTTAAATTTTTAATTTATTATATTCCAGGATCCTTATGCATAGTTGTGTATACTATACCTATTCTTTGCAAGATTGTCAGCATTGATAAACCCTACAAGTGGTTTTGCATTCATTCAATGGCAACCCTCTTCTGTGATTTGCATCAAACATATTTGCAACAATGTCTATCCATGTTATATGATATTTCTGAATACTGAATCTCGTGATATTGTAATTGAAATAAGGCTCTACACGTAGAAAGACATTACACCTAATTAATTTTGTTTAATATTTGCTCAAGATTATTTATGAAGGTTGGTAATGTTCTACAATCAAGGATTTAGTGCTTGTTTAATTTTGGCTAATTCAACATTGGCAATTAATCCATCTTTTAAAACTTTTGTAAAGACATATAACCATGTCAGTTGGGGTACCTGCCAATCCAAACACATATCGGGACACTTGTATTCATCATATGGATGCTTTTCAACGTCTTAAAAGTTATAGCTTTATCCATACAAGCAGTAACATTTCCAAAGAAGGTTGCTCCATAGCTAGGAAGTAAGAACTAAACCCCAGGGCTTGCAACATGTGTACAATTAAGGGTTATTCTATTCTATTATAAGGTTTTTAGTCAGTTTTATAGGAAATAAATATTTTGTGCAAAAACCTTAGCTTATTCTATCCCTTTCCAAATTGCAAGCAGATAATTGTAGAATTATCATTGTCTACTCTCAGTTTCCTTCTCTTGCAAAATAACCATTGCCTACATCCTGACTTATTTTTTTCTACTTGATAATTGCCTTCCTTTTGGTATGATATGGTAAATGAGATAACCTAGTACTTTTTAAACAGGTTCAGTCAATGCTTGCACCCATGGCAGTCAGGATTTTTCTATTTTCTATTGGTACTTCATATTTTGTAAATATTCTTTTGAAATCAAGTAGTTCTATGAATGCTATATCATTTTTGTATGCATATTAGTCGTTTTCACTTTTCAGAGGGATATATTATGTCTTGACACATATTGTTATAGCCTTGCAGCCCAAACTTCTATCTAAAATTCAATTTTCTGGCTTGTTGTACACCTTTTTAATATTGTCATACTAGTTATTTCAAAACAATTTTGCAGAATTGAATTTGTGATGCTCCAAGATCATATGCTAGTTCAATTATGCAATGGTGGTATTTTTTGCTGACATTGTGGGAGTCTTATTTGGAGGCTAACTTGATCTTGAAAATAGCACCGCAAGAATGAAGTTTGCATTGGATATTAGTCGTTTGACTTTAAAAGTTATTTATCACCAAGTTGCCTTTTGATAGAAAATGTCCTCTATTTTTGATGGCTTTTATAATTTTTTCATCAGGGTAGTGTAAGTCCCTTGCTCTCTCCAGAACGACAACAGCCCACAGGAACAGGAAATGCTTACAACTCAACACAACACATAGAGTCACCTGCTAGTAGCATGCAAGGTGTTGTTTCTCCGTTTGTACAGGTGGGAGCTCAGCATTCTGTTGGACAGAGGGAAGCATTCCCAGAAAGACATGGCCAACCAGAATGCCAATATTACATGAAAACAGGAGACTGTAAGTTTGGAACTACCTGCAGATATCACCACCCTAAGGAAAGGATTGCACATTCACCGACATGCATGCTTAGTCCAATGGGACTTCCTCTGAGGCCTGTAAGTTTTCAACTGTATCCTTATAAGTGCATATTAATTCTTTGAAGCCAATGTGTATCTAACAAGTAGAATCCATTGCTGTACTTATCCACGTAAGATGTTTTGCATTTTATATCTTATCTTCAGTTTTCTGCTTCTTGTTTACTTTTTTTTCTTGGTTTTAAATAGGACCAACCAGCATGCACATTTTATGCTCGGTATGGCATCTGTAAGTTTGGGCCCACTTGCAAGTTTGATCATCCATTGGTATCCCCTGAGCAAATTTACAGTCCATCATCTTCCTCACTTTCTGAACAACCATACCCAAGAGTTGGTTCCCAAACAACTCTTGTTCGTTCCAGTTCTGCAGAAAATTCTCAAGTAGTTTTGACAAGAAAAGATCATCCTTCAAAATCGGAAGAGCCAAAGAGCTTCAAAAATCTTTCCTCTACTAATGGTTCTGTTGATATAAAGGAAGCAGATGCTTCATTGAATTCTGGTTCTGCTGTTTTGTCCGAGTCTGCAGAGAGTTTTTCAAGCTAAACTAGATTTTTTTTGGTTTGCATTGGTTGCGGAGACTGCTAGTTGGAGCTGGAATCTTCAGCTGAGTGTGAAAAAAATTTACAGCTGCAAGGATGTTGCAACATTTGAGCATCCAAAAATTTTTAAACCCAAATGATTCATGTGTTTCATTAAATCACTCATTGCAAGTTGCAAGCAAATAAAGCCAGAACATAAGCCATGAAGTCTACATGGCTTTGTTAGCATTTTACAGGACTTTGCCTGTAAAACACTATCATGTGGAATAATCATGAGACCAGACGAATGAATTCTCTGACATTTACTTTGGGAAGTATCCATTCACAGGTTAAAGTTTGTTTCTCACTAGATCTGAATTTTTGTCGTCTTTTCTGGAAGCATCACACTTTCCGGGTTGGTAAATGTTTCTTGGGGTGTAGTGCATTTTTTTCGGAGAAATTTTCCCAGGTTGAGCATTTTTGAAGAACAGGAGAAAACAAGTTAGTTGTAGGATATCAAATGAAATTTGAAGGCATCAAATATATCTAATGAAGAATGCAGTTCATGAGCAGCTGGTGGGCACTATTTAAGGATGCCTTTTCTTGTTGCAGTGCAGTTTTTGTCTATTATCAGAGATTATCTTCATCATAAGATGATATGTAAGCTGCTCTTTAATGGAATATTGTTGTTTGAATGGTCATATTTTAACATGCATTTTCTGTTTGAAAATGCCCAATAAGCTCTTTATAGAATGGAGTTTATCAATCTTTGTATGTGCATTATTTATGAGCAGAATTTAGAAATCTGTTCAAGTTGTCTTGTAATGTGTTCCTGCACTGTTCAAAAGCGTTTCTGTATCTGATCTGAGTGATTTTTTAATCTTCAAATCTTGACTTCAGTTCATGTGGGAAGTTAGGAATGATTGTTTCTCAAGTAAGTTTTTTAGTGAACCAAGCACAGTTTATTTTTGCCAAGCAAAGTCATTAAGGCATTGTATATGGATATGTGTTGGGATGATTGTTTGTCAAGCTTTTAAGTCCTTGACTTCATTTCATGTGGGAAGTTGGGATGATTGTTTCTCAAGTAATTTTTTGAGTGAACCAAGCACAGTTTATTTTTTCCAAGTAATGTCATTTAGGCATTTGTATATGGATATGTGTTAAGATGATTGTTTCTCAAGTTTGTTTTGAAGTCCTCGACTTTATATCATGTGGGAAGTAAGGACGATTGTTTCTCAAGTAAGTGTTTGAGGGAACCAAGCACAGTTTATTTTTGCTAAGGTTGTTCATTTTGGCAATTGTACTTGGATATGTACATATTACTAATATATTAATTTAGTATATTTTTTAAACAGTTTTAAGTAGAGCTTTGAAGCCAGAGTACAATATGCCCTGAAGGAATTTACACTAATACATTGTCCTCCGTCATTATGGCCATTCCCCACTACACCACCAGTTGTGTGTATACAGTAGTTGACTCGCTATAATATAGTCATTTCAAATTTTCAACTATGAGCAGTTTATGTAGTCAATTCTTTTTTCTTTTTTAATTCCCCTGCTGGTGGCAATGGCATTTATTTATAGACAAGTACATAGTTGATCATTTGATTTGGCCATTTGATGTAGTCAACATAACATGATCATTTAGTCTTTAGTAAGAGCATTCAAGCCTTTATCTTGAATGCTAGTGCATGTACAAATGTTCTGTTCAAGACTTCGAAAACTTCTGGGTGTATTTTTTTGTCCTGTTTGAAACTTTGAAATCTTCTGGGTGTATTTCTAGGCAGCCTGTCAATATAGGAACCCTTGCCTTAGTAATTTCGAATTTCTGTTGTAGAGAATGCATAAAGTTATCTGACCAGTTTATTAATGTATTATTTGTTTCAAATATAATCAGTTTTCTTGGTGGCTGGTTTCATTTTTGTGAAAGTATTCAAATCTAATGTATGCTTAAAATGAACTCTGATTTCATTTTCCGTGAAATTTGACCAACTTGAAGTGCTTTTAGAATATGAGAACTCTTTAAAGCCTTAGTTAAAAACATTCGATTGACTCAAATATGCAATATGGGTCACTGTTCATATAATATCTATGTATATGTGACATGACATTGCAGGGTCTAGCAGTTATATTTGTGCTCATAAATTAGATCTTCTAGGCAGATGTCGTTATAAATCTGTAACATGTGTAAGCATTATTATAGTTATCAAGTTAACAATCTAAGAATGGGACTGTAGTAATTTTTTTTGTAGAGGTTCTTTTTTCTGTTCAGCTAAAGAAACACTGACTAACCATTGGTGAAACATATGGAGATTTATTAATAGTTTGAAGTGGGATCCTTCTTGCTGCAATTGTTTGCTGGCATTGTGTGTAGAATGCCTAATGATTGTTTTGTACCTCTATACAAGACGGATACGTACAACATCTGTCAGCCGAGCTTATTTATTCTGTGTAGAATTTTAGACCACAATCTTTTTGAATATCATTTGCTTTTACAAGCCTATCTATATGATGGTTTGGACATCGTATGACTCAGTAGGAAAGAAAAGGTCCTGATGAGGTCAACAATGGCTTGTAGCCTACAATCATTGAGGATCACAAATCTAAAATGAATGGAACCTTGTGCTTCTCATCATAACCAAAATATATAGCGTGAGATTCATTCACGAAACAGCTGTATTCAACAATACCAAACTTTTCAGCCAAAAGGATATTTATAGAATGATGTAGTAGTTGATGTAATAAAAGTCTTTGAAAAAGATCGTAGACATATAATTAAACATTCATTGTGGCACTTTCAGTCAGGAAGTTTGTCTACAACAATGAAGAACATAACTACAAAAGTAATGATAATTTTCAGTTTGAACCTTGCAAACAGGGGACTGTAATATTGTAATCTCTAACTGCATACAATATAAGATTTAGCAGCAGCAATGATATTGCTCTCCGCACATGAACTTTTTTGAACATTATTATTACCTAATTTCATAATGGAAGCACAAATGCGTAGGGTACCAAATTTTGTTCAATAAAATCGTGATAACAGCTAAAAGCTTTTTTAATGACAATTGGAATGATTTTTGGAACTATCGGGAACACGAAATTATGCTTCATAACTTCTGTTAGTCATTGTTCAGTGATATTATATAATTAAAGACAATTTGCTTGAAATTTTTTCGATTAATAATTTCTTTTCTTTATCAATATTTTGATCATCATGAAATGTGATCTGAAACATTGATGGAGAAAAAATTACATAAATAATCTAATCCAAAAATTTTCAAACTAATTCACAAATTTTCAAACTAGATTATATAAGTTATACATGCAAACTAATTGATGAAGATCACCAGATTAAAATATTTTATTCATGGCGTAACATTTATTTCTATATTCTAACATTGATAAATCATATTCGGTTCTTATGGTCAAACATTTGATACCGACCAAGCCAGGCAAACCTGCCGAAGATCTGTGAAACAACCAGATGCTGTAAACTAATTCCGACTGAAACTATGATTGTGAATTGTCAGCTAACATCAACGGCAAAATAAAAAAGACAAAATTGATATCTGCAGGAAATACGGCACTGGAATTTTTATTTTATGGTTAGGGTCAACGTGAAATTTAAGTAAATAATGGATGTTCTGAAACAAAAGAATAGCTACTTTAAGTAAAAAAATCCCCCAAAAGAAACAGTTTGATCATGATGATTGTTCTAAAGCAAAAGTGCTGCTTTTTTATGAATGAAAGAGTTATTAATAACTTCTAAATAAATGAAGTAATCATTTTCCATCATCTAGACATGTATTTGGAAAGAGATTAAATCTAAAGATCTCCTTGAAGGAAGGAAGGTCAAGCTTAGTCAGCAGATTTTCAGAGCCTATAATGTTATTATAATTTCCTTTGAAATTTCTAAATAATAGAAGTATATATGTTTTATCTGGAGCTAATTTTCCAAATGATAAAACAATAGAAAGTTGATGTAATTCACTTTCTTCAATCTTCTAATATGTAAATTGTGGTAAGGATTAATGGTGTTCGCAAATATCTTTAGGAGATCTTTTATATTGTGAGGGTTATATTTGTCTTTTTCAAACCTCTAGTTAAATCAATTCAAGGACTTTTGAATAAAAATTGAGGATAACAAACAAGCATGCAATGGATCTAGGATAATGTATGATGATCTATATGTTGCTATGATATTCTCTTAAATACTTTATGACAAGTCTTTGCATAAACACCTAGATGATTTCACAATGAACGAATACATGTCTTTATACAACAACATAACACAAATTAACACACTTGTTTGGCTAACTAATAGAAAAGTTGATAAGGTGTAAATTTCAAATCTGATTTTTAAAAGTTTAATAAGGTTTAAATTTGCGACTATAGAAATGACTTGGCTCAAGTTCACACCCATGATTATGAACCAAGGTGATGAATAGGGGATCTAGGTGAGACAACCATAGTTGGAAAGATCCAATTAATGACTAAACAACCATGAAACCAAACACATAAATAGACATTGAAACTCAATTGATGTAACAAATAACACTAGTAATACGATCTTTTTATTGGTTCACAATCATGAAATTAGATTACAATCTATTATAAAGGGCTACAATATGAGGCCTTAGCCTTTGATGTTACACACGCATAATTCATGTGTAAATTTCAATCGTCTCATATGATATTGCAATCAACCTACTAGCTAGTGTAAGTTATCTACCACCAACTACCAATTAACCAAAATTTTAATGGAATTCCTCTTTTGGAGCTAGAACCAAAGCTAATTGCCTTTAAAATGACCATGAGTGATGCTTATGTAGTGAGCCTTAGCATCTAGAATGATCTAAAATTGTCATAGGGTGATGCGATGCACAATGAAAGATTAACCATGAAGTGTGTAGAAAAGAACCTTTAGAATGAATGTGATAAATGATATACAATGAATCTCAACATGGTTTTGTAATGTCAAAATAATAATGCAAATTTATGATTCTTAACCTTCCAAAAACACTTATTATTTGGATAAAAAAACTATCGGGCCCTAGTATTCAATCAAATCTTAGACAACTTAGATTAAAATTACTATGTATGCATTAGTAACATCATTACATTTTAAATAGAAAATACCAAACATAAATTTGATCTTCTTATTAAAATGAATAACAAATAACATGTGCAAATCTCAATCTCTTTCTTATTACAATATTGATTGTACTAAATCCAAATGGTTCTATAATATTAGTAGCTATAACAACAATTCATACCAACATTATGACAAATTGAGTCAATGCAATGCGGTTGGAGTTTGCATTCAATGAAGCTCAAATATTAACTTTGTATTAGATCACACTTCACAAAATCACTAGGGTTTTCATCCTAAGATCCCCATGCTTGAACACAAGTGCTCAACATGGATTATGAAAGGAATTTGGCTAAGTGAAGATGATGACCCCAAATGATTTTTTTTCTCTTTTATATCCTCCATAAACAAAATAGGTTGACAACCAAGCACATCCACAATTTCAAATTTGAACAATGTTCATCGACATGAAATATTCCACTTTGAAAGTTATGGCCCCAAAAATAAACTACTAGAAACAATACATGTGTTGGTAAGTTAAGAGGGGAATGGAAACATAGGTGGAAATATCAGGGATTGTGGGTTGACCATACCACAAGACTCAAACTACATGTTGGTGGGGGACAAATGAAAGGAATGATAGGATGGAGAAGTCAAAAATTTTGATAGGAAGAAGGGAAGGGTAGAGTTGGAAGAAAAGATATACTCATGAAGAGAAAATACACAACAGATGAAAACATGGAAGACACAAGCACATACCTAATATGTATAGACAACATGATTAGAAATGAGGAATGACAATTTTGTTCCACTCAAAATTGCTTGTCCTCAAACAATTGCAAGTTCAAATGTTTTAATATTTGTGGGCCTTCCCATGTTGCATCCTCCATTAGAAGGTCTTTCCACCAAATTAGGTACTCCTTGGTGGTTCTATTTATCAACTTCCTCTCCCTTGCATCCATGACTACTTCGGGAATCAAAACTAGTTTGTCATCCTCATCAATTAGACGTAACTCATCAAAGGGTTCTATATATTTTCCTAGTGCCTAAATTTGAGCAAGACACATGAAAAATATTGTGTATCTTGATTCCCTTCGAAAACTCCAACTCATAGGCCACTTCACAAATTCTTCTTAAAATTATATAAGGATTGTAGAAACATGATTTAAGCTTTTATGATCCACTTGGCTTCAAGGAAGATTGCTTGTGCAGTTGCAATCTCACAAAAACCATGTCCTCGATCTTAAATGTTCTCTTCATCCTATGATGGTTTGCATACATGTTTTTTTGGTTATGATCCTATTGGAGATTATTCTTGAGTGACTTCAAAATGTCTTGGTTTTCTTTGATCACTTCACTTGCTCTCAGTACCCTGAAATTCGTTATAATGAGATCAATGAAGATTTGAGCTTCATACATGTACATGTTGGGAAAGTTTACCTCAACTTTTTGGTCTTTTCCATTGAAGATTTAGGCGATTTCTTCATGTTTATGGCATTTACTGCCATACCGTGGGCCACCCTGTTTGGCAGTTGGGTGGTGTTATCGCCTTACCGCGATGGTCTTCATCCTTCCTAGTGGTGGTGCGGTGAAGTGGCGGCGATTTGGAAGTCTCTTACCTCCTTACCGCGGAGGTGGCTCAATGGTGGCGAGGCAATGTAGTTAGTGGTGGGCTGGTAGAGCGAAGGCATACCGCCTTACCGCGGGTGGTGTTCGGTGTAGCCATGGTGACTGCGGTTGTTGGCTGGTGGTCAGCGTTGGCGGTTACCGCCATAATGTGGGTGGTGAGTTGTATCACCGTGGTGCCACGGTAAGACCGTTGGCGGTCTGCTTGGCAGTCATTGCCCTACCGCGGGGTGGCCTGGCGGCCCCCGCGGTAGCACGGTTGACCATTAGCGGTCTGGGCTGGTGGTGTCACTGCCTTAACGCGGAGGTCTGGGTGTAGTAGCACGGTGAAGCCGTGATGGTTAGTACTGGTGTTTACCGCCTTACCACGAAGGCTTGTTCCTTAAGTTGCGGTGATGCGGTTTGACCACTGATGGTCTGCGATACAGTTACCGCCATACCGCGATGGGCAAATCCAAGCCCAATGGTAGTGCGGTTGGAGGTTGAGGTTTGTGTAGGCGATTACTGCCATACTGTGAGGTGGGCCAGATCGGGCAACGGTAGCATGGGGGAGGTGTGACGGAGCTCGGTGATGTCGAGGGGTGAGCTCAGATGAGCTCACCGCTATACCGCGACTGGGTGATTTGGACTTGACGGTAACGTGGTAGGAGCTTAGATGAGCTCAGGGTAGAGTTTGACCAAGTTGGACTCAGTGTTAGAGTGACAGGTGAATGATAGGATGACACGTGGCAGGTTGGCAGCATCTGATTGGCCAAAGATTGAAACAGTGATAGACAGTTATTGTAGGCCGTGGAAATTGAGCCCGATTAAGGTGATGGATTTATTGCCTGGGTGGTTCAATGCAATATGTGTAGATCAGATGCATGCTTGGCTGTTCGATGCTTAAACCTGAGAGTCAACATTTGGTTGGGTCATTGAATGCGATGTATGGCTCGGTCAAAGATATACATTATGATAAAACCAAAAAGGTTGATATAGAGTGCCGTTGTCACAGAGATAGACGTGAAGTGTGTTCAAGTAGTATGCTAAGGCATTCTAACTGTGAACACTCTGTCTCTTGGATCTGAACGATGTGAACTTGTGAGGCTTGAGGTTGGGCTGGATGAGAGGCTGGCTGAGACAATTATTTCTGAGGAGCTGAAGGGAATCTATATAGTATGTCAGATGTATGACATTGCAACTATGTGAAAGTTTTGGTTTTGTGTTGCCTGCTATTCTCCAGATGAACAAGATGTGACTCCTGTATAGGCTATGAGCCTGAGATTGTATTGTAACTGCTTTCTGTTGCTGAATAATGGCTCGATCTTTTGGAGTGTGGAGTTTTTTACCCGAAAGGGTTTTCCCCACGTATATTTGTGTCATCTTTTTATCTTTCATGGTTATCTATTTGTGTTGAATCTACTATTGTTTTGCATTCACTTTCCTTAGTAGGATCAATGGGGGATTCACTATGCCTATTTCCGCTTTATGGTACAATTGTTTGTGTCTTTGATGTGATTTTTGAATTGAAATCACTAAGGCACTACTGTCTTAGATGTCTATCTTGATGACAGATTGAACTCCTTATCCCCAAAAAGTGGTATTAGATTTGGTTGAAGGAGGTTGAGGCTTGATGATACCAACCAGTGGTATCAAAGTCTTCTCCTGGTTGCTGAAGTTCTGGGTTTTCTCCTATGCTAATTTCTTAGCCTGGCAAGCTTGAGGAAGTATGGAGAAATTGGTTGGTGATTGATCCTTTGATGAGTGGAAATGTGTGCTTCTTTGATTCAACACATAGTTTGAAAGACGTTGGAGATGACTGGAGTTGGTCATGTTGCGGCAACATGGTCTGAGGCTCCTGGCTCGTAGCAAAGTTCCTGATGCAAAGGGCGTGAGAAGTGCTTATGGTTGTGTTGCAACAAAGCTTGGTGTTCATATTGGGTGTCTGTGTGAAAGGCTCCTTGGCAGTATGGACTTGCTTGTGTTGTTGATCAGCCATGGAGTGTTGTGCTTGTGCTGGGTGTTTTGACTTAGCACTGAAGGCAATTTCTCTGGTGCTCTGATTGCATGGAGGCTATGAAGTGACCTTGGTGGTCTGCAACTTCTGGATAGCCTGGCTCTCTCTTTTGCTTATGCATGACTGTGGTGTTGGAACTGGTCTGAAATGGACTTGTTGTTCTTGTGTGCCTGTTTCTTGCACTTGCATGGTTCAGATTCATGTCTTTGGCTCTGAAGGTTTTTTGTAGATTTTCCTAAAAAGTCTATGTTGCATTTTCATGTTCTTTCATTTTTCTAGTTAACTGTGATGGTTGTGTGCAGACTCCTGAGTCGTCCAAATGAGCAATGAAGATGGAGATGCGTGGGTGTTTTATAAACATTGTGGTTTTGCAAGTTTTACACGGTCAAGGAAAACTTGCGTTGTGTGGAGTTGCTGTCTGCTATTTTCTAGTTCTTGGCTTTTGGGGTGTGACTGGATGAGATAGCTGTAGTTTGACTGGTCTTGATGAGGGTGTCTTCTTTGCATAAGAATGTTGGTATGTGTTCTTTCATTCAACATTTCTTGTGGTGTTTCTTGCGGGCTTCCTAGACTATGGTGCTTGTGTTGTGGACGTATTTGGCAAGTCAGATCTGTTGTTGATCTGGTGTTTGAGTCATGGTTGTCTACATGGTTGTCCTCTTTGAGATCTCAGTTTTGCAGTTTGCCAGTGTGATAATAGATTTGCAGGGTTGTCATTTGAAGTGGATCTCTAAGTTGTGTGGCTGATAGATTAGCTACCTATTGACTCCTGTGAGACAACTCGGGAGTGGACTATCTATATCCACGTGATTGATTCTGTGTTGTTGCATATCTATTAGCTGACCTTGTTGTGGTCACTTGTGCATTGGCGTGGCTATTTTGAGATGAGAGGATGGATGGCGTTGGAGTACCTGAATAGTCAGTGATGGGAACCTATAGCATGTGGGTCACGTTGTCATGAAGAGCTTGTTACACTGGTTAGTGTAAGCTTTTGACAGTGATGGAGTGGTCACTCATGGTGCTTGGAAAGCTCAGTGTCACATTGCAATGGGAGCTTTAGAAATGACTAGTGTCCTTCTTTGGTGTTGCAGTTGTTGTGTTCTTTTGCATTTGCATGTTCACTACTTGAAGGTGTGCAACATCTTGGGGCCATGGAAGACATTGTTAGTTTTGGCTGAGTTGCTGGTGGTGCTTGACAGGTGATGTTGGTTTTGGTTTAGAGTTGTTTGCTTTATGTCATGGTTACTCTTTCTTAGAGTTTTGGCATTTTGCTTTGCTCTTGAGACCATAGCTTGTTCACTTGAAGCATGGTATCTCCGAAGGGGGATGTGTAGATCATGGTGTCATGATAAGTTTTTGAAGCTTTGATAGTGGTTTGGGGTTTCTCTATGTTTTGAGTGCATTGGTCACATGCTGGTGAACTTCATGGTTGCTGCAGTATTGCAGATTGGAGACAACATGAGATGACAGGTTGCTGATACTCATGGATGCATGGAGAATAAGGTGAGGCTGGGATTCTTATGAGAATGTTGCTGTTACAACTGAAAGTTCGAGAAGCCTGCACCTTGGTTGAATGCGAATTCAATAGAGACCTTGAAGGAGAATGCTCTTGGGTAAGTCACGGTGACTTGTATATCTTGGAGGAGCATGTTTTCTTTTCTCCTTGGTCTACTCAACAGTGTTCTTGTGAAAGGTATTTTTCCATTATACTTTTCAGGTGTGTTATGCTTTATCTTTCATTGGTATGAATCTTGAGTTGTTTTAAGATTCTGGAGGATTCATAATGAAAGATGGATAGCATTGTGTATCTCCTTGTGCTTTTGAGGACTAACAGAAGATGGTGTATGGGTTAGTCTGATCTTCTTGATGCTTACATCCATGGTGCAGTTGGGTGCTGTTAAGGCTTTTCCCTTTGGGATGTGAAGAAGATCATACTTGTCACAGCTGGCATTTAGAAGGGTTTGTAGAAGGGCATGTTTTGATTTGATGTTTCTCTCTTATATGGTCTTGTTCTTCCTGTTTGTTTCATATGACTTTAGATGTTTGTGGAGCCGTGATGGTCATTGTTTCATGTGGTCTTGTGTTAGTCACGTTGGTGATGACATGAGAAGTTTTCCTTCTTCAGTCAGATATGGAACCTTGGAAGAACAGTGGATGATTGATGAGATAAATTTTTTCTTGTAGCAGGAGGTTGCAGGTTGTGCAGATTAGAGTGGGTGTTCCTTGGAGCTACATGATTACTTTCTTCTATATGCAAGGGCTAGTGGACTTGGTATGCCTGGATAATTTGTGATGGTGCTTTGTTTTCACTCATTTGGACAGTGCCCTTGCAGTGGGAGTACCTGGACATGTTTGGTCTATGATTGGTTGACACAAGGTGCTTGTTTTCTACCGAGATGGGTGGTTTTATGATTGCATGAGTGTGCTGCTAGTTTTCATACCTTTGAGGTATGGGTGGTTGTACGGATTTGCACGAGCTGTGGTTGCTATGTTCAGCCATGTGGGTTTGGTCAGTTGGATGAGGACAGTCAGGTCACTGGTTGTTGTTCTGGCTGATTAGTGTTCTGGAGAATTATGGTATGTGTCCTATTTCTTGTGCTCACATTAGTGCTTTGTTGTTTGCTGCTGCAGTGCTTTTTTTGCCTGAAGGGTCAATTTCTTTCGTTCTTGAGACTGGTGCATATACACCGTGGCTTGTTCCTTTGTCTATGTTGGATGTTTGGAGCAGTTGCTTGAGATGGTGGACATTTTCGGATGTTGTTCCAGAGGTCTTGGTTGGAGCGTGAGAGCATGGTGTTGGTCCGTGTTCGGGGTTTGGAGGAAGCCTAAAAGTCTTCGGCAAGTGGGAGATTGTTGGGAAGGTTTTCCTCAACTTTATGGTCTTTTCCCTTGATGATTTAGGCAATTTCTTCATGTTTATGGCGTTTACCGCCATACTGCGGGCCACCCTATTTGGTAGTTGGGCAGTGTTACTGCCTTACCGCGACGGTCTTCATCCTTCCTAGCAGTGGCGCAGTGAAGTGGTGGCGTTCTGGAAGTCTCTTACCTCCTTACTGCAGAGGTGGCTTGATGGTGGTGAGGTAGTGCGGTTAGTGGGGGGCTGGCGGAGCGGAGGCATACCACCTTACTGCGGCTGGTGTTCGATGTAGCCACAATGACTGTGGTTGTTGGCTAGCGGTCAACATTGGTAGTTACCACCATACCATGGGCGGTGAGTTGTCTCACCATGGTGCCACGGTAAGACCGTTGGCGGCCTGCCTGGTGGTCACCGCCCTACCACGGGGTGGCCTAGCGGCCCCCGCGGTAGCACGGTTGACCATTAGTGGTTTGGGCTGGCGGTGTCACTACCTTAACGTGGAGGTCTGGTGGTATGGGTGCGGTAGTATGGTGAAGCCGTGACAGTTAGTGCTGGTGTTTACCACCTTACTAGGAAGGCTTGTTCCTTAAGATGCGGTGATGCTGTTTAACCACTGACGGTCTGCAATATGTTTACCACCATACCGCGATGGAAAAATCCAAGCCCAATGGTAGTGCAATTGGAGGTTGAGGTTTGTACAGGCGGTTACCGCCATACCATGAGGTGGGCCAGACCAGGCAATGGTAGCACGGGGGAGGTGTGACGGAGCTCGGTGATGTCTAGGGGTGAGCTCGGATGAGCTCACCGCTATACCACGACTGGGTGACTTGGACTCGGTGGTAACGCGGTAGGAGCTCGGATGAGCTCAGGGCAGAGTTTGACCGAGTTGGACTCGGTGTCAGAGCGATAGGCGAATGAAAGGATGACACGTGTTAGGTTGGAAACGTCTGATTGGCCAAAGATCGAAACAGTGATAGACAGTTATTGTAGGCCATGGAAATTGAACCCGATTAAGGTGATGGATTTATTGCCTGGGTGGCTCGATGCAATTTGTGCAGATCGGATGCGTGTTTGGTTGTTTGATGCTTGAACTTGAGGGTCAACGTTTGGTTGGGTCATTGAATGTGATTTATGGCTCAGTCAGAGATATACATTATGATAAAACCAAAAAGGTTGATATAAAGAGCCATTGTCATAGAGAGAGACGTGAAGTGTGTTCGAGCAGTATGCTAAGGCATTGTAACTGCGAACACTTTGTCTCTTGGATTTGAATGATGTGAACCTGTGAGGCTTGAGGTTGGGCTGGACGAGAGGCTGGCTGAGACAATTATTTCTGAGGAGCTGAAGGGAATCTATATAGTATGTTAGATGTATGACATTGCAACTATGTGAAGGTTTTGGTTTTGTGTTTCCTGCTATTCTCCAGATGAACAAGATGTGACTCCTGTATAGGCTATGAGCCTGAGATTGTATTGTAACTATTTTCTGTTGTTGAATAATACAATGGCTTGATCTTTTGGAGTGTGGGGTTTTTTACCCGAAAGGGTTTTCCCCACGTATATCTGTGTCATGCTTTTGTCTTTCATGGTTATCTGTTATTGTTTTGCATTCACTTTCCTCAGTAGGATGAATGGGGGATTCACTGTGCCTGTTTCCGCTTTATGGTACAGTTGTTTGTGTCTTTGATGTGATTTTTGAATTGAAATCACTAAGGCACTGCTGTCTCAGATGTCTATCTTGATGACAGACCAGACTCCATATCCCCAACAGTACAAGGCCATGAATGGTATCATCTTGATTGACAAGTGGTAGGTGGTTTTATAATATTTCCCCCCAAGGTAGAGCTATTTGATCCAAGTATTTTTCTGATCAAAAACATAATTTCTCAAATAACCTTCCACCCATTTTTTGAAAATCTTGGTCTAGCCATATGTTTATGTGTGGTAGCTAGTGTTGTGGGTGAGCTCAGTTTCCCCCAAAAGGAAGAGCTCTTGCCAAAAAAATATCATGTAGTGATTATTCCTATCACTCATGATGCTCTTATATAGTCCATGGACTTTCATCATTTCCTTGAAAATATACTAGCCACTTGCTGCACCTTAAAATCTAAAGAGATGACAAAGAAATGTGCATACTTCATTAGTCTACCCACAACAACATATATACAATTCTTACTTGGACTTTAGGAATTCCTGTGATGAAATCCATCGAAACACTTTCTTATTTTTAATTTGGGATGGACAAGGGCTAAAAAAGACTTGTGTGGAATGCCTATTCCATTTCATTCTTTTGAAAAATGATGCATTCTTTGATATGGATAAGGACATAATCCTTGAGTCCCTTCCATGTAAACCATTCCTTGATCTATTTGTAGGTCTTGAATTACCCAGAGTGGCCTTCCAAGGGAGTATCATGAATTTTCTACAAAATCATTCCCTTCATCCTTGATTCCAATACCAAGTAGTATCTTCCCTTGTAGAGAATGAGTTCATTGTAAACTATTTACCTATCATCCAAAAAATTCCCTTCCAACAAATCAACTACAAACACATTGTTGGCATACTTTGTTATGATTTGATTCTTCTAATCTATAAAGACAAGAAGCATGAAATATAGATTCACCCTTCTAGACAATGCATCAACAATAATATTCTTCTTCTATTTAACAATGTAGACACTTAAAATTATCTTGATCGATATCATGCATCCAAATTCAATTACTAATACCATTTTCATCTTGATTTGACCCTAGTTGATGATCATGTTCACACTTTGGCACTAGAAGGAGGGCCTTACTAACCAAATTTGATGAATTTTCCTTGAGATTTTCATGTTTTTTAGATTTTAGGGTTGAGCGATGCAATTGTCTGAAGTAGAGCAACACAATTGTCATAGAGTGATGCAATTGCTGCATTGTGACATAATTGTGTGCATTGGAGTGCTATTATTTGCATTGCGACACAATTGTGTGCATTGGAGCGCCATTGTTTGCATTGTGATTCTTTTTTTTTTAGCCAAAGCGACGCAATTGTTTATTTGATGCATTTGACCTTTCTGTGTTTCAAGTTTATCGGAGTGACACAATAGTAATATTCTAACGTATTTTTCCTGAACTAGAGTGACACAATTGTCATACAATGATGTAGTTGTCAAATTGTGACACAGTTGCAGTACTGACAGAGCGACATAATTGTCAGGTAAAACAGAGAATCAAATCTTCATGTCTACTTTAAATTTTCAATATGATCTATTCTTTGATCACTTACTGAATTATTCTTTTCTTGTGTAAGGCTAACTATTTTTCAAATTTAAAGTGGAGCATAAAATCTTGAAGTGAAGGAACAAAGTGTTCATTAACACTTGTAATGGAATCATTTAATCTTTTCTTCTAAAAGTGTTCTTAAACACTCATGGAAGGATGACCTAACTTGCTACTTACTTCATGCTTTAGAGTAAATAACTTTCAATTTTGGCTTAAGAACTTACAATGCTATGAGTATTTTAAAGTTGGCTTAAAATTGAATCACACATCCTCACATTTCAATTTGGTTTGAAATTGAACAATACAAACTCACACTCAGTTTTGGTGCTATTAAAATGAACATTCAAATATCTTTTGGTGCACTAAAATTAACCATTGTCTTCTTTTCTTTCCATGATTGGTAAACTTTTAGTGTGTATCCTCTCCCCTTGCACTTTGTGCAATCTTGGGTGAAGAGAAACATTCTTAGTTTAATTTTTTTTTGAGTCATCCAAAGGCTTGCTACGTATCCTCTCCCCTTGCGCTTCGTGTGATCTTGGGTGAAGAGAAATAACATTTATTTATTTCTTTTATTAGAGAGAACCTCCTTTGAGATACATCCCGCAATGGATAAGTCAAGGTGACCTTCAAGAATGTTTACCGATGGGCTATATAAAGTATGCAAAAATGAAAGTAAGTAGCATAAATCCATGGATGACTACCTTGCAGGCCTACTCTCATGTGAACGAATGGGTCGCTTAGGGGAAGCTAGAGAATTTAGTGTCTCCTGTCTGAAGTATACCATGTGGTGTTCACGGTGTCACTAAAAACCTTTGTATCTAGAGGCCAACCAAGTTTTTCGAAATGTTTCTTTGAAGTAGTGCATGGGAATAGCACCGTTCCTAGAAGTTACTTACCGCATCCGATTTATGGTTGAGGCATAAAGCTTAAGAGTTCATTATCTTGTTTAAATCTAGGAGTATCAAGATGGTACATTTCATTTATTTGACCCCTCCATAAATTTGAGAAAGAAACATGAAAAATATTGTGTATCTTGATTCCCTTCGACAACTCCAACTCATAGGCCACTTCACAAATTCTTCTTAAAATTATATAAGGACTGTAGAAACATGATTTCAAAGCTTTTATGATCCACTTTCCTTCAAGGAAGATTGCTAGTGTGGTTACAATCTCACAAAAACCATGTCCTCGATCTTAAAGGTTCTCTTCATCCTATGATGGTTTGCATACATGTTTTTTTGGCTATGATCCTCCTGGAGATTATTCTTGAGTGACTTCAAAATGCCTTGGATTTGTTTGATCACTTTACTTGCTCTTAGTACCCCAAAATTTGTTATAATGAGATCAATGAACATTTGAGCTTCATACTTGTACAAGTCCATGAATGGTATCATCTTGATTGAAAAGTGGTAGGTGGTTTTATATTAGTGTACCTGAGGTAGAGCTATTTGATCCAAGTATTTTGCTGATCAAAAACATAAATTCTCAAATAACCTTCCACCCATTTGTTGGAAATCTTGGTCTAGCCATATTTTTATGTGTGGTAGCTAGTGTTGTAGGTGAGCTGAGCTCCCCCCCAAAAGGAAGAGATCTTGCCAAAACAAACTCATGAAATGATTATTCCTATCACTCATGATTCTCTTATATAGTCCATGGAATCTCATTATTTCCTTAAAAAATATACTAGCAACTTGTTGCACCTTAAAATCTAAAGAGATGGCAAAGAAATGTGCAAGCTTCATTAGTCTGCTCCACAAAAACATACATACAATTCTTACTTGGACTTTAGGAATTTTTGTGATGAAATCCATCAAAACACTTTCCTATTTTTAATTTGGGATGGACAAGGGCTACAAAAGACTTGTATGGAATGTTTATTCTATTTGATTCTTTTAAAAAATGATGCACTCTTTGATATGGCTAAGGACATAATCCTTGAGTCCCTTTCATGTAAACCATTCCTTGATCTATTTGTAGGTCTTGAAGTACCTAGAGTGGCCTGCCAAGTGAGTATCATGAATTGTCTACAAAATCTTTCCCTTCATCCTTGATTCCAGTACCAAGTAGTATTTTCCCTTGTAGAGAATGAGTTCATTGCAAACTATTTACCTATCATCCAACAACTTCCCTTCCAAAAAATCAACTACAAACACATTGTTGGCATACTCTGTTATGGTTTGATTCTTCTAATCTATAAATATACAAGGCATAAAATATAGATTCAACCTTCTAGACAATGCATCAACAATAATATTATTCTTTAGTTTAACATACTCAATATCAAAGTTATAGGCTTAGATTTTTCTCACCCACTTTTGTTGCCACTCATTTAAGATACTTTTGATCGAGGAAATATTCAAGTTGTGATAAGTTTTAACCACAAATTGATCACCCACCAAGTAACTCCTAGGGCAATTTGATCAATGTAGACATGATAGCCAACATTTCCTTATCATAGATAGATAATTTCCCTTCTACCTCTGTGAGTTTTTGACTCTCAAAAGCAATTGGGTGCTTATTTTTCATGAGTAGGAAATTAATTCCTTCTCTCGATGCATCACATTCTAATGTGAAAGGAAGGGTAAAATCTAGAATTGATAACATAAGACATGATCACATTACCTATTTTAGTTTGTTTTTGATAAGATAAGCAACATTTACAGGGTGTTGTACCCTTTACATAGAAAGTCCAAAGGGCCAAAAAAAGAAGCTAGTTCAAACCAGGAAAGAACTAGGAAAGGAGGATAGACCTCACATAGAAACAACTGAATGACAACTGTTAAAACACAGACTAAGACTTAGACAACCCCAGAATCTAAGGGGACCAATATGACTCCCTTAACCTGAGGCCGTGAGGATGCAACAGATTGAGGGAGTCCCTTCTTCTTTCTCAACACAACAGACCAGGAAGAATTAGAGTCCAAGTCCACCGATCGAGGTGAGAGAAGCGGATCAATCGAAGCCACCAAGGGAAAAGAGCCACCACACAGTAGGGGAGATGGCTGCACATGGGAGGAAACAAGAACAAGCAAAGGATCATCAACAACAATCAATGAAGTACGAGTAGGCTCAGACAAAACAACATCAACAAATCGATCCAATAGTGGCTCCACATAAAGGCTAGCTGAAATAAGAGTAGACATAGGTTCCCAAGAAGAAAAAATAGGGTCATCATCATTAGAAAAAACTTCCGAAGGAGGAGAACCCACCGTTAGGTGATCCGAGTGAGCATCCTTCCACCAAGTAGCAGTACCCTTGCGGTGGGCTTGTGGGAAATTAGAGGCCAAATGGCCCACAGAGAAGCATGTCCTACACCGAAAGGGGAGACCCTCATAGTCCAAGAGCTACTTCCAAGGCCTGTCCTCCACTAATAAGACTACATCACTATGGAGAGGTTTGGAGATGTCCAAATCAAATAAAATACGCACTACCATAGTATGCCCAAGCTCCCAAGTCACAAAGTCAATCATTAAAAAGCGTCCAATGGAGTTACCAATAGCTTCATAACAAGAATCCTCTCAAAAATGGATAGGGAGATTCAATATATGGACCCAAATAGGTCTGGTGTTCAATGGATTCGTAAGGGGATTGAAAGATCGAGATCAAGGATGAATGAACAGAGAATGAATCCCCCACATCCACCCCCTATCCAACACATAGTCATGCTCTGTAGAAGATGAAAATGTTGCTAAAAAGAAACCCTGAGCATTGGGATAGAGCTCAATCTGCCCAGAGACCATTAGCTTCCAGGAGTTGGAAACCTAGTTATGTAGATCAGGAAGGGAGGGCCATAGGCCATTAAACCTACAGACCACCCCCTACTTCAAATAGAATTCCTTGTTCTCAGCAACTTCCAAACCACAAACCACAACTAGGGAGTTCCTAGCATAGGGAAGAGGATGAACACAAGATTGAGTAGAAGGCTTAGCACTCTCTTTAACAACTTCGGAGAAAGACTTCAATCGAACCGAAGAAACCCCAACAACCAGAGCATTTGGGACATCCCTTCGCGCATAAGTAGGAACAGAGCCCTCAACACTCTTAACATCCAGGACAAAGGAGGAACCCCCACCCAAACCCCTAGCCGAAAGACCAGCCGTGACCAAAGAGGGCACATATGCGTCCTTAGGCATGACCTTCTCATCCTTGGTGGATCAAAGCAGCCCATACGCAAATGATTTCTCCCCACTCGTGCACACATTCTTCACATTCTTCCCGTTCGTGCACATTTTCAAAAACCTGTTTTAGTTTGTTATATGTGTAGTGTGCACCCTCATTCCATGTGAAATCTCCCTTATTTTTAGGCTAATTAAATGGATGAATTGTTGAAAAAAACCTTAATAAATCACCTATAGTACCCACAAAGGTTGAAGAATCCTTGTAGCTGTGTCAAGATCCTTAGAGGAGGCCAATCCTAAATTGATTTGATCTTCTCCATGTCCACTTGCACTCTTTGTGTTGATGATGTGACCTAGATAAAAGATATCTATCGTAGCAAACTCACACTTTGATTCCTTGGAAAATAATGTTTGCACTTCCAAAATTCCCAACACTCATCAATGTGTTGTAGGTATTCCCCCCACATCTTGTTATAGACCAAAATTTCATGAAAAAAGACAAGGATTAACTTTCTTAGTTAAAAAATATAATTTATGCATTATTGGAAGGTTGCTAGAGTGTTTGTCAAACCAAATGATATGACCAAAAATTCAGAGTGCTTGTAGTGACATTCACTACAACAAATCCCTGTGATTAGCTCCCTTTTTTGCTTCCACCCACTGTTTTAATGTATTTTTCTCCAATATTTTGGAAAATTCGACGCTATTTTTGGTGTTTTTTGCGCCAACTAGGACAAGAAGGTGCTAATTTAGGTGCAAATTAGCACCAAAATTAGCATCGAGATTAGCGCCAAAAATAATGCCTAGTGTAGCGCCCATATTAACACCAAAATTATTGCCAATATTAGCATTGGAATTAATGCCTATGGTAACACTCAGATTAATGCCTAAATTAGCAAGTAGATTAACGTCTACGTTAGCGCCCATATTAGCGCTTGATATAATTCTATTTTAGCACCTGCTTTAGAGCCTATTTTAGTGCCTAATTTAGCACCTAATTTTAGTGCCTGATTTTTCTGATCTAGTAGGGATCAAGGGTGTTAGAATAAAAAATCCTTCCCCAATATTCACTAGCCTTCAATTGCTTGCCTACATTTCACTTGCATCAAAAGATCTACTGCCTTTGATTTTTCATTGTATTTAACATTAAATGCGACAAGATCCATACTGTCACCAACATTCCCTTTGTATATACCCATTTATTCCTCTAGATAATCGTAAATAAAGCAAATTTCGCCTTTACTGCAGTACTTTGTGCAAATTAAGGGTTGAGGGTTGAGAGATTAAGGGTTGAGGGTTGAGGGTTGAGAATTGAGGGTCAAGGGTGGTTTAATGTATAGGGTAGATGGTAGAGGGTGTAAGGGTTTAGGGTTTAAGGGTTGAGGGTTGAGGGTTGAGGGTTTAAGGTTGAGGGTAGAGGGTAGAGGGTATATGGTCAAGGATTAGGGTTGAGGGTCCAATGTATAGGGGAGAAGGTAGAGGGTACTTGAGGGTTTAAGGGTCGAGGGATTAAGGGTTGAGGGTTAAGGGATTAGGGTAGAGAGTTTACTTGGGTTTAAGGTTTGAGGGGTTAGGGTCGACTAGGGTAGAGGGTATAAGAGGGACATAGAGGGTTTAACGTTTTAGGGTTTAGGGTATTGGGTTGAGGGTATAGGGTTGAGAGATTAGGGTTGAGGGATTAGGGTAGAGAGGGAGGGATGGATTAAGGGTTGAGGGTTGAGAATTGAGGGTTGAGGGCGGTTTAATGTATAGGGTAGAGGGTGTAAGGGTTGAGGGTTGAGGATTTAAGGTTGATGGTAGAGGGTTGAGGGATTAAGGGTTGAGGGTTGATGGATTAGGGTAGAGAGTAATTTACTTGGGTTTAAGGGTTGAGGGATTAGGGTCAAGGGTATAAGAGGGTATTGGCTGATTGAGGGTAGAGGGACATAGAGGGTTTAACGATTTAGGGTTGAGGGTATAGGGTTGAGGGATTAGGGTTGAGGGTAGAGGGTAGAAGGTTTAAGGCCAATTTAGGGTTTAAGGGTTTAGGGTTGAGGGATGTTAAGGGTTGAGGGTAGAGGGTTTAGGGTATAGCTAGGACGTTTGAGGGTATATGGCTGAAGGTCGATTAGGGTTGAGGTTCCAATGTAGAGGGTAGAGGGTATAGGGTTTAAGGGTTGATGGTTGAGGGATTAAGGGTTGAGGGTTGACAATTGAGGGTTGAGGGTTTAATGTATAGGGTAGATCAGAGGGTAGAGGGTAGAGGGTTTAAGGGTTGAGGCTTGAGGGTTTAAGGTTGAGGGTATAATATGGCCAAGGGATTAGGGTTGAGGGTCCAATGTATAGGGTAGAGGGTACTATAGGGGTTAAGGGTATGTATATGGTACATTGAGGGATTAGGGTTGAGGGTCCAATGTATAGGGTAGAGGGTATAGGGGTTGAGGGATTAGGGTTTAACTAGGGTAGAGGGTTGAGGGTTACTTAAGGGTTGAGGGTTGAGGGATTAGGATAGAGAGTTTAGTAATTGGGTTTAAGGGTTTAACTAGGGTTGAGGGATTAGGGTCGAGGGTAGAGGGTATATGGTTCAAGGATTAGGGTTGAGGGTCCAATGTATAGGGTAGAGGGTATAGAGGTTGAGGGATTAGGGTTTAAGGGTACTTGTAGAGGGTTGAGGGTATAGGGTAGAGGGTCAAGGGTTTAAGGGTTGAGGGTTGAAGGATTAGGGTAGAGAGTAATTTACTTGGGTTTAAGGGTTTATGGATTAGGGTTGAGGGGAAATGGATGCAAAGGGTTTAATGGTTTAGGGTTTAGGGTATTAGGTTGAGGGAATAGGGTTGAGGGTATAAGAGGGTAGAAGGTTTAAGGTCGGTTTAGGGTTTAAGGGTTTAGGGTTGAGGGAGGTTAAGGGTTGAGGGTAGAGGGTTTAGGGTATAGCTAGGATGTTTGAGGGTATAATATGGTTGAAGGTTGATTAGGGTTGAGGTTCCAATGTAGATGGTAGAGGGTATAGGGGTTGAGGGTTTAGGGTTTAAGGGTTGAGGGTTGAGGGATTAAGGGTTGAGGGATTAAGGGTTGAGGGTTGAGAATTGAGGGTTGAGGGTTTGATGTATAGGGTAGATCAAAGGGTAGAGGGTAGAGAATTTAAGGGTTTAAGGTTGAGGGTAGAGGGTTGATGGTAAATGGTTGAGGGATTAGGGTTGAGGGTCCAATACTGTATAGGGTAGAGGGTATAGGGGTTGAGGGATTAGGGTTGAGGGTCCAATGTATAGGGTAGAGGGTATAGGGTTTATGAGGGATTAGGGTTTAACTAGGGTTGAGGGTTGAGGGTAGAGGGTAGAGGGTAGAGGGTTAATTAAGGGTTTGATATATTTTTCTCTAATTTTTTGAAAAATTCGACGCTATTTATCGGGATGGCGCTATATATTTTTATCACTATCAACAACAAAAATAATACTAACTTTGTAGTTAATTAGTGTTGAAACCATTTAAAAAATTTATTGTCACTCCTAAAAAGTAATATTAAGCCTTTTTATTCAAACCACTCAAATAATTTAAACCATTTAAGTCTTGAATACATGCA
Source organism: Sequoiadendron giganteum (assembly GCA_007115665.2). Taxonomy (NCBI): domain Eukaryota; kingdom Viridiplantae; phylum Streptophyta; class Pinopsida; order Cupressales; family Cupressaceae; genus Sequoiadendron; species Sequoiadendron giganteum. The sequence continues at coordinate 94,692,743 of CM021102.1, forward strand.
ATATATATATATATATATATATATATATATATATATATCTTAATAAGGCCATGAAGGTATACATAATGTCTTGAAAATGTCATATAGTGTTATAAGGTCTACAATGTCATATATGCATTTGATGAATGCCTAAATAAATTCATATAGGAATACAATTGTACACATTGGTAAAATATAAATACATACATATAAATCCATATAGGTATATACAATGATATACCTCTACATTTCATGGAAATTGAAATCATAGTTTGTTGGCACTGGCAATCATAGTTTGGCAGCACTAGCAATCATGTCATATCACCCAAAGAACTAGGCACATTATGGCCATAACCCTAGTTGGCATCAAACAAAGGTGAGCTAATGGGCCATGAGACAGATGGATGACGAACAGTCAATCCGACTAGGCACGATGGTTAATGCACAACATAATAAACTCTTGGCAACCGACTTTTTATTAATATAGGCTAGCCGAGTTTCTTTTCAACCATCTTTTTCTAAGTTTGTATTTAGCTTGCTCTACAAAATAGCTATGGCGGAACGTTCTAAATTTGTTATGGAGGTTTCGGTGGATGGTGTCGTTAGTGTTGGACTGGACACTCCAATTCAAATATATTGCAAGGTGTGATAAATGATCTTCAAGCACATTACGGATCAGCGGTTGAAGCGGATTATGCTGAGGACTGATCCTTATGTGGTGGTGGTAGTACAAATGGTGCTAGGGAAAGATTTTGTGCAGAACCAAGAGTCCTTTAGGGTTAACGCCCACATTACCTCCCCTTTTCTCGCATCTCTCCTGGATGTGATAACGCCAAAGGTGGAGGCAAAGGCCATCATTTGCAAATTGTTCAAGAATGAGATTTTGGGTGGTTTGGACAAGGTGCTCAAATCAACATTGTTGGGGCGGGGCACGTCGTGGGCTCATGATTTTTCTAAAATATTCTCCTAGCAGCTCATGGAATGTCGCTAAGACAATGCCTTATCAGAGAGAGTCTCACCATAGTCTCTTCGACACAAGTAGAAAGGGTTGATAAGAAATGTAGATGAGATTCTTGAATGTCTAAGAGACATTCAAATTTCTTCCCGCCATCCTAAAGAGCAACATGTCTAAGAGACTTGGGCATGTCGAGGAGAGAATCTAACATGTCTCATCGACAAATCATACGAGTGTCAACATTCAAGAAATAGAAAAAAAAATATCAGACACCGAGAGGTTATCATAAAATAAATAGTAAATCACTAGCGGAACAAGCACTGATAAAAAAAATGTCGAAGAGACATCGACATGTTGATGAAAGAAGCAAAGAAGTCTCTTTGACACTCAGGGAGAAAAGTATCTGCAAGACACAAAACTATCGAACAAACAGTGGATGAGGTCTTATCAACATCCTAAAATTGATATGTCGAGGAGACACAAAGATATCAAGAAGACATTATCAAAAGTCTCCCTGACATTCTGGCACAAAATATTGATGAGACTAAGGGATGTCAGAGAGAGGTGACCTCGGGTCTCCCCGACATAACAAAGTCACATAGACATCATCAACAACTATTATTGTTGAGGAAAGAAATAAAGACATGTCAAGGAGACATAAGCTTGTTGGTAAGAGAAATCCACTAGTCTCATCGATAAAAAAGAAAATCATTAGGGAGCAAACTAAGAAGTAAATATCAAAGAGACATTGCGATATCGATGAGAGAAGCCTGAATGTCTCTTAGAAATTTCTCAAAAGATGGCCAAGGATATCAAAGAGAGATATAGATGTTGTGATCAGAGTCATCGAAAAATATGAAATAATTGTCACCAGATTGAGTTGACAGATTAAGTCATCGAAGAGACAACTGCCATTAATACACAAGTTGATAGGAAGGGTGGCACAAGTGCCATTTATGAAGCAAATCTGGTTTAAGCGTGCTAAAATTTGATAAAATCAGCCTCTGAGAAACAAAAAATCACTTCACACTGTGGCTAATAATCTAGAGGACGGAGTTGGATGAAAGAAAGGAACTCAAAAATTATGGGATTCACTCAAGTATAGCTTGGCTCAACTGAATGTAAATTTTCGAATATAGCTTGAAGTACAACATTGTTATGGTTAGAATGGATAAAACCCCAAAAAAGATAAGAGAAAAAAGGCAAAAAACTGAAAGTAGAACTCTTAGTCAAGACTTAATAGATCAGTGTCCCAGGTCTGGGCCTAAAGCACAAAGAATTGCTTAGTTAAACCCATCATGTGAGACCCTAGAAGATAAGCATAAGAATTTGGGAGATGTATAGACTCCACATGGAGGCTACAAATTGTTCATATATCATTATAGGAAGAAATACATATATAGCCCAATATCGAACCCATGGAATTTAAATTTAGGGAACCTAGTAATGCCAAATGTTTTTATGAACATAGAGTTAATTAGAGCATTGACAAAGAATAAAATCCCAAAACAAGGGAAATTCATTTGCATGATGGGTCATAGTTTATGATCATAACAAGGGATTATGTTTGCATGGTTTTCCAATTGGACAATTCTTTGAAAATGAAATTACGGCTGAGAGACTTGCTAGAGGAGTATCGCTCTATGGATACAAGTTACAAGAGGTGGAAGCTACCTCTACATAGACCCAAGGGTCTAGGAAATCAGCCTATGATGTTTTCTAGTGTTGGGTCTCAAAAACACAGGTTTGAACCATGAGAGGTTGTCAAGTTCTCACAACGCTTTTGGCCAACTAACAAGGCCAACCAATATAGTTGAACCTTCTACTCTTCAGGCTTTGCAAAACCTAGGCAGGTGCACCTATGTGTATGCTGCAGATTTAAGATGTATTTCCTGGTGAAACAATCTATCCACAATGGCAAAGGGAAGTGGACAGATAAAATTACTACAACTACTCCTACTCCTACTGCACAAATGAAAGGTTTTTGAATAAATTGTTTGATATGAATTTGTATCTCTGGGTTGTGGCAGATCAGTGCCTTCTATCCACATGGGAAATGGAGTAAAAAATGATATGTGTTTCCTCTTATTGGCTTAACTCTAGTTGTTAGGCACTTTGAAAATTCTATGGCTAGCATAAAACTTTACTAAGTCTATGACTTGCATAAACAGTGCTGGAATGTTTCTCTATCAGGTTCTACTTCAACAATCCAAAAGAAATCTTAAAACCACTGTGATTTATTAAGAGAATTTAATTTTGGCTTGCACACACCAATTAATCAAATCACACAAAATGGAATATATTTTGATAAATTAGGGAATACGCTTGATATGCTGATTTAAATGATTGAAAGAGCTCAAGTTGGAGACAACCAAACTAAAGAGTATAAATTGATGCAACACAACAACTGAACACCAAAGAGAAATTCACCAGTTTAAAACATTAGTCTTCATTGTTTCTGCTTCAAGAAAATTCGATACATTATTTCCATCCCAGTCCCTTCTCGGGAAAAATCTCCCTCCTACAGTCTAACTACTACCTACTATCTTCTATCTCCACAACTGATTTTCTAATGATTTATACAATACAAACCAAGGGTCATGACCCTTCAATTTTTTATTACATCCGTTTACATTCCATGGTTGAAACAAAATATTTAATTAGTTGCCTATCGACAAACTAAATATTTTAAACTGTAGTCTCGCTTTTGATTTTCTCACTTTATTTATTGCTACGAAGTCTTCTTTTACGTTTACCGCTCTACCACGGTCAACCTGTTGACTGGCCATGGTATCACGGTGTAACTATCATGGTCTCTTCTTCCTTCCACAACATTACCGCGGTTTGCTTTTACACTATTGGCGGTTGTGCGGTATTTGAATTTTCTTGCTACCTCCTCCTCGCTTTCCTATTACCGCACTACTGCGGTCACTGACTTGACTACCAGCAGTACCATGGTAGACATCTTATGCCAACTCTCTACTGCTACCGCATCACCGTGGTCACCATTCTGCCTAGTTGCAGTATTATGGTAACCGCTACCTGTACTCCACTCACCCTTCGCCACTTACTGCACCACTTCTTGTCTTCGTTCACCGCGGTCACCACGGTTTGTGAGATGACCCCCTATGGTACTGCGGTGGGATCTCCTCATTGCTGCTTCATTGGAGACTTACCACCCATCGTAATACCGCGGTCTAAGTTTAGACCGTGTGCAGTGTGGCAGTAAGAACTTTATGCCAGCCCCTTTAACCGCTGCCGCCATACCGCGAGCCCATTTTGGGAGGCCGTGGTAAAGCGGTAAGTGATAAAAATGAATATAAAGGCAGCGGTAAATGCTATAAGCATATTTTAAAAGGTAGTGAATGATTTTTTCATGAAAAGATAGGAAAATGAGGGGTTTAAAATGGGAAAATCTCTTAGGTTTGTGATGAAATTTTGGGAAAACGTTAGGGTTTTCAATGAAAATTTTGGGGTTCTAACAGTGGCTCCTGTTAGGGATGAGTGATTTTTCAATCACTGCAAGAATCCAAAAATCTTTGGGAGAGCAGACCAAGCAAAAGATGGAAAAACGAAGGCAATGAAAGATGAAGGGAATGAAAGAGAATGGAGGAGATGGAAAATGAAAGATGGAAAACAGAGAAACCCTAGACTATTGTGCATGGAAAATAATTTTTAAAGAGGTATTGCTAAGAATTGTCCATGCATTGGCAATCCTTAATCCTCTATACTTGCTATGGTTCAAAAAATCTAACCACAAGGGATGGCCCCAAGCCACCCAAAAAGAAAAAGCTGCCCTTTCCTCTATCATAAACCTTAATTTGTTTAGAGCTCATATGGTTTCTTTTAAAACTATCGATTCTATCTGCCCTATTACATGCACTGTCATTGAAAACCTTTAGGAAACCATTACATTCAACTTGATTCATATTCATTTTACCATTCTTCCATTCATCATTCTTATTATCATATGAAAAATATTTATCACCCTTAGCATACAAAGTGTATCCACATTCAACAAAACATTCATAGGCATGCTCACTATCATATGTTGCTGAATGTGCCTGCAATTGTACTGGGACCTGAAAATCTGAATGCTTTTCTTGGAAATCAAAAAATTCTATCTCATCAATATTTTCTGAAACAATCAAATCACTTTCCATTTCTTTCCTATCACCAGTTGGCATGGACATACACATTTGTTCCATACAGTCTTCTTTATACATACTTGAATCAAAAAATACTGAACACTCATCATCAATTACATGTAAACCAATATCTTCCTCTTGCAGGAAAAAAACATTCAAGTCACATACCTCCTTTTGGACACAAACAGATCTTTGATCAGCTTCAAAGAATTCCTCATCACTGTGAGAGATGCACATGGGGTCATATGAATTATTACTTTCAATGTCAAAACAAATGTAGGCTGGAGCCAAAACTTTGGAATCATCTTTATTTGCACATCTCTAGTATTCAAGACTCAATAAATCTGAAACTTGCTCACTACTGAGTGAACATGTTTCATCCAGATCTCCTGCCATTTCTCCAACTTCTTGATCTCCATATGAACTGTAACAATCATCCTGTTGTAGATCAATATCCACAATTTCTTCTTCACAATCTGGATCACAATCCATTATGCAGGAGAAATTCTCCATATCTTCATTGTTGGAAGGCATGATATCTTCTTCTATTTCAACTTCTGAAGCACTGTTGGTGGTATCCACATATGATGTGTCTCCACCAATATCATTAATGCTGCAATCATCTTCCAAATTGTCATTAGAAATCTCAATTTCACATTTATCCTCCATTGGATGTATTATTTGATCATTCATGATATCACTATTAGATTCATAGTTGATAGTGTCCATATATCTCATCCTAAGCATGGAATCAATAAATTCATTCACTACTTCAAAGGCTTGCTGTTTTGATGAATCTGGCCAATAAATTGATTTAGGCTCCGATGCTCTTAGAAATTGTGCAACAAGAAGGGGCTTTGTAGGCCTACAATGAGGAGGTAATCGCATACAGATGTCTATCATCTTGTTGTATAAATATCTCTCAGATTCTCCCTTATATCTCCTAGATATTTCACTGGCGGAAAATGTGCATTGATAAATTGAACATATACTTGATATTTCAATTTAAATAATTAAGAAACATTAGATTGGAGACAATCAAATAATTACAGAAATCCAACAAACAACTGATACCAGAATGAAACCAACAAATCAACAGTCTTTCATTATCTTCCTCAAATCTTATACATGCAACATAGTCTTCTTGAATGCAAACATTTTGAAAATATTATGCTTGCCGCAATCTGTCCTATTCTAATCTACCTCTTCAATCTTACTGATTTTTACAAGTATGTATACAATAAATTTTAAGGGTCACGACCCTTCACTGTTTGTTACAGTCGCTTACATTCCATTAACATAAATTAAAACATTTAATTAGATTTCCTTATCGACAAATTAAATGTTTAAAACATAGCCTTGCATTTTCATTTTGCCTTAATACGTTTCTGCCCTTTAATATTTCATTTTACATGCTGCTCGAATATTCTCTTATTCCTACCGCTTTACTGTGGTCAACATGTTGACTGATTGCGGTATAGCAGTGACAGTCACTACTACTTCCTCCACTGTTAACTCCTTTGTTTACCGCCCAACCGTCGGCTATCCTTCCACCACCCGTGGCATCGCGGTGTGCCTTTTTCTCCACACGGTTATCGCCTTACCGCCCAACCATAGCCTCACATTCTTCAACCCACGGTATGGCGGTCAAACATTTAGTGTCACCTTTGACTGTCACCTCCACATTGCTTTCCTGTCTCCACGCTACCACAGTCACTATGTTAATCGTGCGTGGTATAGCGGTTGGAATTTTTTTCTATACTTCACTACTTTCTCCATCACCTACCGCCTTACCGTGGTGTGTTTGATGCCTACTCATGGTACCACGAGGTAACCATTAGCCGTCTCCTCTCCATTCACTGCTCAACCGTCGACTTCCTCTTGTCCAGTCGCGGTATAGCGGTATCCGTCTTTGCCAACCGCTAAGTCTATGTTATCATAGTGACCGCAGTGCCTGGCTTGATCACCAGCGGTACCGCGGTGTCATCTCAGACCGTCACCTCTGCTGCTATCCACCATCTACCATGACCACTATGGTCTATGTTCAGACCATGCACGGTATAGCGGTAACTGCTTTGCTTGCCTCACCGTTTACCTCACTGCCACCGCGATACTGTGGTCAATGAATTGACCACGCGTGGTGTGGCAGTAGGCACTTTATGTTTGCTCCTAAACCGCTACCGCCATACCATGGGTATGGACTGAACCATCAGCGGTATAGTGGTAGGATTTAATGTGTTGACCATGCTATTGCAAATGGCTTTATAAGGGGTTACGGTGAAGCGATGAAAGCCATGAGGGTAAACATATGGCGGTAAAAGATATTCAAACATTATGAATGAGAGAAATGAATTATTTAAGGCAAAGGATAGTGAAATATTAGGAATCAAATGGGGGTAAAATGTGAGGGCAAATAGGCCAAAAATATGAGACCATGAAACATAGGTAAAGCCATTTTTAACATAGCAAAGGGTGGTGAGCAATTATTTTATGAGAGAGTGAAGACAATAAGCTCAAAAATGGAAAAATCATTCAGATTCATGATGGAAATTTTGGGTTCCAATAGCGGCTCTTGTTGGGGATGAGTGATTGTTCAATCACTGCAAGAATCCAGAATTCTTTGGTAGAGCAGACCAAGTGAATGACATGAAAATGAAGGCAATGGAAGCTGGAGGGAATGAAAGAAAACATGGAGGAGATGGAAAAAACCCTACACTACTGTACATGGAAAGGAAAGCAAACGCTTTCAACAAGGGAATTCATGAGATTGTCCATGTACTAGCAAACCTAGGCCCTTCAATATTTTCTAAACTACTGTGCATGGAAAAGAAGATTTAAAATGGGTTTAAATAAGAATTGTCCATGCACTAGCAATTATTTACCCTTTGCAACTCTTTAAGAGAAAAAATGCTTCAGGAACTGCCCATGTACAGGCAACTCCTACTCCTCTCCAGACATGTTCTGCAAGCAGTATGAATCTTCTCCTCTTTTACCAACAATAACAAAGGGCCCCAACCATAATGCTTCAAATTTTCCATGTTTTCCTTTCTCCTGGCATCTAGCATTCCACATCAGTACCAGATCATCTTCTTTAATTTTTTTGTTTTTTGCTTTTTTATCAAACAAATACTTCATCTATGACTGTAACTTTACATTCTAGTTTTGAGCTATTCTTCTTATTTCATCAAGCTCTGCCAGTTGCTCCATTCTCTCCTCCATTGGTTTTGGAACATCTATGTCTTCTTGAAGGATAAATTTGTAAACTGGAAACAAATTTTGTAAAGACATCCTAGCTTATGTTCCATACACTAATTCATATGGATATTTTCTAATTTCCTTTTTCACAGTAATCCTATTTGCCCATACAACCAATCTTAACTTTGAATCCCAAGACTTTTTATTTTTACCGAGGATTCTTCTTATGATTTTCAAAAGACTTTTGTTGCTAGATTCTGTCTGACCATTAGCTTGTGGGTGATATGGGGTAGAATAAGAAATACTAATACCATGTGTACGACAAAAATATCTAAACTCATCAGATCTGAAACACATCCCATTCTCTATAATTAGTCTTAATGGTGTACCAAACTTGGTAATAATGTTATCCATCAAAAAATTGACCACAACTTTACTTGTTGCTTGCTTGGTTGGGATTGCTTCCACCCACTTGGCGAAGTAATCAGTGGCTACCAGTATCCATCCGTGTCTTCCACTTGAATTCTCTTGTATCTCCCCAATAAAATTGATCCCCCATTGATGAAATGGGGCTTCAACTTGCACAGGTCTAAGTGGTAAAGCTCCCTGATATTTCATTTTCCATAAAAACTTCTGACATGCCTCACACTTTGTTATATGAAAAAGAATCATTGAAAACTTTTGGCTAGTAATAATCTGCCTGAGAATCTTATGTGCAATTGTCTTTGCAAAATAATGGCCTCCACAGACCCCTTCATGCATTTCTTTTAAAACATGTTCAACATGTGATTCATCTAAACATAACAACAACATCCCATTCTTGTTCTTCCAAAATAAATCACCTTCTATGAATACATATTTAGATGCTTGTAGTTTCAAAGTTCTTCTCTGGTTATCACCAAGTCCTTTAGGGTACTTCATGTTTCCGAGGTAATACATGATGTTTGTATACCAAGGTGTATGCTCAATACTTGCAATTGCGTTTCCTTTATCTTCCACATTGCAAATTTGATTTGCTTCTGCCATTAACTTGGCCAAACCTTGGCCTCTTACCAATTTAGTAATTTGTATTTCCATATCAAACTCTTGTATTTTATTAATCCACTTGCATCTCTTCCCTGTTACTTCTGACCGTATCAAGATATCTTTAACAGCTGTATGAGGAACATAAGCAATCAATTTGGCTCCAAAAAGATACGGTCTAAAAGCCTTTATGGATTTTACTAATGCAAAGGCTTGTTTTTCCATTATATCATATTTCCATTCTGATCCCTGCAATGACTTACTGAAAAAGGAAATAGGTTGTTCATGACCCTCATCATTTTTCTGCAGCATGAAAGCTGCTATGGTGTGAAATGAAGCAAAAGAAAATATCTGAAATGGTTTTGTGAAATCGGGAGATTTGAGGACAGGGGCTTCTTTGATGGCCCTTTTGATAGCCACAAAGGCTTCCAATGCTTCCGAAGTCCAATCCATTTTTTGTCCCTTCCTTAACATTTTTGATATGGGTTTAATAATTTCAGAAAAATTAGACACAAATCTCCTAACAAAGTTAATTTGTCCAAAGAATAATTGAATGGCCTTGACAGTCTTAGGAATAGGTACCTTATCTATGGCCTCAACCTTCTCAGGATCTATTTTAACTCCTTCTTTTGATACAACATGTCCAAAGAGTTTTCCTTCTGTGACAACAAAATGACACTTCTTAGGATTAAGACTAATACCATATTCCAAAGCTTTAATGAAATTTTTTTCCAGATGTTCTACATGATCTTCATCCCTTTTTGAGTAAGCTGTAAGGTCATCCTGATATACTACCATAATAACATTAATCAATTCTGCAAATGCTAAGTCCATAGCTCTTTGAAAGGTCGCTCCTACATTTGTGAGACCAAATGGAATTCTTACATAGACATATGTTCCCCATGGAGTTGTAAAAGCTATTTTGTACTGCTCAGATTCTTTGAGTTTAACTTGATTATAACTAGAGAAACCATACATCATAGATAACAGCTCACACCCTGTTACTTTATGTAGTATAGCCTCCATGTTAGGTAGAGGGTAATTATCTTTGAGGGATGCCACATTTAAATTTTTGAAGTCCACACATAGTCTGATATCTCCGTTCTTCTTTCTTACAGGAACTAGGTTTGACACCCATGTTGAATGCCCAATCGGTTTGATGATACCTCCATCTCTAAGCTTTGCCAATTCCTCTTGCATCTTAAGTTCCAAAGTTGGATTGATAGGGCTCTGCCTTTGTCTGAATGGCTTTGCGTCTGGCTTCAGTGGAATTTCATGTTGAAAAAGATCCTCATAAGACCAAGCAAAAACATGCTTGTACTTTCTTAGCAATTTAATCATCATTCTTCTGATGGTTGGCTTATCCTTTTTCCAATATAAACCATTTTAGGTGCTAATTCAGTTCCCAGATTTATCTCTTCAATCTCCTCTTTTCTAACAAGTGTTTGCTTCATGAGAGAATGATCATTTCCATCATATAATCTCTCCATTGCCACAAGCCCTTTGGGAAGCTTGTTGGTTTTAAGCTGCAAAATTTGCTTACCAAGCACAGTTTGTCTCCCATCTACTTCTTCCATAAAAGCACTGAAATTGATTTCCTATGCTTCATACTGGTCTATACAATGAAGAAACTTCAAAAGGTTAGTATCATCATTAAAAACCTACCAGCTATATATGTTGTTAGGGACAACAGGTCTTGTTTTGAATTCAACCTGAGATACCCCTGCTAAAGTGATGTCATCTTTCTTCAAGGTCACATTAGCCAAAAAATCAGCCATCAAATTTTTAGATCTATCTATCCAATCAATTGAAAATGCATCAAAAATTTCCACTGTATCCCACACAACATTTCTATATTGTTTCATCCTTTTGTTCTTTACAGAATATTTTGATCTGACTTGTGATACAACTAGCTTGAAATCACCCAAGACAAACAACAACTTAATCTTATGTTTGACAACCATGTTCAAACCAATTAGCAAGGCTTCATACTCTGCCACGTTATTTGTACATTCAAAAGCCAACAAAAATGAGTATTTAAATGTTGTACCTTTAGGTGATATGAAAACTATCCTAGCGCCATTACCTTCTTGACTGCATGCCCCATCAAAGTACATTTTCCACACACCTTGCTGATTTTCAGAAATATGTTTATCAATTGGGTCTTTGTTCACTAATTTAGGCTAAGATAATTCTACTCTAAAATTCCCCAAATCTACATCATAGAAGCAATTAAGTTGTTCTTGAGGAACACACTCAACAATTTGATTCATTCTTGGCTCCCTATATAACTTGACCTCTTCACCATTTACTGGTATAGTGGCATATGATAAATCGAACTACACATTACCCCCTAATGCTACAGTCCATTGTCTTGACAAAAGCATTCCAAACTAAGGAGGTGTGTCAATTATGGTTATATCAATATTGTAGGCATCTTGAGGGTAGGTTGCTAACCTTACTTCAACACTTTTTATTACTCCTACAACCGAAACAAGCCTACTTTCCATGGCGTAGCATTTACCTCCTTCCACATCTACCCACATACCAAGCTATTTCATTATCCCTACTGGCATAATATTCATGGAAGCACTTGAATCTATCATGCAATTCCTCACTAACTTGCCACTTATGAGCAGGGTGGTAAAAAATGGGTCAATGTGTGGTGTATTCATTAAGCAAGCTTCTGGAACTTTTATCTCCTTCCTCTTGTTAGTGGTTTCAGTGGCCTCCTTATTTTCAAATTTTATATTTTGATTCCCATTAGAAATCAATTGAATGGCACCTTCCCTATATTCTTTAATTTTCATCATTTCAAGTAATGGGACAGATATTTTTAATTGAGATAAGGTTTATATTAAATCAAAAGGTGTACCTTCAGTTCTGATCACCTTCTTTGGTTCTAATTCTCCTCCTTTTCCCTTTTTCATGTTTGACTTGGCTTTTGTTCATCGATGGAGGCTTCTTTACCCTCTTTTTTAGGAGCACACTTCTGTTCTTTTTTGTCAGATTTATCATCTGTCCTCTTAGATGTCTCTCTTGATATTTTTTTATTTTTTACAAATATTCCCCTTGGAACACCCTCATCTTCATTCACTGTTCTGTTCCTCAACCGATACTTGCTTCTAGCTTCCTCCACTGCTGCAATAGTTAACCTCTCAATCTCTTCTTCACTCGGTCTCCTTATACTGTATCTATTAGTCCGACATGACGTAATAGGGGGATTTTGCTCATTTTCACTTTCTTCATAGTCAGAAAAAACTTGTTGCTCTGCCATATGAGTATTGTATTTTTGATGATCAACATCATATTCATATCCCTCCTCCTCTGAAGATGAATATTCATGCTCCAAAGAATTAAGAGTGTGGGAAGTTAAGTAGACATTCTGGTCTTCACCACCATCATTTTCCAATATGTCTTGTTTTGGTATTGACTGAGCTGTAACACAATGCTCTGGGGAATGTGGTGCATAACAAACTGAGCACCAGGGACTTTTATCTACCATATATGCTCCTTTCCTTTTTAATGGATCCGGTGTTTCTTTATTCCTTGGTCTATCACTTATTGGGTTCCCATCCTTCTAGTTTGTATTGTAAGGCATGTCATGCAACCTTGGTCTTTCATTCTTATATTTATTTTCTTGTCTATTTGAGGGAGTATATGGGGGAGCCGTAGGGTTTTCCATTTTATAAATCATCCCTATAGCCTTCCTATTATTCTCAATTGTGAGTGCTATCTTTTAAGCTTCAGCCAAATTCCTAGGATCTCTGTTCCTAAGCTCATACCCTGTTTTGGGATCAAAAGCTTTCAAGTAGATGCTCAATGCTGCAGGATCAACCAATTTGGATCTACGAGGTATCTTATTATGTAGTTTGGAAAACCTCTGATTAAAGTCATAAGCTAACTCATTTTGATGCTTTTGGATAGTTACCAACTCATGCAAAACAAACTCTGATGCACATTGGTTCCCATATTGCTGGAGAAACTGCTCATAAAATATATGAATGGAATCAATGAATGTTGTTGGTAGACTGTTAAACTAGTCCATGGCATCCTCGATCAGAGACATCATAAATAATCTCATCTGTACATCCTCATATTGCATATCCAGGTCTTGAATAACTGCTTTAAAGTTTCTCAGATGCTCCTCAGCTGTGACTACACTACTTCCTGTGTATTTTGGGACTAAGTTTCTCTAATTGTTATCTAGGGGGTAAGGGTATATTTGAAATCTGACCAAATCAAATTGCTTGATCATGGTTGTATATTGTGGAGGAGGATTTTGGTAATGCTGATGTTGGTATAATGGATTCCTATTTGCCACATATTGTTGACCTTATGGGGGTACATGCTACTGATGAGGAGGTGGTTGAACACCCTTATGTTGTGGTGAAGCATTTTGATGTCCATATTGGTTCCTTCACTGATTTTGGTGGGCCTGTGGAGAATTTGATAGTCTTATATTATTATTTTTATGAGGGGGTATATATTTAGGTGAGTTAGCAATCAACGTTTTAATCTGGGCCTTTTGCAACTTCAATCTCTCAAATTCTTTCATTGCCTGAAGCCTTTGCTCATATTCTATTCTTAATCTTTCTGTTTCTTGCCTCATGCATTCTAACTGTGCATCTGGCTCATCTTGGGTCATAAATTCATGATTTTCTTCAGATGCTTCTTCATACTCAAGTCCCTCCTCAAAAAGTGTTGTTCTTTGCTCATATTCAAACTCTCTCCTTTTTTCAGCCTCAAAATTATCCATGTACTCATCATCCTTCTCATAGTTTATTTGCTAGAGGGGGTTTCTTTTCTCCTCTAGAGTGTGAAGTTCTTTAGATGGGCTGTTTTCATTTGTTAATGCATCATATGAATTATGTGTTTCCACTGGTGGTTTCGATGTTTTGTTTTTTGTTGCTGGGCCTCGATCATCAGACACTTTCTTGCCCTGATCATTTTTAGAATTCCACTTACTTTTATCATTGGGACCATCATTATCTCTGTATAAAGATCTTCTTCCCTGCATGTTGGGAGTAATTATGATGGTCTGAACTCTAGGATGATTTCTTTCCGATTTGTATTTTATTTTATTAGTCTCAATGCTTTTGTTCATTCAGAGTCACCACCCACTTTTTCTAAAAGAGAAAAATGTTATTATTTCACCCAGCGGAGTCAATTTTCAAATTTCTTAACTGTGAATCCTTCTTCAATGACTCTATATGGAAAGGCTTCCTGCCACTAGATTTTTTCTCAAGTTATTCCCCAACAGAGTCGTCAATTTGTTGGGTCTCAAAAATGCAGGTTTGAACCACGAGAGGTTGCCAAGATCTCACAATGCTTTTGGCCAACTAACAAGGCCAACCAATATAGTTGAACCTTCTACTCTTCAGGCTCTGCAAAACCCAGGTGGGTGTACTTATTCTTATGTTGCAAATTTAAGATGTATTTCCTGGTGAAACAATCTATCCACAATGGCAAAGGGAAGTGGACAGATAAATTTACTACAACTACTCTTACTCCTACTGTACAAATGAAAGGTTTTTGAATAAATTGTTTGATATGAATTTGTATCTCTGGGTTGTGGCAGATCAGTGCCTTCTATCCACATGGGCAATGGAGTCAAAAATGATGTGTGTTTCCTCTTATTGGCTTAACTCTGGTTGTTAATCATTTTGAAAATTCTATGTCTGGCATAAAACTTTACTAAGTCTATGACTTGCATAAACAGTGCTGGAATGTTTCTCTATCAGGTTCTACTTCAACAATCCAAAAGAAATCTTAAAACCACTATGATTTATTAAGAGAATTTAATTCTGGCTTGCACACACCAATTAATCAAATCACACAAAATGGAATATATTTTGATAAATCAGGGAATACGCTTGATATGCTGATTTAAATGATTGAAAGAGCTCAAGTTGGAGACAACCAAACTAAAGAGTATAAATTGATGCAACACAACAACTGAACACCAAAGAGAAATTCACCAGTTTAAAACATTAGTCTTCATTGTTTCTGCTTCAAGAAAATTCTGTACATTATTTCCATCCCAGTCCCTTCTCGGGAAAAATCTCCCTCCTATAGTCTAACTACTACCTACTATCTTCTATCTCCACAATTGATTTTCTAATGATTTATACAATACAAACCAAGGGTCGTGACCCTTCAATTTTTTGTTACATCCGTTTACATTCCATGGCTGAAACAAAATATTTAATTAGTTGCCTATCGACAAACTAAATATTTTAAACTATAGTCTCGCTTTTGATTTTCTCACTTTATTTATTGCTGTGAAGTCTTCTTTTACATTTACCGCTCTACCATGGTCAACTTGTTGACTGGCCACGATATTGCGGTGTAACTGCCATGGTCTCTTCTTCCTTCCACATCATTACCGTGGTTTGCTTTTACACTGTTGGCGGTTGCGCGGTATTTGAATTTTCTTGCTACCTCCTCCTCGCTTTCCTGTTACCACACTACTGCGGTCATTGACTTGACTACCAGCGATACCACGGTAGACATCTTATGCCAGCTCTCTACCACTACCACATCACCGCGGTCACCGTTTTGCCTAGTTGCGGTATTATGGTAACCGCTACCTGTACTCCACTCACCCTTCACCACTTATTGCACCATCGCCTATCTTCATTCACTACGGTCACCACGGTCTGTGAGATGAACCCCTATGGTACCACGGTGGGATCTCCTCACTGCTGCTTTGTTGGAGAATTACCACCCACCACAATACCATGGCCTAAGTTTAGACCGCACGCAATGTGGTGGTAAGAACTTTATGCCAGCCCCTTTAACCGCTACTGCCATACCGCGAGCCCATTTTGGGAGGCCGCGGTAAAGCGGTAAGTGATATAAAAATGAATATAAAGGCAAGGGAAAAGGCTATACGCATATTTTAAAAGGTAGTGAATGATTTTTTCATGAAAATATAGGAAAATGAGGGGTTTAAAATAGGAAAATCGCTTAGGTTTTTGATGAAATTTTGGGAAAACGTTAGGGTTTTGAATGAAAATTTTGAGGTTCTAACAACTAGCAATGAAAATCCTCCATTTTCTATAGAACTGTTTGAAGAATATTATTAGTACACATACTATTCAGCTGGCCAAGTGTTGGGAATTGAGGCCTCTGCCAACATGACTATAGCTCCCATGGTTCTGGCTGTGGAAATTCAGAGTCAATATGCTAGGCCCTATGATTATGTAGAGTATCTATCAGAGGCCATTAGTAGTTCTCTTAATGCTATTAAGAATAACAATGAAGCTATCAATTTCAATTACTATTCACTTCTTATACATATGATACTGTACGAGGGCTAGGTGATGGGAATTTGGGGAGAAGAATTAAGAGTAAAAGATATGGATAGTGATGGTAATTCAAGACCAATGCAAATGTGGACATCAGTCCAGGATATTAGATGTGGGAGATCCAACTACTTGTACTTTGAGGAGCATTTTTTCAAACCCTTGTATAAATTGCTTGGCCGTAAATGTGGTTATAATCTATTGCCCAATGTACAGAGGTTTATCCGACCGAAGGAGAAAGGCCATGATGGAAAGATAAACAAAAATTGGGAAGATTGATACGCTTTTTTAGATTGTACTATCATTAGGGTGTATGGATTTGAGGCAGAACCATATTTGTTGCCTAAGAATGTGCTAGATAGAGTTGCTTATCTTGAGATTATAAGACAATTGTCTTATTCAGCCTTTATGCATTTGAAAAGCTATGGAAGGTTGACATTCATGCCTTATAGTTTTTGCTTTGGTGATTTCACCATTATTGCTGATTCAGGGTATGACTTGGTTGGAAGCAAGTTAAATTATTATGGCTAGCCGACTGGAAATAAGAGCAAGAATTTTGACCCTCAACACTTTATAAGTGATGCCAAAATTTATCAGAAACTAAAAGTATATGAGCATAAGTTTGATATTGATGATGTTGTTAGGAATTATGAGGATAGTCAAGCGATCATGAGAGGAAATACATACAATATGATTTTTATGGTTGAGGCCTAGAGATTGAAAACTAACCCATCTTATATAGAAGCCTTTTATGAAATTCAGAACCCCATGGAGAGAGTTGAATAGTTGCTTCTACACGAAGAAGAGATAATAAAGGATACACCTCTAGTGGCATTTGGGAGAAGAAGAAATGTTGGATCTTGGATGCAAGCAAAAAATGTAGCACCATTAGACCATTTGTCACCTCGGCCTACTCCAAAGGTAAGCTTTTTAGTTAATACACCAATCATGGTAGAAGATGATGTTGAAGAGGAGGATGAAGTCACATAGATCAATACTCATGTCATTCCTCCATATGAAATTCCATTGGAAAGGAGTGTAGTAAAATTTGAAGATTTTGATGAGCTATCTGATGATGTGAGGCATCGAGCTAGTCAAGAGTTCATTGCAAATGATGCCTTTGTCTAGACTCATAATTTTAAATCTTTCATATATGAATATAAAGGAAAGGTGGTAAGGGAAAGGTTGAAGGACATTGACCCTAAGAAGGAAGCATATGCTTTAAAATAAATTCAACATGAAATTGATAGAGAATTGAAACATATGACTACTGAGAGAGGAATGACATTATCGAAAGAGGTTGAGGTTATGCTCCTTCTAGGATGGGATATAAACTCGACCATTGTATTTGATAGTTTTCTGAAAAGAAAAAATAAAACCTTGCACTTAACAGATGAATCTGGCAACAAGATCTACACTAGATTAGGATTTAATCTTGAAAATACTACCTTGTAGATATGGGCACTTTATCCACCAAGGAAAAATCCCTCCCTAGTTGATCATGATAAGATTTTTGGACATATTTTGGTGTAGAGAGTAGGAGAAACAAATTCCATGGAAAATGCCGATTTGAGTGTGAATGTGGCCAAATTTACAAAGGATTAGATTCAAAAACTGGTAAGGGATAACAAGGCACTGATAGAAGAAAATGAAAGGTTGAAACAAGAGCTGATCAACTACAGGGATATATTACCTTCTTCTTCAGGGCTCTATTCTCCATTAGTTGAACATGAAAGGAAAGTTCTTGAGGCAATGCCAGAAACAACATATTGGAAAAGAAGGCATGAGAAAGTGCTGAAGGAACATGAAGAGTTAAAGGGAAAACTCTAAACCACTACCTTTGAGATGGCATTGGAAATAGTCTACATGAGATTCAAAGACATGTACAAACATGCTGATTTTTTTTGGAAAATTCATGATAAAACATATGCAACATTACTGGAAAACACCAGATTGAGTGATAGGATGAAGGAGGTAGAGTCTCAGATCATTGCAAAGAAAGAAGATAACTCTGCTATGCTACAAGAATATCAGGAACTTGTGAAATCTCATAGGGATTTCCACAATATCCTAATACAAGAGTTGAGTGATTTTAGTTAGCCACTGAGTATGGCCTCACCCAATTTCTTTGAAGAAACATAATTGAAAGATCAGGATACATGGAAGGACAAAATTGCCAACTATCTACCAGTTATTCTTGATGCGATTAATGATGAAGAGGAAGTGCTTAAGAGGATGCACCAAAAACTTGAGAGAATCTTCAAATTGGAGTATGCTATGAAAGACATCATACATAATGTAGACACTCATGCTAAAAGTGGGTATGTGGAGCATTTGTCAAAGGTCAACTCGTTCATTTCATGAGCCAAGTAAGAGAGGAGTGACAAGGGCTAGAGTTTGATAGTTTTGGATACACAATCATTGTGCACAAGCCTTGAACAGGTCTTAGATGACCATGAGCACTTTCTTGAGATTAATGGACTACAGTGCATCCACTAGAAAACTCTTAATATTTTTATGTTTATTCTAATTATGTTTTAGTTATGAAACAATGTGAATTTTTGTAACAAGCTTGAAGCTTGTTGCTTCCCATACAAATAGGAAAACCAAGGCCTGATTTTGAGACATCATATCATCATCATCACATCCCATTCCATTAGAGTAGGCATTAGTAAGAAAATAGATTGCATAATTCACCCATCCATACCATGTTTCAAAGACTTCTATTATAATGCTTATATTTTGAAGTAATACAATGGAGCAGACTATTTATAAATCGTAATTCATTTTCAGTGTTTAATTACTGTATTGATTTTAATGCTCATTTATTACTTTGTTGTCTCCAAAGTGGCCTGTTCAAGTTATTTAAATCTATCTGATTTATCAGAGCACATTTGATATTACTGTATGAAAGAGTTGATTGGTTTCTAAGTTGATGTGAATTAAAATCCTTTCTGATAGTTTACTTTACTTGGTCTCTGCCCAGGGTTAAAATCCTTTTAAAGAAGTTTTTTTGATTGGTTTCTATTAACTCAAGAATTAAAAATCCTTTCATACTTTCACAGTAGCTTGAGGAGATATCATTGGGATTATTAAAGAACACTATGATAAACATACTTTCACATTTGCATAAGGTGAAAACATCTCAAGTGCCTAATAATTCGAGTTAAATTGAACAATAGGATTACCTATATTACAACTATGTATCCATTCCATTAATCACCATTCAATCATCCACTTTGTTCACCCAATAGGAGTAGGCACTGGTCATACTTAGGATATTGCATACAAAATACAACTTACAATCTTGAATTTTCAACTAATTTCAATAAGAATTATATATCAAAGCTCTGCATCTACTCCACCTTCACGTGCCATAGTGAGTAGGTTTCTCAATCTAGGAACTATATCCAATTGCAAATCTGCCTTATTGTTCAAGTATACTTGCCTAGGTCTGGTAGAGCCTGAAGAGCAGAAGGTAATCAGTCTTGTTTACCTT
This sequence comes from Sequoiadendron giganteum, assembly GCA_007115665.2. Lineage (NCBI taxonomy): Eukaryota > Viridiplantae > Streptophyta > Pinopsida > Cupressales > Cupressaceae > Sequoiadendron > Sequoiadendron giganteum. The sequence continues at coordinate 94,712,852 of CM021102.1, forward strand.
TTTTTTGGGCCAAAGGTGTATTAGGGGATTGCCACCCCCTTATGGCTTTAAAACTTGCACTTTTGAGACCTAACAATGTCATTAAATAGAACTAGGAACAACATTATTTGACCAAAATATTCATAACATTATTTACATACATAATGATTAAAATGAATAAAACTTATCCTTTAATGAAATTTGATAACTATGTAAGTACCACTAATGTTTCATAATATTAAAGGTCCTATTGGAGCCAAAAATCTACCCTGGTTATTTTACATACTTCCATTTTCACCCATCTCCATTTCATAATGGATGACACTAATATAAACCACCAATTAAGGCCCTTGGTCATAACACTAAAGTGAATTCCGTATCTGAAGTGTTCCCATAGTAGCACATGGCATGTCACCAAGACAATGCTATATTGAAGAGAGTCTCACCATTGTCTCTTTGACGTGAACAAAAAGGGTTGTTGTGAAATGTAGTCGAGACTCCCAAATTTCTAAGAGACATATTCAAACATCTTCTCGCCAGCCTAAAGAATGATATGTATAAGAGAGTTGGACATGTCATGGATAAAATCTAACATATCCCATCTGGTAGTGCTGCTGAAATTTTGAAAAAATCCAATCAAAATTTTTCCTCTTGAGGTTTTTTGCTTTCTGCGTCCATGATTAGGGTTTAAGGTTTTAGTTCAAAAACCCTCACTTCATAGTAATCAATCTTAAACCTCTATCCTTATAATTTCATGTTGACCTATTGCATCTGGTTATCGGTCGTTTAAGTCATGAGTTGAGCTATTAAAATCGTTCTTTGTACCGGCACTGAGTCCTAAGTTAGTCGATCATCACGTATGGTTAATTGTTTAAATTCTCCCAATAGTCAGGCCATAATATTTTTCAATTGACTTATGTTTAAGTCATCTTCTTGAGGGTCAAATTTTTGTTGACCTAGTCATGGCCCCGTATGGACTAATTTTATCGCGTGTGTAGGTTGGGAGATCCTTCAATCACGAGAATTGATTTGGGCCGTTCCCTGCTAGCTTGAAAGTTTCAAAGGATGGCTCATTAAATATCATGTCGTCTAAAAGATGTTGATGTATGTACAACTATGAGTGTGGGGCCCGGTCTCCACTTCATCCATCTGACATCCTCAGTACTATAATCAATGATTATGATGTGATGGTAGGGTCAATCATTGCCTTTCCTCGCCATCTCGTAGGATTATGTTGTGGGTTGGTTAAAAGGTGCGAGGTCTGTGAGAAGCTTCCATGTGTTTTCTTTGGTCACAAGCAAATGAGGAAAGGTGGAGTCCACAAACAAACAAATGAGTACCTAGCTGGCAAGGTTTCATTGGCCAGTGGAACAATGTGTGACAATGATTGGAATTTGTAGACATGGAAAATTGACCGACACACCTGATCCTAATCTTACTAACATCATTTCTTCCTAAATCATCCCCTTTACTAACTAATTTAATTGAATAACCTATATTTGATTAAATTCATCATATTTCCTCTCTTAATTAAATAAATCAATTTGATTTGGTTAAGTCATTGAATTAAATAAATCATTTTGTTTAATTAATCCTATCATCCCTCTTTTAATTATATAATTCACTATATTTAATTAAATCTCTAAATTTATCTTATTAAATTAAATAAATTAAACCTTATTTAACTTAATCTAACACTATCCCCTTTGGTTAAATAAATCAAATCATTTATTTAATTAAACCTTTCCTCTCAATTTTTGATTTAAATCAATTCATAAATTTAAGTAAAATTGTCACATCTCCTAAACTCTCACTACATTAATTAATCTTAAACCATGTCACATTCTCTAGAGAATGCAACTTGCACAATAAATCAATTACTTTGATTTATTAAAATGCCTATTTCCCCTCAACATGGAATAAGGAGGGGAATATTCTTCCAAATTTGAAAATCCCTCCAAGTGGATTTGTCCTTCCAACAAGACATTCATTCCTCTTACATGTCCTTGTGCATTGAGCCAAGTGGCATTTATTTCACTTTTTTCCCTCTTACATGTCATCTCAAAAATTTGAAATTCCACCTAATATCATTTATTGTGCACAATCACCAAAATATGCACAACCTTCAACCATTCACATCTTGACAAGTGGCACTTGGCCATTGGATGTTGAATGATCGCACATTGCTCAAATCTTGCTCTTTCTTCCAATTTGAAATCTATAAATGAGAGACTCTTCCTCTCATGCGTCATCCGCAATTTGAGAGAAAAGTTATTATCTTCATATTAGAACAATTTCATCTATTTCTTGAGCATTTTCCATCACCATAGCTAGGTTATTGCAGGTTTTCTTAAAGAATAATCTTGTTCTTCATCAGCAAAGTGGATCAATCTCCATCATATCATCAAGCTTACAAAGGAGTTGGGAAAGGGCCAATTTTTACACATAATTGGCACCAATTCCCCCATGGGATTAAGTGTTTGCATTACTTGAATAGGATTTAACTTAGTTTCTTGTTTTAATCTTCATTTCATTTCCTATTTTGAGTATTGTAGATGGATTTCATGGGGAATCCTTGTTCTTACTTGCATATGAATCTAATTATGTGTTTGTTTCTTATGTTTGTGTAGGTAAAAGGATTGGGGTTCATAGAACTCAAACTTAATTGACTCAATCTAAGTCATCCAAAAGGCCATCTCGATGGGAGATCAACGATGAATATTCAAAACTAAGAAGTTTGACTGTTGCAACTATTCTTGCTTCGTGAGAGCGAGTAGTAATGAAGGAAGTACTTCTAAAACTACTTCAATTTTTCCCAAATTGGATGTAGATGATCGGGTCTCGCATAATTAAGTTGCAGACAGTTTGGAGTGTATGGGAAATTGAGAGAGGCTATTTGCAGAGTTTGGCATTGTTGGCATTAGGGTTTCTCATGGGTAAAAGCCATAAGTAAAGTAAACACTATTTTTATGCTTTATTCAAATTCTCTGTACTGGAGTTGGTTCTCACTGCATTTCTTGTCAAATGAGCTTCCATGCTTTGTTTTAATTGCTTTATTTAGGGTTATTTTGTCTTTAAAAGGTTGTAATTGTACGAGACCTTTTAGAATTTGCGTTTGAGTCATGCCCTAGGTTTGAATTGTGAATCCAGTTATTGAAACCTTTTGTGTTGAAAACTCTAACTTGGCCTAAGTTTGCCCCACTTCTAATGGCACCCATAGCACAAACCACCACCTCTACAACTCAATTGAGACTACTATCCAAGGATGTAATAGATTTATTGAAACCCTCCATAAATAAAAAGGCCGAGGGCAGAATGTTGTTTAATGGCCCAACAGTCAGGGAGGGGGTACTTGATAGATAATGTTTTATCAAAGATACCAAAGTACCTTATAGTGGATGGAAGTTATTTTAGCATTGGTTCAGGAATAGAAATCTTGGTATTCCTCTTTGAAACCCTTGGAGACTAGACATGGGAAAACTAGTTGTTGTTAGAGTAATTGGTTATTTACTTGATTAATTAATTTTTTTTTTTTAATTAATTAAAGTCCCTTTTATCTCTTTTACACTTAAGCTAACATCAGGTGCATAGTAATTAATTATTTTATTAATTACTAATGTGCAAGCCTAGGGTTTTCCTTTTTAGGGTTTTTGACCTATATGTGGTTAAAATATTTTCTTTGTATCATTATTCTTTTTACACATTGGATAATACAGAGCTCCACATTTTTGAGCATTCTCTTTGTTGCTTCTCTTTGCTTATCCTTGTAACAGGTATTCTTCGCTTGTAGAGATCACTGGGCTCCTATGAAGTTGTATTTGCTCAACTTCTACATGGTATCAGAGCTTCAGATCTATAGCTACCTGTTCTTGTTTTGAGATTTTTGCATTGGAAGCCTATCTGGGGTTTTATAAGTTTTCTTTTGTGGATTTGTGGGGGAGTTTATTTTTGGTGCACTTTAGGAAAAATTCGACATCACGATTGAGTCCAGAAGGCCCAAAAACCCCTGTTTTCATATAAAGTTTGTTAGATTTGGCCACTGTCGACTAGGGAGGCAAATTTGTTTTTACTTAGGAGCCGTACGGCTCTAGGGCACATTTTCTGAGGTGAAAACGCAAAAAAAATAAAAAATAAAAATCAATTTTTGGGTTTAAAACCTATGGCCAGTTATTCACCGGCCCGACACCGATTAGCCGCCCGGCTACCAATGCTGGCGATAACAACCGGCTGCGGCCGCGCGGCCACCATTGTGCCGACAGCCCGTCGCTCCGACGGTGCGCTACCCGGGTGCCACCTGGGCTCCACCCTTGTGCCACCAACTGCCCACGCACCACCACCTATGCGCCAGTCCCCTGGTCCATCAATATGATCAGGGGCCGCTGGATTAAATCCCTTGCGGGCTATATTTTTTTCTCCAACACCCTTTTATGCACCTCTCATTCAAACAGGCATATCTCAGGCGTTTTTGCTTGGTTTTTCGAACAAAAATAGGCGTTGGAAAGCTGTTTCCAACACCAATCTGATGGTGTAGGTTTTTTTCCAAAATTTTCCAGCTTGGTGATAGTTTTTTCCAGTCAAAGTGGGGTCTTTTTTCTTCACTTCCGGGGCCATAGAAGGTGCAAACGGACTCCGTTTTTAATAAATGAATAGGCGTTGGAAAGATCTCAACATGCTCTATTCAGATATGTGATCTTTTTTATCAAAATTTTCACTAGGTACACGAGAATTTGTTTTGAAGTATTTTTTGCTTATGCATTGCTTCCTTTTTCTCAGTTTGTACTAGGGTTTGGGTTTATCTCTTGTGGGGGGTGTTTTTTTTTCTTTCTTTCTATCATTTATATAAGAAAACCAGAACACCAAAACTCTAAAAAAAAAAATCAAACCCTTTTGCATCTTCTATCTATTCTGAAAGATCACATAATAATAAAAAACACAAGCAGGTACAGGTGCAGGGTTTCATGGAAGAATCCTCAGTTGAGTTACTCACATCACACAACTATCACACCTAGAAGTCTCGCATGATGAGGCTTCTCAGGTCACAAGGGTTGTGGTCTTGTGTAGATGAGGTTTAGCCTCAGTTGCAACGTCCTTTTGACATTATGCAGCACAGGAACAAAATAGATGAAGCTATAGGTTTGCTATCCATGCACGTTTCAGACAGTCTTTTGTTTCACCTTGATGCTTTGCTCACTCCTCGAGCCATGTGGTTGAAGTTTGAGACACTTTTTGGGGCCATTAATGAGTTCCGAGCATTATAGATTGAGATAGAGCTAACTTCACTGTTACCTGAATCATTTCCCACTATTGAGGATTTTTTGAACAAGTTCAAAACTATCTGCACTATTTTATAGGGTTGTGGCGAGAATAAGTCATACACAGAGTGCATTTACTTGATCCTTTCAAAGCTTCATGGTCCATTTCAGATATTTGCTTCTTCCTTCTATTCCACCATGGATGGCCTGGGTACTCGTTTTACCATGCCTACCTTTGATGTGTTTTGTGAGCGTTTGTCTTATGAGCAGTCACACCTTTCTCAGATGGATATGCTCTCAGGATCACCACACCAAGCATTGGTAGCACAGTCATATCAGGGGAAGTAGAAGCAAAAGCAAAAACCAAAACTATAGACCACAAAGCATTGGAAGGATTCTAGTTCATAGAAGACTTTTGATTCACCTTCTCCTAAGGGGGAAACATCGAAAAAAGATAGACCTAAGTGTGCCTATTGTACTAAGCCAGGACATGATGAGTCCAAGTGTTATGAGAAGAAGATAGATGGATATGCAAAATAAGTTTCAGATTTGACAACTCTCCTTGAGAGGAACCATATTCATCACTCTTCTTCATCTACTTTAGGTGGGTCTTCTTCTTCATCATCATCATTCCAGATAGATGGCAAGCCCCACATAAGTTTCATGCATTATGTGCAACCACCAGTTCAAATTCATCTAGATGGCTACTACATTCAGGTGCTTCACACCATATGGCATCTTCTTAGGACATGTTCTCATCTTTCGAGGCTGCATCCTCACCACACATATTGATGGGTAATAACACTTATATAAGTGTATGTGGGAAAGGTTCTATCGATATTGATAATGGTAAATTAAATGATGTACTATGTGTTCCATCTTTTTCCACTAACCTTCTCTCCATCTATCAGATTGCTCATAGTGGGACAGGGAAGACAGTTGAGTTCACACCTGATTCAATGCACATCAGAGACATTCAAACTAGCAACATTGTTGCAACAGGGACAATTGATCATTCTTCCCGATTGTATGCATTTACACACTTTGGTCCACCATCTCCCTCTCTTTCTAAAAGAGAGCATGCAATATCTGAGGAGAAGTTCGGTCACTTGAACTTATGTGTTCTTCCATCTATTCATGAGACTAGTGTTAAGACTTCTACACCTCTTCCTCCTGTTAAGATCACATCTGTTCAGCAGGATACCTCTTCAGTTGTGACTGACATTGTTTCTCCACTCATCAAGCCATCAAGTGCAGTTGTTGAGGCCATATCAGAGGATATTCCTTTCCTCATAGATGACAGATTTAGCACACCGGTTATCCCTTCTTCACTGGAGATTCCATTTCAGGATCATCTTGAGTTGTTTGATTCACCATTTTCTTATTCAGACACTCATGTTGCAGTTCTGTTCTTCAGTGAGCATCATCCAAGAATTCCATTTTCACCTCACATCCAGGGATTTCCTCTTCCTCGACCATTGGATCTGTTTCTTCCTTCGAGGAGACACATTGGTTTAATCATTGGCACAGGGGTTGTTTCATTCTGGGGGGCTTTGGAGTCTCCACTCTCTCTCATGGGGGGGGTATCTGATTGTGTATCTGCATATGTTCTTGAGAGAGTCTCTTGAGACATTCCATTTGTACTTTCTTTTTTGCATCTCTTTTTGGAGGGGAGTTTTTTCCCACTGGGTTTTCTCCTTTTCTCTGTTTCATAGAGATTTCCTTGTATTTGGGTACCTGATCAGGCCTAGTTGCTGGGACCCATTGCTTTTGTTTTCAGTAGCTTCTTCTAGGTTTTAGCTTCTCCCTAAGTCTAGCTTAAGGGGGGATGTTAGAGTAATTGGTTATTTACTTGATTAATTAAACAATATTTGTTTAATTAATTAAAGTCCCTTTTATCTCTTTTACACTTAAGCTAACATTAGGTGCATAATAATTAATTATTTTATTAATTATTAGTGTGCAAGCCTAGGGTTTTCCTTTTTAGGGTTTTTGACCTATATGTGGTTAAAATATTTTCTTTGTATCATTATTCTTTTTACACATTGGATAATAAAGAGCTCCACATTTTTGAGCATTCTCTTTGTTGCTTCTCTTTGCTTATCCTTGTAATAGGTATTCTTCGCTTGCAGAGATCATTGGGCTCCTATGAAGTTGTATTTGATCAACTTCTATAGTTGTCCCCAAGGTGTATATGGATGATGATTTGTTGAAGGATATTGCTTCAAGGTATGACCCAGTTTCAAGGGTTATCAGAACATTTGATGGGAAGGATATGCTGAGGATAACCAAAGAAGAAATTGCAAGAGTTTTCCAATTGAAGGAATGGAACACTAATATGGTGCCTCTTGATATGGATGTCATTAGAAAGGAGTATGAGAGAACCAAAGTGCTGATCAAGATGAGAATGTTACCTACACATACTGCTAGCACAGGCACTGGGAAAAATAGAAAACAAATAAGGATCGGTAAAGATGAGTTAGAACCTTTCCCAATGAGGTATTTTATAAGTTACTTCAAGAAGACTGTATATTCCTTCTGCCAAATTATTGGTTTCTCTCCGCCTAACACATTGCAAAAGGAATATAGTTACTTGGCAACACATATACAACATCCAAATTTCAACATTGTCTATGACTACGCCACATATTTGGTAGAGAATATCCATAAAGGCCTGGTTGAGTTGAAAGGTAGAAAGAATTGGGTGAAATTCTAGTGGTATTCCGTGTTGATGCATATGTTTTTATTTAAAGGGGAAAATAATTTTGAGAGGGATATGACATTGAGAAAGAAGGATGGTATTGATTTGCCTATCTAATGTTCGACTTAGATTCTTGATAAGGATGACCAAAAATATAACTACGTGGTGTTCCAAAATGATTTCACATCAAAATCGAGAAGATATTTTGTTTATGACCCACCAAGGATTCCAAAGGAAATACATGAGTTCTTGAGGCCTATGGAGAAGAGAACTAATTTGTATTTGGGTCATAATTGGGGAGATTTAATTTTATACCCAAATTCCACAATCTTCAAAGTTTGTGGCACTAACATAGACCCATTTGTCTTGCCAAGAGAAGTGCCACTGAGGATTAGGTTTCTTGAAGTCATAAGGAAATTGGGAGCCTCCAAGAAGCACACCTGCCTAATACAACAAAGAAGGGCCCATTTTTCCCAGAATGGATTGTGTATTCTGACTTTGTTATAGTAAAGGGATCATGGAAAGAGTTGTTAAATTTTCTAGCACCATACAAGTTGGATCGTATGTGCCCAATGAATCATGATCCAGAAGGTTTCATTAATGCATCAAGGATGGAGAAAAGGCTTGGTACTTTTCTGCATAATTTCTACTACCCAGAGGATGTAATCAAGACCATTTTTGACTTCCTAGAGCAAGAGGAAAGGAAGTCTAAATATCTCGCTTTCAATAAGATGATGGAGAGGGCTCAAAGGATGAACCTATGCCCAATATACAAAGTACATTCAATAGGACTATGTATGTTTTGAATAATTTTGAGGATATAGTGGGTATAATGAGAAGACAATAAATGGTCACAAATAAAGGAAAAGCAGTGGCAACTAAAGAAGACACTAGTCTGGTCCTGGAAGAGAGGCTTACTTTTCAACCACCCAATCAAATAAGAATTCACTCTAGGAAGAAGAAGACAACAAACAAAGAGCAAACATTTCCATCCCTTGCCACTTCTGGGGAATTGAGGGAAGCTTCTCCTAAGAGATCAGTGCCATCACCTCCAAAATGGGTCCCTACTATTGTGATTGATGTTGAATCACCTCTAGGAAGTCCTACTCCATTGGAAAAGCCACCCCTTAAAAGGAAAAAGACTGAGGTAAGAGGAGTAGTGGATTATTTTGATACAAATGATGATGATATCCTTGTCACTTCTGAGGAGATACAACAAGGAATGCCCTCTCCCATAAGCGAAGTTGCTTCAAGATCAAGGTAGGATAGCCTTAGATTGGGAAAGGATGACCTTATAGGTCTAAATAGTGTAGATGATTTGAGGATTGAGGCCTGCAAAGCATTTATGGAAGATGAATCCTTTGTTGAAACAAGTGCATTCAAATATTTTGTATGGAGAGCTAAAGCTCCACAATATGCAGAGAAGGTTGCTACTGAGAGGATCTTACATTTGGAACTCCCCAAAGCTATCATTTAGGCAAATGGAAGGGAGGCTATGAGGGTTGAATTATAGAATATGACTACTAAAGAGGGCAGAGAGCTTGTGAAGAAGAGTGGTATATTGTTGTTACCTGAATGGGACATTGCTGAAACTATAGTTCTTGATACTATAAGAAGGTCTAAAAAGCTCTTGCTGCAAACAAAAGAAGCAGAGATGGCACTTTGAGGATCAAAATTTAGTGAAGAATGAGATGCATTAGCAATCTAGTCATTATCTTTGGGATCCAGGAAGCCGGTAGTGGCTGAACCATCATATTTTAGTGGAAAATTGTTGATAAAGAGAGTCACTGACAACCCATCTTTAGAGGAAGCTGATATGGATGTGAATGTTGTAAAGTTTACTAAGGAAATAGTGGAATACCTCACTCTTGAAAGAGATGAGTATAGGAACAAATGTAATAATCTTATAGGTGAATATGATAAGAGTCAGCAAAATGTGGCCATGTTAGAAACTGAGGTAGCATTGTATAAGCAACAAGTATAAGTATTAAGAAAGCAAGGTCAAACTAGTTCAAGTCATGCATTGCCAACCTCTCTAGCTATACATTCTCAATCCCCCTCACTAGATCAATCTTTGGCAATAGTGCCATATAATTTGGGGCAAGAGCCACTCATAATTGAGAGGCCAAGCACATTAGGTATCATCCCATCAGATGATCCTACAAGGGCACAACTCCTCATACAAATTGAAGTATATAAGAAATTACTTGAGTAGACATAGGACACAATGTATGAGAACGATTCAAGGATTGTTCATATTGTCTTGAAACACCTGAATAGAAAGATTCAAAGTAATTGAATAACATTCATGCCAATTACTCATTTATGCTGAGAGCAATAAGGTTATCTTAGAGGGATAAGGAGCTAGCCACCCCACTCCTTGATAAATGGATTCCTAGAGCTGGTCAGAAGTTAAAGCTCATGGCAGTTGGGGCCAATCAATAGGAGGATAGATACCCAAAGGTTATCCCAACTTATAGATTTTTCAATGAAATTAATGAGGGTTTCAAGGGTATATTGCTCCACTGGAACAAAAAATAAGGGAATTGTAAACTGATTATGATTAGGCAGATTTGTCATTGTTTCCAGGCATTCAACAAAATTATGATGAAGTGAAACCCCTACAGATGTGGAAGAACTAGATGGACAACACCATTGCCTCTCAAGCAAAGCTTATTTGTGAAAAAGTCGATATTAATATTCTGAATAATACTTTGGAGAAATTGTCTTTTATCATCAACTATTTGGAGGATTTTGACAAGGAATCCAATTTAGTAATGACAAAATATTCTCCATATAGGAAGAAGATGGATGAAATAATTGATTTAAATTGGCCATCTGATGCTAAATATGAACAATGAAAGATATTATCTATTGATCATTTGGGTCTGTAAGTACAAAAAGGGAAACATATATGATTGGTCAAGTATAACATAGGTCTAGCGTTTGAAAGAATAATGTGTAACAAATATATGTTTCTTGATAGCGAGTATTATAGATAAATGTTAATTGTTGATGATATGAGTGTTGACGGGGACGCTGACTCACTATTTTGCCTTGTCATTTTGTCATATTGCCTAATGTAACAAATGAGTGACAACAACTTGAAGATTATTCTTTCCAACATGTTCCTTTTGAAGGGAAAGTTTCTTCTCATTGCAAAGGATAACGATCTTTGTCTCATATGTATTCCCTCCAATGGAAAATATAAATATAACTACAATGGGAATGTGTCTTGTAGTGATCCAATTGGGATGTGACATGTGTACTCTTGGCTCGAAGCTTGTTTTGCTCCCTTGTTTCCATAAAAAGGAATTCAAGGCCATTAGTGCAAGTCTCTTGTTGCATTCTGGAATCGAATGGTGCAATTGAAAAACACAGAGAGAATATGTTAGAAGTCCTTATCTTATGCTTTGAGTCTAGTTAGTAAATTTTGTCAAATGTATGGTTCCTGAGCATATCTAAATGATAACACAAGTTTTCTGAGTATGTAGTCTCTCCAATTTTACCCTTTACTTGAATTAATAATGAAAACCTTGATTAAAGATCATTTCATTAATCATCATCATTATTGTACTTTGATGTATGCTTTGATTTTAGCTCTAGTTCAAAGAAACTAGGGCCCGATTTTGAAGTCATCATCATCAGATCATATTCCATTTAATTTTATAGTAGCTAGATAAAAACCTATTGGAATATAATAATAAGGTATAAAAAATGGAAAAAAAATTAAGAGTCTTTTTAGACTCTATTTGGCTAATTCAATATTGTTGAATGTGCATGAAGAGACCATTATAGCACTTATTTTAAAGAAATTGGGAGATACATATCAAGCTAAATCTATAGTTAATAAAATATTTCTAATAAAAAAGTTTAGGCCATAAGAATCATCCTTTTTTAAACATGGATTGCAAATAATTCTAAAAATTTAGAAGTCTTGGTCATTAACATTATTTCCTGCTACATGTAAAATAAGAAACATGTAAAATAGGAAAAATTCATTATGAAGTTTGATCATGAAATTTAAAATAGGCACCTCAAAAAAACGTAAGCCCTGCCAGTACAATATTCATTTTGAATTATTATTCAGAAATTTTATGAAGTTTAAAGTTAAATTAAATTAAATTTCCACCATATAAATACAATACGGTCTTGAGAAGGATATCTCTCGGCTTATTTTACATAGATTTTTCTAAATATAGGTATGCTAGTTCAATATTGTTGAATGTACATAGTAGTTGCATCTCATCAATAAAAGGTGCAAGATAAACATCCATGTTTCTAACTTGATGTTTTCCTAGAACAATGAGAGTCAACATAAGGTGCTACTTTCTAACACTCATCCATGGGGGAATATTGTATACTATCAATCCGACTGGCCAAATACTATAATTTGAGCTCAGGAAAGAGAATGGGAACACTCCATCAATTGCAAGACCAAAATTGATACTATGGGGTTCATCTTTGAATTTTCTTGGCCATTTTCCCTCTATGTGTTTCATTGCTTTGGAGTCGGCCAAAATTCAAATGAATCCATCTTTACTCCTGTTGTTTGCATTCCAGTCCATCAATTGTGCAAGTGACTTGCAACGAAATATTCGTTGAAGTCTAGGTATAATTGACATGCAACAAAAAACCTTCTTTGGAACTGTAGGGCCTTGTACATGTGTACGATATCTCTTCTCTTTGCATATAGGGATTTCTACCTTGTTTTGATATTCATCTCTATATAAAATGCAATCATTTTTACATGAATGAATTTGCTTATATTCAATCCCCAACTCAACCAACAACAAACACGCCTCTTTGCAAGTTGATGGCAACACATTCTCTTTAGGGAATATTTTAGCTTTTAGTGCCCTATAAGATTTCCAGAGATTAAATCAATTGAATGTTTGACTTATGATGAACATGTTTGATATGTCAATCTATACTAGGATTGTTTATATACAATATATGGTTTTAAAATCCCCTTAAAGAAATATAAACGAAGTCGATGAATGTTTACGAATTGTGTACACCAATTGACAATGCAAAGTAAGAAACAGATTTCAACTCACTTCAGTAGGGTAGTGAATCCTTTGTCTGACCAACCAAATAATGACTTGATTTCTAATAATATTAATGTGCATGCTATTTTTTAGGTTCTATTTTCACTCAATTTGAACATAGGTGTCTTTGATGCTTGCTTGCTGAAGTCTTTCAGGTTGTTATCATCAACATTACCTTGGTGGTAATTACCCCTGCTATCATCGTTACTGTCAACCATATGATCATTATTATTATCATTTTTTCCATGCCCAAAGAAACTTGTAAGCATTTAATTCAATCCTTCTTCATGCACTGTATTTTCACTATCATGATCATCATCATTAAGGCTAGGTGGCATGTCATCAGTGTATGTGGATCTCATCAAATCCTCAAATTTCTCAACTGGTAGTAATCTCTCCAATCTTGCTCTTTTCACCCTGCTATTATTTAAAGGATGGTTTGGATCATCTCATCCAAATCTCAATAACTTAGTTGGATCATGGGTATTATTATGTGTTTCATCAACATCTTCTACCTATCAACAAATGCACGCATTATTTAATGTTTGCCAACAATTGGATAAATCATAAATGTATCAATTTCAAAGAAATATAATCAAATATGGCTTAAAAAATAAAAATAAAAATTGTATGAACATATATACATCAATTGAATAATGAAACATTATTTTATAGACTACCTTTTTTATACAATAATTTAAATAAAACACAATTTTGACAACATAGTTTATAAAACACCAGTCCACACTCATTTATTATTCTTTGGTTTTTTTCCCTTAAGAACATCCTTAGGGAGACCTTGTTCTTCCCTTTTCTTTCGCACATGAGTGCATTTTAAGAAGGGTAATCAATCAATAACTCATCCCCAATAGTAAGATCCCTAATAGCCTTAACCGTTATCAATCTATCAACCTCTCTTTCCATATCTCCATCTTTATCATTTATAACCTCAACAAATTGACAATTCGATCTTACATTAGGGTCCTTCCCTTACTACTATTTATAAATCTTGCAATATTTTTGTGTGTGTATGCATGTCCATCTATATACATAAGATGAACTCTATTAATTTCTTTTCCCCTTTCCAATTGGAGACGATGTGTATACATCTTTATTTTTAGACCATATGTTGACATGCTAGGCTTATATTCTGCTAGCCTTCTCCATTCACCACTATAATATGATGGACCATAATATGACATTAATCTCCTAGTGGTTTGTTCTGAATTGTTTCTATGTTTAGATCCCACATGTACATTTTGGACACTAAAGAGGCCTAGATTCACTCCATGAATATCGGAGGGTCGTATCATGTAGCTGTATCCCCAAAATTGAAACACCTCGTACACTCTAGGTAGTTGTTGATCACTAGGCCAAGCACAATATAGTCGACAATCAAATGTCTCTTTGTAAATTTATCTCAAACTCAAGTGAAATTCATCATCTCCATCACATTCATTCTCATAGGGTATGTAGTCCACCTTCCCCCTATCTTTAAGCAAATTATACATCATTAAACTGATTCTTTTTTTGTGACTTGTTTTCATCAATTCCTCATCTTTCGAGCTAGTATATTGGCACATATTTTTGTTAGATGTATCATTTGATAAATGATCATTTCCCTCTAGTCTAGAATTCAGTGATCCAGGAAACTTTAAATCAGAAATTTATCTTGCAAGCATGCATTGAAAAATAAAATTAGTTATTTAAATAATATAAAACAATATTTAAAAAGAGTATACATGTTATCTATATCAAATTGAAAAATTCCTTACCACAATTCCTATTGGATTTGAATCAATTGTAGGAGGCATACTACCGACTGGAATCCCATCATATATTTAATGTCTTTGTACAATTGCTCGTTTGAATTGTTTCTTTCCATGACATACAAAACATCCAAAAACAACAATTTTCTCAAAGTATTCATCCCATGTACTATAGTCCTGACCAACCTCTTGTTCAGTGTAATCATTTGTTGTGTCCACAAGATCCATTGTCATATCCTCTCCCACCCACTATCATCTACGTGATTTAATAGTTTTAGGTTCACGTCCATGTACATATCTTCTTCTTTTGCTAGTTGAACGCTCAGGCTTTGGATTTTATCCAATCTCCATCTAAAATAATCAACATGCATTAATTTATGTCAAGATTGGATAATACATTATAAATTTAAATAATATTGTGAAAAAAGATGGACGTATCACAAAATGCCATCATATCATTTTTTCCTAAGTTAAGTCAAAATTTGAGTACCTGATGTCTCGCTTCATCCGTTGTGTCCTCATTTGATATGACATGATCTGTTTCCATGGAATCATCTCACCCCTATAATACACAACATAGTAAATAATTTTTAGTACACCAATTATATCATTTCAATGAATATGCTATCCAACACAAAACCTCACATATTCATATATTTGACATATTGATATCATGTTTTGGCCATCCTAATTTCCAAAGTTTTCCCTTGACCTCAAAGGCATCATAGACAAAAAAATGACTTTATCTCCTCTATGTTGTAGCATTTGTGAATTCATAAACACCTTCCTCCTTTGGTTGAGGTTGCTTTCTCTTCTTACCTCTATTGTATCTACAGATTTCATTGTCATATCTATTTCCACCCACTTTCCTCTCTGTGATTTAGTAGATCTATGCCATCCACGTCCTCTCTCCATGGCCTCCTCTGGATCTTGTAATACACAACAATGACAATGGTCACATAAAATTGTTTTGTTAATACACTTTCTTTTCATTAAGACACACTATGAAAAAAAAAAAGGACATTACAACATTTTTCTCTTCACAAAAAGTTTACACATAGAATGTTGACGACTAGAGCTAAAATCTCTCTAGGAAGCATGTAATACACATAGGTGGTTGATGCAATGCCAATGTCACATGATAATTATTTAGTTCTCATAGATTATTTTTCATAATTCCCCAATAAGCCCTATATCTAAGATGATAGTAATGAATTAGGGTTTGTCCTTTTATACAAATTTGTAACATGCAATTTGAAATATTTCACACTTTAGATGACTCATCTAGTTGTATAGGGGTCATTTTTGAGTTCACAAATCTAACATCTATTAGTTTTGCACCCACAAAATTGACATGGGATAAGGAATAGATAAAATAGGGAACCATGATTGCTCCCTTGGAACATATGAAGATGAAGTCAATTTAGGATCAATTTATTTATCAACTTCCAAGCAAAATTCATCATTTTGCACTGCTAGGCACTAAATTAGGTGCACTTTGCACCGCCTTTTACACCCCAAACATATTACATTTAGGGCTGAAAGGAGGTGCTAAATTAGATGCACTTTGCGTCGCATTTTTCACCCCAAACATATTACATTTAGGGCTAAAAGGCGGCACTAATGTCGGCGTTAATGATGATGACTATAGCACCGACTACTGAATCAAGTATTTTTTAAAAAAACTTCCTGCGTCAAGGAAGAGATGACAGGAGATAAACTTTGTGTGAAGGAAGAGAGGAGAAAAAAGGGAAAAACGACACGAAGGAGGGCTACAAGGAAGTAGATCAGAAATTTGATTTAGTTTACGACACCATAGGAAATGTTATAATTTGTTTTTTTGTTCCCACAAATATTTTTGTTTGGATTAAATGGAAAGGATTTTGAAGAAAGGGTTATGAATATTGTTTTGTTTACACTTGAATGGTTCAAGTATCATGTGGTTGCAAAGGAGGAGGGTAAAATTGTAGACATTGCATTATTTCCTCCGCATCTGAGAGTAGTGAACGTGTTTTTGAAACCCCAATGCCTCGGTTAGATTATCATTCCCATCACAAGCTTTCAGTTTTTGGTTCGATTTCTTGGACCTTCCTTCCATACCTTTCTCTAAAGACAACTTTCTCGCTTCTTTCCTAAAAAAGTAGTCGAGTGCTTTCAAGACAAGTTGTTAAACTACATCCGCCCCACTGCAGCTTAGTACCATGGGAATAGAGGTTGGTCAAGACAATATGAGGAGATAGGGATTTTGAGATGACAACTGAATAATAAATCATTTCCTCAAATTTGTGAGACCTTCGGGCTTAAATTAGCTATTACTAATTTTCACTTATTCTTTTACAGAATAATGAGCTTGTGGTTTCGAATTGATTGTGCACACACATTCATTTTATTTCTAATCAACAGATGTGAATCGAGCAAGGGACCTATTTGTGTCAATTCTCAATAAAACCACACTCTGCACCCTTTTTATCCCCCAAAGATTACCATTCTATACAAGTGCGCAAGCGTTGATTTTTTTACAATACATTTGCTTTATTTTGCATACATTTATATCCTTTCAAATATATTTATATTCTATACATGTGCGCAATCAATTGATTCATAGGCATTTAAATCTAGAAAGAGAGTCATTCAAGGTAAAACTTTCATACCACAAACTGGACTACAAATTTCATACTTGATAGTGTGTACTTCGTTTGCCTCCACAGACTGGACAAAAATAATTTTCCCTAGGTCACCTCAAAATGTCAAGCAATAGAGGGAAGAGAACAAAGGGAGAAGACTCTGGCCACAATGAGGTAATTCATTGTCAACTTATAGATTTTTAAATGTTTCCATTTTTTCTTTCATTTTTAGTTTTTAGTTTTTTATTTTTAAATTTAAAAGATATATATATATATATATTATATATATAGGGACATGATACTAAAAAAGATAAAGAGGAATTGGCTTCCATATTGGGGGCAGAGGTAGTGAACAAATTGGATGTTGTGGACTAGACAATTCTTGCCAAATACTTAGAAAAATGATCTAGCGAAGCTCCTCAAACATTGCAACCAAATAAACCATTTAAAAGGGAATCAACTAATTCCCCAAGTAGTCCTAGATCAAGCAAAAGATCCAGGAGGAAATCAATAATAGTAAACTATAGGAATGTAGAATAGGGAGCAAAGACTTCCACTGTCCCAACCACTCTTGGGAGAGACTTCTTCCACCACACCAAGTTTTGCATCTTGCATTGGTAGCGACAATACCAAGATAGAATACAATATGATTTCAGGGGAAGTCCAAATGACAGAGGCTGGAAAAGAGTTTGTGAATAGGTTGAAGGAATCATGCCTTCAACGGTTCAAATACCATCTACATTTTTAATTCTCAAAGATACCCATACACCTGCAAAAAGTAGTTATCAATGAAATGGAGACTGAATTTGGTATAGGTTGGTCTATGAAAAAGGTAAAGCTACGAATGTCTCAAAATTTCAAGAGATTTTGGTGCAACCAAACAAAGAAGATATAAAAAATTCCTCTCGAGCTAAGGCTCAATAAAGGCCAATTGATGTAAGTGTCAAAGTATGGAAAGAGCTTGTAAAAGCATAT
This sequence comes from Sequoiadendron giganteum, assembly GCA_007115665.2. Classification (NCBI taxonomy): domain Eukaryota; kingdom Viridiplantae; phylum Streptophyta; class Pinopsida; order Cupressales; family Cupressaceae; genus Sequoiadendron; species Sequoiadendron giganteum. Next base: position 94,731,203 of record CM021102.1, read on the forward strand.
GAGAAGTCTGATGCACGAAGGAAGTTCGGTGAGGAGAGTATGCAAGTATTTGAATTTACTCATAAGATTATATCAAATTTATTATATGATTTTTAAATTTTATTTGTGCATAGTTAAAATGAATTAGTATATGTTTCAGGACAAGACCTCCAAGGCTAGGCTTCAAAAACTTTGTGCCACACATCACAGTGGCCAAAAAGGTTTACAAGCCTTGATCTGTACATTTGTAAGTATATTTAATATGTTAAATTATTATTTTTTATTTCCTAGGAAAAAGTAAATGATTGCATATTAATTAGTTTAACTAGTCCATGTTCCATGTTTTGATAGGAGGAGAAATATGGCCGATGTCCAAATCAATTTGAAAAGGAAAAGTTACAAAGTAAAAAGTGGGCCGATTTTGTAATTTGGATGGAGAATGAGGTATCAATAGTTGACTTTCAATAACTTAGTTGGATATCATTGTGTTAATATGTCAATTTTCATTTATTGTGTTAAGTTGTTTGTTGATGCATAGGATGAGTTCTAAAGTGTTTCTTTGTTGGCCCTAGATCCCACTCAATTGTCTCATTACTTCATGTTGAGGAAAACCATATTGCTTTCCTTAAAGGGTAGTGGGTGACATTCATGCCTTATTTTCATCGCATCTTTTAATTAATGACCATTGTATTTTAATATCTCTTAAGTGCCCTCATTTAAGTTATAAGTTGTATCATTTGAGTAACTTAGTCCCATGTTGACTTGATTTATCTTCTTTTCTCACAAACATGGTATCTTAAGGAGTGCTTCCTTGAATTCATGTTACCATTCTACTAAGTGATCCACATGTATCTTTTCCATCCTTCCTCATGATGCTGCCATTCTTTTAACATGTAAGAATGTTTTGATGCATCTTGGTAGGCATCCTATAGATCTAACACATACTTGTAGGCTACATCACTTGGTGTAGCTAACTAGGCACCTAATTTATCCATCTAATTTAAAAAAGGAAATAAATTCTTGTCTTCCAAGTTAAAAACTCCATAAAGAAATCAACAGTAAAAAATCTGCAACTTGATTTGATTAACATAGAGAAGCATGTAATACTAGACTTCTTAACATTCAAAAGATAAATGGAATGTCCTTAACACCCAGTAGAGCAATCCAAAAATTCTATCTAAAAACACAAAATGTGCTCCCATAGACAATGACCTAATGTCTGGTTGTCATAGAATTCAAACTACCGAAGTAACATCATTGATCAAGTTAACATAAATACAACATTTGCATAAAAAACTGAACCATTTATGTGCATGAATAAATAGTAGAAGGATGTAGATGAACTCAATTCATCTGAATTTATGCCTCTTGGTAGGCATTCATCTTGAATCTCTAATATCAGGTGCCTGAGACTTCCTTGTAGCTTTTACCTTTCATTGTCGCCTTTCCTCTTCACTTTTGGACTCGTGTCCTTTTTCCTTATCTGCATTTCTGGCTTCGACTTCTAATTCATCCCATGTTTTACCTTCCTCCTCTTTAGAATCTTCTTCTTCTTCTTCTTCCTCATCTGACTCCACAAGAGATTCATCTTCTAAACCTTCCTCATTTGATTCTTATTCCTCTTCTACATTAGAGGGTTCATATCTTTGATCTGACTCTTCTAAATTATCAAAATCAGAATCACTAGCTTCCATATTCAAAAATTCCCAACCACCATCTTCAATAAATTTATTTGGATCATCAGTAATAGTCTTCAAAATTGGCCGGCTAGTTCAAGTTCATTCTACTTTCATAATACTTTATATCCATGGAGTTTAGCCATTCCTTGATGCCATCAAGCAAAGCTTGAGGAATGACATCAATGCAAAGTACATCTCGCCTGAAGTATTTGAAAACAATAGCCATATCAAATTCCTTTTTCCCAAGTCCTACTCTCTCAAGGTTAACAATCTCAATCTCACTAATAGTGATTACTAAGAAAGGTAATTCCACCAACTCTACCAAATAGTTTATCGTAGGAACAATAAAAGTAGAGGCTTTGAAAGGAACTCCATGAAAACCAAGCTCTCTAAATGGTATATCAAACTCTAGTTCAAAATATTTTAGATGAGGCTGCTCCCATAACTCTCTTACTCGCTTGAAAAATTCTTGAAACTTTGCATTGATTTTATTTTTCTTGTCCCTCTCTTGCTATTCTTCCTCAATTTCATCAGGATCATACATTGATCTTCTTGCCCCTCCTAAAGTTTGGACCACATCCATTACCTCCACATAAAATTGGACATCCTTATTCTTCTTGGTTTCCACACCATGATATGGTTATGCAAATGAAAATGAAACAAAGTAATCATCTCCTTCTCCGCTAGCTAGAAGAATGCATGCTTAATGTTTTGATACATGATATCAACTCTCTCTTCTTCTCTCATGGTTGAATGCAAAAATCCATTATGGTGGGCCTCCAGAGTTCCAGTCATGTTTCTTCCTCTTCCACCAAATTTTTGCTTAATCCACAAGTCTACCAACCTAATTGGCTTTTTTTTTGAAAGTTGAAGTTTCTCCTGAGTCACTAGTGTAGCTCTCTTTGCCTTTTCAGACTCTTTCATTGCTACAAGGAATTAGTGCCTAATTGATTAACAATCTCAATCTCACTAATAGTGATTACTAAGAAAGGTAATTCCACCAACTCTACCAAACAGTTTACCGTATAAGCAATAAAAGAAGAGGCTTTGAAAGGAACTCCATGAAAACCAAGATCTCTAAATGGTATATCAAACTCTAGTTCAAAATATTTTAGGTGAGGCTGCTCCCATATCTCTCTTACTCGCTTGAAAAATCCTTGAAACTTTGCATTGATTTTATTTTTCCTGTCCCTCTCTTGGTGTTCTTCCTCAATTTCATCAGGATCATACATTGACCTTCTTGCCCCTCCTAATTTTGGACCACATCCATTACCTCCACATAAAAATGGACATCCTTGGTCTTCTTGGTTCCCAAGCCATGATATGGTTATGCAAATGAAAATGAAGCAAAGTAATCATCTCCTTCTCTATTGGCTGGAAGAATGCATGCTTAATGTTTTGATACATGATATCAGCTCTCTCTTCTGCTCTCATGGTTGAATACCAAAATCCATTATGGTGGGACTCCAAAGTTCTAGTCATCTTTCTTCCTCTTCCACCAAATGCTAGCTTGAGCCACAAGTATGCTAGCCTAATTGGCTTTGTTTTTGAAAGTTGAAGTTTCTCTTGCCACCATTATAGCTCTCTCTACCTTTTTAGAATCTTTCATTGCTATAGATAATTAGTGCCTAATTGATTAACAATATCAATGTCACTAATAGTGATTACTAAGAAAGGCAATTCCATAAAATCTACCAAACAATTTACCATAGGAACAATAAAAGCAGAGGCTTTGAAAGGAACTCCATGAAAACCAAGCTCTCTAAATGGTATATCAAACTCTAGTTCAAAATATTTTATATGAGGCTACTCCCATAGCTCTCTTACTCGCTTGACAAATCCTTGAAACTATGCATTGATTTTATTTTTCCTGTCCCTCTCTTGCTATTCTTCGTTAATTTTATTAGGATCATACATTAAACTTCTTGCCCCTCCTAAAGTTTGGACCACATCCATTACCACCACATAAAAGTAGACATCCTTGTTCTTCTTGGTTCCCACCATGATATGGTTATACAAATGAAAATGAAGCAAAGTAATCATCTCCTCTGCTGGCTGGAAGAATGCATGCTTAATATTTTGATACATGATATCAAACCTCTCTTTTGATCTCATGATTGAATACCGAAATCCATTATGGTGGGCCTCTAGAGTTCCAGTCATCTTTCTTCCTCTTCCACCAAATGCTGGCCTGATCCACAAGTCTGCCAACCTAATTGGATTTGTTTTTGAAAGGGGAAGTTTCTCCTATCACTAGTGTAGCTCTCTTTTCCTTTTCAAACTCTTTCATTGCTACATATCATCTGTGGGATTTAATCATTTGTACCACATGGTTGATGTGCTTTGAATGCTTGGATCTAAAGGAAATTTCCTTAACATAAATACTATTAGGGAATTTCAATGTTGGCATGTAGTTGGCATTAAAGCCGGTACCTAGGACATTGAAAATTATCCTTTATAATAATTCCATCCATCTTGTTGGCTTGTAACACTCTTGATGGTGGCTACATGAAATTCAACCATGATGCCATATATGGGTACCAGAACAACATCATTTTTTGTATCAACCTGAATCATGAGCTCTCTAGAAACATGGATATCATCCAAATTTTTGTACAAAACCATCTTAGTGGATGGCTTGGAAGAGCCATGTCCATCTCTTGTACCAATGCACCCTGCAACCAATCTTCTTGCAGTCTCCTCAATCTTTTTCCTTGCAAGTTCTACTTGGTATTGTCGACACTGCTCTTCTTTAGTCATCTCTTGATTATCATATCATAAGATTGCCTTGGAGATGCCTGATTCTCCTCCATTTACCTCAGCCTTTTTTTTTGTTTCACTTCCTTATCTTCATCATTGTCGTGAAATGAGTATGCAACATCAATGTATACTTTTGAGCTAGCTCTAGCTGCATTTTTAGGCCCTTTATCCTTAACAACCCATAGTGTCAAATAGGAGCAATGAATAATTCTATGTTTTGGGGTTACTAGTCTACAACTACAAATTTTGAAACCCAAGTGATACATTAAAAGCCATTCCAACCTTCACAATTTTTTCATTTCTTAAATTTAAACTTAAACTAGACTCTCAAAATTTGATCCCTATTCCTGTTCCTGTAGACTTTGTAAGATGAGGCAAAGTTCAGGGCCATGTCTTTGAATTACCTCCATAGATGCCTTATATTAACATACATGAAAATTCCACTTAAAAATAGTATAATCAAAGTACAAAATTTCCTGAAGAACTATTCTCTATATGCTAAAGTATTGTTGTATGTCATAGCTTGCTTACAAACATAAAACTAAACTATAAATTTTAACTCTCAAATACAAGGACATATAGACTAGTTAATTCTTAAAGAACCTTTGAAGCATATTACAATGCCAAAATGTCCTAGAAAAATATCCATTTCTCAAATATAGGAGAAGAAGCTATATAGACCAGTTAACTCTTAAAGGATCTTCAAGGAAAACATAATCATATATAGCACAAAATGTAGAGGTTGGCACTTAAGGTTATGTAATAGAATTTATAGTTGATAGTTAAATTGTATAACAATTTTTTTTATGATCTTTACTAACATTTATTAGAATTGTTGCATGTTTTAAATCATTGGAATGACATACTAGCTATAATTTTTTAAATTTTTTATTATGGTATGTGCACTTTGATATGATGTGATATGATTATGGTTTCATCTCATATGTTGTAATATTAGATATATAATAGAAAAATAAATTATTGTATGAAATAAATAATAATTTTTCATTTTAAATGTTTTTTTTGCAGAACATGGGTCTTCGACAAGATCAAGATGATTCTCATCATGATATACATCCATAAAATATTGGTTCTGCCAGTATAGATCACATGGCAGAGGATGATGATGATGCAAATACGAAAGACATCGAGGACGATGACAATTATGATGATGATGATGATGATGAGACAGTTGTTGGTAGTAACCAATGACATTAATGATCATATAGACTACATCATGGATCATTGCTGATATATCGTTATGATGCCTCTTTTCATGGTTACTATCATATGTATCATTTTCACGACCTCCAGTACCCTATTATTGACATGTATCATTTTTGCTTATATCATTTGGAAATGTATCATCTTTACTTGTATCAATTTGAATTACATAATTTATCATTTTTACTCATATCATTTGTACATGTATCTTGTTGACTTATGTTGACTGTTGGACATGTATCATTTTGAAATGTTATTGATCTATTGGTATATTTGAATTTCACTTGTTTTAGTTATATATGATGATGATCTTATTAGTATTGACTTGTCAATTTATATATATTAAAAGTGGTCGATGATTTTTTGATGGATATTTATTATGTATGATGATTTTAATTTACTACTCAAGATGGATGTTCAAATTCAATTAAATTATAGATTTTTGACTCGTTTTAATTATATATGATGACCATGTTATAATAATTATCTTGTTATTTAATCATATGAGCTATTTAAGAGGCATGATATATTTAACTAATTAAATTTAAATAAAACATATTATCTAATTTACTTACTCTATAATCATATGAGTTATTTAAGAGGAATGATATATCTAACTAATTAAATTGAAACAAAAAATATTAAATTGATAAATGGAAGAAAAACAAGAAGCATTTTTAGAAGAAAAACAAGAAGCAACAATGGAAGCCAAACTAGAAGCAAACCAAAAGTAATCTTAGAAGCAAAATTGGAAGAAAAATTGGAAGCAAACCTAGAAGCAAAACCATAAGAAAAATTGGAAGCAAAACTAGAAGCAAAACTAGAAGCAAACCTTGAAGCAAACCTGGAAGCAAACCTGGAAGCAAAACTAGAAGCAAAATTGGAAGCAAAATTGGAAGCAAAACTAGAAGAAAAACTAGAAGCAAAATTGGAAGCAAAACCAAAAGAAAACCTAGAAGCAAAACTGGAAGGAAACCTAGAAGCAAACTTGGAAGGAAAACTGGAAGCAAAACTGGAAGCAAAACTAGAAGCAAAACTGGAAGAAAAACTGGAAGCAAACTTGGAAGAAAAACTGGAAGCAAAACTAGAAGAAAAACTAGAAGCAAAACTAGAAGCAAACCTGGAAGCAAAATTGGAAGCAAAATTGGAAGCAAAATTGGAAGCAAAATTGGAAGCAAAATTGGAAGAAACTCTGGAAGCAAAACCGAAAGAAAAATTGGAAGCAAACCGGGAAGCAAACCAGGAAGCAAAATTGGAAGCAAACCTAGAAGAAAACTTGGAAGCAAAATTGGAAGAAAAATTGGAAGCAAAATTGGAAGCAAAATTGGAAGAAAAATTGGAAGCAAACCTGGAAGCAAATGTAAAAGCAAAACTAGAAGCAAAACTGGAAGCAAAACTAGAAGCAAAACTAGAAGCAAACCTGGGAGAAAAACTAGAAGCAAAAATGAGAGCAAACATGGAAGCAAAACTAGAAGAAAAATTGGGCGCTATTTCCGATGCTATTTCTCAACACTATTCTAGGCACTAAACGAGGTGCTATTGCTTGCACAAATTTTCTGGTGCTAAAGTTGGTGCTAAAGTTGACACTAAAGTCGGTGCTAAAGTTGGTGCAAAATTTGGCGCCGAATTGCACATGCCATTTTGCGTCGAGTTTTGCACCAACAGAAGTGTCCAATTCATGAACTCAAATGCACTAAAATCTGGTGCTATTTTAGGTGCTAATTGTCTGTTCTATTGTAGTGATTGAAACTCATCTTGTGAATATCATCCTCTTGGCCTTTTATACGATGGTAGCCCCACTTGAGATCTTTTTTGAGATGTAGACTACTTTGGGAATATATATCAATTCATTGATCATGGGAATGAGGTATTAGTTCTTGATATTTTTCTTGTTTAGTTCCCTATAGTTGATGCACATCCACATCATTTCATCATTCTTCTTCACCAAAACTATAGATGAAGCAAAGGGACTTGATTTGGGTATGATGTGCCCCATTTCTAGTAGTTCCTTAATTGCATTTTTTATTTTCTTAGTATACATATCCTAGGGTGGTGGTAGAGAGTAGTGATGATGGGCTTAACAATCTCCTTTAGCTCAATTCCATGCTCAAAGCCTCTATCTGATAGTCTTCCAAGAGGAATGTTGTTGAACAATTTATTGTGCTTATCCAAGATACTTTGCATATCCACATGATATGTCTTCTTTCCTTTGGAAGGTTTTGTGATAGTCACCAAATATTAAGCTTCCCATGCTACTTACCCATGAAAAAAAAACTCTCCATTCTCTTAGTTGATATAATTCTTAGCACTTTATTTGTCATTCCTCATAGTATCACTTCTTTTCCCTCTGACTAAAACTTTAGTTCCATATTTGGAAGTTTTGTACAATCTTTCCTAATTATTACAACCACTAGATTCCTACGACCATAGCCATATCTCCTATGTTGACAATATTTAATTCATCCTTCATATGATATGCTCCTAGATTAAGATTCAATTGAGATATATTTCTATTATATTAGATGGTGAAACTGTTACACCATAACACCAACCCCTTCAAAATCCTCCATCTTGAGGCCTCCCTTGGCCACCAATCTCTCATCAATTAAGTTATGAGTGGCACCAATGTCAATGAGTACAATCACCAATTGATGTATCAAAACCCCACATATATAAAATGGGTTGTACCTTGGAGTACTAGAGAGTGTGGAAAGAGTTCCTACTACCATGTCTCCTTCCTCTTTTATTTGGTCTTCTTGTCCTTGAATCTCCTATTTAGGTTCTTCACTATAAAGTTTGATTTCCTTAGGTCCCAATTCATCATTAGAACTTACCTCAGTGCAATTCACTCATCCTTTCCCAAGACATCTATATCTAGGTAATCATGCCTCCTTATATCCAAAACATATATTCTTCCTCCTCAATTCATTTCTTGCCTCAATGCCTAGTCTTGATGGAAAAATCTTGGTTTTCTATACAATTTTGTGAAAAAGGTTTCTTTGGAATGGAGATTTTGGTCTAGAACTTATTATTTTAAATGAAAGTATCTAGTGCCAAAGCCCACTTGACTACCTCTTGTAGGGTAGGTGGTTTAATATCCTTGATCAACCCCTTGAGAGATTGAATTAACCCTTTGATGAAGAGCATAGTCAATCTTCTCTTTGTGATGTTTGACACCCTTATTGATAAATTTTGAAACTTTATTACATGTAGTTATCCAATAAACCACACTATTTAAAATAAGTCGAATCATTAAAACAAACTTCAAGACCCTATTGGTCAAACCTCTCAATAAAATATTCTTAGAATTTGTCATATAAGGTAATTAATTTGTGACATTGAGTGATTAGACTATGGTATTGCCACTCATGCGTAGTACTCTCCAATGCAAGGTGAGAAACTTGATAAATTCATATTCAATCATTGGATTGAGGGACATGTATGTATCTAGCTTTTGTGTCCATGCATAAGATAAGCATCTATTAGATCCATCTTAGGGATAGAGTGTCAACTTCCCCAAAGATTGCTACAATTTACTCTAAAAATATTGTAGCCTAGGATAAATTATGTAACCATTATGAGAATTCTTTGTGTTCATATAGTTGGTGAGTGAAATTTCACTTTAAATCTCCTTAAGAAGAAATTTTTATTTTTCTTTGCAAGCCCTAATATCATTAAAAAACGAGTGTTGGGATTTTGGCTCTAGAGCCTCCACCCCTTATTAAAAAGGTAGGTTGAGTGGGTTTTGTAGCTAAAACATGATCAATTCTTTGTGTGTGGATTTAATTGGAATCCAAATTATTACCCTCAAAATCACTTGATTCATGGAATGTTTTAGCTATCTATGAATATTCATATTATTGACCATATTGTGATGCAACTATGCCATCATATCAATAATCATTTCTAGTTTTATTTTGGATTGACCCTATTGGTAAGAAGAATGGGGAAGTACAATCTAGATATCTATACCCCAAGATATTCTATGTAGTTAGTTTATACCCTGGAGGATACAGTAAGAGAAACAAGTATTTGTGGTAGGATTATAGAAGGAATACTTAATGCATATCATATCAACAACAAAGAAACATTTATACATTCATTGCACATATATAACCAAATCCTTATATGATATTGTATTATATACAAAAGATAGGTCTTAGTCTTTTCTCATATACATATTTCTATATATATCTCTATATATCTATTTATATCTTCCACACATTATTTATATTGCATATTGTTAGCGAACGAAAAAGCTCATAACAAAAGTATTAAAACTGCAACTTTAAACTAGATTTAGCACGAGATGAATCCCACTAATAGATTTGAAAAGATCACAATGGGTTGTGATTTTTCTCTGAATTTTATCAATGTAAAACTCCCTCACAAGATCTTTAATTAATTTAAATAGTAAGACAAAACACTGGGTATGCTTTTAACTAGAAAGCAGAAAGGTATACCCAACATCTGAAAAAATTTCAAATATCAGGTGCAAGTTTAACAAACAAGAAGTATTAGCGCAAAGGCTAATTAATCATCAGATGAAGACATATGCTCAATACCATGCAAGAAATGAAATCTATTATAAGAATTGCATCACTCATACAAAGATAAGACATGCATAAGATATTCTCAAATACAAAGATTGAAGAACTCCAATTTACTCCACCAAAATACACACAAACAAGATAGCAATTTCATTCATCAACAATATTTGAGAAAAAATTTCAAGATTGTCTAAAGAGAGTGTATGAAAATAGATACATCTATAAATAGGCCAGTGTGTAACCACCTCTTCAAGTCCAGAGCCAATTAAAAAAAAGACACAAAGGAAATAAAGAGAAGCCAAGCCGTCACAATAGTGTCATTTCATTTCCACCCTACAAGATCACCAAAGGTTTCTTTCACCATGCCTAGAAAGCCTTAAGGATATGCAACAGGTTCTTATGCTGAGGAATGATTAGATTATTCATCCTTACCTTCCACATCAAATGAAGATCTTTGGCCATTTTTATGCGACGCTCGCAAGCCTTCACGAGATCGATTTCTTGAGATGACACTAGGTGTAATTCACTTAATTTTTGTAAGTGCTCAACGCTAAGTGAAGATGAATCAAGAGTCTCTTTAACTGTTTTCTTGAAACTGGCTGCCAAAGAACTAATGTCCATGTCATCCCTTATTCCATCTTTATCTTGGAGTAGACTAAGAGCCATTAAGGTGCTCAACGCTTCATTTGAAACTACAGTACATTCATCCATGATTTCTTTAATCTTTTGCAAGCTTTGTTTAGCAACCTGTAACTTCCACTCTACTCCTTTAGTCCATGACAGGTAGCGAGAATTTGAAGCACTTGGTATGAACTGATCAACAACCAACCTTTCCAAATATGAATTCATTAATAGCTTCAATTCAGTCTGATAATTAATCCACATTTTCTCTTCTTTCTCAGTTGTAATGACCTCATCCCCTAGGGCAGCTTTCAAAGCATTCGCCTATTGGAAGTATTTGAGAGATTCAGTAATAACAAGGCTTCCCTTTTTGATTAGGGATTCATTCCAATCATCTACAGTCCAACTTAAACTTTGAAAATTTTTGATTTTATTTAAATCTTATTTTCCAACTACAGTAAGAGATTCAAAAAAATAATCTACCTAGGAAAGAGGCTGTGAAATGAACTCAAGAATAGACCTTAGGCAATTAGTCAAATCCTGAACTTGAGCTTTCAATTCATTTTTTATTTCTTTATCCTTCTTCAATCTTTCAACCATCCTAGCTACTGATACCTAAAAATTCTAAACATCCCCATCCCTAGTAGGAGGACCAAGGTATACCCTACTCATTTCAAAGTCACTCGTTGCTGCCTGAGAAACATCTCTCTTCAATGAAGAGTGTGCAATTTCCAATTGGAGTGTTTCAGACTCTATGTCATCTACAAGCCTTGTAGTGGTCTTTAAATTTTTAGTTTTAGGGGTTGAAGTCCTCTGTAGCAATTACCTGCCATATCTTGTTTGGGTAATCCAGGATGTATAGATTTCCTTTTCTGTGATAGTGGATCTTCTAGCCAAGATGGGGTTATTGTGACCTTAGTTTCCTTGATGCTAGGAGACACAAATAATGTCTGAGTGACTAGAGGTGTGTCTTCTGCAAATGTAATTGTTTTTAACCTATGGGAGGTGCCTACTTCTCTAACAAGTGATTCATCTTGAGAGGGAAATGAATAAACATTTAGGTTTTCTAAACCCTCTTCCTCTTCCTCACCTTCATTTTCTTTCTCCAGAGTAGGTAAATTGAAAATTTCATCTCCACAGGTTTGTGAATACACATTATTTTTTGATGGGTCTTCATCACCATATCCTTGGGTACCTGAAGATAAAGACTGAGGTAGGTCACTAGTCGATTGTCTGCTGGTTGAGGCTTGAGAGGCACCTTCAGTCAGTTGTGAATCCTTGGACCTAGTATGAGGATGAGATTGCTTAGTTTTATTCTTGGTTACCCATTCTCGAGTTCTAGTCAGAACATCAACAGTTTTGGCTTCGATGGTCTCTTTCTATTTGAAATTCAAATCCATAGTAGGAATAGGCCGATTTTCTATCAAATCAGTATATTTTGGGTCAACCATGTCAGATCCATCTTTAGTAATGCCTTGTAGATCCCATTTCAAATCATAGATGATGATTTGTTCTATTGTTAATCTCATCCAGCTTCTTCTCCTAACTTCATACTCATCAAAGAAATTGGCCCAATAATCTTTGAGGTTGGTTTGGTGATAAAAGGTAGGGCTCAATTTCAAATTATTCTTAATATAATCTTTAAGATTAAAATAAACCCATTCCTCATACGAATGCATGTTATACCTGGATAATTCTTTCTCGATGCTCAAAGCATCAGACATAGATTGACAACTATATGAACCAAAAACAAAGGGAAAACTGATTGTTAACCTTTTCCTACCTTGGCACAATCTATTAACATCGACCAATTGCCTGCTCACCTCAATAACTACCCACTTGTCTTCAGGATACCTAGGCAACTTAATAGGGAAACCAACATAACCGCCTACCCTTATGTATGAAAATCTCTGGAATTGAATAAAATGGTTACCATAAAAATCCACAAATTGCATTACCTCAGGAGATAAACTCATCCTTGGATGCCCCTGCAATTCCCTGACCATTCTCATGGTAAAAGTATCAACCACTCTTCTGAAATGCAGGAAGCTCTTATGGAGTTGTAGTTTTTCAAGATAGTCGTAAATTGGCACTTTCTTTGGAGGCAAATCACTTGGCCTTAATCTAGGCCAAAGTCGTGTACTAGAAATTACATATATCAAGTATGATGACATGAAGAAAAATCTATTCAGGGTAAAGAATGCCATCAAATCATGTAGACGGTCACTAATGATTGTTACCCAGTCAAGAAATTGCTCCCCACTCAATATGATTTGGATGAAGAAATACATCCATTCCTCGAAGCCATGAACATTTTCATTTCCCTTTACCCTATGAAACAACACCATAATATTGACCACCTCATCTACAAAATGGTTCCTGTGTAGGTTGCGGGGAAATCGAGACTTTCCTTTCTTTGGTTTGGCCAACCATTTATTTTCTATTACATTTCTGTAAACCCCTTTTTTGGTCATGACCTCAAATTGAGAGCTCTTCATGTCCATTGGTGAGTATTCATCTCTTTCCGGAGTTCTTAAACAGGACATGAAAGTAGACCTTTGAGTTTTCACCACAAGCATGTTGTCCTCTGTCCTAACTTCTCGCGTCTGTGAATTATAGTGTCTGATACATTCCAACACCAAATCAGTACATTGCATAGATAACGAAAATGAAGTAGCTTCAATTAACCCACTACCCACTACCCACTACCCTTTTAATGATAGGTGGAGGGTTAGGTTTGTGAAATCTATTTCGATTTTCTTCCAAATTAACTAGCCCCAACCAAGTATCACCAATTTTAGGTCCTTCATACATTAACCCGACCACATACTCATAGCCTACATATTTAACCTTGGCCATGTGCAGCAATAGATTTGACAATATATGCTTCCTATGATGCAAGTATAAATAATTCAAAAAAAGACTACATAGGTGTATTATGATAATACCTTTAATGGAAAACCCTGAGCTCCAAACAATTTCACAATGGGAATGTTTGTCGGCCTTTATTTCATTAAACATGGCTTCAAGGAAAAACATGGTAGTAGATGAACATTTAATGCCTTAATTGTACTAACACGTGGCAACTGTCAAATTCACTTTTTTCCACATAACAGATTTTCAAAATTTGAAAATAAATGCCTATGGGTGGTGAAGAAAGAGGTTCGAAGAACCTTATAAATATGCACCCAAGTTTGAACATTGCAATGAAATACCGTCCAAGCCAAAATCATCTCATGAGTGTCAAGGTTTAACGAGGCATAGAAAACACCGCCCAAAGTGAACATAAGAAGGTAATAAAAGAGACTGGGTGGTATAGTGGGAGGTTTTCTGAACCTAACAAAAAGCCGCTTAGGTTCAAACCGTGACACAAAACCCCACCCGTGTTGAAATGAGACACTTATAAATTTAGGGGTGTCTTATTCTAGTGGGATATAAGATGGTGATAACACATATATATGTACATTATCATGAAGGGACATGTCTCCTAATTATAACTAATTCCTTTTTTCCCTCCATGGACCTTTTGTGGTAGCTTGCGATAAGATCTATTCTAGCCCTTGACTTGCTAACATCACCCCCCTTTTAAAATGATGTCTTGTCCTCAAGACATGATACTCAGTTTGTTAGGAGTCCCTTGTATTATACCTTGAGTCTCATGAGGGTTGTATCCCAATGTGCCTATGCTTGTAGAAATGTACCCATTTGTCCTTAGATGTGAGCTAGCGTGTGTTTTTCCTCTCAGAGATCAGTTGGAATTGAAATATTTTGTGCCATCTACTTTGCTTCCTTTAAATTTTTTTTGAGGTCTCAAATTAATATTGACTATCTTCCTCAACTATTTGATTTTGTCTTTCACTTGTTCACATTGAGTATGGAGCTATTGTAGCTAGTTGTGGAGAGAATCAACTTGATCCCTTACACCTCTAGATGAGTCTTGAAGAGGGTCATACACCACTTGCGCTATCTGATCTTCTATCTAAAGTATCTGGGTGCAAAGACCTTTTTTTGTGTTGGGCCATTATAGACAAAGCTAATATAGTACCTTGGTCTCTTGGATGTTGTCTCCCAATTTTTTTATTCATGCTTCCAGTTGGGAGTGTGTAGTGACGCATCACTTTGTGTACTCATATTTTTTTTATTTTTTTCAATTCTTGTTGGGCCTCTTTTCTTATGTTGTCTTTATCAAAGGAAAACTCTTCCTTAGGCTTATACTAATTGCTTGAGCTGTTATGGAAAGGGAAGGGATGTATCCTAAGAAAAATTTGGAATGGCCCCTTGTAATGTATCCACAACCTCTTGTAGTTTCTTTTCATGCTGTACATGTTCTTGTAGAAGCTCTTCTCAGGTGGTAGCATGAAAAATATCCCCTAATTGTATCTTTTGGAGGGGTGAGATGCTAGAAAATTCAACCTATGACTCCACCATTGGTATTTGTAGTAATTAAAGTGATGGTACCATCTGCACTTGATGTTGTTGTGCATGGAAATCCTTGATGGCTTTGATTGGAAAAGTGGATGCGGATGTTCCACTAGTGGAAGTATCTATACTCTTATTGGATTCTTCTCCCCCTAGATTATTCTTAGATAGACTTTCCTTATGTGGATTAGTCTCAAGGGGATTGGTTTTAGGGGGATTCACCCCTTGTTCCCCAGTATTCTAGACCATATCCTCATATAGCTGTTGGTTATGTCTCCGATATTGTTTCAAATCTTCTTTGTTCCTTCCTGATCTTTTTCCATGAGCATATCTACCCTTTGTTTTGTGTGGAGCTCTTAGGCTTGTTCTTGTGCTAGTGCTTGCTTCTTCTCCTCAGTGAGGTTTTGGCTAAGTGTGGAGATGGATTTATCCATTATTTCCTCCTCCTTGCTTAATGCTTTTTCCATTTTGTCCCTTATTTTTGAAATGATTTCCTCCAGAAAGTCCTTCATTGCTTCTTCTAGCCCTTTATTGGTTTGGTTGATGTATCAAGGGAGACTTTGTATTATTCTGGCTTTATTTGGTCCATCTAATTCTTCATATATGTCTAAAATATTTGGTAGCATCCCATGGTGGAGGATGTAATTTTTAGTTGCCAAAATGTCAATGGATCTTGCATTTTCCCCAAAGTTACTTGCGGAGGAGGTTTTAGAGTTTTCTATCCTCTTTTCCTCTTCTTAAGAGGTTGCTCCGCCTCTTCTTTTGCTATCTCTTTGATTTCCTTCTCTATTATATATATTTTTTGTCTTTTGGCCATTTGTTTAGGCCTTGCCTACCTAGCCCTCTTCTATAGAGTGACTTGTAGTGGCTTCCCTATTGTGGATACCATTTGTGCGAATGTTGTGAGGCCTTCTAATTCTCTTGATGGAGTGTTGTGGAGCCTCTTTTACCTTCTTTTAGAGGAGGGATTTAACCGTGCTGTAGTAGTCATGAATTGTGCAAACCACACTTTCAGTATAACCCATTATTTGTGAAGTTTTCCTATGTTCTTCTCCAAGTTCTCTTTAGCCTCCTTATCGATCCTTTTGTCCATTTCTTCTTTATATGTACCAAACCTCTCTGTGTTATGATCCTTAGGATGGCTGAATTATGTAGTGGTATACACATCCACTTCTTGTGGGATGAATTCATATAGTAGCTATGGTATCCTAATTGCATGTGGTTCTAATGCCTCCATATATGTGTAGTCTTTGTCCATCATGAATGTGATTGTGTTGGTGTACTAGGTAGTGGATGCATAAGAAATCCTTTACCTTTCCTATATTTTCTCTTGGAGGGTATTGAAAACCCCTAGTATGTGGCTTTGTATACTTTGGTGTCTGAGAATTGATAAATGTGGTGCTTGATTTGTGCCGCCATGGTCTGGTTAGAATTTTCCTTTGAGATTGGGAAATTCCTTTAGAAAATAGAACATTAGACATATAAGTAATGCACCATACCAAAAATGGTACTTGGAGGTCTTTATATTTTGAATATTCTCCATTAGTTGCTCCCACATGACCTTTCAAAGGTCAAAATCCTCATCCTACACCACCATTTGATATGACGTGTGGATTATAGTAGCTATGGTATAGTATTCCTAGTTGTCATAATAGATTTTACAGGCTATCCCCATTATGGCATATCAGACTTTGTCATTTTTTATTGTCTTGATGTTCATACTTTTTCCATCAAAATTTGCTTTGGTCAACTATTGCACCTCACTATTTTTGATGGAATTCTTAGCAAGGATGCAACATACCATTCTTAACCCTGCCACTGCATGAATGGATTCCTTTGTAATTTGATAGGATTTTCCCAAGTACATGAATTCATCATGCACCTAGATCAACACAATTTGAACCCATGCCTCCTCGTTGCAAAAATTTGGACAATCTTTCAAGATGTCTAGGTTCTTTTGGCTAGTCTCCATGTATTCTAGCCTATATATCTTGTCATTGTCTTATGGGAGTGCTAGATGAAGCTCCTCTAGATTCATGTGGTCAATATTTGTGATTTTCTCATGGATGTACTTTTGAATATCCTCCAAGTATACTACATTGTGGGGGATTTGAGAGAATGTCATGTCCTTTTCTATTTCTAGGGCCTTATAGGGGTACTTTTGGTATTGGTCTAGGCTTCTTAGATATATTTACTATTGTGGGAGTGGCCATTGTCTTAGCAAGGAATTTTACAAAGTGTGGGGAGCTTCTAGGGTTTTGGAATGAAATTGAAATAACTCAGAGTGAAAAGTGCAAGGAAAGAAAGTGAGTGAATGAGTGGGGTGTGAGCTATTATATAGATAAATGGGTGGATGGGAATTTAATTCTCTTCCCATTAGTGGGTTGTCTGAGTTGTTAGCTCCTAAATTTTATGTTTTGATTTTTTGATTTTTGAGCTCCCTAACTATGGTACATAATATATAAAGATTTGATTGTGTGGGCTATGCAATTATGCCATTGAAAAGTGGTAGTGCTTAAGGCATACACCATTAACATTCCATGTCATGAGAGTGCCATCCAGCTGTTTCAGATTGATCACTCCATATTTAATGATGTCATGAATATAATATGGTCCTAACCATCTAACCTTCGATTTCCCTTATTTCTTTAACTTCTTGTCATATAAGAACATCAAATCCCCTATTCTGAATGTTTTTCATTGTAATTTTATGTCATGCCATGCTTTCTATCTTTGTTACCCAAGTTGGTGATTATATAATGGAATTTGCCTGAACTCATCTAATTTATCAAAATATTCTACCCATTGTGCCAAAGATTGATTATCCTCCAACAACAAAGTGAGTGCAATGTGTATATTAGGGACTATGAAGTTCATAGGTACTATCACATCAATGCCATACACCAACTAAAATGGAGTGAAATTAATTGTCCTTTTATATGAGGTGCAATATTCCTAGAGTACAATAGGTACCTTTACATCCGAATCCATTTTTTTCCCATCAAACATCTTGGTTAATGCATTTCCAATTATCTAGTTCAGTGCTTCACTTGTCCCATTTTCTTATGGATGATAGGGGAAACTCTTATTGTGTGCTATCATGAAATTATGAAGTAGTTCCTCTATCATCTTATTCACAAAGTTTTTTCCTTGGTCACTCACTTTACTTAGTGGACATCCATATATTGCGATTATATTTTCATAAAGAAACCTCGTGGTATTCTTTGTGGTATAATCCTTTATAGGTATTTCCTCTGCCCATTTTATAAGGTATTCTACTCTAGTTATAATGAACCTTTCCTTAGAATGTTTTACTTGTGGGTCAATAGGTCCAATAAAATCTATGGTCCATTTTTCAAAAGGATTATGTGTTAGTACCAATATTAATGGAATTTCATCTCTTGTGGTAGGTTTCCCTAGTCTTTGGAAAGTATCACACCCTTTTGTGTATTCCCTAGCATCTTTATGAATAGTTGGCCATCATAGGCTTGCAAGTTGTATCCTTCTAGCTGTATTTTCTTCAAAGTTATACCACCTGGAACTTCTTCATGCACTTATTTTAAAATTGAATTCCTCTCATGTTTATAAACCACTCTTCTCAGGATGTCATCTTTACCTAAAAGATGTAGTTCTCCTTCAACTACGGTGTATGGGGAAACCCTTCGCATAAGTGATTGTTTCTCTTGTGGTGAGGTATCTTTGGGATATTATCCTATAGAAAATAATATGGAAATATATTCTAGCTCCTTTGGTATTGAAGTGATGTATAATAGGTGAAAGTTGGGGTAAATCTCCCCCTTGGGAATCTAGTTATTCTTTGGTTTCAATTCGTGACAAAAAATATGGTCCTTGATTATTCTTCTCAGGTTTTACCATAATTTTAAAATCAAAATCTTGAAATAACAACAACCATCTACATATGTGCCCATGTGTTACCGGTTTATTAGGAAAATATTTCAGTGGTTCATGGTCTATAAATAATGTAAATGGTGTGGAGAGCAGGTAGTGTATGTATTTCTATAACGTATACACCATAGGTAGTGCTTCCCTTTTTGTAGTGGTATAATTCCTTTCTATGACAAAACAATTTATACTAGCAAAAGATATGGGATGGTCTTTAATTCCTTTAGGTTGGGTAATAATTGCTCCTATGGAAATAAAAAAATCATCTACATGCACATGGAAAGGGTTGTTCCGATTTAGAAATATGAGGATTTGTGCTTCCACAATCTTTTTCTTTAATGTATCAAATGCTTTTTGAGACTCTTCATTCCATTGAATATTCCTAATAGTTTTATTCTTCAATAGATCTTTTTATGGTGCAATAATACTAATATATCCCTTTATAAAATTTCTATGGTATCTTGTATAGCCCAAAAATGTCTTAACTTTTGGTGCATTCTTAGGTGGTAATAAGTTTAGTATTAGTGAAAATTTCATAGGGTTCACCATTAATCCCTCTTTACATATGATATGACCTAAAAGGATCCCAAAGGACACTACAAAGGTAAATTTATTCAAATTTAGTGATATTTGCATGCTTCTACATTTATTTAGCATCATGCAGAGTGTCTGTACATGATATTTCACTAGCCCATAAATAGTCCAATCATCCAAGTAGACTTATAGAAAACCATGTATGAATTTTTTAAAGGTGTTAATCATTATTCTACTAAATATCATAGGGGAATTCTTCAACCTAAAAGTTCTAGTGTACATATATGATCCCCATTCTATGGAAAAGGTGATTTTAGTTGATCTTCCTCTTTTATCTTAACTTGATATCTGGAGAAGCCATTAGTAAATGAGTAAATCTCTCTTCTTGCAACTAATTCTAGAATTTACTTAGTGAATGGGGTTGGGAAGGGATCATGAATGCAATATTTTTTCAACTCCTTTAAATCTACACATATCCTTATCTCTCTAGTTTTCTTATTTTGGACCACCATAGTACTTATCCAATCAACATCCTCTACTAGTTTAATGATTCCAATAGATAAAAAATTGTCTATCTTTGTTTGGACCTTTCTCTTCATGTTTGGATTCAGTCTATAAGGCTTCTTTCAAACTTGTTTAATTCCTTCCTTGAACTAGATTTTCATTAATCCTACTTCTTCTTTGATTCCCTTCATTTTTGTGAAGGTTTTGGGGAATAAAACTTGGAATTTTGAGAGGGATTCTATTGTTTGAGCTACTAACTTTTCATCCCAGTAGTCCCCTATTCTTGCTATCTCGGGATCCCCTTCTGTCGCAAAATTTTCCTCCAATTTGAGGGGGTCATTATATTATTTTTTCTTAGGTTTGGAAGATTCTTCTATTTCTCTTTCTCCTTGATCTATTTTAATTTTTGGGATCTACTCTTCTTCATCATTTTGTACTGCATAACAATGTTTCTCTATAATGGTTGCTTCCTAGTCCAACCAAATAATGTACTCATATATACCTTCTTCTTTGGGTGGTGTGGAAGGAGGTTGTGGTACCACTATTTTTTGAGCTTCTTCTAGATTGAATATGATTTGCTTCATTCGTAGTAATGCGGTATGCATATGAGGATTTTAACTAGAAAATGAAAAGGTGTGGAGGAAATCTGTTGTTACTTTGTCCCATGTTTTAGTTTTTGCATGTCTCTCCTAGTAAATGTACCAAGTTTTGGTTACTAGGTTAAGTGTCTAGCAGAACAATTAAATGTATAATCTATCATCACACTCATATCTTTCTTCCCAAAAGTATATACATATATCTAAATGATGTTATGATAGGATATCTCCCTCATATGTGGGTATTAATGGGATTTATAATTGGCTAGTTTCCCATTACTATTTAATACTTTTTTATCATTTCTTTTTGCTAAGATTTAAGACATTTCCAAGACCTTTTATGCATTTCATATACTTTTAAGTAGTTTCTATAGGAGTTGAGAAAATACAACACCACAAACCCCGAAGATCACTTGCATGCAAATAACCTGTCACAAAAGAAGAGATGGAGACAAACAAGCAAGGGTTCTCTGAAAACTGAAAATGTATATATCAGAGAGAATGAGAAAATGAATTGATATAAAATACAATGGGATCAATCCTTATAAAAAGGAGATCATGCAAACCCTAATAAAACCCTAATAGGAGAAACCCTAATAGAAGCCCTAATAGGATAACATTTAATAATTAATATAATTATTAAATGTCACTTTATGCAAACTAACGTGAAATCTTAAGAAGGGAATAAAGGTAACTTAATCAACATAATTAAGTTAAGACCTTTACTCTAACACCCCCCCTTAAGATGAGCAATAGTGCAGCTACAAACAAATGCAGAAAAACAAAGGTAACTACAATGCAAGAAGGCAAACATGGGTCCTGACAACTAGGCCAGATCAGGTACCCAAATACAACCAAATCTCTGTAAAATGGAGAAATAGAGAAAACCTCATGGGAAAAAGCTCTACTCCAAAAAGAGATGCAGAAGGCCAAAAAGAAGAACATCACTGAAGTAGAAGAAGCTACAAACAACTGTTGAAAGATGACTGCTATGGTGCTGAAGAACCTCTGCTAAAGATAGAATGATTAGGAACAAGAAGACAACAATCTGCATAAGTGCCCATACGACACTACTCGAATCAGATGGCAAAAAAAGGAAAACACCTAGAACGAAGATATCGATGGCACAAAAACCAATAGTCTGAAACACTGATCAACTGAGAATGGAAGATTCCTTCCAAGGCAAAACCAAGGAAGAATTAGCACGAACAATATAATAACTCCCCCATAATGCTAAACTAGGAGAGCCTGACAGATCCACTGAAATGATGTGAAACACCCTGTAGTGCATGAAGGAGAAGAAACATCTGAAAGTGCGCAAGATAGCACCTGCAACTGAAAAAGTGGTGTGCAAAACAAAGCACACATGCATGAGGCTAGAATCATATGGATCCATGGTCGTCATGGAGGGACACTCACCGGACAAAGGTGTGATGGCAAACAAAGGCAAACTACACAACCCCCCCATGGTATGAATTCAATGTTGTCGTGGAGGGATACTCACCGGACAAAGATGTGATGGAAAAACAAAGGAAAACTACACAACCCCTCATGGCATTTTATAATATCAGTGTGAGTACAAAATATGGCACAACCTTATGTGCAAAATCCCCAAAAGATGCATGTACAATAGTGTGGCACTTTATCTTAGTGCGTTTACATAAAAGATAGCTTACAAATGATGCTCAAAATGTCCTCAAAGGACAAAATGTTGGAAATACATGAAGAACAGCAAAAAACGAAGCATCCCATGCAAACAAAATGTTTCCAAGAGAAAATATGTCCAGGTAATCCACCAGAGTGTGAAAACACAAATAACTGAATAAAATATACCTAGAGTGAAATCTAAAAAAATGGCATGGATGAAACTGAAGAGCCCTGAAATACGGTTCCAACGCCACTGAGATTGCGAAAAACGAAGAAACTGATAAAAAATTATGAGCTTGAGATTGAAAATAGCCCCTTTGTCTTCAAATGGCTGTAGAATGCACCAACAAAAAAAATAAGTGATGAGACCCATACCATTGGAAAGATGAGAACACCAGCTTTCCGATGATATCTCGTTTGCCAAAAAATGATATCGTATGCCCAAGTTACGGCCTCCGGAATAAATCAGCTCCAAAGAGGGAAAAACCAGTGCTGGGTTAAATTTGACGATCATACGGCCGTCGCAGCAAAAACGTTGTGCTAAATTTGACGGCCAAACAACTGTCACCGTAAAAGCACAACTGGACTTATTTTTGAAAAAATTGTTTTTAAAAAAATTAATTTTTTTTTTTTGGTACGCGGCTTGTACCGGGCTGCGGCCTGGCAGGTACTGCCATCGGCGGACTATCAGACCGCCGGTCGACAGAAGGCCACAGGCAGTCAGTAGTACGCCGACTGGCGTATCACAGGGCCCATAGGCCTGCGGATGCAGGTACCTGCGGGTACCCTTGTACCAAGCCGGCAAGCCCTTAAACTGCGAAAAATTTTGCTTTTATCTTTTTTTTGATTTTTTTGATAAAAAAACAAAACAAAAAATTATACAAAGGATTTAAAAAAAAATAAAAATATTTCGACGAAAATTTGCAAAATAAAAAAAATTACCAGGAAAATTTTTCCGATTTGCACGTAGACGACGGTCGTACGGCCGTATTTAAAAAAAATTTTGCTTCAAATTTTGACTTTGTCCAAAATAGACGAATGAATAGTTGATTTAGGGGTTTTGGACTGCTGCGGACGCAATGGCAATGTCCGTTTGAGTTAAAAATGCTTCAAAATTTTAGGTATGCCATAGATCAAGAAAACAAACCCCAAACCCTTAAGCTCCAAAAATCTTCAAAACAAAAACAGGAAGCAGCAAGTGTGGAGCTCTGATACCATGTAGGAGTTGAGAAAATACAACACCACAAACCCCAAAGATCACCTGCATGCAAATAACCTGTGACAAAAGAAGAGATGGAGACAAACAAGCAATGGTTCTCCGAAAACTGAAAATGTATATATCAGAGAGAATGAGAGAATGAATTGATATAAAATACAATGGGATCAATCTTTATAAAAAGGAGATCATGCAAACCCTAATAAAACCCTATTAGGAGAAACCCTAATAGAAGCCCTAATAGGATAAAATTTAATAATTAATATAATTATTAAATGTCACTTTATGCAAACTAACGTGAAATCTTAAGAAGGGAATAAAGGTAACTTAATCAACATAGTTAAGTTAAGACCTTTACTCTAATAGTTTCAAGCATTTGGAAATGGAAATATGTTATGTTAATATATGTATGTATGAATTGATGAATGTCTATGAATTTTAGTAGGATTTTATGTTTAATTTATGATTGTTGATAATGAGAATGCCTTAAAAGATAAGACTAACATTTGCAACAAGGAGATTTGTAAACCTGTAGCAATGGGCTTCTTAGCCTACAACACAATGACTACAGTTCATTGTAAAGAAGTCAATTGAATGCATCATGAAACTTTCAAAGAAAGACAAAGGTGATGATTTATTGATTAGTCTGAGTCACCTAGTAGTACTCTTACCTACCAATAAGACAACTAGGAGGAAAATACATCTATTTTCAACATGACTAAATTATGAAAGAGTTGTTTTGATGAGCATGTTTTTGTTGTAAATGGTTAAGTTTGTTGGCAATAGAATCCTTGTTTGATTTCTATACTCCTATTTCAAAAATTATTATTTTGTTTTAAAACTCAGTCCTCTTCCTATCCTTGAGGAAGAGTTGACATTTTTTTTATGTTTTATTTTTAGTTCATGAATAATGGGATTTCCTCATAGACCCTATATAGTAGGATCCTTTGTTGAGGAGGAAATATGGTAGAACTAGTAGTAGCAATAGTACTATGAGAATATAGAATGTTATTGAACAAAGATATTCAACAAATTTTTTGTTAGATTTTGTGTAACAATTATGTTTTTAATGGAATAAATGAATGTTTTGAGTAAGTGTGTGACAAAATCCTATAAAAACACCACTTCAAGCAAGGGCCACTTCAGGTACTATTGAACCACTTTAATTTCAGTTGTTAGATTAGATGATGCATTGTGAATTCAATTGGTAGTTTTCAATTATATGATTATGAATGAATGTGTTACAATTCATGAATTTTATTTTGTAGCTTAATGTTTTGTTTCATACTCCAAAGGTCAGCTAAGTTAGGACACTTTAGATTAGCGATTAATAGTTATAGTATTAAGCATTAGGTACCCATAGTAGAAGGTAGTTATTTATATTCATTTACCTTGTTTTTGTGAACTAGTGGTTTATTCTGATTTTAAGTTTTTACTATATTTGCATACATTTATTTACCTATACTCAATCGATGTAGGATGTCTAGAATCTATGAATGCACATGTTTTTCCAACACTATCTAAATTTTTACAACTCCTTGGTCAATGATTTAATGCAAACCTCTTGTGAATGATAAACTGCTTAGTTAAGGATCCTCAGGTCCTTTGAGCTGTGTGCATACCCAATATCACCAAGTTAATTAGGCATTAGAGTTGGATCCAAACTTTTGGCACCATTGTCGACGATGGTACTAAGTTCAGGATTCTTTTGTGTGTTTTTCAATTCTTTTGAAGCTTTCATAGTGAACCATACAAATGTGATGACCTTAAAATCAATATCTAAAACTTAAGGTCATGGGGCTATATTTTATAATTTCTTTAGGATGAAAATCAACAAGGTGCATAGATTGAATTACAACCTCCTAGGTGAGTCAATCAGACCTGGATCTACGTATTTCTGAGGATGGGAGTGGATTGGAAATGATTTGGAATGATTACCCTAATTAAAATATATGACCTAATATGATAAATGCAATTTCCCAAAAGTAATCAGTTTGAAACAATAATTTATGAGTAGATTTGGAGAGTGTAGACTGATGTGTACTTGCCCAAAACAATTGGTATTGCTATGCCTATAAGGATGGGATCGGCCAATGGCTACCGAGCCTTTGTAAAGGTGTCTTGCTCAAATTTTGGGGTCCTCTAGTGTTGGATCCAAGCTTTTGTTTTCTGGTTGTAAAATTTTCAAAATTTCATCAGTGAATTATGTAATTGAGTTTTTGTAGCTTGAAAAATTTGATGAAAACGAATGCAATAATAAAAAATGGATCTTCAAACTCTCTTCAATCCTCTTCAAACCTATAACCTACACATTCACAAAGAGGAAATTTTTTGTGCCATATAGGGGCTTGCCTCAGTCAAATTTCATGTAACTGTTCCCACTTCCACAATTGTAATTCCAATAATAAATCAACAATGGAAGGGAAGGAAATGATGAATGGACACAATGATGCAACTCACCACTCTTCAATGGATTCCTTGAAGGATTGAAGTCATACAAATCACTTCAAGGATTTTGGATTTTTCTTAATATATTTGCTTGAATGCTTGAATTCTTGGAGACCTACAACAATATTAGCCTTCACAAAACATGAACATGAACACACATAAAATTTGACATGTTGTTGGATTTTGAATTGCTATAATAATACTCTGAAATGCTACTCTTGACTTGCTCAATAATACTCTTGGTGATGGTTTTTTTATCTTGAATGCATGTTTTATTTCTTTTTAGATTTTAAATGATAAAATAACTAGGTATTTATAGGTGTTTATCCAATTTACCAAAAAATCGATTCCAAAAGCTGACACTTCATATTTGAATTTTGGATATTAAAATATTGCCAACAACATATTTAAATTTGGGTCCCAACTAATAAGGGGGACTCAGTCACCCATGGGTGACTAGTTCCTAGCCCAAATTTCCAGGAAACTCATAGTTGGGGACAATTTAATGATTTGATGCATTTGTTCAATGTTTGTACTTCTTCAAAAAATGGTAAAAATTAGGCTTTGGAATGCATAATTTGGAAAATTAGAAGCTTAATTAAATCCAATAATTTAGTGGGGGGGGAAGAGGGGGGAAAAAACATAACATGAATTTGTTAAGGTATACAATTTTCTACACTATATTTAGCCCCCACTTTAGCGAGAGTATGAAATTATGCTCAAACTCACACTAAAGTAGAAAAAATATGTCAAGTGGGGCTATATTGTACCAATGTTGAAGGGATGGATTGAATAAGGATCAAGGAAGGTGATCAAGCCCCCAAGATCTAAGACCCCATGGAAAACCAACATAAGCACAAAGGAACACACATGTATGAAATGCAATAAAATAACATACATGTCAACATGAAATGAAAAAGAGGGTATGGACTAATTTGTATTATGCTAGGACCCATACAAAATAAATTCATGACTCACATAATAGAAAAGTATGCTATTTGCTAGGTGAATCATAAATTGGAAGGCACATGGGCTAGTGAAGTTCGATATTCACTAGGTGAGCACCTAAGATAGGATGGGAAACATGCTAGATCTACAAGGTGTACCGATAACAGTGGAAAAATGGAAAACACACACTAGGTCTACAAGGTGTGCGCAACCATACCAAGAGTTATACTCCCTGATAACCTTGATAAGGTGCCATAAAATGCAATGCTAGTGCTACACTAAGTGAACCAGGAAAATGTCAATGTCAATGTAAAATGCCAACACACCACTAAGTCCAACCATTGTGAACAAAGTGAAGCAAAAACATAATTCCAATGTATGCCCCCACTTTACATAAATTGTGAAATACCATGCTGTGAGAAATTAATTTTAAGTAGAAAAATAATAAATGTCATGAAAGAAAATATCACAAGAGTTTATTTGGAAATCCCTATGCCAATGATATGTTTCCAAATAAAGCTACATAATGATAAGGGGTTGCCCCCAAATACAATGCGATAAATAACATAGGAAGGTATACTAAGGGATCCACAGATCTGGGGTCAGTATATGACTTTTCTATAGTGATATAATAGACCTCAAAACTAACATCATTCCCCCAAATACTCATGAAACAAAAAACACAAAGGAGGAATGACACATAGAGAGAGGAAGAAAAATCTTGGATCAACATGGAAGAGATGTAAATGTCTCAATTCTTTGCATCATCCCCAAAAGGAAAAGACAAAGTTTACAACATATAGAAGAATTGAGATACAAATAGAAGAATGTCACAAGAGGTTCATTTTCTTTGTATTATTGCACCAACAGAGCAACAAGGGTCATCTAAAGAAAACTCAAAAACACAAAGACACACCAAGCAACACAACATGGGAGATCACATCATGTGGAAGAAAACATAAAGAACGTAGAAATGAAACACACAAAAGAAGTACTTCCCATGCGAGCCAACTTAGAGTAGGTTGTCTGCATCCCAATCTTACTCATCATATAAGGAAGGTAGACAACTAGCCAAGGGGACTACAACAATTGCCATACTAGGAGCATCTCTAGGTGAAACATGTGGTGTGTCACTTTCATCAAGAGGATGATCAAATTTTCCCCCATCTAAATTTATTTTCTTTGAAAATAAAACATTAAGCTCATTATGCACCTCCTCATCAATTTTAGTAATCTCATCATCATTGTCACAATGGAAGGTTTTATGAAAATCACATTCAAATTTTCTTGTTTCACTTCTTCTTTTGGTTGCATTTCTTATTTTTGTGAAAGTTGGATATCTTCTTGAGTTGTTTCTATGGGTGTTTGATCATCATGCACTATCTTATTCTTCTCTTCCAATTGACGAGTGATAGCATGTCATCTACGCCTATGCTCTTTAGCATTTTGATTTCTTCTTGCATGGTTTTTGAGTTGTGATTGGGTAGGAGAGGATTTATCAACCATGGTTTTCTTTTCTTATCTTAGAGGAGGAACTAAAGGAACCACTGAGGGTTTGTAAATCATTGTCTCTTTAGGTCATATACTTGTTTTATCTTTGGAGATACAAAAGGAATCATTTTATTATCTCTTGGTGTTTTATAGGAGATGGGTGGAGGAACTACATTGTGCTTATATTGGTTACTTGGAAGGTTTTTTAAGCTCATTCATAGGTTCACCCCTAATGGGCTAGGGAAGAGGAACAACCATTGACCTATCACCTTTAGGAACATTACTAAGAGATAATTCTACTATGCATTTTACCTTGAAACTTTGATATGACCTGAAAAATAAATCCTCACAAGGCTTTATAGGTTCCATAGGCTAAGGTCGAAATAATTCCAATGAAAAATTCCCATGAGAAGATAAAGGATTAAACCCACTATGGTGTACTATAAATATCTCATTTCCAAAGGGAAACTTTATGCACTTGTGAATAATTGATGGGATGAAATTCATGAAGCATATCCATAAATAACCTAGCTTCACACGAAATTGGTCTGATGATGGGATGATGGAGAATGATACATATAATTTTTTAGGTCCAAATTTGAGAGGAAGAGTGATGGAACCTATCATAGAGCGATAAAAACCATCATGAGTTTTTATCTATTCCTTCGATTGTTCATAGGTATCTTGATAAATATCTTGCACAAAAAGGAATTCCTTGGTGATCCTATTCTTTGTACATGTGAGATTAATAAGTAGTCTTTGTGCAAGTTTGTTATTGATATGACCAAAAATTTAGAGAGGACCATCAAGAGCATGCCTAAGTGTATCATGATTAGTGAAAGCAATGTCAGGTAGTATGGTAGTTTTTCCCTTATGAGGTTGCACATCAAAAAACCAACATTATTTGTAGACCCTCTTCATTTATATTGTAGTAATTATTTATGTTGTTTGGTTTATCAGTATCCATCTCATAATTCTTAACATCACAAGCTTGTACAAAGTTGGTTGAATGATTAGGCATAGGATTGGTAAAGATTTGCAAATTTTGGTTAGGTGGGGCAATAGAATTATTCCCTTTATCATTAACACCACCCAATTGAATTTGATTTGAATTAATGAGGTCTTGAACTTGATGTTTAAGACACATATATCATTTCATATCACATGCATTTGTGCAGTGATATTGACAAAATCACTTGGATTAAAACTTGGGGGTAGAGGTTTGGCTGTATCCATAGGTCTAATTGGAGGTAAGCAACTTAAGTTATTATCCAAAATTTGCAATATAATTGAATGGAGAGAATTAGGTAGCAAAGTAAATTATCTATTTTTTTCCCTAAATTGATATGGGGTTGAACTTATGGAAACAACTTGAGGTTTGACATGGTTTATTTGGGATGGATTTATCTTTAAAAATTTATTGTTTGGCTTCTTGAATGATTGGTAACTATTTTGATGCATGGGCTCAAATTTTTCATTACGAGCTAATGAATATGCTTCATCATACTTATTAACCAAATTTTTATAGTCATAAAGTGCTATGCACAAACTTATAAAGGATGGAAATTTCATCAATATGAATTTTCCCCTCACATCCTTTTGCAAGTTGTCAATGAACATTCTTTGGATTTCTGCATTAGGAAGAGTTAGATTGACTTGTGATAGTATCAACTGATAGAGGTTCATGAAAATCTGTGACCTTTTCACCTTGTTTTTTTTGACATCACATTAAATTAGTTATGTTGATCTTAGGACCAATGTTGACTTGAAAATGATTGAGGAAAGCATCAACAATATCATTAAATGAGTGGATCGAATTATTACGTAGTGAATAAATGCATTCCAAGGCCATGTATTTAAATTACCTAAGGGAAAATTTATCTATGAGCTTATCCTTAAAAATGAAGTCACTACACATGACAATATATGCTGATATGTGGTTGCTAGGGTACCCTTTACCATTGTACTTTCCAAATTGGGGGATCTCTATGTTTTCTGGAATTTGTTCTTTCAGTATCTCAAGTGACAATGGGATCCTTTTGATGTACTATGATGGTTTTCCATTTTGGTTTTGGTTCATTGTTGAGATTTGTTGTTGAAGTGATGTTATGTTTTGTAAAAGTTGGTTTATGATAGTCATTTTTGACATGTTTTGGGAATGGGGTGAATATGGTGGAATGGTGTATGTATTTTGTGGGCTATTATGTTCTGAAGTTATAAGTGGGGATGGAACTTGAGGTGTGACATGTTAAGATCCAAAACTATAAGGATTTCCAATAGAAAAAACTATTGTTGAAGTTATTTAAATGCTTGTTTGTATTGTTGAAGCAATGGTTGGATTTGTGTATGTAGGAATAGAGGTTATAGTGGTAGTGAGGGAAACTTGATTTCCTCATAAACTCTGGGTGTATCCCAAAGCTTGAGAACAACTAGCCATTTTAGATATATTATCATCAACTAAATGGGCTAGAATGCACACAACCTCTAATCTATGATCATCATTAAGAAACTTCCTCATCTTGTCAATTATAGGAATTGTGGTATCAATAAAGTGTTCAGTACTTACATATTCTTGAAGTTTTCTACGTCTTTATCTAGTTTTCTTAGTTTTTCTCTATGAATGGAGTTTCTATACCTGCATAAACACAAAGAAAAAACACAATATTAGATTCAAATGCAATATAGAAGCAACATTCCCCATGAAATTAGATTGCAAAATCAAAATAGGAAAGAAATGAAGAACAACACAATAAAAGTAATGAAATCCTATTCTAATGAGCAAGCCTTAAATCCCATGAGGGAATTGGTTCCATTTGTGTGTAGTAAATGTCCCTTTTCCAACTCCTTAGTGTGATTTGATGAAGATACTTGATTCCTTGATGCAATTTTGACAAAACCTTGATAAGATTGATACAAAATTATGAAATTCAAAATGCAATGGATGAAGTTGTGCATAAAATTGTGTATAATAAGCTTTCTTGGATTGTGGATGATCAATTCAATAGGAGAACCCCCCATTTATAGATTTGAAGAATGGAAGATTGAAGGATTTGGATGAATGTGGGATAAAAGACCAACCAATGCGAGAAGGCCACTTGTCCACATGTTATTGGAGGAGGAATGAGCACATTTGGATGAATGTGCACATAAATATGGTTAGGTGGATTTGAATTTGTTAAGTTGAAAAGTTTAGAGGGAATAAGAAATGGAGTAAATTCCACTTGGCTCAAGGAAAATGACATGTAAGAGGCCTTTAATGCCTTGTTGGATGTACTCATCCCTTTTGGAGGGATTTTCCAATTCGAAGAATATTCCCTTTTGATGCCAAGTTGAGGGAAAATAGATGAATTATAAATCAATTAAATTGATTTATTGGTGCAAGTTGCAAAATATAGAGGATTGAAGTGATTAGGATTATATTTAATCATGATTTGATTAAATTAAGTAGAAATTAGGTGATTTGACAATTTTGACTTAGATTTTAGGATTTATTTAAATCAAAGTTGAGAGGAATAAGGGATTTAGATTTAATTAAATAAATATTGATTTATTTAATTAAAGGGGATGATGCTAGATTAAATCAAATAAAGATTAATTTATTTGATTTAAAGAGATGACCTTAGAGATTTAATTAAATAAAGTGAATTATTTAATTAAAAGAGAGATTATAGGATTAATTAAATAAAATGATTTATTTAATTAACAGAAGATGATGACTTAATTAGATAAATTTGATTTATTTAATTAAGAGATGAAATGTGATGATTAGAAAGAGATGATTTAGGATGAAATGATGTTAGTAAGCTCATGATCAGATGTGTGGGATCGAAAATGTATATTTTTTGTGTCTACATTTTGCCTCTCTTTGAAGCAATGTACTTGTTGCGTTGATTCAAAGAATAAACTTCTATCATCAAAATTCAATTTTTTTTTTTACATGCCCCACTGCTGCCCCAATGAGAAGGATTATGCTGGTGTACTACCCTCTCGAGAGATCAGACAAAAAATTGAATTTTTGGGTGATCTCTCAAAAAAAGAGGACAAGCCACCTGACGGGTCCATAAAGGGTCCGAGATATCAAACAACGTGCCAAAATGCCCAAAAAAATGCAAAACAACCCTCGACCGGGCAAAAACAGGATTGGGAGTCCAAAATCCTAGTTGGACGGCTAAATTAGGTCAAGAAACTCTAATTTTTAGGCTTAAATAGACCTCAAGGGTCACCTTCAAATCATTTTCACATTTAGCCTTTAGAGAATTTTGCATTTTGAGCTCTGAGATTTGATCGAGATGGTGCAAAGATTTCTTCCATGACACGTGTCAGAGTGGGTATGAGTGCACTAGCGGCTAGCCGATGCAGGACCAGTGGTATGTACCCCTTCCTTGACTTTTCATTTCATTTTTTTTCATGCAATAAATAGGGTCAAAGTCAAAATTGAGTCAAGCGATGCTATATAGCACTACTGAAAATGTAAAATTGATGTTGTGTAACCTCAAAGTGCACCGCATAAGTGTAGGGCACTGTCATGAGCTAGTTTAAAAATTAGGGTTTAGGGCTAAAGTCGGTTGCATGTGAGAAGTGCACCGTGATGAGCCTTTTTGGAGTTTAGGACTTAGGGGCACAGTCAAACTGTGCCACAACGACACAATTTGGAGTTTGTAAATTGTGTCACAATTGCAAACAACACCACATTTGCTGTTTGAATTGTGGGAACCTAGAACAAGGGCCCAATTTTTTTTTTGAAACCTGATGTTGTGGCTTTTCCTGCGTAGGAGGACCTCGAGATATTAAATTATTGAGAGCACACATGCTCGTTGCTTAGAAAATTAGATAGGTTACATGAGCTGCTCTAGGAGCACCTTGGGGCCATAGGACTTTGGTATGTCGCCTATGCCCATCCCATTCAGACACACCTAGGGATGATGACAACCCTAATAGAGAGGTGGCACAGTGAGACATCTTTGTTCACTTGCCCAATGGTGAGGCCACAGTCACTCTGGAGGATGTCTGGCGCATCCTACGATTGCCCATCCATAGAGAGAGGGTTATCTATGATGTGGATGCTGGGAGGGACACATTCTATGAGATCATGGAGCTTGAGGTGATTATCTTCTTCGAGGGCCAGATTGATTTAGAGAGATACCGAGGCACGGTGCCCACATTTAGACTTATTGTTGTAGCTATTATATCAGGGCTTGTGGCTCCAGATCGGTGGGGCCGATCCTTCAGTCCAGAGGGCTAGTATGGGAGTAGATTATCTTCCACAGGGAGTGCCTTGCATGGGGGCCAGTAATGCTGGCCTCACTCTATAGAGATTTGGATGAGTTTTCATATTTAGACAAAATGGCTATTGGGGTCGGAGTTACATTGTTACACGTTTGGGCCTAGGAGCACATTTCAGTGCTTCACCTACAGGTCACAATGGTTGCCTTGGCGTTAGATGATCCCATCATTTGGTGGAGCTTAAGTTACATTCACTCACCAAGGGGCAGGTGGCATAGCCCATTAGCAGAGGGTCATCGATGAGATGACAGTTTTTACCTGGAGGCCTTGGCTTGGGATGGGTCCTTGGTTTGATGATGCACAACAACTCTTTTTTGCTCGACATGATAGATTGATCAGAGCTGAGAGCATACCACGATCAAGAGATACTTGATGGACTGAGTGGCTAGACACTTTGGTGATATACAAGACATACCTGATAACCAGTACGTAGCCATCTTCGCATGTACTATGAGGGAGACCGCATGGGGAAGACCCATCCTAGCAGATGAGGCAGTCACATCTTTCAGGTAGTTGGTGACCAGGCCATGTATGTATGATTAGGGTTAGGGGGATGTAGGGGTCACACAGGCCTACAAAGATTGGTTTAGACCACCCCCCAGACTTATAGTTCCAACTGTGACACTCCCACGACGGAGACTGAGAGGTAGGTCAGTCAATCGTGGGTGGGGACAAGGAGGCAGAGGGGATGGGGATGGAGATGGAGATGGGGATGTTGGCATATGGCTTGTAAGTGTTGTCATTGATGGAAACCTAAGCAACCTAAATGGAATCCTAAGTCTTACATCTGGTCTGTAGTATAGTTTTGGTTTCTATTGGTAGAACAGAGTAAAGAATAGGGCATCTGGTTATAGGCATAAAAGTTGATTTGAACACCTTACCAGACATATATTTTGGGTTGAGGATCTCTGAGGAAGGTTTTTTGATGTTTTTAATACCTTGGTGAAGGATTGTTTTGATGTGAACTTATTGGTAAGTGATCTATGTGATCTAGTGCACTAATTTGTTGGTTATCTATGCTAGAAGGCTAACTTGGCGAATATAGTAATCACAGATGTATAAGGAGTAATTAATTAGATATCTTCATGCTCAATTAATTTTTGTTTGGGTCCTCTCTTTGTCTTAACCAACTTTGGAGGATGCACATAAAGACTTAGTGGTGGATCTAGCCGACAAGATGAAAGTAACTTATTACTTTATAAAGCTGACTGATGGATGAATAAATCCTTGTTAGCGGATATATATATGAGACCAGTTCTATCATCTTTGTGTGTATCAAAGTTGGAGGAGTGTGTAAATGTAGCAAATATATGAAACAAAAATATGGTGCGAAATTCAGTAGAGTAGTAGTGCGAGTTTGTCTATAAGTGATGTGAAGAGCAGAAAAGAGTAGAGTAGAGAAGAGTGAAGTGCAGAATCATAAAGTAGATCCAAAATCAAATCTATGAGATTCACCGGAACTGTAACTTGGCATAAATAGATGCTACTATATTAGTTCACTCTTTAGATGGTTTTAATCTAAATTTTGTAAGGCAATGAGCCTTCCATTTTGAGCAATGAGCTCTAGGCAGTGTGCCTGAGTGCAAGTGCATTCTCTTTAGTAAACAATTATATTTGAGTACTCAAATTGTGGATTAACCTCCATCATGGTTTTTCCCCTAACAGGGTTTCCACACAAAAATATATGTGTCATGGTGTTAAGAACATTTTCTTTGAATGCTTGCATCTTTCTTTTAATGTAATGACATAATGGTTTAAGTTTTAGAGTAATGAAAGTTAAGATTTGCTGAACACTAATTCACCCCCCCTCTCAGTGTTCCCTTGAGTCCAACAATTGGTATCAGAGCACAATTCCTCTGAAGAAGTTTAGAAGCTTGAGGTGGATCTTGGAATGTGATGGACTCTGGTAGTCTTCAACAACAACTTTTGGTGGCACTTGATGACCTTGATTAGTCTAAAGAAGAAGTACAGGAATTAAAAGCGAATCTTAGAAATGTTGATAAATTCATTCAGTCATTGAAATATTAGATTGTTAAATCCAGGGAGAAAATAAAGGATCTCTATGATTAGATACAACAAAAGGAGAATGAAAATATGGATGATGCTCACTTGAATCAAACCTTGAAGGAAATAACCAAAGAATGTGAAAATATTTCTAGAGATGATACAAACCTAAAACATGAGATGAAATTTATGATGATGAAGATGACTAAAGAGATTGAAGAAAGGCAGAAAAATGAGGAAAATATTGCTTAGACCCTGAAAGAGAAATCTGATGAATGCAGTAGAATAAAAGGGGAATTCACTCAGTTGGAAAGTGAATTAAAAAGAACAAGAAACAATGAAGAAGAACTTGGTAAGCAGATTGCTACTCTTAGGAATGATCTTGTCCTTACAAATGAATACAAAGAAAAGTTCAAGATCAGTGCAGTGAAGCTTGATGAGCTAACTCAAGGACAAAAGAGTGTAAATGATAAAATAGGTCTTGGATATGAAAAGGGAAAATGTTCCAGATCAGGACAAAATAATTTTAGACATAACAAAAATGGAAGGTATCTGGTAAGACAACCTAATGCACAAAATTTTAATGGGTATTGTTTTTCTTGTAATAAGTTCGATCAGATGATTGTTCAGTGTAGAAGTAATATGAAGTCAAGAGTTTCATCATTCTCCAGCCAGTGTTTCAATTGAAAAATGTTTGGTCATAAATCAATTGAATGCATAAATATATCAAGTTACTTTGCTAATAGAAGAAATGTTGAATCCTATACATGTGGGAAACTTGGGCATGTTGTTAATCAATGCAGATCTAGAAGAATCCATTGGAATGATTGGTTAGGAGAAGAAATAATTGTGTGCTACAATTGCAACAAGTATGGTCACATTGCAAGATTCTGTAGAAACAAAAATGTAGACAAAAGAGGTTCAATATACAGAGGCAGAAATATAGAGAAAAATGATAAAGGAAAATAAAACGTGACTACAGATGAAATCATAGATCAGACGAAAAAGACATGCTTAAGGAAGAATGATTCTAATGCTAGAAATGGTTCCATACAAGAACCTGCTTCTGATAATTCTTTTGGTAATTTATTTTTGGCCACTGGCCTAGGGGGAGTCTTTCAAGAAAATATCTCCTCCCCTATCTATGGATGGTACCGAAACAAAGAGAATAGTCGAGAAGGTGTATCTATGCTGTATAAAAGTTTTGGATAACTTTAGCAAAAATAATTCAGACAATTCATAGGTCTGTAGAAGATTTTTCTGTCGCTGTTTGGGAAAGAATAGTCTCCAAAAGTTTAGGGAAAATGCATTTATTACACATGTGCGAACTATAAAATTAAAGTTAGAACTGTCATTTGTCACTTTTCATCAAAAAGGGAGAAGAAGGAGAGCACTCGGTAGACAGATTACGAAGCAGTAAGATCGATTCATCGGTGAAACTCAAAATCTATCAGGTATTTCAAATTATTCTTGAAATCTTCATACAATTTGGTGTGCGGCTGCAAACCCTAAATACAAAAAGAAAATGGAACAAATCAAAGGGTCGATCACTTTAGATGAATATAACAGTGCAAAGATTAGGTCTATGAGGAATTTGTTACTGCCTGATGAATTGAAGCAATTGAGCAAAGCTAAACATAGGAATCTAGATATTTGGAATGAGTTTCTGTACTTTGAGAATGCGAAATTCATGAAATTCATATTGACCAGATTACATGATGATATTCTAACTTTGGAAAAACCCTACATCATCTCAAAGGAGGTAATTGAGAATTTAACTGGACTTTGCAAAGTCAGAGATATACCAAGGAAGAAATCTATCTGGAACAAAGAGGTTGAAACCCTAACCAGAATAATCAGAGATTAGAGGGCCTTGATAATTGCAACAATCTAGAATCTTGTTACAAAGTAAATTGCACATGGAATAACATGTAAAATCTTCTACAAAAATTGAGAAGGAGCCACATCGGCTAGCTCAGTCTACATTTCTCACAAGATGATAATTGAAGGTCAGGACTTTGACCTATGCGGGTTGTTAAAGGATCAACTCATGGAGAATGTACACCTGACAAAGGAAATAGGTTATCCTTTTAGGTTTGGTAATTTGATTACATGTTTAGTAATGTATTTCTTGAATTGCTCACCCAAATTCAACAATTTGGTATGGACGGAAAATGAACCGGTATGCAAACAAATATATTCATATTCGAGGAGCTTAATCGATTGGGATTTAGAATTTGAAAATTTCTTTAAGAATGTACTTGAAAAGTGTGGTTTAGTCAATATTTCCCTTTCGGTAAGATGAATTGAAGTTGGTTCCTCTTCTAGTGGCATGGATAAAGGACATAAAAGAGACAAAGAAATTGTTGAATACAACCCTTCAAAAAGAAAAGTTCCTAGAATTGAGGGAAAAGGTAAAGAAAAAGAAATTGTGGATATTCCAGACGAAGAATCTGATGAAGATATTGAGGATCCACTAAAAAATGAATCTGACAAAAGAAAAGCTACAAAAAATTATTCAAGGAGAAGGTGGAATGTAGAAAATAGCTAAGTTATGGTCTGTCAGACCATCATATGATCAAGACATGATTCTAAGTGTGTTAAATGCTCATGTTGATCAATGCAAGATTGGATTGGAAAGATTGCAGAACATTCTGCCTGATGAAATGATTGAATGTAGCAAAGAAACATTGAATTCTGAAGCTCAAGAAAAGGAAGCTGGTGAAGTTATCTATCACTTGAAGGAGCAATTCAGACTATCCCTTTCCAAACAGAAGAAGAAAATGAATGAGTTAAGGTAATGCATAAACTTAGCCACTGGCATCTACAACTATTGCATCCATTGGCCCCATGCTGTTAGTAATTACAAAGAGAAGTTGGATCAAAATGAAATAAAATTGAATGGCATTGGTAAAAGCTTTGACATGTTGCAGGATCAAGATGGCACCATCAAGAAAAGAATCTGGGAGATACAATCAACACACACACAAATTGAACTCTCCAAGAACCCTCTTGTGGATACTTTTTGGAAGGTAAAGGATCTAACCAAATGCAAGTTGGATCAGATGGTGGAAATATTGAGGAATTGTGATAAACTAGAAGAAGTAATTACAATTCCTGAATCTCTTACAAAAATTGTTAACAAGACTTCCAAGAACAATAGTTTGATCATTATCATTGGAATCACAATAGATGCTTGGAATAAATTCCTTTCGGAAATGAAGAAAAACCATAAGTTAATCTTCCAAATGTCATAGTTAACAATTTTCAAGTTTTTGAAGTTTTGATCAAAGGAGGAGAATTGTCGGCATATATGTGTTGAAGTTTTGAAGCTTTGAGGATTTTGAACACATGTTTTGTCACTATCTTGTTAATATCACTTTTTGTCATTTTGGCATATGGCACCCATGATTTTTCATTGATGTCAAAGGGGGAGAGAATGCAGTGAAAAATGCCTCATAGGGGGAGAGAATGCCTTGTAGGGGGAGAAATTGCAATAAACATTTTGGTAGTATACCTATAATGATTCCGACACTTAGTCATTTTTCACTAAGTGTTGCCATCAATGCCAAAGGGGGAGATTGTTGGAATATGGCTTGTAAGTGTTGTCATTGATGGCAACTTAAGAAACCTAAATGGCATCCTAAGTCTTACATCCGGTCTATAGTATAGTTTTGGTTTCTACAAACAGAACAAAGTAAAGAATAGGGCATCCGGTTCAATGCATAAAAGTTGATCTGAACACCTTACCAGACAAATATTTTGGGTTGAGAATCTCTAAGGAAGGTTTGTTGATGTTTGTAATACCTTGATGAAGGAATTTTTTGATGCACACTTACTGGTACGTGATCTATGTGATTCGGTGGACTAATTTGTTGGTTATCTATGCTAGAAGGCCAACTTGGCAAATATAGTAATCATAGATGTATAAGGAGTAATTAATTAAATATCTTCATGCTTGATAAAGTTTTGTTTGGGTCCTCTGCTTTTCTTAACCGACTTTGGAGGATGCGCATAAAGACTTAGTGGTGGATCTAGCCGACAAGATGAAAGTAACTTATTACTTTATAAAGTCGACTGATAGATGAATAAATCCTTGTTAACGGATATATATATATGAGATTGGTTCTATCATCTTTGTGTGTATCAAAGGTGGAGGAGTGTGTAAAGGTAGCGAATATATGAATCATGAATATGGTGCAAAATTCAATAGAGTAATAGTGCGATTTTGTCTATAAGTGCAGAAAAGAGCAGAGCAAAGTGCAAAATCAGAAAGTAGATCCAAAATCGAATCTATGAGCTTCATCAAAACTGTAACTTGGCATAAATAGATGCTACTATCTCATTTCACCCTTCAGATGGTTTTAATATGAATTTTGTAAGGCAGTGAGCCTTCCCTTTTGAGCAGTGAGCTCTAGGCAGTGTGCCTGAGTGCAAGTGCATTCTCTTTAGTAAACAATTATATTTGAGTACTCAAATTGTGAATTAACCTCCACCGAGGTTTTTCCCCTAATAGGGTTTCCACAAAAAAATCTATTTGTCATGGTGTTAAGAATGTTTTCTTTTAATGCTTGCATCTTTCTTTTAATGTAATGACAAAATGGTTTAAGTTTCAGAGTAATAAAAGTTAAGATTTGTTGAACACTAATTCACCCCCCCTCTCAATGTTCCCTTGAGTCCAACAGGGTATAGGGGAGGAGGTGGGCCGCCTCCACACTAGCCACATTAGACACCACCCTAGGATTAGGCACAACAAAAACCTCCCCAGGATCAACCCAAAGATGGGGAGAGAGAGGTTCCACAACAACAACCCCCGTCACCACCACGAGCACAACCATACCACCGGGATGCCATGATTCAATAGTTACATGCACAAGTGCAAGTGCTCATGACAGAGAGAGACCAGGAAAGGTAGGAGGTCCAAACATTGACTAAAGAGAGAGATTAGGCGAGGTCTGAGAGAGACCAGGAGATAGGTCGGAGGTGACATCTTGAGAGCACACCCTCTGCATCTCAGGGCAGGACAACATCTATACGAACATATTGGGAGGCCATGAGAGAGGCTGAGTATTACAAGCAGGTAGTTCTTGCAGCAGCCCAAGTGCTAGAGTACTCCTAACAGATAGGGATGAGGCCACTTGAGGACCATGCCGAGAGAAAAGTTGGATAGGGTAGCAACCAACAGGGCTAGTTCCTTATTTTGATCAGAGACAATATTCATTTTTGATCCATGAGCTTCGATTTTTTATTTCCTTGATTGTATTATATCTTTTGATTTATAGACATTTGATCCTGATCTTGTACCCTAAAAGTTACTCATTTTTATATCTATATGAGATGGATCTATTTATGAGATGTCCTACCTTACTTATGCATGCATTTCTTTTTGTATAGTTTCTATGTATTTTATGATGACAATGTATGTATGCAATCATGATATGCCAATAATTTTCTACATTATGTCCTAAATGAATTATATGATGTACCATGATTATGAAATATGCAGTGATATGCAGGTGCATATATTTTTTGTTTTTTTTTCTCATGCATTTATGGATGAAATATGCAAATTTGATGCTTGTATATAATGGGATATGAATGTAATGATGTGAGATGTTACATGGTATTTATAATATACGATATGTAATGGTAATATGTATAAATGTAATGATTTAATGCAATGATTCCTAAAATAAATGCAATGTCACGTTATGTATGATGAGTAATGATTTCTAGTGATATGATGATATAGTGACTTATGATATGTGATTTATGTAATGGATGATTTTCTAATGCCTATATGATAATGAAAGTGGTGTGTTGATATGAAATTATTATGTATGATGTGAGATGACCTATGAGATGTCAATGTTAACATGAAATAATTGTATAAATGTAATGTCATAAATGATGTAATGCACATGATAATGAGATGATGTAAGATGATGTTTTATGATATGTATTTCGTAATGATTTGTGAATGCATATGTGATGCAAGTAATGTGAAGTGTTATGATAACGTGAAATGATTACTATATAAAATACAAATGATGAAGTTATTATGATATGATATGTGATTATATAATGAAATGCAGATAATAGTGATGAACCTATATTAATGATAAAATGTAATGCACCTATATTTTCTATAGGATATGCATTATGCTGATGATTGGTGGATGCAGGGCATACATATTTTAGTGATGCTTTTGAGTAAATATCATGATATCATGTTAGTATGGAAAGAAGATAGAAGAAAGAAGATCCAACAAGCTTACTTTATTAATGATGATGATGATAATCAAGAGTTAGGATTTTAAAAGGGCCATTTACTTTATGTTTGATAATACACGTAGGTACGATGCATCAAGGTATTAAGAACCAGGATGGTGTTGTACCTAGTTTGATGGAATTTGACTCAACCATTAGATAGGAGTACCCTTGTTCACACTTGACATACAAAACCTTATTCAAAATGCAATTCAGATATTCTAAACATCTCAGACCAAAACATAGAAAAGCAAACCTTCTTATGTGGTCAACAAGATACCTAAAATATCCTCCCTACAAACCAAACAAAGCACGCATGAAAAAGTTATTTTACAAGAATATCCAACAAGTACAACAATTAAAAAGATAATGATCATTTCCCCATTCCTTTCTCTCTAAATATTTCTATTTAGATATCAGCGAGAGGTCATTGGAATGAGCACAAAATAAGATAAGTCAAAAAGACCAGATAAAGTAAACAAACAAGATAATGTTCTTCATACCGCTAGCCAAGACTAAACTACGGTGATGCCTGATGTTGATGTCCATTGTAGGAAGGATTCATCCTAGGACATGTTGTGATCAGGTGATGAAGAGATTGACTGGATGATAAGCTATTGATACTCCGAGTTGACTAACTTGCTAACTTACTGACCTAGACTTGAGACTTTGATGATTAAGAACACTCTTTTGCACCTGCTAGACTTGCTTCCGATTGTTTTTCCAAAGGATGAAGGTGACGGCGATTTATTATGGATGAGATTATTGTGGGTGAAAGTGAGATGAGATGGAGGCACCTATTTTGTGTTTTTTCAGATTTTTGGATGTTTTGAAATGTTTTTTGAGGCTATTTGATTTTTTCGAGTTTTTCAATTTTTTTGGATTTTCTAATATTTTGATGACCTAAAGACCTATCCCGGGGGTCTCAAGAGCTGATAAAAAAATTAGCCTTTCCTACGTTATACACACAAAGACCACGTAGTTTGATTGACACAAAATTGATTGAATGATGAGATAGATGGACAAACTGATTGCCACCTTGTTGCAACAGACGCCTAAAGGATTGACCTAAAGTGTTTTGGGGGATGATCAAAGATCAACCTTGCCTATGTTTAAGCTCAGAGATGATGTAGTTCTATAAGATGACTCCATTTTTTGATTTTTGAGGTTTTGACATGTTTTTGGATTTTTGATGGATTATTTGAATGTTTTTGGATTTTTGAATTTAAGGAAGATCACAAGAATATACACGAATCCGATCCGATGCAGGTAAAGGAACATGCCCCCAACGTGATGTAATAGACTACTTTGATACAGGTAGGAACAACTAAACTTAGGAATATGCCTAGTAGTACTAGGGTGGATCATGATACAAACATATGATCAAGCTATGGCACAGACGTGAACAGATGGTGGAAGGATTAATGGAATGTGATGGATGAATGGTAAGTGTGTAGAATAAGCTATGAAGATCCTAGTGGATGGAGAGTGCTTTATTTACGCAAGGTGCCTATTTTCTAGGTTTTCACCAAGGTAGTTATCCAAAGTGCCACCAAAGTGGTTTTCACTAGGGGACAATTTTTTTCTTTACTATTTTTAATCCTTTTTTGGATTTTTTTGTATTGGTTTTACCCTTAAAAGACCAGGCGTAATTTTTTTGAGATGGGAGTTGTTCATGGACTCCTATAGAGGCTCCCCTTTAGGTTTTGACAACCGATAGGCTCTTGATTTATAGCTCACCATGATGATGAATGGTCCCAACTAGTTGGGCTCAAATTTGCCCCTACTCTCTAGATTCAACACATTCTTCTGATTTTCCTTCAGTACTAGCTCACCGATTTGGAAGATATGCCTCTTGATTTTTATTGTTGTAGCTACACGTGAGGAAGTTCTAATAGACTTGCAAGTGGTTTAGGGAACCCATGCACCGCTTATTGATTAGCTCTAGCTCATTTGGCCATGAGACCTGGTATTCCTCATCTGTTATGAGATTCTATAGTGATATTCTGTGTGACGGGAGCTTGATCTTTATGGGGAGGATGGCTTATGATCTGTGGACTAGGGAGAAGAGGGTGACACTTGTTGGTGTGTAGATGCTTGTGCGATAGGCCCATAAGGTAATATTTAGCTGCATATGCTAGTCACGACCAACGTCATTGACTATTTTCTTAAGTATTTTTAGAATGGTTTTATTGGTGGCTTCTGCTTGGCCATTGCCTTGGGGATAATACAGAGTGGAAAAGTGATGTTGGATATTGAATTTTTGGCATAAGTCATGAACATCCTAATTTTTAAAAGGTGTCCCATTATATGAGATAATAGCTTGTGGGACACCATATCGTCATATAAGGTAGTTCAAGATGAACTTGGAAATCTACTTTCTAGTTATGTAGGTCATGGGAATGGCTTTGACCCACTTCGTGAAGTACTCCGTGGTGGTAATGATGAATTTATGGCCATTGGATGAGGTGGGGGTGATTTTATCGATGAGATAGAGCCCCCACTGTGAAAAGGGCCACAGTGTGATAATGGGATTGAGCTCTTGAGCTGGTGCATGGATGAGGTCCCCATGCTTTTGACATTGTAAATACCATCTGACATAGTCATGTGCTTCTCTTTCCATTATGGGCCAATAATACCCCGT
Organism: Sequoiadendron giganteum; assembly: GCA_007115665.2. Taxonomy (NCBI): domain Eukaryota; kingdom Viridiplantae; phylum Streptophyta; class Pinopsida; order Cupressales; family Cupressaceae; genus Sequoiadendron; species Sequoiadendron giganteum. The sequence continues at coordinate 94,775,923 of CM021102.1, forward strand.
CCTCAGTAGTTTCTTGGCCAAAGTCATACCGCTCGAGTGTGAACCAAAAATGTCATTATGTACCTCGGTTAAAGTAGCCAGGGTTTCCTCAATGTTTAGGCAACGTAATAGGGTTCCTTTGATGCTCCTATGATATAAGGTATCTCCTAGGATGATGAAAAATGAATATTTTTTGACAAAATCTCTTTTAAGGTTTGGGATTATGTCAGCGAGAAGGACCCCTATTCTCATGTAGGTGTAAATGTCATGATACCAGGGATCACTAGGACCAAATTTTTTGCAAACGAATTCAGACTCTAGTACCTCGAATGCTAGTATGAGAAGTTGCTCTATGAGGAATTCCTATTTTGGGACATTGTGCGAGATCTCTAGGAGTGATCCGATGGTTGCCATTGTGTCCGCTGCTCTATTTTTTGCTTTGGGTAGGTGTTCCAATGTAATATAAATGAATGACTCCTTAAGGCTCTCCACCAATTTATTGTATAGAGTCAGTTTATCATCCTTTGTTTGATATTCATTTTTCACTTGATTGATTATGAGTTGCGAGTCTCCATATACCTTAAGAGCCATAATCTTCCATTGCACTGCGATCCTCAACCCTATGACAAGGGCCTCGTATTTTTCTATGTTGTTCGTGCATGGGAATGACAACTTGTAGGATTTGGGTATGCATTCCCCTTGTGGGGTGATGAAGAAAATTCTTGCTCCTGACTCGTGTTGTGTGTAGGATCCATCAAAATACATCTTCTAGTGATTTGCTACGCTGATGTTGAAGATGGATTCGTGGGGGAACTCTGAGACAAGTAGATTATAGGTGCCTTTTCCAGTTGGTTTGTGATTGCTTGTCCTTTGATGGCCTTGCGTTCAACATACTTGATGTCATGCTCAGTTAGGATCATAACCCACTTAGCCATGTGTCCTGTGAGAGTTGCTTTGGAGAGTAGGTATTTGAGTGGATCTATTTTTTCAATGAGCTTGATCTGGTGTGCTAGCATGTAATGTTTGAACTTTTGAGCTACAAACATGATTGCTAGATGTGCTTTCTCAATAGGTGTGTAGTTTATCTCATGTCCTACCATGGTCCTGCTAATGTAATATATAGCTCTCTCCCTTCCATTTTCATCATGTTGGGCTAAGAGAGCGTCGAAGGCTACCGTTGTTGTTGATATGTATAAGATTAATGGTTTGCCTAGAATTGGCAACATCAGAACTGGCGGTGTGAGTAGGCATTCTTTGATTTTTTTGAATGTTTGGTCGTATTTCTCATCCCATTTGTATGCTTCCCCCTTGTGGAGTAGATGAGAATATGGGATTTGTTTGTCTACTAGCTATGCTATGAACCAAAAGATAGACTAGAGTCTTCCTTGTAGGCCTCTCAACTGCTTCAATGTCCTGGGTGCTTCCATTTCTAGGATTTCCTTGACCTTGGTGGGATCTACCTCAATTCCTCTCATTGACATGATATACCCTAGGAGATTGCTTGAATGTACTTCAATGACACACTTATTTGGGTTGAGTTGGACCTTGTACTTTTCCAACCTATCAAAAATGGAGCTTAGAGTTGATATGTGGTCTCATCTTTTCCTTGATTTAGCCAATATGTCATCCATATAATCTTCCATAGTTTTATGAATCATGTCATGAAAGATCAATGTCATGGCTCTCTGATATGTTGTTTCTGCATTCTTTAGCCCAAATGGCATCATATTCTAGCAATATGTCCCCCATGGACAAGTGAAAGTTGTCTTGTGCTGGTCTTCTTTAGCTATCATGATTTGGTTGTATCCCGAGAACCCATCCATTAGTGATAACATCTTGTGTATGACCGTCATATCCACTATCATGTCAATGTTTGGTAGTGGAAATTCATCCTTGGGACATGCTTTGTTCAAGTCTCTAAAGTTTGTGAAGATACAGATGCCCCTAGTGGGATTTGAAATAGGTACTAGGTTTGATACGCACTCTAGATAGTCGATTGGGTGTATGAACCCTGCATCTAGGAGTTTCTGCAATTCCATTTTGCTAGCAAGGCTATTTGGGGATGCATTTTTCTCAGCTTTTTTCTGACAAGTTTCGCTTCAGGATACATAGCTAAATGATGAACTACCACCTTTGGATCAAGTCCCAACATGTCATTATAAGTCCATGAAAATTTTACCTTTCTTTCTTTTAGGAATGCAACTAAGAGTTCTTGTTCTTTTGTGAGAAGTGATTCAACATAGAAGGTTATGTGTGGTCGCTCCTCTATTCCTAGGTCTGACGGGATTGCATTGTTCTGCCAAGACCACTGATTTTTCTTAATGAAGTGCAGTGAGGGGAAGATTGAGTCCTTCATCCTCCGACACCTTAGAGAGGTTTTCACCATTGGATGCATCCTTTATTTTTACTGTTTTAGAGTTAGAGAGTGCCACCGTGTGGTTTTCACTCAAGGACCTTGAGATTATTCTCAATTTCTCACTTTTGTGATTGAAGGATTCAATCATCTCATCGTAATAAGCTTGAGTGTCTAGTATGATGTCAAATCGAGCCTTATGATCTTCATTTGGTACCGTGTCCTGCAATCCCATGAATTATGAGAGCGCCTCATCATTTTCGAACGTGTCCAAAATCGGTGGTCCTCGTTGGTCGTAATTGATGAGTTGGGGATAGACTAAGTTTATTTCATGGTTTTGATGGTCCAACTCAAAAGACAAGGTGAAAATCATGAGTAGGGAGGAATCTTCAAAAAGCATGGGTAAGTTGATTATGGTATCCTCATCATCACTGCTACACACGTCGGTTATATCAAAGATGAAGTTATCTAAGGGAAGACTTGTATATATCAGTAGTTGAAGGGTGGTTTCCATTAGTTGAGGGGGAGTCCTGATTGATTTAACTGGGGGACTTATGCTATGTATGGTTACACTCGGAGGGGTACACCCAAGGCCTAGATTTTTCATTCATTTCTCAACAATGATAGGTTCCAATCAGCCATTGCTATTCTTTCCCAAACTTCCATTCCTGTTATAGACCATGCCCAATATTAATTGATGTCCTCTTTTTTTCATCATCCATCAGAAGGGATGGTACAAGTATTTCATATTGATAGAGGAGACTGGATACGTCTTGCTTGTCCACCACTTCTTGGCCAAGATCACCCCACCTCTTGAATATGGAGGGATCCACCCTGAAGATTTGAGTTGTTGTATTGGTGGTCTATGGTTGTCCATGGAATCTTGGGGAATGGGATAACTCCCCGAGCATGAATGCTCCTTTCTTCATTTTGTATTCCCCACACTCGTTGTCTTGGATTATAAGCTTGATGTTAGATATGTTAGGGATGGTGGGTGTCTTTGTCCCAGAAGTGGAGGCTATGTTGGATGGATTTATATATGGAGTTGAGGGTCCTTCATCATTCTTTGGAACTTGGGGGATTTTATAGTACTTGGCTTCTAGGTTCTTGTAGTAGGTGAAGGGCTCAGGATCACCGTAGATTGTGACCTCTTAATTTTGGTATGAAAAATTAATGCATTGATGGACAGTTGATGCAACTACTTGCATCCCATGGATCCATGGTCACCCCAGGAGGATGTTATAAGGTAGATCAAGGTAAAGCATTTGATAGGTAGTTTCCATAATAGCTGGCCCTACTTGAATAGGGAGTTGAATAGTGCCCTGAGACACTCGTTCTTGATCGTCATAAGCCCTGATTGTGATCTGCTTACCTTTTTCAATGGAATCTTCAGAGATTCCCAAATTATTTATAAGCTTGAGTGAAAAAATGTTGAGGTCTGCATCACCATCCACTAAGACCCTTTTAACTTTGTTTTTAAGAACCAGGACTTTAAGGTGTAGTGCATGGCTATGAGATGGTTGGGCAAGGAAGTCCTGATCAAAAAATATGAGGAGATTTGGGGTGATAATGTTTCCGACCATAGCCTGGAATTTTTTCATATCAAGATTGGCAGAAATGGTGGATGAAGCCAATGCTTCCTCAAGGATTTATCTGTGGGCAGATGAAATCTTCAGCAACTCCATGATGGAGATCTAAGCGGGGGTTCTTTTCAATTGGTTCAAAATATTGTAACCATTGGGAGTGGATTTTTTATTGGAGGTGGATGCCCTAGGTGGCTATGATGACCCTGGAATGGTGAATTTTTAGTCGCCTGTGGTGACTCCACAATCGACATTGGCTCCTTTGATGATAACAACAGTGACCAATTCATCTAGGGATGCAACAACTCCTTCATGCACATTGTTTAAATTTCCATACTTTTTCTTTCCTTTGTTATTCGCTTGGTTATGGTCCGACATCGGATTTGTGTAGATCTTTAGATCTTGATTGCTAGCTGGTTGCTCCACATTTATGATTTTTTCATCGATGAGTTCTTGGATGACATTTTTCAGTTTCATGCAGTTGGCTATTGTGTGCCCCTTGATTTTATGAAAATCACAAAGGAAATTTTCACTGTACCAAGGTGGTTTCACCATGGGCTCTTGATACTTCTTAGAAGTGAGGATTTTAATGAGATTCTCCTCTACCAATTTCTTCATGATGGATTTGACTGATTCCCAGAGAGTGGTAAACTTTCTCTTGGGGGATATTTGTTTCATGGAGGTGGTCCCCCTTGATTATTCAGGTTGTTGATTTGATTTTTGGGAGGTGGTTGTTGTGCTATCGCATCGGCTTACGTGTTCTTACAATTATTGTTTTGTGGTTGATGATATGTTTGGGTGTTCTACTTCAGGGCACTAATCATGACCTTGTCATCGACCACACCATCATTGGTGATATTGTTGTTCTTCACCCATGTGCAAGGTTTTTCATTATAGCTGGTGGATGGGTGATTCTCTCGAGGTTATGGATATGTGGGTGTGCCCCCTTATGCAATAAGGGATCATTCAATATTGAGTGCCTTGGGGATCAACTGGTCATACGTGGTGATACACTACATCTTGAGATGAAATGCCAAAGTTTTCTCAAGATTGGAAATTATAGTAAAAATTTGTTGCTCCTATGGCATGGCCTAGTTGCTTTGATTGGCCTTGGCTCGCCATCATTGTAGGAAGGAAGCAAATGATTCCCCCTTTCCTTGTATAAGCATAGATAGTTCCTCTAGACTAACATCCATGCCAATGTTGAATGCATAGTTCTTTAGGAATGCGTCTACGATCGCTCAGAATGTTTTGATGCCCTTAGGTAGATGAGAGAACCACTCCATGGTGGGACCATGCAAGCTTCAAAGAAATAGCCACATTAGATATGCATCATTATAAGTGACTTCCATGCAATGTACTTGGAATTCTCTGATACGATCCTCAAGGTTTCGCAACCTGTGATATTTGTCAAATTTGGGGATTTTAAATCCCTTTGGGAATGGTACCCTTGTCAGGCTCCTATCGAAAGGATAGGGGCAAAAATTGCTTGGTGTTCTTGTTGTCTTTTCTGATTGGAGATCAAGCACTTGGTACGAGAGTAGTTTGATTTGTGCTATCACATCATCTTGTGGATTAGGAGGTGGAGTGAACATGTTCTGAGATGGTTGTGAGGTGTTTGATTTGTGGGTGGAATTTTGGTGGGAGTTTGTTGCAAGCTTTGTGATTAAGGCTTGCTGATATGCCTGCATTTTCTATTGCACCAACAACACTTGTTGTTGGTCCTATTGCTATTGTGCCAACAAATCTTGTTGTTGGTCTTGCTGCTATTGTGCCAACAAAGCTTGTTGTTGGGCTTCCTATTGTGCTTGATAATCTTGCAGGGCCTGTTGATGGATTGCTTGCAATTATGCCTGGTATTGTTCTTTCACTTGTGCCTACTGAGCTTGATATTGGGCTTGAGCTTGAGCTTGTTCTTGTTGGATTGCTTGTGTAGCCTAAGCAGCTTGTGTGGCTTGAGCAACTTGAGTTGCTTACACAACTTGGGTGGCCTACTGTTGTTGGAGTATAGCTTGGGATTAGGTAGCTTGTTGCGCCTGTTGCACCTGTTGTGCTGCTAATTATGCTTGTGCTTGTTGAGCAGCTAGCTATGTAGCTTGTTGATTTTGTTGAAGTTCCTTTTGATAGGCGATCTATTGAGCTACTTGTAACATGATGCTGAATGAGTTTTCCATGTTGGGTTTTGGTGGTGGTGGTGGATTAGGAATAATGTTGACTATTGTGATGAGGGGAACTATTGTACTAATGACTGGGTTTTGGGTGGTGGATGGTGTGATTGCGATGCTTGGTCCTTGGGCGACCATGTTTTGAGATGCTTGAGGAATGGTAGATGATGTGTTGATTTCTTGGGTTTTTTGAATGGTTGCCACCTGTTGTTGTGATATCAATGGAAAAATGGGAGGATTCGACATGATGTTTTGATTAATGATAGGGGGTTGCTCGGATTTAGTTGATTGATGGTTGGTAAAGGTGGAAGGCCCAACCCAAGGGGTGATGCAGATATCAATGATAATGGTGGGAATGGTGGTGTATTCCCTTGGTAAAGTGATGATGAGGAGGGATTGAGAATTCCCCCTACTCCGAACAATTCACCCTCCTTGTGAGATCATGGGTAGAGAGGTTTGCGTGCTGAGGGGATACGTTGGTGTTGCGTGAAAAGAAGTTGGATTGGTGGAATCATGAAATGTGAGCGAAACATACAAGTGTAGAGGATTCACCAAGACGAATTGATTTGGCATGGTGTTCAAATCCGAACCTCGATTTCTCACAAGGGGATGTGTTTGAAGTGCATGAAGCAATGAGCTTCCCTTGTTAACAATCAATTGAGTTGGAGCAATGGATGATGTGATTTGTGGGATGCTTTGAATGACACTTTGAAATGGATGTGTGGATGAAATTGGGAGCATGATCGCAAGAGGCCTCTCCATAATAGTTCTTATATCATAGTTAGAAGGGATTTTGGCCCCTTCTTTCGCTAACTCAAGTATGTATAGAGAGGGATTGAGCCTCAACATGGCGTTGACAATTCTATGATTCTCAGAATTTTGGACCATTTCAATGATTTCATCTTGTAACATTCCTAATACATTGTTGGTGATGTCCTCCACTTGACCCTCCTCTTGAGGATTTTGTGATGATGGAGGAAGATTGGTTATGGGATTGCTTAATCCAATGAGATTCATTTTAGGAGCGGTTTGGCTTAGATCACTCAAAGTTGATGTTTCTTTGTTGATTTCCATGTTCTTGTGTTGCGATCTAGTTTGCACCATAAAAGAGGGATAAATTTTCAAGAATGTGTGAGATGAACCTCTAATAATTTTAAATTGATCTAAATTTAGTCACAAAAAGAGAACTAGAATAATTAAGGATCAAAGGGTGATAATGAGATAAACGGAAGGTGGGTGATACGAATGATTGAACTCTTTTGAGAAATCTTGAAGGAGATGCTAGAATTTTAAGGCTTTGATTAGATTTTGATTTGGTTTTCTTTGATTAGAACCTTGGCTTGATTGGATTGTGATTTGGATAGTGAACTCATAAACTCTAAGAGGATGGATGTTGTCCTAGAGTAGACTTGTACACACGATGATAATTTGGCTAAGAATGTAAATAAGGATTCATCTAAACACTCCTAGATAAACAAGATGATTTTGATTTGGTTTTCCTTTTGATAATGAACTTATAAACCTTAGGATGTTGGATGTTATCAAGAGGAAGAATTTTTCACAAGGATTGATAATTTCATCAAATATGTGGAGAAGGATTCATCTACACATATCTAACCAAACAAGATGATTTGGATTTGCCAAAAAGGTCTAGCTTGAATGATGTATTCAAGATTTCTAAGAGTTGTTAGTGAGATGAGATTTGATTTATGTTTAAGGGATAGATGAAGATGATGACTTTGATCCTAAATTAGACCTAGATAGAACTCCTTTCTACAAGACCTCGATGTTGAAGAACATGCTTAGTACTTCCTATATAAGAAATGAAAAACTTTGAAAGAGACTTGGATTTTGTTGGTAATAAAAATCATACAAGTTAGGATTGTTGTTTGAAGATTTCTTGTAAAAATTGTAAACCAAACTTTCTCTAACTTTGTGAAGCCCTGAAAGATGTTCTTCACAAGATTTTGGACTAAGACTTTTGAACTTTGGTTTTTGGATTTTGATCTTTTGGGAAATAATTTGGAAGAAAACATGTGTGGGGTTCAATTATTTCTTAGCTTTGCTTAATGACTTCTTTTCACCACAAACACTTCTTGATTAGATTTTCAAACTTGATGTCTAATGTCCTAACTTCCTGTCATCTCACAAAGACCATTATGTGGAGAATTGAGGAAATTAAGGAAAAAGTTTCCTAATGTTGACTTTAGTGAGAACAAATTATGATAAAACCCAAGTACTTAGATGACTCTAAGGATGAAATCCCTAGGGAAATAAAAAGCACTTGAATTGGTCAAAGGTATTTATTTCCCTAAAGGGTTGAAATTTGGAGGATCTTGTGAATGTTTGTTTTTCAAATTTTTTGAGATCCAAGCAAAGTGTTCTAATTCCAAGAATATGCACAATCCTAGGATGAAAAAGGCAATGCTTGTTGGGTTCCCACTTGGATGAATCCAACTATGCTTACTCTTAGCGGATGATTAGATGCTTGACCACACAGGCTCCCCCTTACAGTGCACTCACTTCTCAGGTTAGCCAAGCAGTAGTACCCATGAATCTCCCATGGCATACTTCTCATGTCTACGAAAAGCCGTAAGAATGTGGGGTGGCTTTAGAACGACCATTCTTGCACCAACAAAAAGTTAATGATTTTGGACTTTCTAAATAAGGGGTTTTAATGCAGGCATTCCGTTCGTGGGGGGCCATCCATACGACAAGAGACCATTGCTGCCCTTCTTGTCAAAATGATCCTTGTGATACTCAAACTTTCCTCGAGTACCCACACTTATATACCGACTGGAAGTCGCTTGGATTTAGTGTGTTATTAGTTGGGACATTCCCTTGGGGTGAGTACTTTTTCCCACCAAGGTAGGACCTCTAAGATAAAAAAAAATCAAGCAAACATACCTGTAGTTCAATCGATCTTTGTTGAGAAACAAAGAGAGATCACTTGAAATATGCTCCACTCACACTCGCAAGATTTGTTCAATTTTAAGGACCCAATTTGAAATGTGGAGGTAATCAATTATACAACCTAATATCTCAAAAAGGACTTTTGATTCTCAAGATCGCTATAGAGCGCGAGACAAGTGCATACATCTTTTTGATGATATTAACTTGTGAAAGGGATTACAAAACAAGTAGAACACATGTTCATTTTAACCACAAAGCAATAATGTGAATTATTTTTAAGCGCAAATTTGGAAGTGTGATAGTTGTTTGTTCATGTATTAAGTCTGAAAACAAAATTTAGTGAGTTTTCCTATGATTCTTTTTAGCTTTTTGTCTTGTTATTTTTAAGCCCAAATAAAATTTAGTGAACCTAAGAGCAAGAATATAGAAACTCCTTGGAAGAGGGATTATAATTTCTCCCTAAAGTGTTTAAAAACACTAGATACAATGAGTTAATGATGAAATGGATAACCTTTGGTCTTCATTTCCTTTCTTCACCTTGATCAAACCAACCTGCAAAACTGATTAGTACTACAAAAATAGAGACTAAAAACTAGTTAGAAGTTCAAATAACCAAAATGGAAAAAAGAACATGTCAAAATAACAAAAAATTTGCCTTTTACCCAACTGCACTGATGCAATCCACAGGTGTGGCATTGTTTGGAAAGGTTAGTGACACAATATAGCGTTGATGATGACTGAGAGAGGCATTCTATAGGACAACAAAGACCCCGATTGCGGCTCTATTTTTTGAAAGGCACTGTTTGGAGTTTGGGAAGCCCATGGTTGAGTTTGAAATTCAAATTTGGGCAGGAATACTCCAGCGATGCAGTTTGGAATTTGGAGTGGCGCAGTATAGCGCCACTTGACTGATAGTGGCGGATTTTCCTAGGGACTGCAAAAAAAAAACAAAAAAGCACAAAATTTCTCAAAAAACATGATGAAATTCTTCAGATCCGCCCTCCTTCTAGCGCCAAAATGTGAATGGAGTTTCTATACCTGCATAAACACAAAGAAAAAACACAATATTATATTCAAATGCAAGATAGAAGCAACATTCCCCATGAAATTAGATTGCAACATCAAAGTAGGAAAGAAATGAAGAACACCACAATAAAAGCAATGAAATCCTATTCTAATGAGAAAGCCTTCAATCCCATGGGGAATTGGTGTCATTTGTGTGTAGCAAATGGCCCTTTCCCAACTCCTTTGTGTGATTCGATGAAGATCCTTGATTCCTTGATGCAATTTTGACAAAACCTTGATAATATTGATACAAAATTCTGAAATTCAAAATGCAATGGATGAAGTTGTGGATGAAATTGTGTATAATAAGCTTGCTTGGATTGTGGATGAAAGGAAAAGCAGATGTGTAGATTACACTTTCCTAACACTAAAACCATAGAGGAGAAGTGCAAAAAACATTTATTTAAAACTTTCTTACGTTTGAGATGCACATACATAGTAAGACAAGAGAAACAAAAATAAAACATACACAGAGATAACACCTAACACCAAATATATGTGGGAAAACCCTAATGGGAGAAAAACCCACCACACCAAGCAAAGTATCTTTGCATTTCAGTAAATAGATTACATACAAAGTTATAGACTTCACTCTCTGATAGTTAGCTCACAGGCATCAGACTTTAGTTCGAACACCCTCACTGTTCCAATGCTATTGCCACATACAATGAATCACAACTCTCACCATCACCTTAGTCTCTATGCCTATCACTCTACAAAAACCAAAGGTGGAGCCAATTTAATTCCATACTTCATCGACAAGCAACTAGATCTCTGATCAGATTTCCTTGCAAACAAGCATCGAGCCACCCAAAAATTTAATTATGTTATAGAGAATTACTTAGATCTGGATTCTATCAATCATCAAGTCAAATCTTATAGTTAATGCACATATCACTTTCATAGATTTAGATATTCGACCAAAAATAGTTGATTTACAACGACAACGTAAAAATAATGAATGAGATTGCGCCACGTGTTGTCATACCATTTATCCATCGCTTTGAATATGGAAATGGTCAACTGTGACCCGAGCAACTCCTACCAAGCTACCGCAGCATGGCCTAATGGCCACCGTGGTATGGCGATAACCGTTTGATTGCCAAACTTCCAGAGTCCACCAAGACATGCGTACACATCTTGTACAATTTTGGGGAATAATAAAAGCACCAACAATATTCCCACAAATATTTCTAGAACAATGACATGTGTTTGAATCTTGCACACTTCACATGTTGCCAAGTGTCAAACACTCAAAAAATTCCGCTCGGTTCACAAGAGTTCATCGGTACTCACCTCAACTGAGCATGGAAAAAATGAGCACTGTTGGATTAGTCAAATCTCAACCGTAGATCAAGATCCTCATTTGCCGGTACAGTAGGTTGTGGTCCCCACCAAGTCGCTTCCATCTACCATCAGTCCATTGGTGTAGCCTGGTGAAAGGTTCCACTGATGACCGCAAGTCACACCAATAGAGCATATCGTTCTATCGTTGAGACTACTGATTGGGTTCCACCGATGACGCCAAGTCTCACCAACACAATGTTTATCACATATCGGCATATCGATGAGACAACACATTGTCACTCATCGATACGCAATTGTTCTATCGATGAAGGCAAGGACCAACGTGCTGTCGCCAAAGAGAAGGAATGAATTTGTGGTAGGGAGAGTAAATTCATCAAGTCCTTAATAGAGGCTCAATCCAGCAAGTTGAGGCACATTTTCCAACAAGCTCCCACTTAACAAAGATTTACTGGCTTCCTCCAGACTTCAAATTTACTAACAATCATAGGCCCCAAGGCCCATCAACCCTGCACACAATCTGAACTTGTCCATGCTCACTGGCTTTGTCAATGCATCAACAACATTCTTTAGAGTATCCACCTTTTCTAAGCAGACCTTTCCATCCTCCACCATATCTCAAACAAAGTGATACTGCACATCGATATGTTTCGTCTTGGCATGGAAAGTTGGATTTTTCGCCAAACAAATGGCACTCTAACTATCACAACAAATAGTAATCTGCCCTGCATCAAAACCAATATCAGAACACAAACGACCTAGCCAAACAACTTCTTTACATGCATCAGTTGCTGCCATGTATTCTGCCTCTTTTGTGGAAAAAGTGATTACATCCTGCTGCTTGCGCATCCAACTAATTACACCACCAATTAAAATGAAAGTATATCCACTGGTGGATCTTCTGCCGTCAATGTCCCCTACCCAATCATAATCCACATATCCAAAAATGCTGAGTGTTCTCTGTGATGCAATCAAATTACCATGGTAACACAAAGAAAATTCTAAAGTTCCCTTTAAATATCTAAACACTCTCTTCATAGTATCCCAATGTGTCCTTCTCGGATTTTCCATAAAATGACTAAGAACTCCCATTTCTTGGGCAATGTATAGCCTTGTACATACCATTGCATACATTAAATTGCCAACAACACTTGAATAAGGCACCCTGGTCATGTCCTCCATCTCAGTAGCAAATTTTGGACAATCTTCAACAGATAGTTTTGTTCCTTGCAAGATTGGAACAACTAGCTACTTGCAATAATTCATACCAAATCTCTCTAGAATAGTGTTTACATACTTACTCTAACTTACCCAAAGCTTTCTACTCTTTCTATCCCTTGTTATTTCCATCCCCAGAATATACCTTGCCGCACCTAGATCTTTTATTTCAAACTTTGCAGACAACTGAGATTTAAGATCAGAAATCACAGACTTACTATTTCCTATGAACAACATATCATCCACATACAGGGTAATAATAAGCACACGATCATTTTCAGATTTATAATACACAAAATGATCAGATTTTGATCTCATAAATCCCATAGACAACACAAAAGTGTCAAACTTCTGGTACCACATTCTAGGAGATTGCTTCAAACCATACATAGATTTCTTTAATTTGCAAACCAGACTTTCTTTACCTTTTTCAACTGAGTGCTCAGGCTGGGACATCTAAATTTATTCTTTGAGCTCTCCATGAAGAAACATTGTCTTCACATCCATCTGCTCGATCTCTAAGTCATACCCGGCTGCCAATGACTAAATAAATCTGATAGATGTCAGCTTTGCTATAGGGGAAAATATTTCTCCATAATCAATTCCCTCTACCTAGGAATATCCCTTTGCAACCAACCTCACTTTATACTTTTCAATGCTGCCATCTAGACCAGTCTTCTTCTTAAATACCCATTTATAGCGAACATACTTTCATCCTTCAGGAAAAGGCACCAAATCCCAGGTTTCATTCTTCTTTAATGATTCCATTTCTTCATTCATAGCTTCCAACCAGGAATTTGAATTAGACATATTAATCGCCTCTTTTAGATTCCTAGGCTCATCAGTGTTAGTAATCAAAGCATAGGAACAATTTGAATCCAACATAGAGAAACCATACCTATTAGGTTGACGTATTTCACATGTATACCTTCTCACTGGTTGAGGTTGTGGTTCTTCTTCTTCAGAACTCTTAGAGCTGCTCGAGGTCTCCTCAGTTTCAGGTACACCATGTAGTTCCTCTTTTTCTAGAGTTTGAGGAATGCCAACTACATCATTCTTCTTTTCTCTTTGATCTATCTCTAACTGTGGATCACCTGTTGAAGGCTTGAACTCACGAAATATTACACTTCTTCTATACAAAACCTTCTCAGTATTAGGATTCCAAAGCTTGTATCCTTTCACACCAAGACCATAGCCAATGAAGATACATTTAATAACCTTGTTTTGCAATTTAGATCTTTTCTCATTTGACACATATGCATATGCCTCATAGCCAAAGACATGAATATGCCTCAGAGAAGGATTCTTACCAGACCACACTTCCAAAGGTGTTTTTTCAACAAAAGCAGAGCAAGGAGAATGATTTACCAGGTAACATGCTGTAGCCACAACCTCAACCCAAAAATTATGCTCTAGACCAACACTGCTCAACATACTCCTTTCCTTTTCCATCAACATCCTGTTCAACCTTTCAACAACTCCATTATGTTGTGGAGTATAAGGTGTAGTTTTATGCCTTTTAATCCCATGGTCTCTACAGTATGTTTTTAAATCTGTGGAACAAAACTCACCGCCATTATCCATCCTCAAACATTGGATTTTCCTTCCAGTCTGATTTTCTACCAAAGTTTTAAATTCTTTAAATCGACTGAAAACTTCTAATTTGCTCTTAAGAAAGTATATAAATGCCCTTCTCAAATAATCATCGATAAAAGAAACATAATATCTAGACTTCGATAACGAAGGAATATTCACTGGACCAAACACATTAGAATGAACATAATCCAGTACACTAGAAGATTTATGAGGACTTGAATAAAATGAAATGCGATGTTGCTTTCCATTTATGCAATGTTCACAAAAATTGAACTCAAGATTACAAAAAACAAGCCCTTCAACAATATTTTTATTTTTTAAGGTTTTTAAACCTTTCTCACCTATGTGACCAAGTCTATGATGCCACAACATGGTTTTCTCAGTTGGGAGTTTCACCTCCAAGGAATTTGCATCTAGAGGAGCATCATTCTCCTCTCCACGAGCAGATTTTCTTGACTTTACAAAGATGTTGTTACATTGAACAAGACGTGCATCCAGCTTGTATAGAGTGCTAGTAAGTACACCCTTAGCCAACACCATTTGACCTCTAGAAATCTTACATCCTTTAATCGAGAAAGAAACTTCCACACCAACATCATTAAGCTTACTGATAAAAAGTAAGTTACGAGCCAAACCAGCTATGTGTAGTACATCATCAATCCCTTTGATTCTTCCATCGGGGAATTTTATTTTGACTCTTCCATGGCCAACAGTCTCTAGTGTTGAATCATTTGCTAGGTACACCTTTCCACCATCATACTTTTCATACTTAGTGAACCACTCTCTATGAAACGTCATGTGAAAAGATGCACTTGAGTCAACCAGCGTGACATCGTATGATGCCTGAGTGGCCAGGACTGCAATGAAGGAATTTGCATCACTCTGAGAAGAGTCATTATCTGAAGAGTTATTATTATTATTATTCTCCTTATAATCCTTTCGGATATGACCAGGCTGCCCATAATTCCAACATTTCACCTTGGTCTTTCTACCAGGAGACTTTGATCTTCGTTCAGATTTGGATTTAGACTTCTTGTCCTTCTTCTTGCCCCTCTCCTTCGATCTACCTCAAACAACAATAGCCTCTTTGGCCATCTCTGAAGACTTCCTCCACATCTCTTTAGACAATATCAAGGCAACGACATCTTCCATCTTGAAATTAGTGGTCATACTTCCAATAGCCATTACAAGATGATCCCAACTGTTAGGTAATGAACATAATAGGTGCATGCAATGATCCTCCTCCTCTATCTTCACACCCATAGATGCCAATTGAGCAACAATCATATTAAATGAGTTCAAATGGTTTGCAACATATGCACCTTCTTCCATCTTCAAGGAGTACAACTTCTTCCTCAGGAATAACTTATTTACTAGAGACTTTCCCTAATAAATATCACCAAGCTTCTTCCATAACGAAGCTATAGACTTCTCCTCATGAAAATTCAGGAGTACAAAATTGGCCAGACTAAGTCTTATCAGACCTCTCACTTTTCTGTCTACGAGGTCCCATTCTTTTTTCTTCATACCTTGTGGCATAGCTTCAGAAGCAGCAACCTAGAGGTCTCTATCCACAAGCAAGTATTCCATTTTGAGTTTCCACAACTCAGAGTTTCCACCATTGAAATTTTCAATTTCTACTCTACCTGATGTACTTGCCATCTCAAACAAAACTAGGTTCTAACTTTGCAAGACTCCCACTGGAATAGTATTAGCAAAAAAAACCATCCCTACTAACAAGGATAAAACAACTGGCTAGGCTCTGATACCACTTGAAAGGAAAAGAAGACGTGTGGAATATGCTTTCCTAACACAAAAACTGCAGAGGAGAAGTGCAAAAAACCTTTATTTAAAACTTTCTTACATTTGAGATGCACATACATAGTAAGACAAGAGCAACAAAAATAAAACATACATAGAGATAACACTAGATATACGTGGGAAAACCCTTACAAGAGAAAAACCCACCACACCAAGCAAAGTATCTTTGTATTTCAGTAAATAGATTACATACAAAGTTATAGACTTCACTCTTTGATAGTTAGCTCACATGCATTAGACTTCAGTTCGAACCCCCTCACTGTTCCAATGCTATTACCGCATACAATGAATCATAGCTCTCACCATCACCTTAGTCTCTATGCCTATCACTCTACAAAAACCAAAGGTGGAGCCAATTTAATTCCATAATTCACCGAAAAGCAACTAGATCTCTGATCAAATTGCCCTGCAAACACACATCAGGCCACCCAAGCATTTAATTCTATTAGAAAGAATTACCTAGATTTGGATTCTATCAACCGCTGAATCAAATCTTATAGTTAATGCACATATCACTTTCATAGATTTAGAAATTCAACCAAAAATAGTTGATTTACAACAACAACGTAAAAACAACGAATGAGATTGTGCCACATGTCATCATGCCATTCATCTGTCGCTTTGACTATGGAAATGGTCAACTGTGCCCTGAGCAACTCCTACCGAGCTATCACGGCATGGCCTAATGGCCACCCCGATATGGTGATAACCATTCGATCGCCAGACCGCTAGAGTCCACCAAGACTCGCGTACACATCTTGTGTAATTTTGGGGAATAAAAAAAGCACCAACAATATTTCCATAAAGAATTCCAAAACAATGACACTTGTTCAAAGCCTGCACACTTCGCATGCCACCAAGTGTCAAACATTCAGACAATTTCACTTGGTTCACAAGAGTTCATCGGTAGTCACCTCAATTGAGCGTGGAAAAAAATGAGCACCGTTGGATTAGTCAAATCTCAATCATAGATCAAGATCCTTGTTTGCCAGTACACTATGTTTTGGTCCCCACCAAGTCACTTCCATCTACCATCGGTCCATCAACATAGCCCGGTGAAAGGTTCCACCGATGACCCCAAGTCACACCGATAGAGCATATCGTTCTATCGTTGAGACTACCGATCAGGTTCCATCGATGACGCTAAGTCTCACCAACACAACTTTTATCGCATATCGGCATATCGGTGAGACAACACATTGTCACTCACCGATATGTGTTTTTTTTGCCGATGAAGGCAAGGACCAACCTGTTGCCGCCAAAGAGAAGGAATGACTTCGTGGTAGGGAGAGTAAATTCGTCAATATATGACACTTCATATTTAAATTTGGGTCTCGACTTAGAAAGGGGACTTAGTTGCCCATGGGTGTTTGGGTCCTGGCCTCAATTTCTAGGACACTCAAATTTAGGGAGAATTTAATGATTGAATGCATTTGTTCAATGTTTTTCCTTTGAAAAATGGTAAAAATTAGGCTTTGGAATGCATAATTTAGAAAATTAGAAGCTTAATTAAGTCCAATAATTTAGGGGGGCCAAAAACATAATGTGAAATTGTTAAGGTATACAATTTTCTATAGCACATATAGTATAATAAATTTTTTCAGCATTAAGGTATATAGGTATTTAGGCATCAACAACGACATAATTTAATAACAATGAGTAGGAACAATTGATCTAAAGAGCTAGAACCATTGCATTTGGAGGTAGTGAGACATGCTAGGAAGATCCCTCCCATCAGAACACATTAGAAGACACTAGTGGATAGAGTGAACATATAAAGAGAATCAACAAGGAATAATTATCCCTTAGACTAGTAGCTACATAAATTACTAAGGAGACTTCTAGAATACACTTTTATATCATGAATAAAGAAGCCATGGATAACCTAGGAGAGCATGTGATGTTTGAATTACCAATAACCAACCAGGAAATGGCTATTGCTCTTAAAATTATACCTTCTTCAACACTACCCATTTTTTCTATGGACTAGTTATAGAGGATCCAGATAAATTTCTCTTTGAGTTTGATGTATTATGCCAAAGCTATGACTACACTGCAGATTCCCACTAGCTTAAATTATTCATAACCACGCTAAAGGATGCTACTTTGCATTGGTTCATGGGATTGGGAAGGAATACTATTCCCAACTGGGATACAATGAAGACAAAATTTTAGGAAAAATATTAGGATTACTATAGAGGTACAAACAAAAAGAGGGATGAAATCTCTAGGATTTCATAGTGAGAGGGTGAGACATTGGAATATTATGTTGAGAGTTTTTAGTTTTGTCTCAAGAAATATCATCAAAACAAACTCTCCCCTAAATCTTTAAAATTGGTGTTTTTAAGGGGAGTCCATGAAGACTGTATAGACGCTCTAAATCTCATAGGAGTAGAGGATGTCTCTTAGTTTCCCTTTAATGATATTTATAAAGTGTGTAAAAATTACTCTAGTTCATTCATAAAGAAGACCAAGGGTGACAAGACCTCTTATCTCAATAAGACATCTACTAGGGTTTCAAGGATAGAGCTTCACAATATTCTATCCAATATGAAGGAATACATCATTAGCCACTTGGATACCCAACTAGATACCCTCCATATTAAGAAGAAGTAATAAGAATCAAAGGCAACCCTTACAAAATTCTGTCCACACTACCACTAGAAGAAGATCAATTGCAAATACAAAAAGTTGGCCAGTATCTCTAAAGAAAATCAAGGGAAGCCAAAGTTTCACACACTATAAGATGAAGAAGCCTAAGTGTTTCACATCACTCAATGCAAGCCATGGAAAACAAGAAAAGGTATGCCCCAATATCCCTTGACCTATAACATGTCATTTCTAGTTAGTAATTCAAACTTATCAAGTTGGAACCCTTAGCCCTGGATTATGTACAAAATCCACCATGGCCAATGACCCAAGACTCTAATTGGACTCAACAACAACAAGGAATATTCCCACCAAAAAATTACCAAGTACAAAATTCCTAGTGGCCACCCCAACAAAACCAATGGCCATCACAATGGTGCAAAGGTCAAGAATGGAAAAACTAAAACCTAAATTACTCACAACCACAACAACCCTTGCAACCATAGTAGCTTGCCATAATGCTAAATATAACCATGGTTACACCATCACCACCAAGAGAACCATAGTCTCTAGCACAACCTGCACCTAACCCTGAAAATAAGAATATCCAACAAGCTTATGCTAATGAAACCATCCAATACCCTACTTATAGGGTTGAGGTGAGTGATCACCTCAAATCAAGGAAAATGCTAGTTGGGCCTTCATCCCCTCACATCATATAGTTGAATGATGAGGAAATCCTAGTAGAAACTCTAGACAAACAACCTAAGGAATATAAACCAAATCAAGTTAAATGAAGTAACATAAGTCCATAACCACCATTCCCTGAGAGACTAATTATACAAAAGCATCACTCAAAAGTTGAATCTGATCTGTTAGAACAACTTAGAGATGTTTGCGTCAAGATACCCCTCATATAGGCAATTAAGGAAGTGCCAATGTATACCAAGATAGTAAGAGATTTATGTCTTAAGAAGCTAGGTAGAAAATGGAAGGACCCTTAGATTGTGCATGTTTTATGACAACTTAAAGATATTATGTTTGGAAACATTATTGTCCCTAAATATGCAAGCCTTTGGGAGTCCTACTGTATATGCCAAAATCAATGGAAATATCTTCAAGAATACCTTAATTGAGCTAGGAGAAATAATCAATGTGATGAAAAATGAAACCATGAATCAATTGCAATTAATAGAGCTCCGACCTACACCTATTGTGTTACAATTAGCAGACACATCTAGAATAAAACTAGAGGGAATTATAGAAGACTTTGTTATCACATTATAATCATGGGAATACCCTATAGAATTTATGGTGTTACAACCTAAAGCAAACCTTGCAGGATAACCCCTAATTCTAGTGAGACCTTGGTTAGCTATCGTAGATTCCTTAATAGGTTATAGGTCTAGTAATTGTTGATGGTGTTTTTATGCACTTCACAACATAGGTAATACGTAGATCCATTACCTCTCTTGAAAGACAATCTTCCACAATCAAATTGCAGAACACTATCCCAAGGTCTCTCGGATGTCAGGTCATGACAGAGCTTGGAACATATCAGTTCTTTGATGTGATTTTGCTGGAATCACAAGGCGGTCTTACGTGGTCAAAGTTGTAGGAGAATTGGGTCAATGAATGAAGTTTTATGAATTTGGAATTGCTATGTCTTGCTGTAGGTTTAGGCAGCAATCTTGGACTCCATTGTTTCGTCAGATTTGGCTTTACAATGTGCAACGAACCTTAACACAAGTCATATTTAAAAAAAAAAAAGGAAAAAAGGGCAAGGAGGGAGGATGGTTCTTGGACCTGCAACTACCGATGAACAGTGATCATGGAGGTTCCTACTGTGGACAATTTCCTTAAATAGAATTTCAATAAATGTGAATTCTCACAACATCATGAAATCTATGCTATCTTCTAAGGACTACAAATATTCATCATTCATTCGCCATGGAAATGTGAATAAAGATAAAGTTTAATGAGAAGCAATGAAATTAAAGTCTAGGCTAACTTTACACGGTCATCTACCAGCAGCAAATGACCAAAAGTATGGACAAGGAAAGCATACACACAGCAGTAATCTTCAAAACCAGAGACAACATACTAACTACCAAAGCTAGTCTAAGGATATTAAAGCAAAAAAGTAACTTGAAGAAAAGTTCTAACTAAAGGGAGAAGAATCATGAAACATATGGAGAAACCCATAAATACACCAGAAAATGACTGTATTTCTATTATAATTTTTGCAGCATGCCTTTACAACAACTCATCTCTCTTAAAATGAGAGGAGGAGAGCCCTATTTATAGTTTTCAAAAAACAAAATGAGTGGCCAAGATTCGATTCTATTGTGTGGCCAGGATTCACTTTACAATAGGGTTTCACCTACCCCCAAATATGTTACATTTATAAATTCATTCCCGTCTTTTCCCTGTTTCATCCTCTAGTGACACCATTGTAGCAATTTCGTCCTTTAGCTATTTGCCCTTTGCTGTAGCTATTCTTTGAGGAAATCTTCATTGATGACAGGGTTGCCTTCATGCCTCTTCAATGCTGCATACTCTATGAAGTTTAGGATCAGTGGCTGGAGCTTATCCATCTCCATGATGTCCAATCGTAGCACTTGGTAGCACCATTCCTGGGAATTGTTGACAAGTTTCTTCCAGTCCTATTCATATTTGGTTGCACTATCCCTAAAAAGCTCTGACTGCGTGAAGGCACGGGCCGCAAAGCTCATAAATTTAGTCATGACCTCAGCCGACATCCCATCTTCCATGATCTTCAAGATGTGGGGCTTTATGTTCTCGGGATTGATCTCGACCGTGGGCAGCTCGTACCCCATCATCAGTTTGAGGTACCGAGCGCACTCATCCCTGGTTTCCTTGGTCCATTCAATAACCGGCACTATCCGCTCCAAGATTTTCTCTAGCCTTCTCTTCCGGTGATCGAAATCTCGATTCCAAGTATCCACTAGCCAGTGGTCATCATCTTTGAGGGTGAGGTCCTTCTCCCAGACCTTGCTTGGCAACGCGAGTATGGCCTCAATCTTGGAATAGGCCGCCCTGTACTTTGTTGGGAACTCTTCACAGATCTGCCTCGTTCCCTCAAGGGTTCTCTGCACTTCGAGGAACTTGTTTTCTATCCACACAGCCACGTTGATACCCATGTTTCCCATGTCTAAGACCTATTGGAACCAATTTTTCGTAGTCTTGTCTAAGTTTCTTCTCTTTTCTAACTTGTTGATCTATTCTTGGGATAGCAACTATGGTGGAGCCAATGATGTGGCAGGTTGCTCATCTAGGGATGACCACTGCTGAATGTAGGTCATTAGATCAGCCACTTGCTCGTTTAATTCTTCCTTTGAAATCTTATCCTGTTGGATAAGGTGTACCATTGTGGCAGCCAACTCCTAGAGGTGATCAACCTTTTGCTCCCTTGTGGCCACTCCCAAGTCAATGGTGGAGACATTATAAACTATACCTTGCTCTCCAACCACCAGTGTTGCTATCTACATTGCCTAGATCCTGAGGCATCCATGGTCACCCTTGATCTGACCTTTGATTTCCTCTCCTTCCCGGTGCTTATTTGTGCTCTGGCCAAAAATGGCTTCCAGCCTTGCCTTGGGATCCTTCAAGGTGGGAATCTTTTGCTTTAGCTGCCTCTGCAGCCAATTGGGTACTTGGGGTTCCTCGCTAGGTAGTTTACTTTGACTTCCATTGTCCCCTTTCTCAAGCTCAACATTTCTATCAACAAGAGCCCTCTCCTTGGTCCCCGCATCTTCTTTCTCCTCTTCGGAGTCTTGTTGAAGGGTTTCATGTCTAGTGGGGGACTCAGTAAGCAATTGCTCTTTGGGTGGATCTTCTTTTTCAGCATCCCCCTCTTCTTCATTCTGATTATATTCATGCTCTTCGGGGCTCTCCCCTTGCTCATGCTCATGGGGGGATGCTTCCTTGTCATGCTCTAGGCTCTGGTGATGTCTTTTAGTAGGAGACTTGCTGCCCTCTATCTCTTGAGTAGCAATCTCTTCTTCTCTTGCAAGCAGGTCCTTGGCTTCCCTATCTTCTATCTCCTTGAGCTGCTTGCCCCATTTTGCATTGAGTTCGGGTTCGTTTCATTCCCTTATAAAATCAGCATCCAACTCCTCACTGCTCTCACTGGAGGACTCATAAACCACCTCATCTATCTCACGGCGTTTGAATAGTGGATGTTTGTGATACTCAAATTCTTCATCTTCCAGTGCCTTTGCAGCCTGTAGCTGCTATCGCTCGAGCTCATCTGATATTTGCATTGTCGCCTCCATCTTTGGTGGTTCAATTGAGGGGAGGGGAGCTGGAGCATGGGCCATAGCCTGAGCTATTGCAGCCTGAACCATTGGGTTAGTGAGCATCCTAGAGAGCTCGGATGGCACATTTTGCATGTATTTCACCAAAGACTCTGGGAGACTAATGGTGGGCACCGTAGCAGTGGAAAAGGAGGTCAAGGAAGGAGACATAGAAGAAGAGGAGAGGCAAGGTCATGGCAGATCATGAATCCATTGGAATAATTTTCAAGATTGGAGGAGTGGAAGCAAGGTGGACGAAGATGTCCATCGCGGGCGGGGAGGAAGTAGAAACTGCAAGCGAAGCCAGTGGGGCAGGGGTAGGAGTAGTAGGTGAAGACCTTGGTGATTTAGACCCTTCAACTATGGTCCCAAGGGGTGGACCCTTGGTCATCATGATCGTGCCCGTACCCCCAGTTGTTTTTCTCTTCTTCTTGGAAGGCTCAAGGTCAGAAGCCTTGCGGGCATAGACCTTTGGTTTGGGCAACTATTCACTAGCCTCCTTCCTCTTCTTGGTCTTGATTGATGGTGGGGTTTTCGATGTTTCCCTAGTTGCAGCGGTAGCCACTCCACCTTCAGAGCCACTTGGTTCACTTTCCAGTCCCTTGAATGTCAACACGACTCCTTGCTGCTTTAATCTAGCCACCTGTTGGTCAACCCATGCTCTCATTCAGATCTTGATAGGCCTAGTGAGTATGGCGATGTCGTCAAGCTCTGGTTCATTCTAGTCAATCGCTGGCAGCGGCAAATTGGCGACGACATCGTACCCTAGATCGATCACCGTGTCCTCATCTTCTTCGAGTTGGTTAGGAACTAGGCACAGGTTTATCCTTCGCACGTAGATGGCGGTCATGTGCATGTAGTGCCGCAGTCGCACCTCAAGATCATCCTTGCAGTTGGCCCAAAAATCCTTGACGTTATGGAGGTGGGCATACTCCCATCTTAGTGCCTTCCTCATGTGCCCGTTTGGATCCATTCGGGGCCAGGCTATGTACTACCAGAAGTGATACTTGGCCAACTCCCTTTTTGAATACCCCGTACACTGGGAGGTATGAATCTTATACATTCCTTGGCCGAGTCCAATGGGGTAAGGCGCACCCACTAGATGCTTGTTACTCAGGATGGTATGG
This sequence comes from Sequoiadendron giganteum, assembly GCA_007115665.2. NCBI lineage: Eukaryota > Viridiplantae > Streptophyta > Pinopsida > Cupressales > Cupressaceae > Sequoiadendron > Sequoiadendron giganteum. Next base: position 94,799,956 of record CM021102.1, read on the forward strand.
ATGTGCCGCAACTGCCAGGTTAGCTCTAGCAATATGATCCAGTCGTTGGGGTACCGGGGTAGCTTGTTTGGTCTTTCCGTGAATCCCTCGGCACGGATGTATGTAAACTTTGGGAATTGTATGTAAAGGAAGGCATATTGCTTGAGGAGGGCTCTGGCACTATGAGATACTCTCCTTTGAAAGTCACCCCTGAGAGACTAAATGATGTGGGCGATGAATGCATCATTCACCCGACAGTAATCCCTTTTGAAACATCAGAACTGTAGTTGAGTGTATTTATCATATGGCTTGAGTTCCACACCTGATGGATCACTGGGTACCACTACCAATTCCTAATAATGATGATGATCAGTGAGGGAATACACCAAGTAGGAGGTCATGAAGAACTAGGAGATCTTCATGGTTGTAAACTGCTCATGGAAGTGGTCACTGATTATCTCTCCCCAATAGAAGGCAACGCCATCGCTGTGGAGAATCTGCTCTATGAAGTAGAACATCCACTCTTGGAAGAAGGCTGTAGCAGGAAGGCCCATTATCCGGATAGCAAGGTTATGAGGTCATGGTAATCCTTGAAGAAATCACTGTGAAAAAGCTCCTGAGGAAGCTTGCCAGCACTACCCCGCTTGTCCTTTAACTAATACTAATTGATAAGCTTCTTGAACCTCAAGGGATCCTACTCCCATAGGTCCTTGCATTCCTCCATGGTGGGGGTCTCCATGCTCTTGAAGGCAGGAATGTGGAAAGTTGTTGTGATACCCGACGGGGACATGTCTGCAAGGATAATTTTGTCTCGGTCCACCATAGTTTGGGTTTCCTCTTGATATGCTTCCACGCACACCATTACCAATTCTACGGCCACCAAGGCCAGCGGGAAACTTGCAGCCTTAGCAATTCCGCTTCTCTTTATCAATTTTGCATTCTCTATCTTGGGGTTCATTCTGACCCTTTGTATGAATTCGTAAACATCGACTTGGCTAATGTTGGTACCTGTGACATCTCTCTAGAGAGAGGTAACTCTGGATTGTATGGGGACCCCCTTGGAATTTTTACTTGATCAGGTCCTTGTACTCCTTGCCTCGAGGTGCCTTGGCTATTCCTTTTTCTTTTTCCTTGGAGGCATCAAAAGTTTCTGTAATGGATTCCATAAATCTTGCATAAAGGATGTGAATTAGTAACAATAAACATGACAAAACGGTTCCAGACAAGTCCCTGCACATCAAGATTAGCTTCTGCAATCATTATTCATGCTCAATAAGCACATAACACTTTATACTTCATCATTAGAAAGTAAGGCAGACAAACCGGGTTCCCAAGGCCGGAATTCCCTTGGCAGAATGTCGTTTGAAAGGGAAAATTGAGGATGGAATTCCCAAAGGCATTTCTCGATGTTAAATTAGAGTATTAGAAGGTAGGTGTGAAGGAAGACCTAATCTTAGCAAGTGTGTCGAAATCCATTTTGGATTTGGAGGTCATTTGATCCTTCATCTGGGAGTTCGGGCATCATCTGTAGGAAAGCCGTTGGGAATGGTGTAGGGGAGGCGGAAATCCGGGCGTCGGAATCCGGGTCTCGGATTGTCGTTGCCGGGGAGCGGTTATGGGTCAGCCGTTTGAAAGGGCGAAATGGAAGCGGAATCTTGGGAGAGGAATTCTAGAGGGCAATCTCTGGAGATAGCTTAAGGACTCAGTAAATCAGATGGTAGATAGAGGATCGAGACCCGGAGGTTTGAAAGTTGTCTCGAATTCGCCGTTAGAATGGCGCCAATGGAACAGAATCCCGGGAGGGGAATTCTGAAGGTCGGACTTCGAAACGGGCTCAAGAGTTTTGCTTGAATTTTTGTTTCGGCGAGGAGTGGACCGGGGTCTGAGAGTCGGGAAGACATCCTAGGATGGTCATTTGGAACGGTGGGAGCGACATGAAATTTCGGAGGTCGGAGTCCAGAAAGCACTTGGATGCTAGATTATTCATTAGCATTTTGAAACGGAAGGTGCGCAGTCAGGGCTCGGGAGTCAGGAAGTCACCAAGCCACTGCTGTTTTGGATGACAAAGCAAAAACAGATTCCCGAAGATTGATTCCCGAAAAGAGAAAGTCAAAGAGATTTTAGACATTGGTTTCTTATTTGTTTTGGAAACAGACTGCACGTGGTCAAGGTCTGATGTCTGGGAAGCTGCTCGGGCGCAACGGAATCCCACAAGGAGAAACCCAGCGGTCGGAGTCCAAGGTGGGTTTAGCCATGTGAAGCTTAAAGTTTGTTTGAGTTTGTAGACGGCCATGGGAAAGTTAGGGCCCGAGAGACCTCGACGACTGTTCTGAAGAACGATCGTGGAGAGGTGAAGTTCCAGTTTCAAATTTGAGGCCCTAAATGATTGTTTTTTTGTATTTTAACTTGTGGGTTTTTAGCGGAGGGCATATTTCTACCCTATTTTAGCCTAGTTTTTCCTTTTACATTCTCTTAAGGCTATGAATTTCACAAAAAGAGGGCAAGTTGCGTGGGCGGCATGCGTACCTCAAGATTCTGAAGATGGTTGCTATTGATCATGTGGAGGACATCGAAAAAGGAATTCGAACTACATGGCAGAAAATGCTAGGCGCTTGGAGCTCTCCAAAATTCGCTATCACTCAGTCGGTTGACTATGACAGTTGAAAAATCTGAATTTATAGCCATACTTTCCATTAATGCAGCATTCAATTCCTTCGTATGGCAGTAGGGATAGTTGGTAGGTTCAATTTCATAGATGGCAGCAGGAGGACCAAAGTCCGGCAGCCGGGAAGCTATCCAGTCACAGCCGTTGGAAATGACAAAGCTCCAGCAGAAATTCGGAGGGGGAAACCCGACTTCCAGGGTTCGAGGTCCAGAAAGACATTGGACGCCAGGCATTGGAAATAGCAAACCCGAAACGAAAACCCGGAAGGGGAAGCCCGAGGGTCTAGGCCAGAAAGGCCATTCCGACAAGGAAAACCCGAATTGACCCCAGATTTAGCATTTTTAGAGGGGTGATTTTGGTCAAGCTTTAAAATATGGTTTTGGAGAACGTACTGACCCTTTTAGGGCACAAAATTGGGCATGCAAAATGAGGGAAAGGAAAAAGGGCCCGACAATCCAAAGAGGGAAGAGAGGGTCTCTGTTCCGAACGGGGCGTGTGTGCAAAAAAAGGCACAACAAATGGCAACTCCACTGGGAGAACGCTCCCGACGTTCTAGAGATAAATATTCATTCCGAACCCATGATCTCTGGTTTTGCAGACCTAGGCTAATTTTCAAAGCTGAACTAAGAATAGGTCAAGGAAGGTAGGATTGAATCAAACTGCAATTTCATCATGGAGGTGTGTACATGGTGAGTTCATTTCCTTTCCTTAGAGAGAGCACAAGTAACCACTGGTCGGAGGAGATAAGCTACGTAGTTTGTCAAACCCCGAAAGTAACCTGGAAATTGCTCCGCTGTAAGTCACGCGTCCATAGCCTCGATGGAGTTGTCACTACGACCCCATGAACATAGCTCTACTGTTAGTCAGGCATCCATAGCCTCGGTAGAGATATTCACACACCCATACGGTTGTTATTTTCACTTTGTTCATTCTTTTACTTGGATATTCCTTTTCAACACTTTCTTTTTCTTTCTATTCAACCGTGTAAGCAATGAAGCTCACAATGGGCTTGGAAAATGCAATGGTCACTAGAACAAACTTTAGATTTTTCACTTATCCCTTCTTCCCAGTAGTCACCATACCATTCATCGAAAACATTTTAAAATGTGTTTTTGTGTATTCCATTATAAAGGCAGGGGGATTCAAGCAAATAGCCACCCTAGGTTAGTTCGGAGTTCAAAGTTGAAAAAAAATGACGCTGAGGAGATTTCAGAGATCAGTAATAGGGAATGAAGGCTTATCTAGAGAGCAACACAAGGTGGGCAGTAGGGCAAACCATCTGTTGGGCCAAGCATGGCCACCACAACGAAACAGGGAGGCTCTTCCAAGATCAAGATAAAACAACCAGGTCAGCAAGCAAAACCGAAGGACAAAGCAAGAAATCTATCCTAACCTATGTACAAGTATTTACACAGACAAATCGCAAGAGCTCAAGCTTGGAAGTAATGCTTAAGGTGATGCCCATTGATAGGCAATAGGACGTCTTCACCAATGAGATTCTTTAGGCAGAAGGCATTACCTCCAAGGATTTC